>JAMXBD010000729.1:0-694422 GCA_024138025.1 Combretum micranthum | reverse complement strand
AGTTTCCATATTTGTCACCTGTGGATTTAAAGATACAATTTAGGGTTGTTTGTATTACAAAAATACGGTGAAAAGTCTTGATATATTAGTGTATATACATATTTTGGGAAATGGCCATGAATAAATATAGCACAATGGTAAATTTTATGTTCTATGATAGATTGTTAGTCCATCATTTGTATTAAAATAAATATAGTAATTAATATATTAATTATTTTAGTAGGGTGATTAAGAATGTGTATAAATTTAACTAAAGGACATACCACATAAAAAGATATGAGGACATCATGGAATTTTTCATAAAATCAAATTATATTTAAGGAATAAGGTAGGATAATTTTATGGTCCATCGTTAATTCACTGGATACAACAAAAGAAAATTCTATGGTTCCATCATCATCCAATGGCTCATACCATATCTCGAATCTCTAAAATAGTTAATATTCAATTGATTAAATTTATTTTAATGGATAGATCGTTGACAGGACTATTCCGTTGACGGGACCGTAAATGTCTCAAACGTTAGAAATTCCTAGTAAGTTATTAGGGTTGATTACTATGTAAAAAGATAATACTTGGGGAAAAGAACTATATTTTTTCAGACGACTCTGTAGATAATTTATTTACTTAGTTATTTAATTTTTTTAGCACCCATCATAGGAGAGCAAACGTGTTAGTAGTTTCTTTATGTGCTACTTTTAGATTTTTGTTTGCCGGTTAAAAATTTGTAAATTTTATTTTTGAATTAATACATATAACCAATAGCTATATTATCCAAAGATAAATGAAGAAGTTTTCAATGGAATAGTTAAAATAAGTAACTTCTATAATAGATTATACTATAAGTAAAGTAAAAATTCTATGAGACCACTCTAATTTTTAACAGAACTGATCCCATTATTTATTTATGACCTTGGATCCATACACAACTGCGATTATACAACTGAAATATTTATATATCAATTAATATATTTAACCGTCAATTATTGTTTGAGACCATAAAAGTAGAGTAATTCTTGAAAATTCACATATTCAAGCATTTACCACAAGCAGCTTTACGGTGGGTCCGACAGGGCCACAGAAAGCAGCCCATCCATATTGTTTCCGCCATGCCAAGGGCTTGTCTGAGTCAAATGGTGCACAGTAAGCGTCCACATCGCTGAGACTCCATCCATTATTCTCCGGGCTGTAATAATGGTATCTTGCTTTGACATTTGTAGCATTTTGTGCTTGTGCATGACCTACAAGCACACACAAAAATACACGCAACAATATTGGGAAACCCCATTCTGTTTTTTACTCAATTAGGTGATGTGAAAAAGAGAAAGCTGGTTTTATGCACTTCAGTTTTTGGGCTTGAAAACTATGTGTATAGTGTGGTGATTGGTGGAAGATAGGAATGTATATTTATAAGGGGGGAAGATGAGGTTTTGGAGTTGGCAACGTGATCTAAATGATTGGCTTGTTTAATTTGGAAAAGCAAGTTGACAACATGGTTTGACCAATTTGGTAATCGTACGAATGGTTGTTTTGATTTCAGCATGACCACACAGTGTTTTGGTTGAAAGGGTCTTATTAATCCGAACAAATTTTTTTATTTACTGCGACGAATTGTCTGATACAAGGGCCTATTTTATCTCCTGCATATGAATTTTGTTGTTTTAGTATTTCTAAATCTCTCTGTATTGATTAGTGGGGTATAAGAACTAACAATGTTTTTTTGATAAGTATTAACTTGTATAAAACATAATATATATATATCTATATATAAATTACTACCATTATTATCATATGTTAAAATATATATTTCCTTTCTTCTTTTATTTTTATTTTTTATATTTTTTTCATTTTACTTGGCCAAAAATGGCTTGATTTCTTTTTATGTTAACTTCTTTTTAATTTTCGAATAGCTTTGAGAGTTTCTACTGTCCAATGAAGTTCAACCTCTATATTCTAATTTGTATAATTTAAATTAAGTGAAATTGAGCAACCAGCTTCTAACCATACTATCACATCTTATCCATCTAACAAAATCATTCAAATTTTCGTTAGGTTTCAAGATTGTTCCATCTATGAACCCTAATTTAAATTTTGCACTCAATCCAATCTTTACAGATCGATCCCAGGCTAAAAAATTTGATTCATTAAAAAGTGTACTTCCTATAACCATATTAGGCATATCAGAATTTGATAAGAATAAAGGATCAGACAAGGATGCATCCATCTGTTTTCGTCGATTTGTATCATTCAATAATTCCATTGCACCATCAGAAAAGAAAAACTACAGAACAACTCAAGAAATAGATATCAAAGACGAAGATGACGAACTAAATGATGAAATACCTTAAATTCAATTGCTCTGATACCATGTGAACTTTGAGGATTTAATCATAAAAAATTATGTAAGATCCATTGAAAGAAAGAGTGAATCTGATACAGAGTTCGTAAGGAACATAACAAAGAAAACTAGCTTATATACAAAATAATAGACTTGTAACTAACTACACATATCAGCTAACTAGATACAGACAAATAGACAAATAATATACTACCACATGGCAATAACTAATATGTACAAATATATATTTCACAATCACCACCACTACTAGACTTGTATAATATATACACAATAACATTGATAGTTCAATTATTAAATCACTATGACAAAAAACATAAATAAATAAATATATATATATATATATATAGATATATAAGAAATCTTGTGTTATATTTGATGTATCAAATATTAGCACAAGAATTTTATACTACACTCCTCATGCTATATTGAACTAAAGTTGTTTTATAAATCAAATACTGCCTTTGTGTATCCTATAATGCTACCGCTATTGGTTTGGTTTTTGTAGACATATTAAGATACCAAATAGATTTTAAGTCAGAATTTCAATGTGTGAATGGAGGTTTTACAAACCCTTTTCAAAATAAGCCCTTTTTGCATTCCTAGTCATCTTCTTAAACCCCTATAAACAATTTTCATAAAAAATATCAACTGATTCCATTCGTCATCAAACTACAACAATTGGACTAACCTTGCTTGTACAATATCACTATTACATAAGAATTTTTGTTTGTAAGCATAGATGTGTTAAGCCTATTTACAAGCTAGTAAACTTAATTCAATATTTACTCAAATATTATTTGATTATAAAACATGTGAGATGGAGGTGAAATTACTCAATTAGTTTATCTAATTGAACTTAGGATTCATGATATTGGCTTGTCTAGTTTGTAAGTTTAGGCTTGATTGAGCTTAAATATTAGTGGAACTTAAATTGAATTTGCATGTTAATATTCTTTTAATGAAATAAAAATATTTAATTAGAAGAAACAAATCTAACTATATTTTAATTTGGTTGAGCTCAAACTTAATGAGCACCTTTTAAAGTCAGTTAAGCTCGGATTAAAAATCTAAGTTTGGTCAAATTTGAACACATCTCTATCTGATTTATAATATGAGGAAACTTTTCGAAACTTGCAATCATACACAGAAAAAAATTCCCTTTCTCTAGATTTTTGTTATTTTTTCTGCTTAATGACATAGTGGAACTTGCATGAAAGGAAGGTAAATATTATGACTCATTGATTTGCTTACAAATGTTGGAAAATGATTTTCTACACATATGTTAATTCTAAGAATACCCAGTAGATATAGACATCAAAAATTCGAAATTTGTAAGATAATTCAAAATTTTAGGGAAAAGAGCAATAATTTAGTTCTGTGAATTAATGATAAAAAAAAAACCATTTTTTGCCTTAAGGCATACAATAAGTAGGAAAACTTGAAATTTGCAAAAAAGGCAATTTCCTAGAACACTCATAGTCATAAAGTAAATAAAAAGACAAAGCAACCACCACAAACGATAATAAAAATAGAGTTTCTTATTAAAAGTTATAACAATATAAAATATTTTCTAAAACAGCAAGGATGTGATTTTGATGGTTGAAACAATCAAATTCGCTTAAAAAGCAACATACGCCACGAGCAAAGTTGGTGAGTTTTGACCATTGGTCTGTTTGCCATCAAATTATGGCCTTAAAATGCAAAAATTCAAAACTGCTTAATTATGAAATTGCCACTAACTAGTTTCTCTCCCATTTTTCCATATACCCATTCGCTAATTTTTTACCACATCACTTAAGGTCTTCACCTATGTCATTCTTTTATAATTCCCCTTTAATTTATTCATTCTTTTTTAAAATCTGTATGCACACAATATTAATGGCTTATTCGCTTCATTGTAATCCTTAGTTCATTCCCCTCTTATTCCCTATAGCACATCTATTACGTTGTTTAGTTCACTTTTGTCTCCTTAATAGTCATTCAACACTAAGTCCCTATCTGTCACGCCCTAACGGGTACCTTAAACGTGACAGCCCGCCGTACGCAATATTAAAACTTAAGAATGACTACCTCAGTCACTCGAAAGCTTCCATATTAGTACAAGACGTACATTCACATCAAAGGAAGATCGGTAGAGTAATGCATTTTAAGATATTGACAGCGGAACATTCAAAATAACACTTAATATATTTCATCGAAATATAGAGTCTTACAACTTTTAAGGGGCATTCCCTAATAATTTCCATAAAAACATAGTTTTACTAAGATAAATAACTAAAGCTAGAAGATTTTAGAAGAAATCTACTATAAGACATCAAAACAGAGTTACTCCAAAAGCTTCCCAAAATAAAGATTCTATTCGGATAATCAAGATAGTCTCGGGTACGAAACAAAGGCCCTGCAATATCAAAAGTCTATTAGGGTATAAGTATAACTAGCTTAGTAAGATATTCCTTATGCAAAAGTACTCATAACGGGTATTCAACCAAGTTCATTAAACAAGCATATGAAATACAACAACCATATGATCAAACAATACATACGGCTATCCGGTTTCGCATGTATGATGGATTTAACTCTCCATCGATTATGAATCGATTTGAACTGGGCCCCAAACGACCTCTTTAAAAGTTGTGCGTGTCTTGGGTTCCAACGAACTGTATTGCTAGTCCTCGGGCTTTCCTTACCCAAAGCGATCGATCTGGCTCGGCTACAACTTGAGGCCGTATTCCTTGAACGTCCTAAATCCTCAAGATGTAGCTAGGCAGCTTACCTTTCCGGTCCCACGTTGAGGAGTAGTAGTAAAAGTGCGAAATGATATTCTAAGTGATATACATGAGCAATTTAGTTTATGGGGGTTTCAATATGATATTAATTCATTTAAAGCGATCAAGCAATAATTGCACACGTAGCAATATATACATAGAAACAATTATATCAATCATAGATCGGGTTCCGATTACTTATCGTTCGTAACAATTCACATACATAATTCCCATGATATCCCATATGCATATCAATTTTATCTTTTCCTAACATCTAGTGCTCTATTCTACAAGTACATGTGCGAATACGTAAATCGTAAAGGAAACTCACTCGTCCATAGCGATCTTCTAAGAGTCGAAGTAATCCTCGGGGAAGAAAAGATCTTGGTCCTCGATACCTAAACAAAAGAAATACCTAAAATGAGTATTTCATTCAAGATTTACTCAAATTTTCTAATTCTATCTTATTGAATTCGTCAAAATTCACATGAATGAAAATTCTAACTTAAAATGACCATAACTTGCTCATTTTAACTCAGATTTTCGCATATTATATACCAATTTCTACCTACTCGAAAGATCTATTCATTTCTAAGGTTATTTTTATCAAAAGAATCCATTTGGGTCTCGTAACAGTGACATATAGAACTATTACGAAATTCCAGTTTTCAAAAATACAATTTTCCAAGCTTTTCTTCATTAAAAAATTCTTGTACCAAAATATAGATATTTGTATAGTTGGAAAATCTTTTGAATATATATTGACTCATATCATAAGCATGAATTTAATGAAGTTGTCCCAACAATGATTTTTGTAAAACAAGGTGGTCTAAAAGTTGGAGAAGTAATGTTTTGGAAATTTTTATTTTAGCTTTATTGGAAAAGTTCTTAGATTTATTATAAGTAACTATTTTCCTCTTTTTAACTTTATCTATCTTTTGAAAACCATTCATATTTTCCAAAATAATTTTATTTCTACAACTTCATTTTTAGGAGTTAAAAATATAGTTTCTAAATGTTTTCTTGATAGCGATAAAACTTTCTTAAAATTCACTTGTTCGTAGCTTTTCCTAAAGTTAGTTCTATTTTAAAATAAAAGTGTTTTTCTAATTTTATTTCCTAAGTAAGATTCATCTTTAAAAAGATTTATTCTTTGATGATTTTGTAAAACTTATCTAACCTTAGTATGTTGACGAAAACTTTGCAAATGAGTTTAAGACACTTTTGTTAAACGAAGAATTAGTAACATTAAGTTTAAAGAAACCTTCTTATTTCTTTGGTTTGAAAAGATAGTATGTGAAAATTCTACTTTATGTATTCTTTGATGAAACTCTAATGTACCATTATTGCTAAGACTTGTTATGAGTTTACTTAAATTTTTGGGAAAGGTTTGTGAAGGTAAAACTTGTAGCTTTTAATGAAAATTCTTTTTTTAAGTAACCAAAATTTATTTGAAAAGAGTTCATAAAAAAATTTTCTTCATTTTTTTGTTGAGACAATATCAATATGCCCATGCATGAACATGAATATGTAGTTATGTGAAATATAATCAAAATGACATAATAAAATAAATGTAATAAGAGCATAATAGTAAAGTCAAGTATTGAAAACCTTAGCTTTATCAAGGTATCTTGGGACTAAGAATAGACTAGTCCCAAAAGAGAAAAGAAAAAAGAAAAGAAAAGAAAGAAAATTGTTTTAACTTGATAAGGACAAGTCTAAGACTAGAAAGACTAGTCTTAATAATAGCACCAAATAAATAAATAAATAAATTGTAAAGCATAGAAATAAATAAATAACAAGTGAGCTTATATGCTCTAAGAAATATATATACATAATATGCATAATAGTATATAGAAGTTAGATTAGAGCAAATAATAATAATAACATAATAACAATAATAACATAATGAAAAATATGAACATGAACATGAACATGTTGTTGTTTCTTTAACTCTCATGAGTCTAAGAAACATACACTAAGCTCATGCTAAGTTAAATGAACACGATTAGTAAATGTGAGAAATTTTTACCTAAGGTTATGTGTGTTGAAAAGGAATAGAATGGGTTGTAGTAATATGTGGGAAATGATTTTATAGAGAGAAGAGATGACTTGGGAGAGAATTTGAGAGAAAGAGTTTGTGGAGTTATTTTTGGTAGAGTTTTAGTAGGAAATGAGTTGTGTGAAAGAATGAAGAAGGAATAGGGTATTTATAGAGTTTTAGAGTAGAAATTAGTTGTAATTAAATAAATTGAAAAAGAAAAATAATAGAGAGTGATGAGAGAGAGGGAGTGGATGGCAAGCATGGGAATGAGAGAGAGAAATTGATTAAATTTGTTGTTTTGTAATAAAAAGAAGTAATATGTAAAGTGTGATGTGATTAAAGTTGTATGGGGAAGGTAAATTGTAAGTTATAGATATGATAGTGTGTAAGGGTAGAGTGTAAAAAAAAGTAGAGATAGCGAAATAGTAATGGATAGTAAAAATAGTACTATAAATAGTAGACTAGATAATTATAATACTGTTAGTAAAGAAAATACGCGTAAACGGCCTATATATGATATTTTTAGTTACCGAAAAATTTTAAAACTGATGTTTTTAAAAACCTTATATTTTACGAGTTTAATGATGTTGTTGGAATATTTTCACTATCCGATGTACTAGGACACGGTTTTCGAAAATTGATCCTGTTCAGATCCGAAAGATACTAGAGACTTGTGAATCTGATATTTTTAAGCTTTCCTATATTATTACGAACCATTTTCCACAATTATCTTAATTTCGTTGTCTAGGGTTTAAGAAAATGGGTTGCCGGATCTAGATTCACTAGTTTAAACATAGAACTAGGTTAACTTTAGGGTTCCGGTTTGACTTCCGGTTCTTTAAGGTTTACTATATTACCGAAAAATCTAAGGGCTTACACTATCACATAAAGTAAAGAGTATAAATTCCTTACTTAGAAAACTTGGCACTTACCTCCATTTATCTATGCCAAAAATAATCTTCTCATATTTTACAAATGACATCAATTCACCCTTAGATTAGAATGTCTTCATCCATTAAAACCCTAACTCCATTTTCATCTCTAGGCTCTTTGGTTCTCTCTCTCTCTCTCTCTTACACAATATCAAATCTTTCTAACCCACTTTATCAATACCTTGCGTGCATGCTCAATCTTCCCACACTTTGCGTATAAATTAACTAAACTATTCTGCATAAACTTGTGCAACTTAATCCCTTCCTCCATCGAGTTTAAATGCAAGCATCCTTGATAACACATGGCAAAATGAAGTAGTCAAGGATAAGTTCATATAACAACATGTCAAGCAACAAGGTAATGGCTTCATGGAGCATTGGATTTGAATTAGGAATTTGATGATATAATGCACTAATCCTTAAACTTAGTGCATTATTAGCCTACCACGTATCACCATAAGACAAGGACATACTAAAGTTCAAACACTTGCTAATAACCAATATCAGATACTTCCAAACTCACATTAAAGGTTATCTCATCAATGGTCATAGTTGGGAATAAATACTTCAAAGTATAGTCGGCAAAACTGAAAGCCAACTTAGACCCAACCTAAAGATGGGAAAGAAAATTAGTCTTTACATAAACCAAAACATTTAATATAATCTTAAAATATCAGCTGCTCAACGTCACAAAAGTCTATTTGCCGGATAGTCTAGACTACTAACATCATCCCATAGTCCATCTATATATCGTAACCTGATAGATCAAACACTATGGGCTCCTCACTTGATCCTACAAAGATAAAAAGGAATTAGCATAAGGATCAGTATGCCAAAAACATACCCATGCTTACTCGTGAACAAATAAAACACATATCCACATACAACATGACAATAAATGCATTAGCCAAAACTTATTATCTTTAAGTTAGCCAGACAACGAACACAATTTAGAACTATTTGTAACTAGCCCTAAACTTTCAATAACTCATGACTCCACAACAAACAAACATATATATATATATATATATGGATACTTATATATATTGGTGTTGGATACTCCTCAATACCCTGGATACCATACTTATGCCACTCCTAGTCTACTAGAATCCTCTTCATTGTAACTCTCACATATGACAATGATACATACAAATAATTAGGGCACCATCCTAGAAACAC
Organism: Combretum micranthum; assembly: GCA_024138025.1. Classification (NCBI taxonomy): domain Eukaryota; kingdom Viridiplantae; phylum Streptophyta; class Magnoliopsida; order Myrtales; family Combretaceae; genus Combretum; species Combretum micranthum. The sequence goes on along the minus strand of JAMXBD010000729.1, from coordinate 685,143 downwards.
CGGTACTCCCAATTTACTTAACCTAACCAAGCATCGTAGTAAACAATTTTAGCCCAATATTATTTAGTTCATTTGCAATTTCTAAGCTTACACTCAAAAGCAACAACCAAGTAATGATGTACTAGATACAACGTCTAGAACAAATAACTCAACTCTGCAAGGACATTTGTTCATACATAACAATACTAATTCATTACTATAGTAAAAAAGGAAAGCATACCCTAAAGTTATCTAGTTTCCTAAGTTAATAAAAGCTACTACCATTCTAGCTATAGATATCAAAACATACTTAGATATAAGTGTACTTGATATTAAGCAAGGGGTTTAGGGGTCTAGTTAGATGGTCTGTTTTCATCGGTATTGTGTTGGTATTTGTATCATATTCATTTCATTTTAGTATTTAGTCTATTTGATCAATTTATGAGTAAAAATATTTATTTTTTATCGAAATTTCGACAATTAGTCTGTTTGAAAATGATAAAAAGATGAAGCAAAAATGATAGAAATATGATGAAACAAACAAACTAATGTTTAGGAAGTCAGGTAAAAAAATGGTCATAACATCATTTTGTAGCTCACGCCAGTGATGGAGAGTGTGATAGGCTCGAAGGAAAAAGAACACATTGTCACTCCTTGGATCACGTCCGTGATGGAGGGAGTGACGACCATCACCCCATGTGTCACGCCCATGATGAGGGTTATGACAAGTTATCACCCCCCATGTCCCGACCGTGACGGGAGTGGTGATAGGCCTGTTGGCCATGTCAGTGACTCTTACGGCCTCGGCCATGACCGTGATGAGTGCCTTTAGTGGACTAGATAATCCTACTCCAGAATTTGCTATTATCTCATGGCAAAATTTTAAATCTCACTATTATACTTAATTTAGAACTAGTAATATATCCAATACCAACATTAAAGACCCATATGTACGTCCATTTGTCCCTTTTATTAATGGAAACTTATTACGTGTTGTAACTGTTGTTCTAAGAATTCTTGATGTATTAAATAAATAAGAACTTGATGTCTTTGAGATAGGAAATGAAAAGGTAACTTTGAACCTTATTAGTTGATGGTTACTTTGGATAGGACACTCTAAAAGCAGTGATCTTAAATTATACGCTTTTTTTTTTTTTTTTTGGTATTTAGTTGTATTGGGTTTTCTTTACTCTTTTAAATAATTTTAACTTTGTTAATTATCAAGAACATGGATCTTAGGCAAGGAGATTGTATTGGACAAGACACTATAGGATAGCTTACTACTTGTGCTTAACATATTCTCACATAATAGATTAATCTTAATAGTATATGTGCAAATTGGTTGGTTAAGCATATATGACAACCAAATAAAAAAAAGGGCACATAGAGAACCTTTCATTTTCAGTTGACAAGAAAATATCGATGGGTGCTTTTAGAATATGTCTGGCAAAAAGCATGAAAATAAAATAGTAAAAGGGAATAAATAGAAATAGTAATAATCCCATTCTTCGCAATTATTATGATGGTCAAGAATTAGATGGGTTATTCCAAATTGCATTTGTTATTTCTTAAATTAAATTGTTATTGGGACTAACAGTGTGATCTCTCATAGTTTGAAATAAGATTGATATGGATTGTTTATCTTGTATTGACTTTTTTCTTGTTCTATGCTTACTCGGGAACTGAGCATTTGATTTTTGTTTTTATTTAACAATTTTTGTAGTGGAGTGAAATTGAATTATATTTAATCATTTGTTTGTCCAATAATTACTTCACATGTTTGAACTGATTTAAAGTATACGTATTGGTTAGTCAAATAATTCTTTCAAAATCTACTTTCTGTTAATATATCACCTAAATCTTGCAAAGTTTGGTTTTAAAAGTGTGGTCTGTCTTAGCTTAATTAGGAAAGTGAAGTTTGAACAAAGTCCCTTATTATTTTATAGCTTTTTGTTATATCTTGTTGCTATTGGTAGAGATTCTTTTTTGTGATAATAATTATTGGAATAAAGACCAATAGCATATATTTTTTATGAAGTAATTTATATTTTCAATCATATTGATGGTTTGCATTAATGATTTTGTTATTGTTATGGTGTGTATGAGCTTCCTTAGGTTTAGGGCATTGCTCACATAACTAGATGATAAATGTTGCATTAGCTTGTGCATGATTGAGTGGGCTATGATTAAATTGAAATTGACTCTAAAATTGTGACTTTTTTCATGATTATTTATCAAGTTTGGGTACAATCTGCACTAGGGTTTGTGTGTGTAGAGTTGGAACAGAAGGAACTGGAAGTGAAGGACGAAGTGAAAGATAAAGAAGAAGCTATTGTGTCTCAAGTAATGGAGTTAGAAAAGACTATTTGGGATGGGCTTGGGCCGAAGGATGAGGGAAGTGGACCTGCTGCTTATGCTGCATACTAATAAGACCATGGGCTCAAAATATATTAGTAGTTACAACCCATCCATATTTTACTAAGCATTATATTACATGCATTGCATTGCTGGAATTTTGTTACAACCAACTAATGAGTTGGCAGATTCCTGCACATGCATTTGGATATTAGGAGCAAATTAGTTGTCATTGTTACAGAATATATATACATCACTAGTGTAATACGAAATCCATCAGAAAATTAATACAAAAACATTCTTGCTCCCATTACTTGTATTCAAGTAATTCAATGCTGCATTCGGCATATATTAGCTCAATTCTACTTAATTCTAATTTCATATTTTGCATCCACGTTCCCGCATTGCAATTGGTATTAAAGCAAAACATCCATGGAAACTAGAGAGTTCAAGAAAATTGTGGAGGCGTTGAAAGGGGTGATGAAGGAACAAGTGGAGTGGCAAGAAAGGATTCTCCAAGAGCAAGCTGATAAACATGAAAACCGGATCAAGTTATTATCAGAAAAACTCCAAAGACAACAAGCAATGATAGAAAAGCAGAATTAAACCATTGATGCACTATAACAGCAACTACATGGCAAGGCATCCGCTAGGGAACAACCATCCAAGGCGATAGCAGGTGACAATAAGACCCAAACAGTAAGTGGTTCTGATGACAAACACACTAGTGCTCTGAGCACTTATTAGGTACCTATTAGAAACACTAAAATCAAGTTTCCTGTGTTTGATGGAGATGGGTTTAGGAGTTGGGTTTCTAAGGCAGAGCAATTTTTCGCTTTGGATGAAACCCCTGATTATCTAAGGTGAAAATTGCAACTATGCATTTGGATACCAAACCTTACGAATGGTATAATGCATATGCTAAAGCTAGGAATGATATAAACTCCTTAACCTAGGAAGAACTTACAAAGGCTTTGAATGCTAGGTTTAATGAGAAGGGTTTTGAGGATCTTATTGCTGACTTAAAAGAATTACAACAGATAGGATCATTACAAGACTACAATGATGGTTTTTGCACTTGTCAACTCAAGTGCAATTGCTAGAATCATATCTTGTTAGTTGTTACCTTAGTGGCCTAAAATCAGAACTTCAGTACCCAATTAGAATGTTCCAACCACAAACACTTACCCAGGCTTACAAACTTGCCAAACTATACGAAGCCACAATTTCATCATCCAAACAGAACCTTAAAACTTACAGAACTCCCACCAGCACCTTCACACCCAATTCCAAATACACTAGAGCCTATTACTCAAACACTACCCAAACCACTCCACCAAACCAGCCACTAACCAGAACCCAAACACTAACTTACCAAACATCAGCTGTGGAACCAATTTTCCAGGTAACCGAACTACCAAATGATTGACTCATGAAGAACTCGAGGAGATACTGTGTGCAGTTGATGGGGAAGGAGAGCCTAAGGAACCCAGCATGAGAGTTAGAGGAAAATTCAAAAACTAACTTTTGAATATCCTCATTAATACTGGCAGCTCATCTAATTTTATTGATGAGTACTTGGCTGTGGAATTAAATTGTGCTTTGTCATCATTAGAACCTATTCCTGTAATTCTAGCTAACGGTACTACCATATTTAGTACCAATGCTGTTAAGCAGTTTTGTTGGGAAATGGATGGAGTGGGTTCGAATATGATTTCTACACTTTAACCTTAAAATCATGTGATTTGATTCTTGGAATGCCATGGTTGACCAAGCTTGATACTGTAAGCTAGAATTTTAAGCAACATGTGATGGAGTTTGAATGGAAGGGCATTCATTGCATCTTAGTAGGCGAGCATAAGGCTGTCCACAACATTTCAGGACAAGAATTGACTCAAATTTTGAGTAATGTTACAAGGCAAGTGGAATTGTATTGTTGGATGGTTAGAGGGTTGACCAGGAAGTACCAGACCAGCCTAAAAAGCTAGTTCCCCGACTCTAGGATCTTTTGGAAGAGTTCAAGAATATATTTGATGAACCACGTGGGTTACCACCCAACAGATCTTGCAACCACAAAATTCATTTACAAGAGGGAAATAATCCGATCAACTTAAGGCCCTATAGATATTCCGCTCTACAGAAGATAGTGTTGGAGGAGATGGTTAAGGAAATGCTGATGAGTGGAATTATCAGACCCATCGATAGTCCATTCGCATCTCTAGTAGTCTTAGTTAAAAAAAAAAAAAAAAAGATAACACTTGGTGAATGTGTGTGGACTATAGGGATCTTAACAAACAAACGATAAAGGATCATTTTCCTATCCCTATTATTGACGATTTGTTTGATGAGCTCCATGGTGCAACCCATTTCAGCAAGCTAGACCTTCAATCTGGGCACCACTAGGTCTTAATGCACCCTAAAGATGTTTATAAGGCAACATTTAGCACTCATGAAGGCCATTACGAGTTCTTAGTCATGCCATTTGGCTTGATTAATGCCCTATCAACATTCCAAGGGCTCATGAACTTTGTTTCAGGCCTTATTTGCGAAGATTTGTATTTGTGTTCTTTGATGATATATTGGTATACAGTACTAGTATTGAACTGCATATAGAACACTTGAGGGAAGTATTCCTAGTATTAAGGAGGGAACATTTATTCCTTAAACGTTGCAAGTGTGTGTTTGGTGTTCCACATATCGATTACTTAGGGCACATCATATCTAAAAATGGAGTAGCTAAAGATCTTAGAAAGGTAGAGGTTGTGGCTCAATGGTCAGTGCCGAAAAACCTTAGACAATTGAGGGGATTTCTTGGGCTAGCGGGCTATTACATGAGGTTTATACAAGGCTTTGGTTTGATTGCTAGGCCTTTAACTCAACTACTCAAAAAAGACCAATTCCAATGGAGTTTGAGGCACAATCAACTTTTGATCAACTCAAAAACGCTCTCATCAAGTCTCTAGTTTTTTGGTTACCAGATTACGCTAAGCTTTTTGTGATAGAGACTGATGCAAGTGGTGAAGGGATTGGGGCTGTCTTGATGCAGGACAAACACCCCATTGCTTTCATGAGCAAGTCCTTAGCACCCAAACACCGTGGTTTATCAGTACAAGAGCGCGAATTAATGGCTTTAGTGCATGCCATTGACAAATGGAGGCACTACCTTTTGGGCAGACACTTGGTGATCAAAACTGATCATCAAAGTCTTAAGTATCTACTTAAACAACGCTTTTGCCTTCTAGCCAACAAAAATGGATCACCAAGTTGCTGGGACTCGATTATACAATTGAATACAAATCTAGTCAATCTAACATTGCTGTTGATTCTTTATCTCGCAGGGATCCAATTGCTCTCAGTCACATGGTGGTAAAAACTTTTGCACTTGACCTATTGGTTGAAATTAAAAGCAATTGGGACCTGGATGTTGACTATAAGCTGAAAATCCAACTTTTAAAGGAGGGACAGACGGTGGGCCATTACTCTTATGAAGGCAACATCCTAAGACGTAAAGGAAGAGTAGTGGTGGGTTCTTCAACAGCTCTTAAAAAACGAAGTAGTTACAACTATACCATGGAGGACCTCTAGGAAGACATTTAGGTGCTAATGCAACTTATAAGAGGATATCGACAGTGTTCTGTTGGCCCAAATTGGGGAGATACATAAGGCATTTTGTAAGGGAATGTGACACTTGTCAATGCTACAAGTATGAAAATGTGGCAACACCAGGACTTCTGAGCCCTTTGAGGATTCCTAATGAGTGCTGGCAGGATATCAGCTTAGATTTCATTAAAGGACCACCTAAATCCAATAGGAAGGAAGTGATTTTGGTAGTGGTGGATCGATTGAGTAAGTACAGTCACTTTATTGCTCTCTCCTACCCTTACACAGCAGCTACAGTAGCTCAGATTTCCTAGATAACATCTACAAGCTACACGAAACCCGGAATCCATTACTTATGATAGGGATCCACTCTTTGTCAGTATATTTTGGAAAGAGTTTTTCAAATTGCAAGGGGTGGAGCTGAACATTTCCACCACTTACCACCCCTAGATGGATGGCCAAACCGAGGTGGTTAACAAATGTCTGGAAACCTATCTAAGGTGTGTTACTGGAGAAGTTCCTAACAAGTGGGCTCAATTTCTTCCCCTAGCAGAATGGTGGTGCAACACCAACTTCCATAACAGCCCCAAAATAACTCCATTCGAAGCATTATATGGTTACCCTCCTCCCTTACACCTTCACTATATACCTGGTGACTCTAGGGTTGAAGCTGTTGATCGACTACTTTCTAATAGGGAAGATCAAATGAAATTGCTGAAATTTCATCTAAAAAGGGGTCAACATCAAATGAAGCAGATCGAAGACAAGACATGGAGCAACAGGGAGTTAACATAAGGGACATGGTACTACTCAAGCTATAGCCCTATCGGCATGGATCTCTCAAAACAACAAGAAATAACAAATTATCAGCTAAGTATTATGGCCCCTACAAGATACTCAACAAATTGGAATAGTGGCTTACCGATTAGGGTTACCTACTGAGGCTGACATTCACCCTACGTTCCATTCCCCAACTCAAAAGATACCATGGCCCCAGATCTGACATCTCATCGGAAGTCCCTGTGACAGATCAATAAGAAGCGTTAGAACCCAAACAATATTAGAAAGGAAAATGATCAAACGGGAACAAGGCTAAAACAATGGTGCTTATCTTATGGAAAGGCAAAGGAGCCAGTGACGCGACTTGGGAATTTTATCATGATATGGTGTTGCAGTTTCCAAATCTTCCCTTATGGTCAAGGGATTCAGATGGGAAGGGGAATGCACTAGGGTTTGTGTGTGTAGAGGAACAGAAGGAACTGGAAGTGAAGGATGAATTTCTGATCTCATAGCTTTGTTGGTTTAAAGTTTCCTTTGCATTATGATAGTCAGAGAGGATTAAGGACAATACAAATTGAATAGGAAGATAATTATTCAAATTGCTGGGCTATAGAAGTTCTGTCCATTTCACCTTAGGATAACATATGTTGGTATTCATAACGACACCAACCATTCTCCTAGAATTCCAGTTAAATCAGTGGCATGCATCATCTAACACATAATCAAAATGGCACTCATAAGTGTTCAACAAGATCAAAATGTCATCGAATTACACTATTGGTATGTCTTACATATTATTTAAGTACTCAACTCCTAAACCCGACCCATCCTTAAAATAAACAAGTGAAATTCCAACACCACAAAGAAATAGAACAAGAACATATACAAGTAAATGGCACTCATTATAATATGAGTTAAAAAGAGTATACTAGTAAATAACTACCGAAAAGATAACTGAGCACTGGGAACCTCTACAGCTCCATCGACCGAAACATCAGTTAATTATTTGACCATCATAACAAATACAGCAGGTGATAGATTAAGTACTTTAATGGTGAGATGAATCCAGATTGTTAAATAACCAACAAATCCGGTCCCCTTAAAAAAAAATGATGTAAGCATGAAATTCTTTTTCGTAAGTATTTAGACACTGAATTTTTCAGATGAAGATATTCCATCAGAAGTAAATAAGCAAACCCACATTCTACTGAACTTGGAAATGAAAATCAATTTAGATAGATATTAACTAAATTTTTTTTCAGTAAATTGGAGCGGTGGCACTCCTTCACACAGTAGGAAAACGCAATATGAACAGGTTAGAAGATACGAATATAGCTAAAACGAAACAGACATGATAAAAACAACCTAAGTATGACAAGAATCCAACAAAACTTATAATCAAAGACACTAATTTGACCAAATAAAAATGAAAAAAGCACACTAAACACAAAACATTTCTAACCCAAAACAAAATCATATTACGGATAATTTTTTTTCCCTTTCAAAAGATAGTACCTTTGCGATCTTAATTCATCTTCGACCTCATGGAATCGGTTATTGAGTTTAAAGAATCTGTTAATGTTCTGCTGATCTTCCCACGTCACCTCTGTTTCTGATCCTCCACCCTTCAATTAAAAAGTCACAATTTTTTTCATTATTCACAAAAGCTTAAAAATCAACACAAACCCAAAGAAGAACGAGTGGTGTAAAACAAAAGTGTTGTCGTTAGATTATTTGGGTACTTACTTGTTGCATTGTTGTTGACTCGGGACTAGGAATAGAGCAAAAGGTTTGTCACAGAGAGAGAGAGAGTGAGGGGAGAGAGAGAGGAGGAGGGAGGAAGAGAAGAAGAAATGGAGGAGTAGTGTTCTGCAACCATTGGGCTCTTTTTGGGCCTTGTTTGTTCTTGGGGCCGGTTCTTCCTTTGCGTTGCTATGGCGCAAACTTATTATTATTATTTTTTAATCTTCTTATCATTTCTTTTTGAAAAGATTAACTAGATATTATACCTTATGAATATTTGAATATTGATAAATACTTATAAAATTTTGTAAATCATAAAATGATGACTTAAAGTATAAGAAACACTCCAGATTTGAAAATGAAACAAATAGGGTTTCATTATTATTTATTATTATTATTATATTATTATGTGTGGTTTAATTAATGTAATTTTATTTTTTTTTATTATTTTATTTTGAAAAAGAGAGAGTATATATGAGCTTGAAATGTGTGTCTTAACTAAGGGTGGGCAAAAAAACTAATTAAACAGAACAAATCTATAATCAAATCAAATCGAAAATATGGGTTTTTTTTTTTAACAATTTGGTATGAAAATTTTCCAATCCAATCCAGTATGTAAAGTTATGGTTGGTTTGAAGGAGTAAACTGAACCAACCAAACCAAACCAAATTGTTTCATGAAAATATAATAATATTTTACTTGTAACCATAAATTTTTTATGATTATTGGTTAAAGTCATGTATGTTCTTATGGTTTTATTGGATATTTATTATTTGGTAAATATTGATTAAAATCAACTTGTTTTTTTTAAATTTTTTTTATCCTCATGATATATATTCTTTTGTTAATGATGTACTATTTTTTTAATAGCTTTAACTTTGTAAAGTATGAAATTTATTTATTTAGTTATAAACTCTTATTATGTATTGACTATTTAATGTATTTTGTTAGCGGATCATTTTTTTCATTTTTCGTTGATGGATAATTTTTTTAGCTAAATTTATTAGTAGCTGATTGATTTGATAGTTTAAAAATTATAAATTATGACTTGCTATGTATCGGTTAGTAAATGTATTTTATTGATAGATAATTGATTTTACGGAGAAATATAAATTAGAAGTATGATGTTTATGAAGTATTTGTTGTTGTTTATAATATAAATTTTGAAAATTGATATAAATATTTAAATATCCACATAAATGTAAAAAACGTACAATAGAGAAAAATTTTAATTTAATCCGCAATCCAAACTGAACCAAACTATTATCTAATGGTTTAAAAATTTCTAATACGAACTAAATTGTTATTTAAGATTTGGTTTGGGATGAAAAAAAATCAAACTGTAAATTATGGTTTGGTTTGATTTTAATGAAAATTGAATCAAACTGATCTGTGTTCACCCTAGTCTTAACACTTCATTTATGTTTTGCAATCTTATGGAAGAACAAGAAAAAAGAGTGGAAATAAACCAGGACAGAGGTTTTTGTTTCATCATATTCTGGTCATTTTGACATCATATTTTTGTTATTTTCATATAATGTTTGTCATTTTCAAATACGATATATATATCATACAAAAAGTTACAGGTGTAGATTTGATACAAATACGATATTCATAAAAATCAGACAATTGAAATAGACCCATGGTCTATTTTTCATTGGTATCCGTATCAATATTTGTATCATATCTACATTATACTGTTTCATATTAGTATCTAGTTGTTTGATCGATTTATGAGTAAAAATGTCTGTTTTTCATCGATTTCTATTTTTGACAAATAGACTATTTGAAAAAAACAAAAATATGAAGTCAAAACAATATAAAGATGATGAAATAAATATCTATTTGGATTGTCATATTTTTATCTATATTGTATCTGTGTCTATATATTTGTAACTTATTTGTATCACATCTATATCGTATTCGTTTGGTCAATTTATGAGTAAATCATCGGTATCAGTTTCCTGACAAATATTTATTTGAAAATGATAAATATATGATGCCAAAATGGCCAAAATATGATGAAACAAATATACCCACAATTTGAACTTTGTACTTGGGAATATAAGAAGGAAAAGAAAGAAATTGAGAGAAGCAATTCTCTCTCTCTCTTTGTTTTTTTTTTTTGTTAGTTTCACAAAAGAGAAATAAAGATACCTTCGTTTGTTTTGAGTAAAAATATTTGTTAAAAAATAATTTTTTAACAAAAAATTTTCTTGAAAAGTAACATATTTTTAAGATTAAATTGCGTGACCTTCCTAAAAACTTTAGAAATTGCATGGAACCTTATTTTTTCAAAAAGTATGTACTTACACTCCTTAAAAACAAGTAAATTGCACGATTTCCCTTGAAAATTTGAAAATCACATGAATCCCTAGTTTTTTAAAAGTCAACACTTATACCTCTAAAAACTGACATGATGATAGTATGTAAATTTTGTTTATTTGACTCTAATGTATCATTACATATAATATGTTTAATTAATGAATGTTTAAAAAATATTTAAAATTTAAATGTTAAAGAATGTGAACTTTTTTATTTCTTTTTTGTCCTTTAAACCTAGCATCTAAAGTGCAATTTTAATAAAAAATTTTTAGTAAAAAACAATGTTACGATGTGTGTTTTAACATAATAAAAAAACTTTTTTAATGTATCTATTTCATGCTAAAGTGCGATTCTAGGAAAAAAATGAAAATTAACTTTTTTTCTTTTTCTAAAAAAATAATACTATATAAATCATTAAGAATTTTTAAATATTTTTTAAAAAATTTTTTCATTAAACATCTTATATATGTAATGACATGTTAACAACAACTAAGCAAAATTTATATCTTATTCACCATGTCAGTTTTTCAGGGGATGTAAATGTTGACTATGAAGGATCTAAGGGTTCATGTAATTTTCAAAGTTTTTAGGAGAAGTCTGTGTGATTTACTTGTTTTAGGAGTGCACTTGTTGACTTTTGAATAACCTAGAGGTCCATGCAATTTTTATAGTTTTTAGGGGAGGTCCGCAAATGTACCATATTTTTAATTGTTAAGCTAATTTCATGAAAATAGTTTTCCTTTGTTTTTATAACTTTAATGTAATTCATATAATTTAAACATAAAAATAAAAAAATACATATATTATAATAAGAAATAAATTTACTTAAAAGAAAAATATTTAAAAAGTTAATAATAAATGTTTTTGATTGTAAATGATTGTTGGATCAACTTATGAATTGATGGAAAAATGATTTACCCTTTTATATCCTATAAGTTGTTTTCTTAAAAATAAGATATAAACGAGTCTATATTTTCCAAGACAAGGGAAAATGTTTTCCATTAATTGTCCCTCTTTTTTCTTAAACCAACATGAAAAAATGAAAAATCATTTTTTTGAAAGGCATTTTCATTAAAACAATCATTGAACAGAAAGTTGACACTAGATTTTCATGAGGCATGCAATGCACAATTATGTAAGTTTTATGAAAAAGTTGCAATTACTTAGCATATGACTTAAACTCCATAAAATTTATTTTAAAATGTGCAAACCAATATCCCGGTGTGATGTGATATTTTTTACAATATATTTGTCTTATTCATTGTTTTGTAGAACCTTGTTGCATTGCAACTAATGTCTACATGCCAAAGAATCGACTCTAGGCGCTTACATGATCTGATGGCTTTGATCAAGATTTGCAACAGGTGTTTAGACTCTAACATATTATTATTATTATTACATGATTAGATCACTTTTGATCTTGTGTAGTGTGCTAAGGTTCCTAACTTTAGGATTTAGCATGCGAATGGTAGTAGCATTTCCATGTTGTCTTTTATAGGAATGGTGAGGATGGTGCGAAGACCAAGTGGATAAGCCAAATGTTTTCTGAATTGTGTCCAAACACTAGGTGATGGTGCATGATGCTAGCCTAAGAAAAACTAGCTATTAGAAGCATTTAATGCAAGGATAAAAGTGGGAGAAAATGAACAATAGCTAGCTTTCTTTGAAAACCCACAAATATGAGTTGTTGGACATATTTAGTCGATGTGGAAGAGCAATTTACATGCAAACAAACAAAGTGTATCTAAGTGTTTTTCATACTTTAGTTTACTAATTTCTTATGAGAGATTTGGGTAGTACCATTGAGAGTTTTAGTTGCATATATAATGTAAAGGCACTACTCTATAATTCTTGTGTGAAGTAGTGAATGGTTAAATTGTGCCTTTTGAGTGATATTTGTAATTATGAAAAAGGCACAGCTCTTTTGATTTTTTTTTTTTTTTTTTGTAAGAGTATTTGTGTGTAATTCCTTAGAAGTGTGAGTTCTTGTTCGAAATTATTTGTGTCCGTGGAGACAAGTGGACAGTCCGAACTCCACGTTGTATTCATGTTTATTTTCTCTAACCTTTCTCTCTTTAATTATTGTATTTTATCTCGTTTAAATTGTTGAATTGTATATTTTAGGCATTAAAATTGAGAAAAGAATAAAATAGTTCCCAAACTCAATTCATTTCCATCTTGAGTTCAGTTTAATGTGTTTTTCAAATGTTATTCCTACAAGATTTTGATGAAAATTTCGGAGATAAAGAAAATAACTCCATAATGAAAGTTTTTTCACTCATTTCATTTTATTTCCACCTATTAATATTTTTTTACCTAACTTAGTGAACATAATATTTTTATTTATGTTTATATACTTCCATTTCCACCCATTTGCTTCAATACAAACACACAATTACTTTTTAACCACTTGCTTCATTTGTTAATAGTTTCAAAATGAAGGGATAATAAAATAGTATCAAATAGAACTAGACTAATGTTTATTGCAATAAATAGACAAGTTGGACAATCTTAAGATATATGGAAATATTAGCAATATAGATATTTTGAAAGGGAATAAGGAAATACTAAGAAACTATCTTAAAAGAAGTTGAGTAGCAAAGCTTTTTAGTGTGTGTGCATGGGTTGGGCCGAACCCATGACCCTACCCAGCTATATGGTCAACACTCGTATGATGACTTAGTGGGTAGATGGGTCTTAGGTAGTTCAAGACCACTACTTGCTAACCTGCTAGTCAAGCGGGTTGTTAAAAAAAATGAAAAAGAAAAGAAAAGAAAGAAGGAAAAAAAGAGAAGAAAGACAGACAGTTGACAAGACAGCCTCCAATAGACAAATGAGAATAGTGGAGATTTAGGAAAGTGAAAATGTGAAATGGACAAATGTGTGGTTAGTTCAATTGCAAAGCATTGGTTATAATTAATCATTGAAAAAGGAAAAGGAAAAGGCGAGAGAGAGAGAGAGAGAGAGAGAGAGAGAGAGAGGGGTTTGTCTTCAATAGGATGATGAGGTTAGCAAGTATGTGTTTTTTGGTGAGAATGGAGAGAGGAAACATCAAAGATTTTAGGCGAAGCTATAGCTAATGTTATTATGAAGCAAATTTTGATGTTAAGTAAAGCTATGAAAAATTTATGTGTATTTTGTATTTATTTTCATGGTTCAATAGGTCGCTACTTGGCCTGAACCGTTGAGTTGACCTGGCTTGCCATATATAAGGGTTGATTTCGAGCTAAGGCAACCTTAACTTGTGAATTGGTAGGTTGGGGCAGATTCCAAGCTGGATCAACTCAGCACTGAGCTCTTCATGTGTTGGTGCATGTGAGCATATGTGTTTGTGGTTGTGGAAAATTTTGTGTTTATGTACCTTAGATTAGGGACTTAGGCATAAGTGTACATATATTTGAGTATGTGTATTTGAGTGACTATACTTATGTTTGTCTTTTTGTTTAAGTGCCATGGATTAAAGATGTGAAAGTAGGCTAAATGGGCGGGGCCAGGTTGATCGATTTAGCCAATGATTTATAAGAGCCAGCCACTTACTCAGTCCATTTGACCTACATGCACATCTTTGTGGGTTAAATGGGCCAATTTGGCCTGTCTAATCCATTTATAGTAATTGGATAAGATATACACAATAAAGAAAATTAATTTTTATGGGTTTTATACATGTTAACCCATTTTGTCATTTTAGTTACTTATATAAAAACAAGTTTTTCTAAATATTCTATTAGATATCATATTACATTTCAATTAATATATATATATATATATACACATACTTATAATAATGTTATGATCCATGTGCGTCGATCCATCCTCTTTTGTGCCTATTGACATATAAGTTTAAACTCAAATATAAAGGTCCAATGAGCAATGTCATATTAATAGCCATTACTCTTATACTTTTTTTTTATTTTATTTTTATTTTTATTACAAGTGGGCTGGAGGGCTGACCCACTTACTTATGGGCTAACCCACTTTATCTTGTAGGTTAAATGAGTTAGGTATAGCTGGTCCACATTAAACGGGCTGAAAAAAATTTGCCATAACCACATATTAAAAGCAGAAGACAGACTACCTTGCAGACCATAAACCCTTTTGCACAACTTTGTTAGAGACTATGTGTTTGCATGTGTATATCCACCATATACTTCAACACAAAAACATTGTTACTTTCAAATCATTTGTTTCACTTGTCAATAATTTGAAATTGAATGGATGATGTTAAGCTTGGATTTTTTTGATTTCTGGTTCGATTTCATTTAATTTGATTTGCGTCAAACCCTAATCCTTTTGATACAAATTAAACCCTTGATTAAGAATTAAAAGAAATGTGCGTTTTTTGAAAAATTTTAGGTGTCGCCACTTGATTGTGATTGGAAAAAAATAATAAGTTAAGATTAATGGGTTGGTTGCACCTAGCTTAACCATTAGTCTCCAAAAGAAATTGATTGAAAATCAATTTTTATTAAAACAGAGTTTTTATGGGTTCTAGGTTATCCTACTAAAACCATACGACTACTATCCTTAAACTTTTAAATTTAAAACATTCCTTTAATACTTAATAAAATGTTGATATTTGAATTAATATTTAGAAAATCAGTTAAGGCAATTACAAGAAAATTAATATTTACAAATTAAGCATAATATATTTTTTTTAATGTTTAAGTCACTTGGTAGTGCCTATGTATTTACTAATTGATATCAAACGTGACGCAATTCTTTTTGGAAAAAGTTAGCGTGTATGTTTTTTTTTTTTTTTTTTTAGATTTTGAATTCTTTGTAATTTAAGTTTATTAATTTTTATTGTTTTGATAAAAGAATGATTTTTTGATGATATGAAACTAAAAGCCTATCCATTTCATCTTTGTTTAAGAAAACGAGGTTTTTCTAGGTGACAAAAATAAAAATTTTACTTTGTCATACACTTATCTATTGTATATACTTTATTTTATCTCTCCTTTTTCTATATGTTTATATATGCAACACTAATGATGATATCATATATTTGTTTGGTTCGTCTTATTCTGGTTATTTTTAAACAAATTGTTTGAAAATATATTTTTTTTCTTATAAACAGATCAAACAGATAAAATATAGATTAGATACAAATAAAATACAGATAAAAATAAGATCATCTAAAATATGTATATAATCCATAGTGACTACTGCTACTAGCAATTTGCTTTAACCTTTGGAATAACATCTCTTATTTTAAATTTATATTTTCCTAATAAAAATTACATATTTATAGTAATAAAGTGAATAGAACTTTAAGTGCTTTTAATGAATTCAATAAATTAAGTTAGAAGGAAAGAAATGAGATGTTATAGGTTCATAAATACTTTAGAAATTCAGATAGTTTTAACCATCTATTTGTAAATTGAAGAGATCCAAATCTCCTATTTTTATTTCAGTATCTTGATATGCTAATGTCAATATCTTTTATGTTTTAACTATATACTCCATTACACTTATTATTTGAATATATATGTCAAGAATGCATGGTCTCAAGAACGTGTAACACAATAGATATAACAATTAGTCAATTTTAATGCATTAGTTAATTTCTAAAACTTACGTAATTGTAATTTTAGTTTCACAAGAAAAGACCATTATTTAATTGTTAGTTTTTTGGGAAGAGCGGCTGCGCCCCCCAATCCCACGTATGAAGACCGAGAAAAATAGGGGGGGGGGGGTGGGGGGGTTCAAATATGGGCAGCTTCCTTGTTCTCTTCCTATTGACGACAACCTGAGACAAGCTTCGTCATCTTATAACTTGGCCAAGGACTCTTATAGTTATCGCTACATCCTTGACTGCTGGGTGCTGGCGCTTCCGGTAGAATTGTCTGTTTGTTTTGGCTTTTTTTCGGCAGATACAGACATTTTTTTAAACTTTTTTTAACAAATTATTTATCAAGAAATAGATATAGATAAAAAAAAGTTGACAATTCTCATCAAAAGATCAAATAGAACAAATATAAATAAAATTTAGATGCAAATCGGATATATTTACACATATCATTTTAAAAAAGATATAGATACAGATAAAAAACAGACAATCCAAACAGACCATAATCTGTTGACTTTGCTAAATGATTAAGATTGTAACAGAAATGCTATCATTAAATAATAAAATAGAGTTGTAATATGATTTTTATGTATTAATTTTTTATTTAAATAGAAATATTTGAGAAAAAAAAAAGACAACTCCGTCATTAAATTTTTAAGATTCCTTATGAAATTGTTATTACAGCCGATTAAATATCGTAACAGCATTCAATAAGGAATAAATATATAATAAAATTGTAATTATAACAAAGAAAATGAACATTATGTTAGGGATAATACGATGATAAGACTCCTTATATTAAAGATATATGAGTTTTTTTTCCTTTTTTCTTTCATACTTATAAAAAATTACGATACATTGAATTATTAAATTCATGCTATTGTCTGCTAGTTTCTACTATGGTTGGTAGTTGGTACTAGTTAACTCTATTAGGAAGATGTCACAGTTATGTGAGGTGGAAAAGGCAACATATGTGTTTGTACTATTAAATTCAGGTAATTTTAATATCTGAAACGTTAATATTTGTAATTTACTGATTCTATTTTAAAATAAAGTTTAATTTAGTATTTCGATTAAATAGACATTGCAATTTTAATAGACGTTATATTGATCTGAGATACGATCAACTTATTTTTATTTTGTATTTTTAACTTGGTCCAAGTAAAATGCTGGCAGATTAAGATTTCGAAAATTATAAATGTTACCCTATTATAATTGGAAAAAAATTCCACTTTTAAAAGAAAAGAGAATCTTTTTACTATCATAAAGGTTAACTTTTATAATTTTCAAGATCTTAACAAGCAAGATAGTTAACTAGGATAGCAAATGTTAAAAATATTCGACATTTTGAATTCAATTTTGGCTTGACATAGTGTTTATTGAATTGTATTTATCAAATAGAGAAATTAATTAAACTCTGTTAAAAAGTAAGAGTACTAAATTATAAAAATTAAAACTTGTGATATTAAATTGTTTAAATCTAATAGATAGGCACTGGTATTATCTTCATCCTGGGTAATATAAATAGGAAGAGTACTAATTGTTTTTTTTTTTCTTTTTTTGTGTTAAGGTTGCTTGGTTTTATGCATTATTGCTAATAATGGAAGAATTTGTCCGATGTTGATAACTGAGACAATCAGTCATATAGAAATACTATTCATTCTTATTTGATAAAATCTACACGGAATTAGATATAACATATATGCCCAATATCATTTTTTTCTTATTTTTCTATTTATATGGTAAGACAATAATAACATTATCTCCTAAAATCAAGCTTTTCCTATTCTATAGAATTTTCATTCCATGAAGCTGAGGACATTACATCGTGTCAAGAGTTCCTCTTATTACAAAATACATTGCTTTTTTATTTTAATTCTTCTAACCAAAACACTAACATAAACAATAAGTCTAAAATGCTTGCTTCTGACACTACAAGAACAATGTGATTTAGTGTTTTTCAACAGCTGACAAACTCGTACTTGGCCACAATGTAACCCCGATAAAGACCATTCCCATTTGTATCCATTGGCATAAATACACTTGCATCCAAAGTTAGGGCTCCAATTTTACTGTTGCATTGATCAATGATTCTCACTGTTTCTTCTGTCCCAGTTTCCATATTTGTCACCTGTGGATTTAAAGATACAACTTTAGGGTTGTTGTATTACAAAAATACGGTGAAAAGTCTTGATATATTAGTGTATACATATTTTGGGAAATGGCCATGTAATAAATATAACACAATGTAAATTCTATGTTTTATGACAGACTGTCTAGTCCATCATTTGCTATTAAAATAAATATAATTAATATATTAACTATTTTAGTAGGGTGATTAAGAATGTGTAAATTTAACTAAAGGACATGCCACATAAAAAGATATGAGGACATCATGGAATTTTTCATAAAATCAAATATTTAAGGAATAAGGTAGGATAATTTTATGGTCCATCGTTAATTCACTGGATACAACAAAAAAATTCTATGGTTCCATCATCATCCAATGGCTCATACCATATCTCGAATCTCTAAAATAGTTAATATTCAATTGATTAAATTTATTTTAATGGATAGATCGTTGACGGACTATTCCGTCGACGGGACCGTAGATGCTCTCAAACATTAGAAATTCCTAGTAATTATTAGGGTTGATTACTATGTAAAAAGATAATACTTGGCGGAAAAGAACTATATTTTTTCAGACGACTCTGTAGATAATTTATTTACTTAATTATTTAATTTTTTTAGCACCCATAACATAGGAGAGCAAACGTCTGTTAGTAGTTTCTTTATGTGCTACTTTTAGATTTTTGTTTGCCGGTTAAAAATTTGTAAATTTTATTTTTGAATTAATACATATAACCAATAGCTATATTATCCAAAGATAAATGAAGAAGTTTTCAATGGAATAGTTAAAATAAGTAAACTTCTATAATAGATTATACTATAAGTAAAAGTAAAAATTCTATGATACCCCTCTAATTTTTAACAGAACTGATCCCATTATTTATTTATGACCTCGGATCCATACACAACTGCGATTATACAACTGAAATACTTATATATCACTTAATATATTTAACCGTCAATTATTGTTTGAGACCATAAAAGTAGAGTAATTCTTGAAAATTCACATACCTTCAAGCATTTACCACAAGCAGCTTTACCGGGGTCCGACAGGGCCACAGAAAGCAGCCCATCCATATTGTTTCCGCCATGCCAAGGGCTTGTCTGAGTCAAATGGTGCACAGTAAGCGTCCACATCGCTGAGACTCCATCCATTATTCTCCGGGCTGTAATAATGGTATCTTGCTTTGACATTTGTAGCATTTTGTGCTTGTGCATGACCTACAAGCACACACAAAAATACCACGCAACAATATTGGGAAACCCCATTCTGATTTTTTACTCAATTAGGTGATGTGAAAAAGAGAAAGCTGGTTTTATGTGGAGAAGAGGAGGAGGTATATGCACTTCAGTTTTTGCGCTTGAAAACTATGTGTATAGTGTGGTGATTGGTGGAAGATAGGAATGTCTATTTATAAGGGGGGATGATGAGGTTTGAGTTGGCAACGTGATCTAAATGATTGGCTTGTTTAATTTGGAAAAGCAAGTTGACAACATGGTTTGACCAATTTGGTAATCGCACAATGGTTGTTTGATTTCAGCATGACCACACAGTGTTTGGTTGAAAGGGTCTTATTAATCGAACAAATTTTTTTATTTACTACGACGATTTGTCTGATACAAGGGCCTATTTTATCTCCTGCATATGAATTTTGTTGTTTTAGTATTACTAAATCTCTCTATATTGATTAGTGGGGTATAAGAACTAATAATGTTTTTTTGATAAGTAATAACTTGTAAAACATAATATATATATAAATTACTCACCATTATTATCATATGTTAAAATATATATTTCCTTTCTTCTTTTATTCTTATATTTTATAATTTTTTCATTTTACTTGGCCAAAAATGACTTGATTTCTTTTTATGTTAACTTCTTTTTAATTTTACAGGAATACCTTTGAGAGTTTCTACTGTCCAATGAAGTTCAACCTTATATTCCATTTGTATAATTTAAATTAAGTGAAATTAAATCACAAACATTTTAGTTTAGTTTGTTTAAAATCAATTTTTACACTTTCATTTTTAAGAAGAAAATTAGATTGTCGGATTTTTATCTGTATCGTATTGCATCCTTAACTTATTTATATTATATTTGTATTGCATCTGTTTGGTTAGTTTATGAGTAAACTGTCAGTTTTTCATCGATATCTATTTCTTGACAAACATTTGTTTGAAAGCGAAAAATATGATGCGAAGATAACCAGAATATGATAAAATAAATAGACCAATAATATGTTTATCATTTTTAATTAAACTCAAATATTTTTTTTATTCTAAATTAGTCTTGCTTAAACTCCCATCTAGGTTTCATGGCAAAGATGACAAATTTTGAATGAATGGCTAAATATCTCCCTCAAGAGGTTCTTTCCATTAAATAGAAATTCTATACACTATTTTAAGTAATAAAATATACCTTAAAATACAAATATTCTAATATAAGTAACAGTAATATATACAACTAATACACAATTATTGTAGAATAAATCTTATAATTTTATTCATAACTTTTGTAATTAGTACCACAATCTTGCCCTTGATATCTCAACTCAAATTGATGCTGGACAATCAAGAAGTATCAATTTGTCAACAAGAAAGTTGTGTTGATATCGAGAAAAGCCTTAGTAAACACATAAGTAGTTTAAAGATTAGTGGTGATATGTGGAAGAAAGATGGCACGGGCATCATATGCTTACTGATAGAGTGACAATCAACTTCAATATCTTGGTATGCTTATGAAATACTGGATTAGGAACAATTTGAATAGCACTAGTATTATCTGCATGGAGAGGAGTAGGATCAATTTAGGAAAACCAAGTTCTCCTAACAGACCATGAAGCTGAATAATTTTAGAACATGCAGAGAACATAGCATGGTATTCTAATTCATGGAGGACTTAGTAGTACTCGATCTTGCTTCTTGCTTTTCCAAGAAATGAGAGAATTACCAAGAAACATGCATCGACTAGTAATTGAACATCTAATATCGACATAACTAACCCAATCAACATCACTAAATGCCACCAAATGAATGGGAGAGTTCACAACGATGAATAGACCATGGACAAAGTGCATTGTAAAATAACGAATAATTCGACGACAAAAGCTAAATGAAGATGTGTAGGTGCTTGCATAAACTAACTAACTTTTTGAACGACAAAGGAAATATCAGTCAACTAGTGGTTAGATAGTTCAGGCTTCCCACTAGTTGTCTATATAAAGAGGGATTGGAAAGAAAATCACCATCACACAAAACAATTTAACATTCACTTCTAAGGGATTAATAGTACGACAATCTTGGAGGTTAGCTCTAAAAAATTGACTCTTGGATGTATTTATGCTGGTGTAAGAAAATACCAACCGTGCTTGATTGCACCTCAAGATAAAAGATAATGTAAAGAACCCAAGTCCTTCATATGAAAAAAATAGTGAAGGTGTTCTTGGAGCTAAAATCAATTCAGAGTTAGTCTTTCTGATAACAATATCATTAACATACACTAGAAGTAAAATAATTCCTTTATCAGTCTTATGAAGAAATAAAGAGGAATCATATTGACTCTATACAAATAAAAGCTATGAAGTGTAGAGCAGAACTTATCAAACTAAGCATGTGAAGCTTCTTTTAAACCATAAGTGGCTTTTTTAGTTTACAAACATCAGTGGAAGGTGTAGAAAATAACCCTGATAGTGGAGTCATGTAAATTTCTTCTTTAAGATCTCCATAAAAAAATACATTCTTAACATCCATTTGTCTCAATGGCCAGGCTTTAGAGGTGGTAATAGCTAAAACAAGTCAAACTATTGTCATCTTTGGTACAGGTACAAAGGTTTCTTCATAGTCCATGCCATACTCCTATCAATTACCAAGAGCTACCAACCATGCTTTATATCTTTCAAGTGAGCTATCAGATCATAGCTTAATGGAATAAGCCCATTTACAACCAATGGGTTTAACATCAGTAGGATAGAGGGCAATATCATAAGTATGATCCTCTTGAAGAGCTTGAAGCTCTTGTTGCAAAGCTTTAACCCAACATGCATGTCTAGTTGCTTGAGAATAGGATATGGGAACGGTAGCATTAGATAAAGTGGTCAAGAAACCATACTGATAAGGAGAATGACTGATACAGAGAGATCTTCAAAGAGTTGTTCGAGTTGGAACTAGATCAGGGTTAGGATTGGGAAGATCTTGTGACGATGAAGCTTGTTGTCCTTGATAGACAATTCCGAGTTTAAAGCACTCAACTGGTGAAGAGATATCATCAAAGCTAGGCAAAATGAAACCTTCAAGTGAA
Organism: Combretum micranthum; assembly: GCA_024138025.1. Classification (NCBI taxonomy): domain Eukaryota; kingdom Viridiplantae; phylum Streptophyta; class Magnoliopsida; order Myrtales; family Combretaceae; genus Combretum; species Combretum micranthum. The sequence goes on along the minus strand of JAMXBD010000729.1, from coordinate 662,365 downwards.
TAAACATGTTGTTGAAAGTAGTACTCATGTTCATTGAAAATCACATTTCTAGATATACGTAGATGATTAGCAACAACATCGTAACATAAAAATCCTTTATGAGTAGTACTATAACCCATAAAAGCATACTATACTGATTGAGTTGTCAACTTATGGCTTTCATGAGGAAGTAAGTGAACAAAACAAGCACATCCAAATGTGTGTAGTGTGTGATAATTAGGATGTAAACCAAAGAGATGATAATAAGGGGAATCAAAATTCAATTTTTAGAAGGCATTTGATTAACTGAATAAACTACAGTAGACAAAGGGTTTACCCAAAATTTAGATGGGACTGAAAACTCCAATAGTAATGTCCGACCCATATCTAATATGTGATGATTTTTATGTTCAGCTGCCCCATTCTATTAAAGAGTATAAGGGCATGATTGTTGAGAGATAATACATTTCTATTGTAAAAAAGGCTTGAAATTCAGGTGATGTATATTCACTACTATTATCAAATTATAAAACCTTAATGCAAGTGGAAATTTGTGTCTCAATATAAGCCACAATACAATGAAAACTTCAACTTTAATGCACAAAATATATATCCACGTGAATGGCTATGATATCAATGAATGTCAAAAATTTATATTGAGGATGTGAAATGATAGGAGTAATACCCTAATCATCACTGTGAATAATCTTAAAGCATGTGTATGCACGACTACCATGAGTAAGAAAAGGTAAAATTTTACTTTTTCCTAATTTGCAAGTAGTACAATCAAAAGTAGTACATTGCTCTTTGTTACGAAGAAAACCACGCTTCATTAAATTGGATAAAATCACATTATTTGGATGACCCAATCATCTATGCCATACTTTAGCCTTATTGTCAACAATAATAGAAGCTAAAGACAAAGTTCTAGGAATTGAAAATTGTAATGGCAATAGTTTGCTCACTTTAGGCCCCTTTATGTTCACCTCCTCGATACTTGATCTTGTGTAACACATCCATCATGAGAAAAATGGAAAATACAATTATTATCCACCATTTGACTAATAAAAATTAAAGTAGTAGACAACCTTGGGGAGAGAAACACATGATGAAATGAAGGTCCAAAATCACCAATGGTTATAATAGGAAGGTTACTATCGTTAGCAACATGAATATGTTGTGTGTCAGTATACTCCCAAAGATCATGTAATGAGGCAGGGGATCCAGTCATATGATTGGAGGCTTTGGAATCAACAAACCAAGGAGAAGAAACAATTTTACTTGATGTTGAAGTCCAAAGGTAGCAAATGTTGAAAAGATAATCTATTGAACTATTTTTGGAATAAGAGTAGAATGATTGGTGCTGGTGGTTGCAAATATAGAGGTAGAAGCAATAGTATTAGTCTTAAACAGTAGCTTGAAAAGCTTGAGCTCGTCAATTCCCAAGATGTGTAGAAACTCCTTAATAATGTGGTCATTTTGCTTGCAGTAATTATAGAATTTCTTCCCACAATTGCGAGTAAGATGCCAAAATTCCTTGCAACTATATTGCACCTATCCCTTTCCTTGATTCATCCCTTGAGCAGCATAAGTGACATTAACAAATTCAGATATCTCTTTGGAAGTACCTATTGTAGTTAGGGTAGCCATTTGTTGTTCCTCATGCAACAATTCCCCATGACATACATCTAAAGAAGGAACTAGATCTCTATTTAACAGTCCAACCATCTTCGCTTCAAATTCAGGTCTTAGTTTCATAAAAAAATTAGTCATGCTTACTATCTTCATGAACTGCTTGAAGACTGGCTAAGGCTTCTCTTGGTACTTTAGGATAAATTATACCAGAATATTCGCTCCATTAATTAAGAAATCTAGAATAGTATTGCTTAATAAATAGATTAACTTGACTGTAATTACTAATTTCAAGTTCAAGTTGAAATCTTCTTATTGTATTATCTTGATGATACATGAACTTCAAATAATCCCACTTCTCTCTTGTTGTACTAAATAAGCATAAATTGTTCACCATGTGAGCTTCAATAGATGCTAAAATCTAGGAAATAATTTAAGCATCCTTTGCCTCCCATTGGCTAAGTTCTTTTCTCACACCCCCATGAGTATCCTAATAGTATTGATACGCTATGTGACAACCAGAGTCTCAGACATTCATATTTAAAGATAGATCTGACACATTTAGAATGACACACATATATGCATTATACAACTAGAACACTCCGTGGCGTGGACATATTTAACATGATCAAAAGGTTGTTTAGAATAAGAAATATTGTATAGATATAGATCTCATAATGTCAATAATACATAACATCCTTAAAGTGCTTAGTTAATACATCATAATTGTAAAGTAGCTAGTCTTCTAGCACTATTATAACTCAAAATGCTTCCAACCTATGTCTTGACTTTATTGCTATCAACTCTCAAGTAATGAGATAACCAGATCTTATCACATATCAAACAAAGGTCAAGCAAGTTATTTAATAAGTATATGCAATTCAATATTCAAACATATGTAACAAATACAAGCTTGAACAACCATTATCTAAACAGGGTGTAGATTTATGCCCTCTCACCAGGGTTTTGGGAACTAATTAATCGGTAATCTACCTCTAGGAGAGACAAAGAACTAAAGAAGGAGAAATATCATTCATCTCTTCTTATCATTTTATATTACAGTTGTTTTGCAACTCAACTTAACCTTAAAACTTAGAAACTCTATTAAGTACTGGCTATTTCATGTCGACACCACAAGCAATGTTCCTTCAGTTGCTTACTTAGTTTTTGTGGAACCAAACAGAACAGTGGTAATCTTATTTAGAATCATGATTTCTTTTCTATTTACTAGAAAAACTCAACATTAACATAGAATTGAAATGTTAATACGTAATAGAATTATCGTTTAAATGTATTTTATGCAATTGTGCAATGCATGTGTTTTTGGTTTAATATTTGAATAACTTTAAGTCAGATTATTCAACGATCATATAAGTATCAGGCATTCCTCAATATGCATTGCACAATCATTATCACACAAGTTGTTATCACTTTCATTTTTGAGTTTTATCAATCACTCAAGCATCACACAGCACACAGCATATCCAATCCCCATATACGTTGCCAATTATATGTATATCAGGATAAGTGTAACTATGTTATGGGCACAAACAATATGAAAAGATCACAGTTACTTAACTGTGCATTTTTCTTACTCGTCATATTAGTCAATTGGAAAATCTGTTGGTTGACCTGTAGTTCCTATTGAGACAAAACAATTACATATTATTAAGGATATAACTAAATGTGAAGTGTCTATAAGTGTTCATGTGTCCTGATTCTTGTTGAAAATTTGAAAATCTTCATCACATAGTAAGGATCATGGTTGTAATTTGGGTAGTGATAAAACAAGGCTTCTTATCACAAGCATAATCATGGCGGTGATCCATATCATGGGCAAGATCATGGGCATGATATGTATAAATTGTTACTCATAGGAGATAACGACTTTTGTCACGATTATGATAGGTGTTAAGATTTAGGTTAGAAGAGATTATGAGGGGCATTACGACTGTGATTGATGTGAATTTTATAATACAAGAAGATGACTTTCTACCTTACGGTTGTGATGGGTTTTATCATAGCACAACGAAGATCATGGTTGAAATTATGGTTGATTTGCATTGTTTTTAATTTCCGAGAAGATCATGGGGTATAACACGGCCGTGATAGTTGTTGAAAATGAGATCAAAGAGGATTATGGCTTAGATCACAACCATAATTGGTATTATTTTTAATTTCTGAGGAGATCGTAACCATGATCACTATTGTAATTGGTGTTCTTTCTTAAATTACGACTGTATTTTAATTCAAAATATCAAATCTTTATTACTCCTATAAATTTGTTAATCTTTTCATTCTTCATTACCTAAGGGATAATATCACATAATGAAATACACAAGCATGAAGATAAGGTATTTCATTTTTTATTCTAAGATGACTCTAAGTTTGTCATGCATTCCAATGCATCTAATGCATCCTACTATATTTAGAAAGATGGTTTGAGGGTAATGAGCATTACCTTAGCTCTGAGTGGATACTTAGGGATGATCTCCTCTTTCCCTCAAGGGTGCCACTACTTGACGTGGTTATAATTTTGGTGATTTTCTTTCCTCTTCTCTAGGAGTTATGTATGTGGCGAAATAGAGTTATTTTCTTAAGAGCTTAAGGTAGATGCAAGAAGTTGTGATTAGTTTTTGGGTGCAAGAAGAAAAAGGGTTATACAGTGAAAATGAAGAGGAAAAGTGTCTTTTATATACTTAATATTGTAGTAATTATATTAAATATTATTTGTGCATAATATTTTAATTGAATTATACTCGTTTCATAATGAAATCATGTCCAGTTGGTGTGGGATCTCTAGGCTCCGGTTTCTTCTCGTGCAAGTAGAAGAATGGAGACTAATTTGGTCAAAATGTGTCATTTTCATGCATTAAATGAGGGAATTCTTGAGAATTTACAGCTGCTACTTGCTCACTATTCTCCATGGTACATGTAGCTAGAGTTTTATAAATTTTGGAAGATCTCATGCATGGAAATTTAAAAAGGTAACTATAATGTAATAGGACGAATAATTTTATGATATCAGATAGATATTGATAAGTATACAAACAAATTATTTATTAATTCAAGACAATATTTTTAAGAATGATTTGTAGCTAGGTCTCAAATCTCCTAAAATATAGTTTTAAACTAATATCTAATATTACATATCTATACGATTAAGTAATATTAGGTTTTCATCTACCCGATTAGGGTTTAGGGCCTTAATAAAAAAAGTTAAGATTTGACGCTATTTAGGTTTAGAGTATTCTCGTTTTCATATCTGTTATATAACTTTGATTTGAGCCTTATATTTACAATTTTGGCCTATCATCAGGTTATATCGGGTACATTTTAATCCTAGTGATTTATCTCTAAATTCTCGTTTGCTAACTAATCTACTCTAAAAATTTAGTGATTCAATCTATACTTGATAATTAGGGCCACACAACTATATTTAGTAATGTTCTAGCTATTATCATATAATCTTGTCTTTGTTATCTTTTACTTCTTATGATGAAACTATTTATTCTTATTATTGAGGAAACAAATTCTTAGGTACTTTGCATGATATAAGAAACTAGTAATAACTGGGTACCTAGAATGTTGTGATTTTTACATAAGATAGGAAAATTCTCGGGATTACATCTTTAACATCTATAGGTGCTGTAGACGACCATCAATATGATTCCAAAGTCTTTTCCATTTAGAAATATTCTAAATTGAAATTCTCATGTTGCATAGCTCTTTCTAGTAAATTTGATAGCTAAGTTTTCTATAGGTATTTTTCCAAACGAGTTTTCCTTAGATATTCTTCAAAGAATTCAAGAGCAAAAATTTAAATTTGAAGGCTGTCAACCACATTACGATTGACATGAAAGAATACCTTGAAACGAAAAATAAACCAAAGAAACTTTCAAAGATCCAGCTCTAATACCATGGAAAATTTTGAATGAAACGCTGAATTCTCTCTTATGAGGGTTCTTTCCATTAAATAGAAATTTTGTGCAATCTATTTTAAGTAGTAAAATATGCCCTACTAAATACAAAACTCTACCTACTAATTACAGATATTCTAATATAAGTAAAAAAAATATATAAATATATACACACACACAACTAATGTACATAATTATGGTAGAATAAATCTCATAATTTTAGTCATAATCTTTATAAAATATATAAAATATATATTAACTAAAAACTAATCTTTATTTAATATACACACACATTGCCACTCTTATTGTTTTTAGGTTATATGAAAATCAAGATATGATAAAACCAAAAGAAATAGAAACTTTCATTCTTAATTATTATATTATATTAATCTATTTTGTTGTATATTTAAACATTTTGCACACCGTCGCGACTTAACTTTATGTCCAAAGGCTACATCAAAGTCAAATAATTTGTGAGTTACTCGAATTTAACTTGTTTTAAACTTGGCTTATTTTAAGTTTTGTTTGTGCTGCTAAAACCTAAATTTTAAACTCAATTATTCATCAAATACTCATATAATTAATAACTTAAGTCAAAACTGTACCTATCATTGCTTGCAGTTGCACTACTTTCATTTCATGGCATATATATATGTCTCTACCTTCCTTAACTTTCTATGGACACAATGTAAGTAGACATGCCAATAACAAATATACCATCTCCTTGCCCCAACCAATGTATGATTTAGAAAAAGAGTTCTCACGTCGTGGGCAACAAATGAACTAATTAAACACGTGAATACTACTCAACGGTAATATAAAATCACCACACGAGATAGATACGTATATGAGCTAAACTGATTTCATAACTAGGTTTTATGGGAGCAAATTTGATATAATTCAAATCACTTTAATTAGGCTCTTGGCAAAATTGAGAGATTACAAGGTTGAAGTAATTGGATTGGGACTTGTTAAGATTGTTTAAATCGCTAGTAGTCTCCATCTATGACCATGATTTCACATGGATCATTGGAGTTCTTTCATCTTTTTAATGCAAATGGTTTGGGATTTGTAAGTTATTCGTTTCAGTTGAACTCGACGGAGAATTATCCAGAAGGATCTGATATCGTGTTCGACCCTACATCAGGCTCGGGAAAAAGGATTCAGGTATCCAACAATCGGACCTGGACACCTAGTTATTGTGACGGTTTGCAAACCGAAACCGAGTCTAAACTAGAACCGCTAGTTTCCGTCTTGGAATTAAGGAATTGGCGGTTCTTGATATGATTTAGAAACTGTAAAACTGCATTTTTTTTTTCAAGTTAAAATTAAAAAAAAAATGAATAAATGAATTTTATATTTTTAATAAGATAAGTTTTAGACTCAAAATAATAATTAGATTTAAGATTATTAAAGTATTTAACAAATTTAAAAAAAAATTGTTTAAAATATGCATTTGTTTATATACAAATACATCCAAATTAATTGTGATGTTAATAATGTGAAATACAAAGTACTCTAGAGGTTAAAAAAGGTCGCAATAAAAAAATAGTCTCATATTGTTAAGGAAAAGAGATTTTACTTTTAAGTTATATTTATTTGTTATGTTATTAATAGCAATACTTTAAATATTGCGAATAGTAAGGGTACAAACGAGTCTAGTCGAGCTAAGATTTGGAAGGTTCGGGCTTGACTCCTTTAATAAATTAATGGGCTCAAGCCGAGTTGGACTAAAATGAGTCGAGTTTGAGTAGCTCGAGGGTAGCTCAACTCATTTGTAACTCTTTTGAGTAGGTGATAAATTTTGCTATTTATACAAAATAGTTTAAATACTATAATTATATATTTTAAATTTCTTCTTCTTTTTTAATAGAATCGGTTGGAATCGCTGGTTCTACTCAGATTCTAGGCAAAATAATCGGCTACCGCCTAAGAATTAGGAAATTGGCGATCCTCTAGCTAGTTTTGTAACAAGCTAATTGGTTCAATTCCTAGTTTGGAACCTAACGTGTTGACCAATCGCATCAATCAAATTAAACCCCATATGTACTCTACGATTAATACTAGGTAAGTGCACCTATCGATTATAGCATAGGTTTGCATAGTGGTCGTTCCACCAGGACTTGTAATTACTAGTAATTACCTTAAGTCCACCATCTAGCTAATATGATTCAAATGATAATGATATGATTATGCAACCAATTAATTAACTAACCCTAGCAATTTGAATATCACGCTTCTAAAAGTATCAATTACAAAACATGCCCCTTATCTTGATATACCACCAATCTTATAATTTATTCCTTATAAAATATCATTACTGGTTTATTTAGGCCTCATTTGTTTCGATGAAAATGTTTTTCAGGAAAATATCTTTTCATTTTTTCGCGTTTGTTTAAGAAAAAATAGGAAAATTAATGGAAAATATTTTCCCTTGTTTTAAAAAATATAGGCTTTTCATGACTTATTTTTTGGAAAAAGACTTATAGAATATAAATGTGTAATTCATTTTTTCATTAATTTACGAGTCCATTTACCAATCATTACCATTCAAAAACATTTATTGTAACTTTTTAAAATATTTTTCTTTTAAGTAGATTTATTTCTTGTTATAATATATGTAATTTTTTTTCATTTTTTTATCCTTAAAGTATATGAGTTACCTCGAAATTGTATACGAAGGAAAAATATTTTCATAAAATTAATCAAACATTTAAAAATATGTTACTTTTTTGAAAAGCTTTTTCAAGGAAAAGCTTTTTCAAGGAAAAACTATTTTTACTTTTTCTTAACACAAACGAGGCCTTAGATTCTTGAATTGCAAGAATCCCTAAATTCATCAATCACCTTTTTAAAAAAATTGAATTCCAATCCAATATGACTAATGAAACTTCTTTCGTCATTAGAAACATACGGGATCGCATTAAAGTTCTTGATTCCCTATAAAGATTAAATCTTTATGCCGAAAGTTCATGCTATCTATGTCTAGAATCACATACAAACTTCTCTATTCATGTTAGATCTATCTTATCAATTGATCTTTTAACCTAATTAACAAGAATCAGACAATGATATAATACCGTGCACATATTAGATCAAAGAAAAATATAGATGCATGAATGACTTCAAGAAAACACAAGCTGCCATTAATGAAATAATTGAGTCACTACAGTAGGTTAGGATTTTTCAAGATCTAGGGTATGGAGGTTTATTTTTCTATAGATGGATAATTACAAGAATTACACAACCTACACGACCATGTTTGAGGTCGTATAGGATTGAAAAATCACGAAATAGAGAAGAAATAGATTTGCAAGACCTCGAGCGTGACTCGTGCAGATTGGCCATGTACAATACCAACATGCTTTTAATTACGTTCCAACTTCTACACATACACATGCTAGACTTGCTGGTTGTATTCACTTCCTATACCATGATTCTACATAGCTTGTGCAGAAGGGTCATGTATGTTATGAATCTTCACTTTGTCCAATTTTTCATCAAAATCTCCTTTAACTCATCAAGATGTCTTCATTAAGCTCATTATCTTCCTTTATTTCCGAAATTAACATTTTAACCAAATAAGTATCATTTTCTTTGATAAATTATATAAAATCCATATAATATAACATCAATTCAATACAAATAATAAAGGTCTTTTGACACTTTAGAATCGGACCATGACTATGTCTAATCTAACCTAATATTATAAACATAAGTTATACTCAATGTAAATCTAGACACTTGATTTTAAGATTATCTAACTTTCATATAAATATAATTTTGGATATATTTTATTTAAGTTTGCTTATTGGTCGGTTTCATAATGGATATTCATAACGTTTGATTTGTAGTCTTTTGAGTACAAGATGGAACAAAATTAATTTATTGTATTAAGTTTGGTTTGTAAAATAAGCTTAATACTGGACAAGACTCTCTTTATGGGATTAGAAAAAAAAATCAAAATTTTATCTTTTTTGCTTTGAAGTAGAAAAGTCTTTAAGCAAGGAAAAATAAAATTTATTAAAAAAGACTACGATTGAGAATACCACTGCTATTATTAATACCTTATAATCATTACATCAACCTTATTGTTACTGGGGGAGTTGGTAACCTTCTCGTATAGGGTATCCATCTAGATCCTACTTGATTGAGTAGGGTCCGGATAAGTATTACGAGCCACATGATAGGGTACGAGTATTAAGTTTTTGGAACTTGCTCTCACATGGTAGGATAAGGATATAGGGTCTTTAGACCCTATACCCAACCTAGAACCTGTATTATACTGTTAAAGATATAGGTTCTAAGGTCCACTATGTTAAATATTATACAATAATATTAAATATAATAAATAATGATATTTCACATTTTATTTTGCAACTACTTATATTGAAGATTATTATTTGTAGACTACATTTCAAAAAGTTTTATTATAGGAGGATTTGCACTATTTTATTTTAGAATGACTTATTATTTTTATTTTAAAAGAATTATGGTTGCATGTATGAACGTGAACTTCCAACTTATATAGAGATGTTGTTTATATTATAATATTCATTAATATATAGAAGTAGTTCAAAGTTTTTAATTTTTGAGTTTGTGCAAGTTTTATAATTTTGTTTAATTTCACATAAATAGGTTCCATAAGTATTTGCTGTAGGTTCCAACTTTTACACATGAATAGATTCTATATATTATAGAACTTGTGATATTAACAAATTACTTTTTAAATTTATTTCCACATATTGTTTATATTGATTGTATGAAAAAAGATAGTGTTGCATATTACATGCAAAAATATCAAAGACTATAAACTTTATGTTGCAGAAAGAAATAAAAAAAATATATAGATTTTGTAAAAAAGAAAAAATTACAGGTTCCGTAGGATATCCAGTAACCTTTGGATTTTACAGGATACAGGGCATAGGATGGGTATAGGGAATCATGGGGTAGGTTTCGAGTATAAAATTCAATATCCTATACCTTACGGGGTAGGTTACGGGTAATACTTCATATCCTACCCATCCCGTACTCGTTCATCCCTAATTACTACCACCACCAGCATTATGACTATCATTACATCATCACCTACCACTACCATCATTGTGATCGCTTCTACTATCATCAAGACAACTTTGCACCAAGTCGCCAACATCATTGCTATATTTTTACCACTGTACCACTGCTACCATGTGAATAATCACCACCACTAGACTTGTATAATAAATACACAATAACATTGATAGTTCAATTATTAAATCACCGTGACAAAAAACATAAATATATATAAAATAAATTTTGTGTTATATTTGTTGTATCAAATATTAGTACAAGAATTTTATACTATACTCCTCATGCTAAATTGAACTAAAGTTGTTTTATAAATCAAATACTACCATTGCGTATACTATAATGCTACCGCTATTGGTTTGGTTTTTGTAGAATTATTAAGATACCAAATATATTTTAAGTCAAAATTTCAAAGTGTGAATGAAGGTTTAACAAACCCATTTCAAAATAAGCCCCTTTTGCTTTCCTACTCATTTTCTTAAACCCATATAAGCAATTGTCACAAAAAATATCTACCGATTTCATTCGTCATCAAACTACAACAATTGGACTAACCTTGCTTGTATAATATCACTATTACATAAGAATTTTTGTTTGTAAGCATAAATGTGGTAAGCCTATTTACAAGCTACTAAATTTAATTTGATATTTACTCAAATATTATTTGATTATAAAACATGTGAGCTGGAGGTGAAATTACTCAATTAGTTTATCTAATTGAACTTAGGATTCATGATATTTGGCTTGTCTAGTTTGTAAGTTTAGATTGATTGAGCTTAATTATTAGTGGAAGTTGAATTGAATTTGCATGTTAATATTCTTTTAATGAAAATAAAAATATTTAATTAGAAGAAACAAATTTGACTATATTTTAATTTAATTGAGCTTGAACTTATTGAGCACCTTTTAAAATTAGTTGAGCTCATATTAAAAATCTAAGTTTGGTCAAATTTGAACTCATCTCCATCAGATTTATAATATGTAGAAACTTTTCGAAACTTGCAATCATATACAAAGAATTCCCTTTCTCTATATTTTTGTTTTCTTTTATCTACTTAATGACATAGTGGAACTTGCATGAAAGGAAGGATAAATATCACCATTTATTGATTCGCTTACAAATGCAGGAATATGATCTTCTAAACATTTATTAATTCTAAGAATATCCAATTGATATAGACATCCAAAATTCGAAATGTGTAAGATAATTCAAAATTTTAGGGAAAAGAGCAATAATTCAGCCCTGTAAAATTAATGCTCAACAAGAAAACCGTTTTTTGCCTTAAGGCATACAATAAGTAGGAAAACTTGAAATTGCAAAACACCCGTAGTCATAAAACAAATAAAAAGAAAAAGCAAATACCAGAAACGACAATAAAAATGGAGTTGGCTATTAAAAGTTATAACAATATAAAATATTTCCTAAAACAATAGGGATGTGATTTTGATGGTCGAAACAATCAAATTTGCCCAAAAAGTAACATACATCACGAGCAAAGTTGGTGAGTTTTGACCATTGGTTCGTTTAACATCAAATTATGGTCTTGAAACACAAAAATTCAAAACTGCTTAAGTTATGAAATTGCTATTGACTAATTTCTCTCCTATTTTTCCATATATCCATTCACTAATTTTTTATGGCATCACTTATGGACTTCACCTATGTCATTCTTTATAATTCTCTTTTAATTTATTCTTTTTTTTTTAATTTGTATACACACAATATTAATGGCTTATTCACTTCACTTTAATCCTTATTTCATTCCTCTATCACTCCTTATAGCACTTTATACATTGTTTAATTCACTTTTGTCTCCTTAATGGTCATTTAACAATAAGTCCCTATTACATAAGGTAAAGGGTAGAGATTCCTTACTTAGACAACTTGGCACTTACCTCCGTTTATCTATGCCAAAAATAATCTTCTCATATTTTACAAATAATATCAATTCACCCTTAGATTAGAATGTATTCATCCATTCAAACCCTAACTCCATTTTCATCTTTAGGCTCTTTGGTCTCTACTTAGGTCTATGGTTCTCTCTCTCTCTCTCTCACACACACACACACACACACATAATATCAAATCTTTCTCATCCAATTTATCAACAATTTACGTGCATGCTCAATCTTTCCACACTTTGCATACAAATTAACTAAACTATTTAGCATAAACTTATGCAACTCGAACCTTAGTTTTATGACCAACCCATGAATCTGTTTCCTTTCCTCCATCGTGTTTGAATGCAAGCATCCTTGATAACACATGGCAAAATGGAGCAGTCAAGGATAAGTTCATCCAACATGTCGAGTAACAAGGTAATGGCTTCATGGAGCGTTGGATTTGAATTAGGAATTTGATGATGTAATGCACTAATCCTTAAACTTAGTGCATTATTAGCCCACTATGTATCACCATAAGATAGAGACACGCTAAGGCTCAGATACCTCCTAATAACGGTAAATATTAGATACTTCCAAACTCACATTAAAGGTTATCTCATCAGTGGTCATAATTGAGAATAAATACTTTAAAGTATAGTTGGCATAACTTAAAGCCAACTTAGACCTAACCTAAAGATGGGAAAGAAACATAGTCTTTACATGAACTAAAACATTTAATATAATCTCAAAATATCAATTGCACAATGTCACAAAATTCTATGATCACAAATCTAGCGGATAATATAGACCACTAACGTCATCCCTGTAGTCCACATATACATCAACTTGATAGATCAAACACTATGGGCTTCTCACCTGATCCTACAAAGATAAAAAGGAACGAGCGCAAGGCTTAATACGCTAAAACCATACCCACATGTGCATGAAAAAATAACATACATATTTACATACAACATGGCAATGAATGCATTAACCACAAATCATTATCTTTAAATTAGCCAGGCAACCAACACAATTTAGGACTATTTGCAACTAGCTCAAAACCTGCAGTAACTCATGACTCAATAACAAACAAATATATATATATATATATATGGATATTTATATATATTAGTGTTAGGTACTCCTTAACACCTTGGATACCCTACTTATACCATTCCTAGTTTACTATAATCCTCTCCATTGCAACTCCACATAGGACAATGATACATACAAATAATCGGGGCGCTATCCTAGAAACACTGGTACTCTTGGTTTACTAATCCCAATCAAGCATAAATAGCAAACAATTTAAGCCCAATATTGTTTAATTCATTCGCAATTTCTAAGCTTATACTCACAAGCAACAATCAAGTAATGATGTACTAGATACAACATCTAGAACAGATAACTCAATTCTATCAGGAACATTTGTTCACACATAACAATGCTAATTCATTACTCTAGTCAAAAAGGAAAGCATACCCTAAAGTTATCTAGTTTCGCAAGATACGAAAAGTTACTGCCATTCTAGGTCTAGAAAAAAAATCCCACTTAAATATAAGTGTACTTGATGTTAAGCTAAGGGTTTAGAGGTTTGTTTGTTTGGTCTATTTTTCATTGGTACCTGTATCGATATTTGTATAATATCTATTTCATATCAGTTTTGGTTTGTTTGATCTGTTTATAAGTGAAAATATCTATTTTATATCGGTATCAGTTTTTGACAATTAGTCTATTTGAAAACGATAAAAAAGGATGAAGCAGAAATGATAGAAATATGACAGAACAAACCGACCAATGTTTAGGAAGACCATGAAAAGGGTAAACATGAGGTTATCGCATCACCCTATAGCTCATGCCTGTGATGGGGGATGTGATAGGCTTGAGGGAAAAAGAACACATTATCACTCCTTGGATCATATCCATGATGGAGGGTGTGACGACTATCACCCCATGTGTCATGCCCATAACGAAGGTGGTGACAAGCTATCACGCCCCATGTTATGCCCGTGGCGAGGGTGGTGATAGGCCTGTTGGCCATGTCAGTGACTTTTATGGTCTCTGCCATGACCGTGATTGTCGCAACCTTATAAGGGACCTAGTAGAATTGCCCTAAATGGCCATATCATGTGTGCACCCGCAATATGAGAATCACCTTGCAAGTCAGAGTTTAAAAGACTCTAATTAATTATCCTCTCATTGTATTATACATATATAAATTTATTATGAAAATAATTTATTGGATATCGAAACTTCCACAGATCACAAAGACCACATAGAATTGAATATCCTACCAAACGACAAGATAAGGTAAACCTAGGTTTAGCACAAAATATCAACTAGGTTTAATTAAGAAAGAAAACTATATTTAAATTTTTATCTCTCAACTAGGTTTATTCCTCTAAATTACAATCATTTACCTATCTTGTAAAGCTTGATCCTTAGTGCGCTCTACACTCAAATCCTATCACATCCCTGTGTACAACTTGCCTCCAAAAACAAACTGTTAGGGAGTCAGCTACAACTAACTGAGTGAAGTATACCATTGCTCCATATTGTTCAAGCAAAAACAAGCAAGTTATTAAACAAACATATGCAATGTAGACAAGCAAATGAACAAATATGTATGGCCAACCGGTAGCCATATATATATTTGGATTTGCGTCCTCCGAATCCGGGGTTGGGGTACATCCACATATTAGCACCCGAATCGCTAATACTTTTGGAATCAAATTTATTCAAGGAGTTTTTCATAAATAGAAAATAATATGCGTATAACAACATCCCGTTGAAGTAAGATATCCTTAACAATGACCGGGTGCGATCCTAGGAGATGGGTCGTCTCCCTAAGACGACTTAGTTCCCATTCGCCTAGAACAAGGCCCATGGTACACACTAGGCATGTACCACTTCGATTCTCCATGTTCACCGTCCTTACGGTGGACCTTACAGGACAATGTAGCCCATCAGAGTCAAAGTGTAGTGGTGATGGCCCTCTACATGCAATCGTCTAATGCATACTCAATTTTATAATTATCACGCCAATAATTCTTAAGTTCATTTATTTGGCGATTAAACAATTATCAAACACTCGCAAAGATCAAAATGATTAAGCAACATTCAATACTTAATGTTCATAATAATGTATAGTCTTTTCAACATAGATAACAAACACAAGCAACCACAAACGTAAATTTCCACCCCCATACATGAATCATTTAATTTATATTAACAAAATATCATATTCTAAACCTACAAGCACAAGCAGATATGAAGGTCATCGGAATATACTCACCTATTTAGCCTTGCTTAATTGTCGTATAAATCTACAAGAAAACTCAAAAACAGATCTGTATCCCTTGAGAATCGAGATAATAGATACTTATTACTATACTCTTATTCATACAAAGAAACCTATTGTGCCTTTGTGTCTTAAACTCGAGTTTTAATATATGAATAGGTATTAGAAAACTTATCAATCATAGATTTAATTATCGATTTAAACTAATTATTTTGTATATTTTTCCTTTTGTTACTTTAAGGGTCTGAAAGGTATCACAATGTTTCCTATCTTTCTTGTTTTGTATTCTTAATTATTATTTCAAGTTCGATTCCTTGTTTTTGTTTACTTCATCAAGCGTTAGCGATTTAAACTTAATTTTAAGTTCATTACTCTACCTTTTAGTTAAAGTTATATTTATATTTATTTTCATTTTGCTTATCTTGAGCTTATTTTAAGTATGTAACTTTAGTTAATTTGATTATACCAACTAATATTTCTACGATCTACAATAATCTACAATTTATATTAGTTCTATAAGTGTTGAATTTTATACTTATAGTTTTAGGATTATTTCTTAAGATTAATTTCTCAATCACACAACTTTTATATAATCTTGATTTTCTAATTTGTTCTTGAATTACTTAAGTTTTATTTTAGGAATCTTATTCTTTTATATGTGTTAAAATCTTCACATGTCTATATAGGCTTGTTATTTGAGTTTATCTACTAGATCCAAAGTTAAATTATCTTATATCTATATAATACTTAAATCATATCAAGTTTATGTATCAAAATCCTATTTCTACGTATGATATGAAACTCATTTGTATATAGGGTAATATACTAACGTTTAATTATATATCCAGTTTTCCTATTGATCTAATGATCAAATATCTTTTATTTATCAAATTGAAGTAAAATTTTCTTAAGTTTCCTTATACGACCAAAATTTTCATTATAGGGTCATCAGGTTTCCTAAGCTTTTATTTGTCCCATTGGTCCCATTTCTACTCATGAATATATATTGTGTGTAATTTAAATTGTTTAAACTTGTCATAGAATATCTTTATTCTTTTTAAATGCTGGAATTATGCTATAGGTATACTTCACTTAATTCTAATTGTTTCTTTAGTTAAGTTTTATATCATAAAACATAATGAGTGTTTATATAATTACATTTAACCTAAGATTTAAATTGAACCAACATGATCTCTATGTTTTCTTTTATTAAATATAACTAATTATCTAAGTATTGATAAAGAATATAAATCATCATGATTCCCTTTTTTCTAGATTTTGTATGATGTTATTCTCTTAAGGTAGCGTAGATGAGCTGAAATGTTTTTGGAAATGTTGTATGTTGTTGTTTTATGGTGAAGAGGAAAAATACAATAGATTGGTTTCATGTTTTAGGGAGTTTATACTGTGTATAAGATGAATAATTCATTATACCAAACATATATTGATAAGTACACAACTAAATTACTAGCTAATCTCAAACAAAATATTTAAATTAGGTTTTAAGTCCTAGATTTTATAAGAGATGGTTTTTATTTGATTTCTAATGTTTTATGTTTACATAATGAATAATTATTATGGTATTTGTCTACCCGATTAGGGTTTAGGGTTTTAAAACCTAAAATTGGGTTTGGTGATATATAAGTTAAGAATATTTTTGTTTTAGTGTTTTCAATATTAGAATCTTAGTTTGAGTCATATTTATGTAAATTAGAACAAATATCTAGTTTTAATAGGTATATCTCAATCCTAGTGATTCATCTTTAAATTATCATTTGCTAACTGATATACTTTAAAGATATGGTAATTCAATTCTAAACTAGCAGCAATTATCTTGAAACTATATTTATCGAGATATTATTCATTTTGGAAAATTACTATTTATTTCCCAGGAGGTCACCTATCTTAGGTCATGAGCACGTTTAATTTTTAGTGTTTTGAAAAGTTTCGAGTATTATACTAAAGATATCTCAATGGTTAGGGTTCTACATTTTTCTTAGATTGTTTTCGAGTTGAAAACTATAATCTAAAGTCTACGGGTTCGGATAGATTTAGGTTTTTCACCTACACGAATAGAGTTTTTCAGATATAATAGGGTAAACTAGGGTTTTAGTCTATACATGATTAAAATATTATAACTTTCATGTTTATGAAATCAAAATTTTAATTTGAGCTTTAGATTGGTAGATTTTGATCAGTTATTGATTCTATTGGATATATTTCAACCCTAGTGATTTACCTCTAAATTTTTATTTACTAATAAATGGACTCTAGAAATTAATTATCTAATATTATAATCAATTTTCTACCATCTAGCATTTTTATTTATCAGTTTATTATCCATTTGATAAGTGAAATGTCATATCAACTAGTCTAAATACACATACTAGCATAACATAATTTTGTATTATTATCATTATATGCATGTAAATATGTATATTTATAGTAAAAACTAATATAAAAACTCCTAATATTATGAAAACTTCTACTTTCAGGATCATAATAGCAAAATTTTAGAGTGGTCAAAACCTTACCTAGTGTCTTCTTGAATTGAAGAGCATATCACTACGATCACAACACCACTTTCGAAATTGAAATTGGTTGTTATATGTGAAAGATATGAGCTTTTGAAATTTGTGGAGGATTTGGATTTTTTTTCATTTTTTTGTTATTATATTATTTCTTCTTCTTCTTCTTCTTTCAACCAAGAAGACTCACTTTTTTTTTTCATTTTTTTTTTCTCATCTATGAAGATCCTATCAAAAATAATGAAAGAAAGAAGGAGAAAAAAAAAGAAAAAAGAAAAATGGAAAGAGAGAAATAAATAGAACGAGACAGAGAGAGAGAAGAATGTGTTGAGAGAAAGCGAGAGGATGTGAATTTATACGATGTCTGAACGTGGAGAGCAAGTTTTGCTAAATTGCTCGGAAAGTTCTTTTTTCTTTTTATAATTTTATCCTTAGTCTTCGTATGAAGACTTTCAAAATAGAGACAAAAGAGTGTAATTAATACGTACGATAAATACTTATGTAATAAATTTTTTATGCGAAACCTCATGTACCTACTATATTAAATATTCTGAACACTATGGTATACTTAAAATCTTTAATTTAAGAGTTTCATTTTTTAGTTTTAATATCTATTATCAAAAATTATATTTTATTCGTTAAGGGATTAAGTTTATTAATGTTTTGATATTTTATGACCTAATTAATAATTAAATTATCCTTAATTTGATTTTATTTGTATAAAACTATTATAAATTTATAGTATTTATCTTTTGAATTATTTTTGGAATCTAATTTATTATTATACTTATCGTTATTAGCCTTTATTTTATTATTAATCATATTATTATTGTTACATCTTATGGAATTTTTTTTTTTTTTTATATAGATGTCGTTTATGCTTATATTTTTTTTTGATTAGGTCTTTTATTATCTATATTGGTAATTACCGATATTTAATTTCGTGAAAAACAGGGATGATTTTTTGCACATTTTCTAAAATTTCCACTAGACATTACTATCGATTTAACAATTACCAAAAATTAAGTAGACGTATAATTTAGGATGTCATAGTGATGAGGCTGGGCATCTAAAACATCTTGTACAAAAGGAAATCATGGCCTCTGTCCTGTCCATGCCCCATTGTTCATAGCTCTTATGCTTCAAAACACAAAAATTCTCCAAAACCATCCCCTCCTTGATTATTGAACAGATAAAAACTCCAAAATCACTCTTATCAACATATAGTTATTTTATAAACATAATACTTGAAATTAATGGGGATTGTTCTCCTCTTCCTTCACAATTTAACAACTGTGAAAATCAATAACTTTTCCCTAAAGACCAACACCTTTACATCGAAAGCATAAGTTGGGAAAGAAAACCTCTTAGGATTGTCAAAGAACAGAAAAAGGAGACAACTTTCCCTGATCTCTTAGTCTCTTGTTGGTCCTTTGATAGAGGAGCTAGCAAGAAGAGAATTCTAGGGTTTGGGGATCTTGTGAAATTGATGCAGAAAGAAAACATGTATGATTTAGGTGAGGGTAAACATAATTATTTTACTTGCAGTAACTATTTTGCCCTCTTGTTAATTAACGATTGATACTCCCTTACCCTTTTTTGTAAACTATTTTATTTTATATCACAGAAGAATATGTTGATTTTCCTTATAATAGCACAAAAATTGTACGGTACTCATTGTAGAAGAGCCTAGTTCAAAGATCTGCATTGTCAAGCTTTGTACCTGAAGATTTGGGCATTGTTCTCGTCGAAATTGGACGGGGATTTATGTTTGGATCTAGTCTTTTTGGTGAAATTATAATCAAGGTTTGAAGAGGGAAGAATGTTGTGGTGTTGGAGATGGGAAAAAAGAGGTTTTATTTGTGAGAATCTATTTTGTTGATGTATATTTTTAAAACAATGGTTATTGTGGTAGTTTTGTTGTTAATTTATGGGTTAGTTTTAATTCGTCCAGTGAATAACTTATTATTATTTTCATGACACTGTTGTAATATTTATTTGTAGCCTATAGCTCTATGCAATCCTTGGTTATATTTATTTTAGAGGTTTCTTACGAGTGTCCTATTTGCGAATTGTCCCGACCTAAATCGGCAAGTCTTGTACCCGAACCGACCCATGAGGCCAGGTCTAAGCCATCATTAGAGTTATTCGGGTCCATGGGTCTAAGCTGGTTTGTTGACTTAAAGCATGGATCTAACAAGTCCTACTCGGTTCAAGGGGAAAAAAAAATCAAAGAAACAACTAATATTAATTAAAAAGTAATTCAAAATAAAAAAAAAACTAGTAAATAACATTTATTATTTAGACTATTTTTTGTGAATAGAAATAATATTATTTAATCATAGTATGTAATGGATTATTGATAACAACACAAGAAGTGATATACTTTAAATTCAAGTTTGGTTTAGTTTATATAAAGTTCAATAAAAAAAATTAAAATCTAACTTTTTAATAATGTGAGGCTACTTCTTTCTTTTGTAACATTTTTTAAGTCTTTAAAGTGTATTTTAGTTTTATATCGCTAATATCACAACAAAATTGGATGCGCTTATGTATAATTAAATGCACATTTTTGACACATTTTTTCTTGTGGAAATGGACCACATATTATAATATTTTTAAACTTGATTTTTATTTTGAATTTGAAATTTTATTTGAAATTAAAATTAGTTACAAATTAAAAAAAATTAGCAAACCGGTTTGGGTCTACATCGTCCCATGAACCAATTGATCCATTGTTGATGAATCGGCCTACCCCTTCATAGGAAGTTCCTATTCTTTAGTTCCTAAATTGGAACCTGTCTGATTGTGACCCTACTCAACCTATAAAGACCTCTATACTATTCATTACAGTTTTATTAAATCCAACAAAGTCAACAACTGATAAATCTCATGAAATTAATTCATATAGCATGTGCTATGATCAATGAAATGGGAGATTCATAGGGAAATTATTAGGATACTTTGTTGTTTGATGATTAAAATAAGGACTCGGTTGTATCATGTAGGTTTTGTCTGATTGTAATAGATTTCATCAAACATGGTAGTTTTATTGTGGCAAGGTCATCCAATTATGATAGGTTTTGGTTTGATTGTGGTAAGTGATAAATTTCGTTCAATTACGATAAATTTAATCAGATTGTGATAGATTGCTTTATATATGGAGGAATCTTTATATTAACTTGTCAAATGACCACTTAGCTTATTAAATATACGTGTATAAATGATGTCAGCAATCTGCGAGTTGATGAGGTTCGTCTATAGCAAAGAGCTCTAGAGCAAAAAGTGTGCGACAAAAAGCGAATATGAGAAATTTCTAAAATGATGAACCTATAGTCAAAACCGATTGTCAAAACAACCGTTATAATTCTTCAGGATCATTTTAACATTCTCTACTCCCAAACTACGCTGTTTTGACAAATCTTCTTCTGACATATCATCTGATAAGTGCATCTTCGTTGGATTTTCTCGGCACAACAAACATTTCTGGTCCTAATCGTGAATGGTCCCCAAAACGTATTTTAAGGATGTATAAACAAATCTGGCAAAAAAAAAAAAAAAAAAAGATGTACAAACAAATGTTTTTAAGATCTTGGCAAATTATCCTTATCTAACCCCTAATGTTGAGACATATTTATAATTTATAGTGATGGACCTCATTGATAAACAATTTATAAATACCTAAATGATCCTTAATTTCGATGAGCAGTATGCTCTAACTGGTACAACCATTTCTACTTTAAAATTTATATTTACCAATAAAAAAAGAAAAAAGAGAGATATCTATTATTTAATTAAATTGGATACGGATACATTTGTAGTGTTTAATTAGTGTTTTCAATTTTATTTTACCCAAACTAACCTTTAAATTAGTTGATAGGAAATATCTGCAAACCTAACAGTAAAATCACCCTATTACCCATCCTTAACACCCTTCTTCGTATGTTACCTTAACATGTTAATTACATGGCCAAATCTCTATCACGTTACCCGGTTTATTATAAAAAGACTAACGTACTTATTTAAACAAACACGTCTTCAATACGTAATGAACTTGTGTATAAATTTTCTGATCATTATCTTCAAGAATGTATAATTCAAAAATATAATATAACAACCAGTCAAATTTAGTGTATAATTTAACTTGTGAAAATCTGAGATCGGTATGATCTGTATGTACGTAATTGTGATTCTGGAAAGACGATTCGTCAATTGTTATTTTTTAGTTTTCCCTATCTTGCTGGAGAGGACACTTTGGCGTAAAAGGTGGCTGCCCACGTATAAGGACCAAGAAAGGAGGGGTCTCAAATAATCAAAGTTGGGCAGCTTCCTTCATGACCGCCGGCATATGGCACTGTTCTCTCACCATGCAAGCCTTCGTTTATCTCATATAGCTTGACGTGGACTCTTGTCACTACATCCCTGACTGCTGACAATTCCGGTGTAAATTCATTGCACAATGGATAACGTGATGGTCTTGGCCCGCCCGGGATGGATCTATAATATATATATATATATATATATATATATATAACCCTAGAGACTTTAGCATCATATATTTACCCAAAAAAAAAAATTTAATATGTATTCGGAGTGAAAATCATAAACTAATTGAATTTAACTTGATGACATTTGAGTTTGATTCAAGTAGGGGTGCAAATGATCCAAATTAGTTTGCACTGCTCGAACTCGGCTTGATGTGTATTTGAATTGAATTAGAGAATAATTAAGCTTGAGTTATTTGAATAGTTTATTGAATTGACCTTGCGCTTCAGATGCTTAACTCCATTAGCTGGCAGGTTTAATCGAGTTTTATTAAACTCGAGTCGAATATAAATATTAATTAAATTCAAATTGAGTTTGAGTATTAATATTATTTAACTTAGAATTAAAAATATTTTTTTAATAAATCGAGCATAAACAAGTTCAATCGAATCAAGCTTGAACTTATGTAGCGTCACTTTGAGCTTGGCTTGAGCTTTGAAATTTTAAGCCGAGCTTAGCCTCAACACTATTTTGTCTTTATTTCACTCTATTGTAGCCCTAAACTTGAGAATAGTCTAGTTAAGCTTGAACTCGAACAACTTGATATCACCTCAATGAACCAAACACAACATTAGAGTTAAAAAAATTAATTAAGTTCACATTTTAAATGTAGTAAAAATATGTGCAATAAAATCATTATATAATCATAATCCCTTAACATGGAGAGGAGACGTTAAATAAAATGAATCTATTAAAGAATGCGGGTCACACTTGTTATGGGATGCGAAGGAAACTTTTTTGTGTGTTCGTAGATTTTGTATGGTAGAAAACAATAAAAAAATGTTTGTTTTTTCTTCTTTTGAATCGTGGTTTAGGGTCTAGGATTAGAAGTTTCTAATTATGGTCAGTAGAGATTGAGAATAAAGTGTAAAAATGTTGGATTTTATGCACACGTGAGTAAAATTAGAAACTCACTAACAATTATATAAGAGAATAACCTATAGGTGTAGATAAGGATGTAAGTGAGTCAAGATAGCTTGCAAACTACTCGAGTTCGACTCGCCGAAAGCTTGAAATTGACTCGATTAAAATAGAGTTAAGCTCGAGTTCGAACTACTCGAGTGGCTACTGAGCTCGAGTTCGAGCTTTAAAATACTCAACTTGCTAAGTTCACGAACTTAATCGAGTATTAAATTGAATCGAGTCGAGTGAAGTTCAAACTTATTGAATATTAAATACTCTTTATAATTAAATCAATAATTTTAAAGAATAACTGAGTTGAGTTCGAGCTTATCAAATATTAAATCGAGTCGAGTTCAAGTTTTTTATTTTAGTTGAGTTCAAGCTTGGTACTATAGCGACTCATTTACACCCTAGGTATAGGTTTATAAGATGCCAAAAACAACAATAGAATTATGCAAATGCAAATATACAAACTCTAATTTGCCATTTTCTATTGGTATTAGTCATTGAGACATGGTTAAGAATAGAAGTTTTACAAGCTTATTGGATTGTGTTACATGATTACTTTATGAAGGGACGTTGTATTCTGGAATATAATAAGGAAAAAAAATTCCAACAGATCAAATAAAATAATTTAAAAAAAGTAAACATCATTGAATCAATTATATTTGAAAAAATGTAATCATAGATCAATAAACCCATAAATATGTCAATTCCATTCTATTCTCTTTCTTTAATTCTAGTCGATTCCATATCTCAAACATAACATTAAACTCTCTAAACAAACTTACGGCCATGTTTTTATTAATGAAAAATATTCTATGGAAAACATTTTTTTTCCTATGTAGAAAATATTTTGTCTCATAAGAAAAAGTTATTTCAAAATGATTGAAAATCATAATATTTTTCAGAGAAACAATTTAAGCTTTTGAAATAAAAAAGTTGTGTTTTTATATTATTCTATCATTTCATTTTTTTTTTTTTTGGGTAAGAGTTGACTAACAAATTCACCCACTTGTGCATTACTAGGAACAATAGCTTCCTAGCCAACATATGCAATCTTAACAATCTTAATACAATATTTCTTCAAGCCGGACAATGGAGCAATACCGACTTGTATTCATCAAATCTATTATCACCAAAACTATCACTCTTCCCAAAACTTTCCAATGATGAATCACTTCTCAGGGGAGGCATATTTAGGAAAAAAAATTAACTAGGTAATAACACCACGTTTTTGTATTATAATCATTAATAAGAATTTTAGATAATATACCAAATACAACTTTTTGTGTTGACACTAAAAACATAGAAAGATTACTGCTGCCTGCCGATGATGAATTAAGGTTAGGATTTGCTAGAGTAGAATAATGGTAAATGGGATTGGAGAGATGGATAAATCTGCTCATCTAGATATATAACGTATATCCTAAAAAACATTCGATAAATAATACATATATACATACACACATAGTAGATAGATATCAATATTTATTTTATACCTTATTAAACAATCTTAAATAATTTAATTAAGATATTAAAATTTTAATTTTATACTAGTGGAAGTCGCACTTGTTATACGTACATATACTAAAATTATAATCAATTAAACAGAATAAGTTTTACTTTGTCATTTTATAAATATAAGTTTTTATAAAACTTCCAAGTAATTTTCATTTACTTGTATTAGGTGCTAGAACTTCAAATGCATAATTTTCATGGTCATATACATTTTCTCCATTATTCTTCTAATAGAATTTCATTATATATGTCATCAGAATAGTTCCCCAAATTAACTTTCTATTTTATTTCATTTTTCAAATCATATTTTATTTTAGAACCAATCAAGGCATCAAACAATGTCTTTAACTTTCATATTTTTTTAAAAAATATTTTATTTTGAAACAACTAAAGACACTATATATATGTCTTTAGCTTTAATAAAATTAATAAGACATCGACTAGGTGCCATCAGCTTCATTATTATTGTTGTTATCATAAAAGATACATAAAATGTAAGTAAAGATATAATAGAATAAATATTCATTCTCAATCTTTTTAAAATCCAATATTATTCTAATTTTGATTTACCATATTTTTGTATATAAACCTAGTCTAGATTTAAGGGAGAAAAAAAAAACCTAGTTTAGATTGAACATTACTAAAAACCGAATCTTATATAAGAGATAGATATTTAGTTTCCTATTAAAACCTTATAGAGTTCTACAAGTGTCAACCAACTCTACCACTTTGATGGTGCTCTTTCTTCTTCCTTTTTTTTTCCTCCTTCTCTATATGGCTAAAGAATCTCACAAGTACTGCATAGCTTATGTATGCCCATCCATGGATGGAAACCCAAGATATCATATCGAGGGCCAAGTCATATTTGAACTAAAATTTCAAGTTACAAAGGTGAGAAAGAAAAAATTTCAATATTATCGTAATGACGAATCATTGCTTCCATGAATCAACAATCCATGAACCAAAATTGTTACACAAAACATTAAAAAAAATGAGAGATGAGAAGTACTAGCATAGTTGATCAAGTTGGCCGTGGATTCTCCTGACCTTTGCTTGCTATCTTTAAACATTTTCATTAATTCTTGACAAACGTCTTGTACATAACATTTATCATCTGCCCCTACTCCCAGTACTGTGCTTTCCAAGTCATAAGTAGTCCCTCTCACAATAATCATCCAGAGGTGTTTGAGATACTACATTAAAGTGTCTAGCAAGCAAGCTGCCACCATGGATTGTCCACTATTATTCGTTGCTATCATTTTTCCTTGGACTTTATAATTAACACGTCTTCCTTTAAACCACTTTGGATACCCAATCAATTGAAAACATGTTTCAATAGCATGACCTTCAGTTTTACAATGTTTGCAAAACAGTTTTGTATTCATATTCCTTTTCTTTCTATCAAAACCCCCTTTCACATATTCTCCTCTATTGGTATGAAAAGCTGCAGTATGGAAACTAGAAGTAATATGCTTTTTTTACTCAACTTGTTGCACCAAGTAGAAAGCTCTATTCACATTTGGCAAACGATCCATTGACAAGATATGGTTTCGAACAGATTCAAAACCCTCATTTTGTCCCATTAAGAACTGCATCAATTTACTATTTGACTAAAATTCAACAATTTTCCCTTTCAAATCACATGTACAATATTCAGGAATCCTCACCTCAGAAAGGCTAACCAAGCTTACAAGCTTGGCCAACTAGCAAGCTTGACTTTACGGTCTCATAGACTCTAGTCAAAGTAGGTGCTCCAATCACAACTCGTGATCTCGGCTAACACAATCAGCTCGGCTACACTCTTACAAGCACAACTTCAAGTTTGGGTACCCCCGTTACCTTAAATACCAGCTCAACTGCTAGGAAGAACCCCTCTTAGTATGACCCTAAACATAGAGCAAAGGGGAAGACAATTTTTGCCTTATCACAGATGTATTGCTCTTACCTATTGATGGGAATCAGGTCAATCAAGTTATAGGATCAATCACTAGAGGCCGAGCTTGAGCATTACAGAATCTTACCATGTGAGTTCTGTCAGACAATTTGGAGTCAAAAGAAGCTAATTTGGTTGATGTTCCATCCATATATTATGACTTCAATAAACTACACGTGTCGGTGCTTCAGAAAGACAAGCTGATGAAGACTAAAGCGTCATGGCATGTAGGCTGCCACTTAGGCCACCATCTTTGAATCATAGGCCGCTATCTTACTTTTTAGGCTAATAGCTTATGTATTTGGCCAAACTATCATTTATTATTTTCACTAGTTTTTAATAGTTTTTGCCTTATTTAAGGGTTTTACTATAATACCTTTTTATAGACTCGTAAGCTTTTTGATATTTGAAACTCTAATAGGAGAATTTTCTCTTATCAATTATTCGTATGGTTGTGGCGAGATACCTGTTCTTATCAATTCAATTGGATTATGGCCAATAAACAAATCTTATTAATCTCTTATAGATTGTGGCGATCAAAACATTCCTCTTTCTTGTGAGTAATATCAAGAGAGATCGAGTGTAGTTCGGGTTGGTTGTGGTAAGTCATATTAGTAGCGAGCGCCGTCCATATCATTTAATTTTCTTTGCATCCTAAACATATAAAGCCTTAAAAAGATCATCTTTATTGTCTTTGATTATTTAATTGAGAGATCCGCTGCATATCGAATTCAAGATCACTGTGCCTTACATATTAGGCACATCATCTTTTGGTATCAGAGCTTACAATGACTGGGCCATCGAGTACACAGTGATAGATATATCTGTAAGTGAAAAGATTCGATCTTTCTTATTGTTCTCAAATTACTTTTTTCAAGAAATTGGGTTTGTGCTGAGAATTGAGAATGTTTTTTTTTTTTTTTTTTTTTTGTATTTGTGTTGCTATGATTGGAATTATAGGATTGTGATTTTGGGGGAGAACATCATGAATGGTGGAAAATCATGGGTGGAACAAATGCAGGAATTGGCCATGATGATGAACAACGTGGTGACAAAGATGGATCAAGTAAATGCAGTACAAAAATATGTGAATAATCAATGACCACCAACGCCAGTGGCTAAACCACAGATGACACATCCAGGTGTAATGAATGATGATGATCATGATGATTGGAATTTAAAATGTAATAGGTGTTTAGGTAAAGGACATCTGGAATTCCAATGTTCAAATGAGTATGCTGCGAAACTTGTTGATGGAGTTCCAGTGATTGTTAACGAACGTGAAATTGAAGAGAAAATGGAGCAGTCGAATAGTTTGGTTAATGATGAAAATGGAGATACTCTTGAAGAAATTCCAAGAGTTGATCTTTTGAAGATAGATGTTACAGGAGATAAGTACCGTTGCCTATAGGTTGAGACATCTCTATGTTTACCTAAGATAATCCCACTACCAATTGTGAAAGGGACTAATGAGAATTTCAGGTATTTTTATGTTAATCTTCCTTCAATTCATCCATTGTATTTTGACATATTTATGGGTTTACCAAGAAGCAAGGATTATTGTGGTATTATTGTTCCTTTGAGATCTTATGAACTATGCAAGATATTCATGGACATCTATTGGAATATTCACGATGTTTATGTTTACTAGAGGAGTTTGGTGATATGGTGTGGTAGTATTATAGAGAGTATAGTTATGACAAGGCAACAAACAATGTCTAAAAAGGGAAGTCCTGAAGCCCCACATGACTACTTTGATCAAGTAGGTATTGATAAGGATGATGAAGCATTTGTTGAATTGAGGATCAATGAGTTGTTTGTGATTGATTACCAAATTGATTTGAATATTATTTGTGGAGTTGATTGGGACGAAATTCTAGATTGAACATTAAGGAAGCATCATGAACCAATTCGGATGGAAATTTTTATTTAACTTCTATTGAGTTTTGTAGGTTTATTTTTTTATCCAAGTGGCTATATGTTTCCTCAAGATTTTAGGACAAATCTTCACCAAGCTGGGGGAGATGATGGGAATCAGGTCAATCAACTTACAGGACCAATCACTAGAGGCCGAGCTTGAGGATTATAGAACCTTACCATGTGAGTTTTGTTAGATAATTTAGAGTCAAAAGAAGCTAATTTGGTTGATGTTCCATCCATATATTATGACTTCAATGAACTACACGTGTTGGTGCTTTAGAAGGACAAGCAGATGAAGACTGGAGTGTCATGACATGTAGGCTGCCACTTAGGCCGCCATCTTTGAATTATAGGTTGCTATCTTTGAATTATAGGTCGCTATCTTACTTTTTTAGCTGACATCCTATGTATTTGGTTGAACTATCATTTATTATTTTCACTAGTTTTTAATAGTTTTTGCCTTGTTTAAGGGTTTTACTATAAAACCCTTTTACGTAGTAGACTCTTAAGCTTTTTGATATTTGAAACCCTAATAGGAGAATTTTCTTTGTATTTTCTCTTATCAATCATTCATATGGTTGTGGCGAGGTACTTGTTCTTATCAATTCAATTGGATTGTGGCGAACAAACAGATCTTATTAATCTCTTACAAATTGTGGCGATCAAACCATTCCTCTTTCTTGTGAGTAATATCAAGAGAGATCGAGTGTAGTTTGGGTTGGTTGCAGTGAGTCATATCCATTGCGAGCGCCATCCATATCATTTAATTTTCTTTGCATCCTAAACATATAAACCCTTAAAAAGATTATATTTATTGTATTTGATTATTTGATTGAGAGATCCGTTGCGTATCCAATTTGAGATCATTGTGCTTTGCGTTTTAGGCACATCACCCATGGACTAACTTAAGCATTGGAGTTGCCATGGTGGGCAACCCCCAGGCAAACCAATATTTTTTAATTAAAAAAAATAAAAGTAGGGATTATTTGAACAGGTATCACCAAAAATTATTTTTGATATTTAATAATTATATTACTTCAACTTGATGCACTTATCTAGGCGTATATATGATTAATTAACCGACTTAATTTGTAGTCCTTTTTTTCCCTAATCAATAAATCAACGATACATAAGGAATTTTCCATCACCCGCCATATTCTACACAAAATAGCTTTCTTAGGAATGCCTCCACCTCCATTGCCATTATCTTTTGGAAAAATTAGGCGATTATATAATGATGCGGAGTCTGACTCTAAAGAGCTATTAATTATTGCTACTCCATTGCCTAAATATTTATCAAGCTTATTTTCTAAAATAAAAAAATATATATTTGGACAATCTTTTTAATAGATTGGAAAGCATTCTTGTCGAAAGAAATGAAGGATTTTGCAAAATTAATAAATCAACCTAAGGTTTTACAGTAAAGATAAAAAAGAAGAAGAAGAGTTTTTTAGCCTTCTTATATTATTCACTTATACTTATACGAAAAAGAATGAATAATTAGTAAAAAACAAGTCAATGAGCTCCTAGTTACACCTATTTACCTTGATTAATTTTAAATTTTTGTTCTCGTTTTCCATTTGCATAATAAGTAACATATAAAAATTATTTTTATATTAGATAGTTATAATCACATGTTTTACTTTTTCAAATAGAAAAATGGTGAAACATTGAGAACTAAAAATGTAATTTTACCCTATAATTTTTTTTGGTGATACCCTTTCAAATAATCCCTACTTAATTTTTTTTAATTAGAAAAAGTTTGGTTTTTTCTTATAATCAATTATTTTTTAAAGTTGTCTTAATTTTTTTGCATAATTTTTTAAATTAATAATTTTTGACCAATCAAAATGTCCAGAATAGTTAACGGCATTAAGAAAATGACTCATTTGATAATATTTGCAATAATTAAATAATCTAATAGAAAAAATAAGGGATAAGATAGAAAAACAGTGTAATGCTGAAGACTAAAAACGTATCTTTTCTTTTTAAAAACTATTATTTTTATTATCATGAATGTAAAAGATTATGTTATCTACATACCATATATCCATTCACATAATATATAATACTTTATGTTAACTTATTCTATAAACTTGTTCGAACAATAGGTTTCATAGACCTACACTAACTCTAGATGGATTGATATTGATTAAAGTGATTAAAAAAAGAAAAGAAAAGATAGTTCCTAAATTACCCATATGTAATAAGACATTCTATTGAGAGTGTGCTAACTCAAAAAGCAGTTTCACATGTTAACCCATTTTCCTCTTAGAAACACTCTAAAAAAAATTCTTATTGAAAATAGATAGATCTTCCAAGAGATGAAGACCCATATCCTGCAAGCTCAGTATGGGGTGGAGCTAGTAGACTAGAACTTTTTCGCCCACCTCTAGATAGCAATTTATCAAAAGAGTTATTCGAAAACAAGTATGCTCAATCATTTTCTTTCGGTTCATTTTCGTTATCCTTTTATTGGGGTAACGTGATATTTCCTAAAATGGCAAAGTCGGTTCCAGTACAAACAGAAGACAGAAAAAATCAACCCTTTTTTCTGAACCCAATAGATTAAATTTAACTTTACATTATTTCGGAATGCTCTTATTGCAATTATACAATCCTATTTTATTTCAATATCCTGTATCTTCTCTAACCACACAACGCAGTACGCTGTAACGTAAATACTATGTTACATTGCAAAGATCATCGTAATACAAGGTTTTCTAACAGCTTACAAACTTGTACTTGGCCGCAATATAACCCCGATAAAGACCATTTCGGTTTGTATCCAATCGCCAAAACACGCTTGCATCCAAACTTAAGGCTCCAATTACACTATTGCACCGGTCGATGATTCTCACTGTTTCTTCAGTTCCAGTTTCCATATTTGTCACCTGTGTTTATATGAAGATATAGAAATTTAGGGTCTGTATTAACGGAAAAATCTGTGTATAAAACTCTTGTATTGATAGTTAATATTTTTCTAATTATTTCTTATTTTCATTTATCACGTGTCAAAATATTATTTGCTTGTTATAAGTTATATAATATATATATATTGAGATAAGGTTTATGTCATCCATGTTATTTAAGGAGAATAAGGAATTTCAATGTGAATTTTAAAAATATTAAATTAATCTCTATAACTCTTTGGTTAGTTACTGGCTATGCGATATCTTCTTTATAATATGGATTAAATAAAAAAAAAAAATACTGATAACGAAATAAGAAAGTTTGATTTTTAAAGAAAAGTTTAGATTTGAACAATTTTTGCATAAAGGACCTAAACATGGTGAACATGCACTTAAAGGCCAAAATTTGTACTGTTCACCATAGAAAGATCTAATTTTGCTAAGTTAGATATCTTATTATATCCATGGGACTATGAGAGCAAATTTATATAGTACCAACATGCGCCACATCTGATAAGACTAATAATGGCAGACTAGGTTGGAGCTGAAGTTACACAACTTTTCATGGTACTGGGGTAGATAATGCCATTGTGCCATGTCTAGTTTACATAATGTGTTTGAGAATGTACTAACATGTGCCACATCTGATAGGAGTAATAACGGCAAATAGACTAGGTTGAAGCTAAAGTTACACAACTGGTGTAGACAAAGTTATTGTGCCATATTTGGTTTACAAAATGTATTTAGGAATGCACTAACATGTGCCACATCTGATTGGAGTAATAATGGCAAATAGACTAGGTTGAAATTGAAACTAATTTAGGTAGCATTTGGTTGTAAGAAGTGGATAAGATAAAGAGATATAGACAGTATAGTACGAGAAGTATTGGACAGTACAATTCTCTTGTATCGCGTTTGATACGCTTGATACAGGATAGTACTGAACATAAATTTTATTAAGAGATTTTATTTTTGTCTAGTTCCAAACTTTTTGTACTATGAAATAAAAAAGGATAAAAATTTTGAATTTTGTCTGATCTCATGAAGATTGATTTGCCTAGTTTCAAATATATTTTGTAAACCAAATATGATATAATGATTTTGTCCCGTCCACTACTATGAAAAATTGTGTAACCAAAATGTTACCTTAATGTCACTTTAATATGCAGGAATCAACTTGGATTGGAATCGCGATTGTAGTCAGTTGTATCAATTCTAATCAATTATATGCCAAATGATTCCTACATATAAATGTAACGTAAAATTCTTTTCTTTACATATATATATATATATATATATAATATCTTTTACAAACAGAGCAAATCCGGTCTTTCCACTGTAGTTTTCTCGAAATAATAATAATAATAATGTATTTTTCATTCAATACTACTGAAAGATTATGTATTCATATCGTGTGAGCCAAAAATTACAACTCAATTTTCGGAATAATTGTTACATGAAAAAGTGTGTTTAAATGAAACTCCCACCAGGTTCATAACTGGTTATTATTAATGTGATAGCATTCAAAATAAATAGATGATAAGGATATACATTACCTGACGTGAAATCCGATGAGAAATTTAAACTTAATAATGTGCACATGATTAATTTATGTTCTTAACACAGAATGTATCATTTTTATAATAGAATAACATAACAAAAGAATGAAAAAGTTGAGCAATGGGCAAAAATTCACACAACTTCAAGCATTTACCACAAGCAGCTGCGCCGGTTGGTCCGACAGTGCCACAGAAAGCGGCCCATCCATACTGTTTCCGCCATGCCAAGGGCTTATCTGCATCAAATGCTGCACAATAAGCATGAACATCACTCAGACTCCACCCATTATCCGCCGGACTGTAATAGTGGTATCGTGCCTTAACGTTTGAAGCACTTTGTGCTTGTGCACAACCTACAATCACACTCAACAAAACCACCACAAGAATATCGGAAAACCTCATCATTGCTTACTTTTGCTAAGGTATATGGACGAGGACGAGGTAAGATACGTTCGATCTTTTATGTATATGTTAGTTTGAAGTACGTGTGGCTGTTTGGTGATTGATGGAAGATTGCGTGTCTAATTATAGGGTGAGGATATGTGGCTTTGAAATTACCAAATTAGCCCTATTAAGTGTGAAAAATATTGAAGACGTCATATACATCACGTATATGTATATATGATAGATACTAATCATTAATATGTTAATAAATCGATAAAGTTTTGAATTAGTCATTATCTATAAGCTCACGTGTTAAAAACTTATCAATAATTACTTATGAAATATATATTACACATAGTATATAACACCCATCAAAATTACTCTTGTTTTAGTGGGTTATGTACGTACATGGTTGCGTGTTGCCAACTAATTTGATGGGATAAAAGTCCAAATTCAACTCGAAGAAGTAATTATGGAATTGCGAAAGCGGTCCTCCTGGCGGTCCATATGCATGGTTATAATGTTGACAGTTGGTTTTTTTTTCTTGGTCAAATGTTGACAGTTAGTTTAATGGGACAAAAATGCAAATTGTACATAGACAGGTCAAATTTCTTGAGCTGCATGAACAGTGTTTACTAATTTTCAACAAATTTTCTTTTTATCTGATTTTAAGCCTTATCCTACTTGCGGTGGATGAATATTATGAACTTATTTGTATATTTTCTTAATTCATTGTGTCAAGTCTGTAAGACCTTCTTTATCAATAAGTTACTTAAAAAGTTATTTTAAATGTTATGTAAGTATCTTAAGCAATTCTCTTACGAACTTTTCATTTTATTTGTGACTTTCTTTAGAAGGTATTTTAATAATTTTTTAAAATTTTTATAGATCCCACATTATATAGATTATGTAATATTAACATCAAAAGACAAAACGGAAAAAAAAAAAAACAAAAAAAGGAAGAGTTTTTTGGTTGCTTGACAAAGCAATCCATCAAGGCTTAGCAAACTCTTTTATTGGTTAAGCAACTCATAAAATGATTGCTTAATTTAGGATCCCGTGCTAAGCAATCCAGATAAAGTTGCTCTAAAAAAGAAAAGTAATTGTTATTGTAAATTAATCGCATTTTATAAATAATTACCGTTAATAGCAACTCTATTATATAATGACCAACTATAACAATTTTTTTTTGCCCCCAGGGTAGTAGGAACAGTCACATATTAGGATGCTTAGAATTTTGCAAGATGGAAGAGCTGCTGCAAGATGTTTTTACTGTTGTAATATCCAGCACTTCTAACCACGACTTCTTTCAAGTGATTTAAAAGTGTAGTATATACTTCCGTAACAAAATAAACTTCGCGGTGGTTTAATAGATAGAATTGGTCCATTAGAAGTAATCAAGTACAATAGAATTTTCCAATTTAAAAATGTAAAAATCTCATACTTGCGTGCCTAGCTGTATTGTTTCCCATAATGGGTTTACAATTTCAACAATTTTTTCTTTTTCAATCATTATTTACTATAAAGTCCTAATATTGACGTAACTGCATATTTCATCAGGCACATGTCATATCCACGTTCACGACTTGCTTTGTTTGTTGCCTGCTGTTCGCTTCCATGGCACATATCTCTCCTTGATCAACTCTAGAAAGTACACCGCGAGTGGCATATCAAGAATAGCAAAACCTATTAACGCCTACACCACAAACGTATCATTAAGTAGGGATGGAAAAAAAAAAATTGGCTGAATCAAACTAATCCGTAATTAAATCAAATCCAATAAAAAATATGATTTTTTTTAAACAATTTAGTTTAGAAAATTCTCAATTCGAATCAACCAAAAAATTTATGGTTGATTCGAACGAGTAAACCAAATCAATTTATAAAAACCAAACCAAACCGTTTTAGAAAATAATGAAATATTTTACTTGTAATTATGAATGTTGTTATAATGATTGATCAAAGGTCATATATATTCTAATGATTTTATTATTATTGGAGTTTGTGACCCGATTTCGGTAATCGATTCTCGTAGTTAAATATTAATGAATGAATATTTGACTATACCTTTATTATTCATTCATTATACATTTAACGGTCTTAATTTAGGTTTTAAATGATATTAATACATGATATTAGTTACTGGATTAAATCATGTATTAATGATATTAATGACAATATATTTTCATCATTAATATCCGGTATCATTTTTATATAAATATGAGTTTAGAATTATTTTAAATTTAGAGATGGTTCTCTCAAGAATTAGAATTATATTACTCTTTCTTTAACAAATAGTGAATTCTCTTTCTTTTGTTTGTGGTTTTTCCCGATTTGGATTTTCCACGTAAATTTGTGTGTGTTCTTTATTTTCTTGCTGTTTTGTTTTGTCATTATTTGTGTTGTTTGTTAGATCACATCCTAACAAACTGGTATCAGAGCAAGGTTCTCTATAATGACAACTATGAAATATGATATTCCGCTGTTGGATTGCAACACAAGATTTACGCTATGGCAGGTTAAGATACGAGCGATTCTTGAATAAATGGATTTGGATGATGCATTGTTAGGGTTTGATAATATGCCTGCTTCATGGACACCTAAAGAGAAGCAACGTATGGGTCGTAAAGCCTTATCTCATATTCACCTGCATCTATCAAATCAGATTTTACAAGATGTGTTGAAGGAGAAGACTGTTGCTACGTTATGGTTAAAGTTGGAACAATTGTGTATGACTAAGAGTCTGACCAGTAAATTACATCCAAAGCAACGACTATACTCTCATTGTTTGACAGAAGGTGTGTCTCTAGAAGATCACTTAACTACTTTTAAGGAAATTGTTTTTTATTTGCAAACCTTAGAAGTTAAGTACGAGGAGGAGGATTTAAGGTTGATTTTGTTATGTTCTTTGCCTCCCTTCTATTCGACCTTTAGAGATACAATCCTGTATAGTCATGAAACCCTCACCATTAATGAGTTTTATGATGCTTTAAGTTCTCATGAAAGGATGAAACAACTTGTAGTTGCGTTTGAGTCAAAACAGTATGTTGAGAAAGTTTTTCACAGGTTTAATATGCAGAGTGCTAAGCCTATTAGTACTCATTTAGCAGCCTATTTCAGACTTTCATCCGCTTTGTCTCCACAGTTAGATGATGAGATTGAATACATGTCAAAGGTTCTATATTCTAGTGTAGTGGGATCTCTTATGTATTTTATGGTTTGTACTCGACCAGATTTGTCTTATGCAGTCAGTGCGGTTAATAGATACATGGCAAATCCTGGTAAAGAACACTGGAGAGCAGTTCAGTGGATTTTTAGATACTTAAGAGGTACTACAGATGTTTTTTTACATTTTGGTAAAACTAGAGATGGAATTATTGGTTATGTTGATTCTAATTTCGTCGGAGACTTGGGTAAATGAAGATCTCTCATAGGGTATGTATTTACCATTATTGGCTGTGCTATTAGTTGGAAAGCCACTTTGCAAGCAACAGTTGCTTTATCTACCACAGAAGCTATGTATATGATGATTATAGAGGCCTGTAAGGAAGCTATTTGGTTGAACAGCTTATGTGGTGACCTCAATGATGAATTGAAGACTATTATAATCTATTTTGACATTCATAGTGCCATTTTTCTCACCAAGGATCAAATGTTTCATGAGAGGACAAAGCACATCGATGTTTGGTATCATTTTGTGTGTGAAGTTGTTGCTTGTGGAGATATTACTGTGAACAAGGTTAGCATTCATGGCAATCCAGCTGATATAATGACAAAGTCGCTCCCTATAGCCAAGTATGAGCACTGCTTGGACTTGGTTAGTGTTCATTGTTGATTATTACTCTTTAGGGGTTTTGTGGAAGAGTTGAAGAATGTTTGTTTTTCATGTTGAAGATTAGAGTTTGTGTTTTTTACTCCAGAATTCGTATCAAGGTGGAGATTGTTGGAGTTTGTGACCCAATTTTTGTAACCGATTCTCGTAGTTAAATATTAATAAATGAATATTTGACTATACATTTATTATTCATTCATTATACATTTAGCAGACATAATTTAGGCCTTTAAATGATATTAATACATGATTAGTTATTAAGTCAAATCATGTATTAATGATATTAATGGTAATTTATTTTCGCAATTAATATCCTGCATCATTTTTATATAAATATGGGTTTAAGGTTGTTTAAAATTTAGAGAGCAGCCATTTGTGATTCTTTTAAGAACTATTGTACTCCTTCTTTAATATATAATGAATTCTCTCTCCTCTGCCTATGGTTTTTCTTGATTTGGGTTTTCCACATAAATCGGTGTGTGTTCTTTATTTCTTGCTATTTTGTTTTGTCATTGTTTTTGTTGTTTGTTAGATCTCATCCTAACAATTACAATACGATGAATATGGGTTAATAATAACTTGTTCTTTTTTTTTTAAAATTGTTTTTTGGATTCAAGATATATTCTTTCATGGGTAACTTAATGTTGTTTTTTACTAATTGTTTAAACTATATGAATTATGGATTTGTTATTTAGTTATATATTTTATTATGTATTAATTTTTCATTGTATCTTTTATTAGTAGATCACTCTTATTCATAGATGAATTTTATTGGTACATGATTGTTTTTTCAACCAAATTTGTTAGTAGATACTAGATAGATGATTGAATTATTTTTTAGATGAAAGATTATATTTTACTATATATTAGTCAGTAAACGTACTGTATTGGTGACTAAATGATTTTATGAGGGATTATGGATTATAGATGTGATTAATTTATGAACTTTATTGTGTGATTTCAATATTTGAATATCTGCACCAATGTAAAATATTGTAACTAAGTTTTTCTTATTAGAATTTTGATTTAATTCGTAATCCAAACCAAACCAATCTGTTATTTAATGGTTTGGTTTAGAAAAGAGAAAAAAACCAAACTGTAAATTATGATTCAGTTTGATTTTAGTGAAAACCGAACCAAGCCGGTCCGTACTCACTCTTATGATTAAGAACAAGTGCTCTTATGTCCGGGCAACATATGATGCACTAGACATGGGGATAGATACATTTTCAACATTATTGTGGAACCAATGTTACATACGAAACTGATTCTTATGAATAGTTTGATGTGGAAATTTTGACATAAATGAAATTACTTTAATCGGACTCAAGTCGAAATAATTTAGAGATTGTAAACTTGAAAAATTCAAAATGCAAACGACTTGTATTAAAATTGTTTAACATAATCTTAACTTTTTAAATAGTCTTCGATATGGATTATATCTCATTTGAACAAGTGTCATAAGAGAATCGATTTATTTTTAACCAAACTTGATAAGAACTCACTATTAGGAAATTAAAACTAATTATCAAAACAACTCAATGTGATTAATCTTGTGGTTAATATCAAAGTTCCCCACTTTCAAACTACACTATCTATAGATGTAGAGTTCTTCTTCGGGTGGTTACACACGTGTCCCATGGGTCTCGTGCCTGCCACGTGACTTAGAGTATTGATGAGGAGATGACACTTAATGATGGGATAATAATTTAGAGAGAATAATGAGAATGAGGAATAACTAGTCTCAAACTCTCAGTGTTTCGAAATAGGCATGTGATAGGTAATGGAGTTTGAGTAGACTTTGCATATTAACCTTATAGTTTCTAAGTAATTGGAGTGGTAATAACTTAAGTTGTTTATTTGATTCTTGTAAGAATAACTTCCTTTATGGAATGTTGCTTGTCTTGATTCTTCAAAAGTTGGAAATGAGGAGGAGTGGCTAAATATATATAGGCACTTCAACGTAAATGAAAACTGCCAGATCATCTCATTGATTGGCAAATAAGATATAGCAAGCTCAATCTATATTTATCTTAAATGAGCTCACTATGAGCGAAGACCAAGAGTTATTTTCCAATGTGTGTGAGTTTACTAGCGAAGGTTAAATGTGGACCGATCGATCCAATGATTGCTATTTTGAGTCCACAAAGCCAAATCATCTGAAGTCATCTCTATATAAGAACTAGGTCACTTGACCCTGATACCAAATCAAAAAGTCAAATTCAATAAATAATTATTATATAGAATACATACATATATGCATATATATTTAAGCCCTCTACCATCATTCCCAATCTTCTTCTATATATCATCTTCAGCAAGTACATTTGCAAGACATGCTTGGCATTACAAAATCTATTTATTGTAAATATTTCCTAAAATTATTTGTAAAAAATGGATAAATTTAACTTTTAAAAATAAGCATAGATCTATCTTTAGGTTCCAATAAATCATCACTAAAACTAAAAAAAAAAAAATTTTTAGAGCCTTAGTAATTGAGATGATGTGTTTTAAAATGTAACGAAAATATAAATATATTCTTTAAGAGTCTAGCATATGCTGCAGACTTATTCATGTAATACCTAGTAAAAATTACCTTAAATTTCTCATTGATTACTACCATATCTATAGTATTGGGTTGTAGTTGGCAGGTAGTTTATGGATGGAAATTGGTTATACTAAATTTATTGTATTGCTGTCCCAATAATTGATAACATCAAAATATTATTAATTTAATTTAAATAATTTATATAAATATTGAATAACACATGGCATATTATTATTCATCGAAATGATAATATGACAGCAAACATGATATAACAAATATTCGTATGCAATTTGTATACCTATATGTAATCCGAAATTCTAGCAAGTTGTTAGTGTAGCCCTTAGGATAAGATCTTCTACTTTAGAAGTTAACTATTTGCCCCCCCCCCCAAAAAAAAGGACATATAATGTAACATAAGATTGGTGTTTACGTAATTGAAATTGTAATAATTACAAGATCAAAAGTGGCTGCCTAGGTTTATAGACCCGAAAAAAAATGTGTCCAATAATCAACATTAGGCAGCTTCCGTCATGAGTCATGGTCGTCGGCACATGGCAATGCTCTCTCACCATTCATTTGACTTGGACTCTTTTAGTCGCATCCTTGACCTTGACTACTGACAATTTCCATATAGATTCATTTGTCATGAGTCGTGCTGGAACCAGTCTGAAACCGTGCGTTCCTGATTCCTAACGTATTGGAGCCAGCACCAACCCTTTCTACGTTGAGATTCCATAAACTAATGAACCAACCAAATGTATAGTTTTTCTCTTTTTTCTTTTCTGAATAAATTAACATACTCATAAGAAATTGAGATGCAAAATATAGTGAAAAAATTAATTTATTACCATGTGAAATAAGAAAAATTCATTCTGGTTCAACGCATTAAATGTGTTGCTACTAACAACACAATATATATATGTATATGTTCTCTTGAGCAACTGTGGTTATTATCTACTAACTTGTTGTTTGTTGTATTGCATCTAGCTAGACTTATGTGCCCTCCGTGTGTGTCAACGTTACTGTGCACTAAGTTTCGGATCATTATTGTTGTTGTTGTTGTTGTTCTTTTTCTTGGACTTGATTTGATGATTGATGATCGTGATGATGATGAGGATGAATGTGATGTGATGATGATGTTATTGATGATGCATGACTCGGGCTTTAGGCGATGTTAGATGAGTGAAGTGGGGTTATGACTTGGGATTTCATTTTTTTTTATCTCTATTTTGTTTTGTTTAAAAAGCTGAATTTATATTTTAAGTTTGTAATATTCTTTTAAGAGCTTAATTGAGAATCCCATAAGTTTTGTATATTTTTAAAAGCTTTGTTTTTGGAAAAGTTGGTATACTCTTGAAAGTAGATTGTAAAATAATTTTATAAAATTTTGTTTCTTAGAAATTTGGCCGCTCTATTAGCAGTAGAGACCTTTATTATGTTTTTATAAGGTTTGATTTTTCTCTAACTAAATCCAATAAATCTAATCAAACGATTTTATTAACTAAAATTTGTTAGCAATGTTTAAAAAAACACATCATTCAAGGAAGCCTAAGTATGTAATACATAAAATATTATACATGGTGGTAATGCCTTAAATTAAATTTAGGGTGTTACAATTCATGTGTTGAAATGTTGAACTATGAATAGGGTTTGCCACATATTCTATCAATTCTACATGCATTTTTTTTTTCATTTTTGAATGTATAGAAAATGTATGTCAAAAGCACATGCTTGTCTTAAATTTATTATTAAAATTTGAAAATAGGTTATGAAAAAAAAAAAGGATTATAAGATTGGGTTTCAGGTTCTAAATTAAACCATATAGGGTGGGTTTGGATATAGTATGAAAACCTTATAGGGTTATAAGATCAGGTCTGATAGACCTTACAGGGTAACAAGTGATTTTCGGATTCATATAATCGATTCGAAACCCAATCAGTTACATCCCTAGATCCAAGCAGGTTAGCTCAAGATCCAAA
Source organism: Combretum micranthum (assembly GCA_024138025.1). Classification (NCBI taxonomy): domain Eukaryota; kingdom Viridiplantae; phylum Streptophyta; class Magnoliopsida; order Myrtales; family Combretaceae; genus Combretum; species Combretum micranthum. The sequence goes on along the minus strand of JAMXBD010000729.1, from coordinate 620,012 downwards.
GAGATCGAATTGGGAATAGGAAGCTCATACCTAAATAGCCTATCAACAGTATACACACACCACACATTTAAAGTATGTTTAAATTGTATATACAAACTTTCACCAAATGGAAATTTCACTCTTTAACGATGTGAGGCCAACTTTGATCTTTTGATCTTCTTCATAGTCCATAAACTTCTATTCCATGTTATTAAGGATTGCAGCTTTGTTTTAGTAAAAATCTTTATATGCTGATTCAGATGTACTTTAAAAGTATATTTATTTTTAGAAAATTCTATTGTTCATTTTTTTTTTAATGGAATTGGTCACTTAAGTTGTTGAAAAATTCAAATTTATCTACAATTGTGATTGGACCATGGAAATGCCTAATGTATTAGCCTTATAATCATTTTAATGGTTGGATGATGAACATGACAGTAGTTTCCATTATTTATTAAGTTGTTATTAGAAACATATCAATGTGAAAGTAAAAGTAATTTTTCTTATTTCACACGATAATCATTTATGTTTTCATTATATTTTTTATACTTGCACAAGACATGTGAAGCTAGTAGGTCTCCTCTCGATTTCAGAATCGACCTTCATGAGCGAGCTATGGTTCTATATTGTTTGGTGGTTTTGAGCCTAAAACCGACCTAAGTAGAATACCAGTTGCGCGCGTGTGTGTATATATATATATATATATATGTCAATACTATCACCACCCTTTCGAAAATCCTATTATTACTATTATTTCCAATCTAAATCGGTGGTACAAAATTTTATTACCACCATTACAAGTCTAATGCAACCTAAGGTAGTTAAAAGTAATGATTCTTCTATGAAAATAAATTTGATTTAAATAAAAATCGATTTCATGTAAATAACAATATAAGACTCTCGTAAAAGTGTTATTAAATCAAAAATAGAAAAAAATTATAAATGTTAACTATGATATGTATTCACTTGAAGCCTTAATAATGTTTAGAAAATTTAAGGTCTATTTCGAATTAGGTTTCTATTAATTTAATAAGCACTCACTCTTATTAGGGGTTGTAAATGAGTTTGCTTGCAAGTTACTTGAACTTGTCTCATCTTAGGCTTGGCTAGTCTTAACCCTGGCTAGACTCGAATTCATTTAGTAAATGAGTTGAGTTAGACTCAAAATAAAACTTTAATAGGTTGTATCCATTAATTTATTAAATGAGTTGACTTTGAGCTTTCAAAGCTCAACATGGCTTGGCTCATTTAATTTGCAACCTTGGTTCTCATTAACTTAGTTTATAGATCATGGTGGACATACTCAATTAATTCTTGGATTTTAATCTTTAGATTGCTAAACAGTTTTGAGGTCATGCTCCTGATGCTTCTAGAGATCTAATCCTAGGCACAAAAAAATGTTAGAAATTATGTTGCCTGTGTTTAGTGGAGGCTAAGCTATTGGTAATTGTTAAGCATCCATTCATCAATAAACCATGGCATCAAGGGAGTTAATGTGGTCACAAATTGGCACCGGCCTGAGCTAGCTTGGACCCATCACATCAAGGATCCAAAGAGGCTAGGCTCGGAACCAGCCAAGGTATAGGGTAGTCTAGGCCACCCGGCAGTTCAGGGTAATTATGTCTCGTCAAATCCACCAATTTTTCTTTTAATTTAAAAACAATTTTGACAATTGAAATGAAAAAAAAAAAGACAATTAAAAAGTAAATTTAAAAATTAATATAATCAATTTTTCAACATAATACAAATTAGGCCTAAGAATTTTTTTTTTAGCGATTTGTTTAAAAACTGTTTAATGTATACATTTATTTATAGACAAATATATCAACTTGTGGTTCTGAAATAAACAATGTGGTACTACAAAATACTTAATACATACACAACTCCCATGAAGACAAAAAGAAAAAAAAAAAAAAGAACTCTCACATTGCTAAGAAACAAGACTTCACTTCGGTTAGAAGTTTATAAAAATCTAATAAGATAACTTTTAAACATATTTATTACTAATGTTATTACAACAAAATGTTTAATATGGTAAGTAGTAATAAATTTTCATTATTCATATTTAAAATGGTTTAAAAATTATTTTACTATTCATATTCATTTTTTTACTTTTCTTTCTTTTTCTTTGTTCAATTTTTTCTTTTAGAATATTGAAATGAAATGACTTATATTGGAATATGATAATTACCCAGCAACATATTTGCTTTAAGAAATAGATTAGAGGGAGGTGATGTTACCCACACAATATATGTTTGGTATGGGTAATTTAATCTGGCATGGCTATTATATGTTCGGTCATGCTGCAGACAAATAATTATCACATTGTCCTCTCTTGTTTTTTGGGATGGTTTCTCATATATAAAAAAAAAGTGGAAAAAAACGAAAAGGTAACTACTAGGACATCGTATAATGGAATCCATTTTTTATGTTTTATAAAGTCTGTTATGGTTCCACTGTCTTTAGTGTAAGCTATTAATGGTATAAATTTAAAACCAAGTTTATCTACGCATAGTTGTGAGATTTGTAATGTGAAACTATAAAATACTTAATCCACAAATAAATCCCATAAAACAATAAAAAGTCTCACATTATTAAAAAATAAGAAGTCATTTTAATTAGAAGCCTATAAAACTTTATCCGGCTAACATTTTATTCATATTTGTTATGCTAACAATACATCTAATGTTATGAATAGTAATAAATTTTCACTATTTACAAGAAAAATAGTTTAAACATTCTTTTATTTATATTTTTCCCTTGTTTTCTTTCTTTTTTTATTATTTTATTTATTTTTATATAGGATGATCTAGTTGACTCGGTAGGTCGCACGAGTAAGGAGCCTGTTTCGTACGACTGGGCTGGGCCAAGTCATGAGTTAGACCTAGCCCGTTCCTAGGTCTAGATGTACTAAAATGAAACCATAATGGGTTTCTAGCATTATCCAATGATTTCACGGGTGGCAATAATGGAGATATATGTCAATGGCCCATACAATAGTAACCTTAAGGACGATGCAACTACCAATATGTATTTGCTCCAAGGTACTTGAGAAGTAACAAACACTGTATATATTAATTTGTATATGTAAAGATGTGCTAGTGTTAGATGAAATCAAAAGTTACTTCAAACTTTGGCATGCTAAGTTTGTATTGTACTAAACCACTTAATTACTAGATAATAACCCTTTATGTTTGTTGTAATAGTTATGAGATGTTTGATTGCATAATCTCTAAACCGTTAAATTGAAGATAATAATTGGCTATAATCCTTGCAATGATGATATGATTGATTTCATAGCAATTGCATATATTCGTGCTAGCTATGTACTAAGCTTTCATTGACTTTTGTTGAATCTATAATTTTATAGGAACAAATATAAGAAGTAAATATATGTAAAGACCGGCACGGCTAGATATATAGAGCTAAACATGTATAGTCACCAACCACATGTAATCCTGCATTATTATATGTAAAGCTATCTTTCAGAAAGGAGTTTATATAAAATGTTTATCTAAATATGATGTATGAACCATTTCAAAAACTACTCATTAGAAGTAGTATAACCTATGATAATAATAATAATATGACATGCATTGTTTTATGAATTCATAAAAGAAAACCTTATACATATATATACATGTACAAACTGAGGCTTGAGATCAAGACTTTAAAAAATACATATACTTTGAAAAAAACTTTAAGAAAAGTTACATAATGCATAAAATACTTTTCCTAATTTATTACAATTTGATCATCATTAAGATCGGGTCCTAGTCCTCCCACTCATCTAGAAAGTCCTTAAAATCAATCCCATAGCCAACTGAGAGTAAAACTCATCTTCATTAGCACCTAAAATTTGAAAATCATGAGCCAAAGGCTCAGTACGCAAGTAGCACAAACAAATACAAAGTGATAATCACACTTAGGCTAAATGTGATGCAAAAACCAATAATTTAATTATCTTTAATTAAGTAAACCATTTAGCATTGGAGTGTTCAAACTTCAATCTTAACCTTAGGGAACTTGGGGGTCCTAAGTAACAACAGCTGCTCAGGGGATTGATATAGGCAACTTAAATACTTATATCTCCTATATCTAATTGAAAACGAATAGTAGCATTCTCTAGGGATCATTGTCGTTTCTCATTTTTACTTAACTTAATCCATAATATCACTTATTTCAATTGATTTCATAAATGTGAACTTGATCATATTATTTTCTTTTAAGAATAAGTAAACGTTATGTTGATACCATTAGCTTTATTGACTACCCACCGAGTCGTTTATAATGTCATTGCATCATGACTTAGGTAGCCTAGACGCCTAACTATCATGTTAACCTCGTTAATAGGGTTGCCACTCTCCGAACCAGATTCAATGGCACACACCAAATAATTCAAACACTTTTTGAGTCATCTTTAATTAAAGTTGATTTAGGATATACCTATCCTAGCATCTAACAACCAAGTTAATACATACCTGAGATATCTAGTAAAGGTGTTATACTCAATTGAGAAGAGTAATATGTAAGAAAAGAATTCAATTCATATAAAATTGAACATTAAGCATAAACAATTCCTAAGCTCACATTAAATCATAATTTAATATTTGTACACACACACACATATATATATATATAATACATTCCTTTTATTTTAAATTTTGAAACAAACTAAGGGTCAATGACAGCTTAGGAAAGGTTGCGGGGTACGTTGCTATAAGAAAACTATATCGCGTCTTGATTAAATAGAGGGTCGCTTGCAACAAAAAATTTTCACAGCATCATTGCGGGGTATATTGAGGGCTCGACCGTAGGCCCACCGCAATAGGTACTGTGCTCTAACACTTAAACTTATTTTAGGCACGATAACCTTCAATGTATGTCGTGGGCATGTCGAGGGCTCGACTTTAGGCTACAATAGATATTGTGCATTCAAAATTTACCCCTCGACACCTATATTAAGTTTCTCACTGATCCACTTCGAGGGCAAAACTAGGCCGTGACATCAACAACAAATAGAACAACCTCCAAAATGGCTCCATATCACCGTAAACTCTTCTAAAACCATTAGTAGCATCAAAATACACATAGACATGACCCAACCCAACAACTTCTAGAAACTTATTGATCTAACATAAGACTTATCATCTTAAAGCTATCTCTAAATCATCATATGAGCTTAGATCAGAGCATATTGAGAAGTACAGTTAGATATGAATGGCCATGTTTTACCTGTGTTTCTCTTCGAGTGGCATAAATTCGAGGCTCGATAAGAAACATAACTAAAACATCACCCCATGTTTCTCTCACGTTTCTCCTTCGAAAATAGGGCTTATGTATATTTCAAAACTTAAACATTAAATTTTACTTCCAACATCTTACATCTAATCAAGATATACACTTCACAATACTAAACACATATAAACTTCACATTCCCTTCATCAAACAACATCCCACAGTTATACCAATTCCCTATCTATCAAAACATCTATAACACTTTTCATACATTGCCCTCCTATAACATTGAGAATCTATTTAACCCTATAACTCAACATAAATCATCAATACTTCATTCAACTCTTTATAAAAGTCATCAAAACAAGAGTTCCACATTCACAAAGAAAACAAATGAAGAGATAATCATATATGCATGAAGAACTTTACCTCAAATGATCTTAACTTACAATTGAAAACTTAATGGTGATTTTGATGAGGTAAGGAAAGAAAAATTGGGTTAAATCTGTGCGAAACTTGTCTTCGTCCTCTTCTCTAAAAAACATATTTTTAGGGTCTGTTTTAGGTTGATATTTGACAAAATAAACTTTGTAATTATCCATATATTTACTTTATTGAATTTGAGCAACTAATGATATTAGTTTTTAACTTAGGCTTAGGCTTAGTTGGTGTGTGTAGGCTTGGTTTTGGTTTTTAACAAATATGTTTTTGGTTTGATTTATTTTAAGGAAAAACATGGCCTTAAATTTACACACAACCAACAATATAATACCAACTATAAATCATATTAACACATTCTAACATGCAATACAACACAATTAATAAATCATGCCAACACAACATATTTTATTAACTTAAATATTTATTATTAATCTCATATTTCAAGCAAACAAAACATATACATGCAAATAAATTAAGCATAATGATTTAAGATATTTCAATATACTTTAAAAACAAGTTTAGTTTGCTTTATATAAAGTTCAATAGAAAAAAATAAAAATATAAGTTTCTAATAATGAGAGACTACCATTTCTTTTGTTATCTTTTTAAGTCTTTAAATTGTATTTTAGTTTTAAATAGCTAATATTAGAACAAAATTGGATGTGCTTATGTGTAATTTAATGCACATTTTTACACCTTTTTTGTTAAAATGGGCCAACTATTATAAAATTTTTACACTCGATTTTTATTTAGAGTTTAAAATTTTATTTTAAAATAAAATTTGCTTACAAATTAAATAAAAAAAAAATTAGCAAGTCGGTTTGGGTCTAGACTCATCTCATGAACCAATGAGTCCAATGTTCATGAATCAGTCTGCCACTTCATAGGAAGTTCCTATTCATCATTTCCTAAATTGGAATCCATCTAGTCGTGACCAATGGCCTCTATGCTATTCATTACAATTTTATTAAATCGAACAAAGTCAACAAATGATATATCTTATTAAATTAATTCATGCACCATGTACTATGATCAATGATAAAAGGGAGACTCATAGGGAGATTATTAGGATATGACAATGTTTGACAACTTAAAATAAGGACTCGGTTTTATTGTGTAGGTTTCATCAGAAATGGTAGTTTTATCGTGATAAGTTCATCGAAATATCGTAGGTTTTGGTCCAATTGTGGTAAGTAATAGGTTTCGTCAGACATGTTAGTTTTATCATGGTAAGTTCATCTAATTATAGTAGGTTTTGATCTAATTGAGGTAAGTGATAGGTTTTATATAATTACGATAAGTTTTATAAATTATGGTAGGTTACTTTATATATGAATGAATCTTTATTTTAAATGGTCAAATGGTGACTTATCTCGATAATATTCCGAGACTTATGTTTTATCAGGAATACATATATCAATGATGTCTATGACTTAATGAGGTTCGTGTACAGCAAATAGTGCTACAGCAAAAACAGTGCAATAAAAAGCCAGAAATTTCTAAAATGATGAGTCTACAGTCATAACTAATTGTCAAAACAACCGTTATAATTATTCTGGCTGCGTTCAACCTCTACTTACTAATTAGAATGTTTTGACAAATCTTCTTCTGACATATCATTTGATAAGCGCATTTCGTTGGATTTTCTCGGTACAACAGACATTTCTGGTCCTAATCGTGAATGGTCCCCAAATTTTTTCGTCAAAAAGAATGCATAATCAAACTTTAAATACGTGCTTCTATTCTATAATAACTATTAAAAAAATATGCATATATCTTAAATTATCAATATATCTCCAAAAACAGCTACTAAAAAATAATAGATAGCAATCCTTTTGTGCTTTTACAATGGTATAAAATGGCGTGTTTTAAAGATGTATAAACAAATGTTCTTAAGAACTTGGCAAATTATGCTTATCTAACCATTAATGTTGAGACAAATTTATAATTTGTTTCGGCATATAATTTATAGTGATGAATTTCTTTGATAAACAATTTATAAATACCAAAATAATCCTTAATTTCGGCAAGTAATATGTTCTAACTGGTATAACAACTTTCTACTTTTAAATTTATATTTACCAATAAAAAAACAAAAAAAAAAAGAAAAAGGAAAAGGAGAGAGATATCTATAATTTAATTAAAGTGGATACGGATACATTTGGATTGTTTAATTAGTGTTTTCAATTTTATTTTACCAAAACTAACCTTTAAATTATTTGATAGGGAATATTTGCAAACCTAAAAGTAAAATCACCCTATTATATCCTGTAAGGATCACTCCGTCGCCACCGCATCCTTAACACCCTTCTTCGTATATTGACATGTTAATTCCATGATCAAATCACTATCACGTTACCCTGTTTATCACGTTACCTTGACATGCTAATTCCATGAACTTGTGTATAAATTTTCTGATCATTATCTTCAAGAATGTATAAGTCAAAAATATAATATAACAACCAGTCAAATTTAGTGTATAACTTAACTTGTGAAAATTTGAGATCGGTATGATCTGTATGTACGTAATTGTGATTCTAGATTTACATGAAAAGACGATTCGTCAATTGTTATTTTTCAGTTTTTCCTATGTTGCTGGAGAGGACACATTGGCGTGAAAAGTGGCTGCCCACGTATAAGGACCGAGAAAGGAGGGGTGTCAAATAATCAAAGTTGGGCAGCTTCCTTCATGACCGCCGGCATATGGCACTGTTCTCTCATATAACTTGACGTGGACGCTCTTATCACTGCATCCCTTACTGCTGACAATTCCGGTGCAAATTCAGTGCACATGGATAACGTGATGGTCTTGGCCTGCCCAGGATGGACTATAAATATTAAAAAAAGGAAAAACAAATGGAGACTTTAGCATCATATTTTCACAATAAAAAAAAATTATTATGCATTTGGTGTGAAAATGAACAAATATGGTTCATAAACTGCTTGAATTCGGCCTGATGACATTCTAGTTTGATTTAAGTAGTGGTGTAAATGATCTAAACTAGTTTGCAAACTATTTAAACTTGGTTTGGTGTTTACTTGAGTTCAATTTAAGAATAATTGAGCTTAAATTATTCAAGTAGTTTATTGAATCGATCTTGAGTTTTGTACCTTTAACTCGATTAGTTCAAGAGCTTAATTGAGTTTTATGGAGCACAAGTTGAGTATAAATGTTATATTGAGCATAAACAAGTTTAATTGAATCAAGCTCAAACTTATGCAGCATCACTTTGATTTGGACTCGAGCTTTGAAATTTTAAGCCGAGCTTGGCCTTAGCACCATAACATCTCTATTCAACTCAATTGTAGCCCTAAGTTTCAGAATATTCAAGTGAAGCTCGAACTTGAACAATTCAATGAGTTTATTGAGCCGAGCTTAAGCTCTGCATGCTTAATTTGGTTAGTTTGTGAGCCTAATCAAGCTCTATTAAGTTCAAATTGAATATAAATGTTAACCAAATTCAAATTGAGTTTGAGTATTGTTATTGTTTTAATAAATTGAACCTAAGCCTTAATGGAGCGGAGTTCGAGTTTATCTAGTATTACATCGAGTTGGAATAGAGCTAAGCTTGAGTTTTGAAATTTTAAATCAAACTTAAGCTCACCTCAGCGAATTTGAATACAAATTTGTACCATCTTAATTCAATTCGTGTGCACCCTTATAGAAGAGTATAAATATACTTGGCAAAAAAAATTACCCATCACTTATGTAGAAATTGTCACGCTTAAGATAATTTATATTAAAGAGGATATAACCTTTTGGTGTCATATCATTATGAAAAAATTATTATACATGCATATAAGACACACACACACATTTAACCCATTACTTTCCATTCATTACTGCGAATATCTAGATGAAAACACCGCTGTGCATATCGAAGTATTATGTACTCTGCATCCCTCCTTTTCCTCGTATTTGTCTATGATTGTGGGGTTTTTTTTTCCTTAATAATTTCGTTTGACTAATTTGCATGTATTATGCTACACGAACCATATATTTGGTGAACTAGTACAACATAGGGTAAGTTTTACACATTTTCAACATTTTTTTTCCTTTTTCCTTTTAAAACATAGAATCTTTATATATGAAATGAATATTTCCTAGGATATCTTGTTGGTTGATATGTACGTTGAAGTTACATTAAATTGTAATTGTTGTTTGTGATGCATATCTATTCGTTTTCTTTTTCTTTTTCTTTTTTTCCTCAATTGGTGTTAAAAATTTAAATTTAGATTATGTTAGTGTGGTGTATGTCGTACTTATGATAATTGTTTCTTGAGCAACTTTATTAAAGTTGTTTAGCACGAGAACCTATGCTAAGCAACCCCTTTGAGAGTTGCTTAACCAATAAAGTTGGTTGCTTAACAAAGCAACCCAAAAAATGAGGTGGTTAAATTTTTTTTTTTTCTTTTTTGGTACTTTTGATGTTAGTTGTGCATAATTTATATTGTGAGATCCATACAAATTTTAAAAAATTCATGTTAAGTAACTTTCAAAATAACTTATGGATAAAGTAGTAAGTTCTTTAGTATGGAAAGTTGCTTAAAATGCTGATATGACATGTTAAATAACTTGTTAAGTAACTTATTGTTAATGATGGTAAGTAAACCTAAATGAAAAATGATGAATTTTATATATTATTTTATGTGTATAGTACAATAGTCAAGTCACAATATATTGCATTTCATGCAGCATTTATGAAACCTTTGTAATTATTTATAATTTCTACATAAAATTCAATTTTGCAAAGCAAATAAATATTACGTATAATATTCAATTTGGTTCTTTAAATTTACAAATTAAAGGCTTCTTAGCTAAATAAATAAGAAGTATGCTTCTTATCCCATTTTCGTCGCCTAAATCTCTACACCATCTTTCAAAAACGATGGCTAATGAAGCAAAAACAGGTTCTAGCCTTAAGCTCAAAATTCAATTCTTCTACTTAAATATGCAGTGTAATCATTATGTTGAGATATTCTTGGTAGCTTTGTCTCACCTATATCCAAATAAATATATATATATGTATCAAAGTTTATATATATATATATATATATATATAGATACATTAGTATCTAAAACACTGTGTTTTCATAGGAGAGGAAAAAAAAAACCACTTTTGAGAGTCCTTTCTACCAAGAAACCCTCAAGATTTTGAAAGATTAGACAATGTTGAATATCTCTAATCTTTGTACACCTTTCTTCAATAGTGATCGTTCTCTTTTACTTGCCTATGGTTTTTTTCACTCTTATTGGAGTTTTCCCACGTAAATCTCTGGTGTCATTTTCTCTTTTTCTATCATTTTTTTATTTAATTATTTTATGCTATTGGTTATTACCAATCTTTAACCCTATTGATCCTAACAAACTGGTATTAGAGCCAAATTTCAATATTAGGGTTTTCAATTTAAACATTGGATTTTTATTCAATTCTGAAATCAATGGCATTAACAAAATTTGATATTGAGAAGTTTGACGAGAATTCCAATTTTAGTTTATGGCAAGTGAGAATATTGGCCATATTTGTACAACATGGATTAAAAATGGTTTTGGGAAAGAAGTCAAATTCAATGTAGGCTGATGAGTGTGCTAAGGTTGATGAGAAAATGCTATTGCTATACAATTGTGTTGTCCAATATCGTTGTCCAGGAGGTGTTTTCTGTGAAGAGGACTACTGGATTATATTCAAAATTAGAGAATTTCTATTTGACCAAATCTTTGGAAAATCGATTAATTTTGAAGCAAAGGCTTTATACCCTTAGAATGCAAGAAGGTGCTTCTCTTAAGGAGCACATCACCGAGTTCACCACCACTATAAATAATTTGAAGAATATTAACGTTAAGGTGGAGGATGGGGATCAAGGGTTGCTTTTGTTGTATTCTTTACCTTAGTCGTATAAGATGTATCATGAGATCATGACATAAGCCAACCTATTGAGTAAAGATAAACTTGACAATGAGCTCAGTTCAACTAGTGGTTCCTCTGAAAATAGTGTATTAATGTCTTGAGGCAGAGAGCAAAGTAGGAAAGTCTCAGGTAATAGAAACAGAACATGTTCTAAGTCAAAGGGTAAAGAAGAATTTTGCATATATTGAAAATGTCGATTTTTGCAGAGATGAATATTCATGATGATCAGTTCCTTGTATCGGTTAATGATCAAAGACCATGATCAAAGTGAATTTTGGATGTTAGGTGCTCTTACCATATGATGCCAAATAGAGATTGGATTACTAATTTCAAACCTTTTAATGGTGGGGTAGTCTTTATGGGCAATCTTAGCTTTTGCCAAGTGCGAGATATTGGTTCAGTTCATGTGATGATGTATGATGGTGTTGTTAAATGCTTAAGAAAGTCCGCTATGTTCCAGGTTTGTCTAAGAATCTTATCTCTATTAACAGCCTTGATAAAGATGGATGTCAATGTACTGTTGAAAATGGTGGTATGAGGGTCTCTCGAGGTTCTCTCATTTTAATAAGTGGCATGTTGCATGGCACTTTATATGTTTTTCAATGTTCTACAGTTGTTGGGTCTACAACAATTTCTGCTGAGTCTAAAAATATAAATTTATGGCATATGAGGTTAGGCCATATGTCAAAGAAAGGCATACACTACTTGTGTAGCACGAGTTTATAGCTAGAAAAGTTTGGTAGTCTGGATTTCTATGAGCATTATGTATTTGGTAAGCAGAATTATATTAGTATTAGTACAACAGGACATAGAACCAAAGCATCTTTAGATTACATCAAATCAGATCTTTGTGGGTTAGCTCTAGTCGCTTCTTTGGGCTATACCAAGTATTTTCTTATCTTCATTGATGACTTTTCCTAAAAATTTTGGGTCTATTTTTCTAAAAAATAAATCAAATGTTTGCAAGACGTTTAAAATGGGAAGAGTATCATTGAGGAACAAACTAGGAAGTGTGTCAAGCGACTTTGGATTTTGTAAATAGCAAATTTAATCAATTTTATGCCTCTAATGGGATTTTGCATCATAGGATTGTTGTCTATTTTTCATAGCAAAATGGAGTTACAGAGACGATGAATAGAACCTTGTTGGAAAAGACAAGTTTTATGTTGTCTCATGCTTATCTTGGTAAGGAGTATTAGGTAGAAGCTGTTAATACTGCTTATCATCTTGTTAATCTTCCCCACATTCGACACTTGATGGAAAGACTTTGGAAGAAGTATGGTCTAGTAATTTACTAAAGTATTCACATTTAAAAATATCTGGTTCTCTTACATATGCTCATGTGAATACTAGTAAGCTTGATGCCCATTCAGTTAAATGCATTTTTATTGGGTACACTACTAGGGGTAAAGGCTACAAATTGTATCATCCAGAGACTAAGAAAATTATTGTTAGTAAAGATATAGTATTTGATGAGTCTTCACTTTTAGATTCTAGTGTTAAGCAGCCTACTATTCAAAGTTAGTCTAACGGTACATAGGAAAAGGAGGAGGTTCTTATCCCTATTGCTCTACTGCCTAAGAATCCACCTTTGACTTCAAGTCAGACTAGTAGTCATGTAGATATTCCTAGTACATCTCAACAACCCTATATAACGAGGAATAGATAAAGGCGACATATTAAACCATTAGCTAGATTTGATGATATGGTAGGCTATGCACTTAGTGTTGCAAGTGAGAAAGAGTGTGGTGATCCTATTTCCTATCGAAAGGCTATTAAAGCCATGAATTCTAATAAATTGATCATTTCCATGCTAGAAGAGATGGACACTTTGTTAGAATGGTACATGGAAACTTGTAGCACCTCTAGCTGATAAAAAGATTATTAGCCCCAAATGGGTATTTAAGAAGAAAGAAGGAGCAAATCAGGATGACACCCGCTATAAATCATGCCTTGTAGCCAAGGGCTACGATCAGGTGAAGGTGTAGATTATACCGATATTTTCTCACCTATGGTTAAACATATTACTATTTGTGCTCTATTGTTAATTGTAGCAATGGAGAATCTAGTACTCGAGCAAATGGATGTTAAGACTGCTTTTCTTCATGGTGATTTAGAGGAAGATATTGTCATGAGTCAACTTAAAGGTTTTGTTGTGGAAGGAAAGGAGGATCATGTTTATTTGCTTAAGAAATCCTTGTATAGACTTAAGCAATCTCCTAGGCAATGATATAGACGACTTGATGGTTTTATCAGGAGCATTGGGTTTATAAGGAGTAGATATGATATCTGTCTTTATTTTCAAAAGCTCTCCAATAGATCTTACATATATATGCTTTTATATGTGGATGATATGTTAATTGCTGCATCTGACATGACAAAAATTTCTAAACTTAAATCTCAGCTCATTTCTAAATTTGATATGAAAGACCTAGAGGTAGCCAAGACGATTTTGGGTATGGAGATTTATCAACACAGAGGCTCTAAAAAGTTGCGGTTGTTACAATAACATTATATTTAGAAGGTCATTGAGAGTTATAATATATGAGATTCTAAACCAATCTCCACACTTTAGCTACTCATTTCAAACTTTCTACTATCACATCACCACTGTTCGATGATGAATCTAGGTGTATGACTAAAGTCCCATACTCTAGTGTAGTAGGAAGATTAATGTATGCGATGGTTTGTACACGTCCTGATTTAGTGTATGTTGTTAACATCGTGAGCTGATATATGGCTAATCTTGGAAAACTTCATTAGCATGGTATAAAATGGATATTGAGATATCTAAAGGGAACAAATGATGTATGTTTGGAGTTTAGGTAGAAGACCAACGTCCTGATAGGACATGTTGATTATGATTTTGTTGGTGATTTAGATAAAAGGCAATTTCTTACAGGTTATGTTTTCTCACTAAGAGGTTGCGCTATGAACTAGAAAGCCTCATTGCAGCGAATTGTAGCTTTGTCTACTATTGTGGCTAAATATATGGCAGTGACTGAAGCAGTCAAGAAGGCTTTATGGTTGAGGGGTTTATTGTCTAAGTTAACAACCTTGGGTGATAGCACTATTATATATTGTGATAGTTAGAGTGTCATTCATCTGACTAAGGATCTCATGCATCATGAGCACACTAAACACATTGATGTGCATTGCCATTTTATTCAGGATATTATGAGTTGAGGAGACATACATGCAACGAAGATTAGCACCCACAACAATCTAGTAGATATGTTCACTAAGATGCTTCTAGGTGACAAGTTTGGCTTATGTCACTTGGTTTATGTTTCAAAGAGATCAATATAAGCCATGGTAGCCTATTTGGCAAGCGAAGACTCATTGTTTTATTGTTACTTTGATCACTATTTTGTATTTGTGTACTTTTACTCTTTTTTTTTTTATGTATTTATTAGAGTTTGTTGCCCATTAGGTATGTTGTGTCGAAATATTATTGGTAGTTTTGCCTCACTCATATCTAAATAGACATATAACCAAAGGAAAAAAAAAAAAGAACACCTTTCAGAGTCTTTTCTACGAAGAAACACTTAAGATTTTGAGAGATTAGGCAATTTTAAATATCTCTCATCTTTGTATACCTTTTTTCAAAGTGATCGTTCTCTTTTGCTTGCTCATGGATTTTTTTCACTCCTATTGGAGTTTTTCCCACGTAAATCTCTAGTATTGTTTTCTCTTTCTCTATCCTTTTTTTATTTAGTTTTTTTATGCTATTGATTGTTACTAATCTTTAACTCTGTTGATCCTAACACATTATTATCATTTTTTATCTCCCTTGTATTAGGTAGATGTAAATTTTAGTTGTCACCAATGTGCATGAAACATACGCGCACACACACACATATCATGCTCTAATACCCATATCATTCAAGATAGATCAACTTAACTGATATAGAAATTCAAACGAAAGTAGGGTTCATTTGGATTTTCTGATTTTTATCTATATCATATCTATATCAGATCTGTATCGATAACTTATCTACATCATATATGTATCATATCCGTATCATATGTGTTTGGTCATTTTATTAATAAAACTATTAGTTTTTTAACGGTATTTCTTTTTAACAAACATTTATTTAAAAACAATAAAATATGATGTCAAAATAACCATAATATGATGAAACAAAGAAACCCTCGATATAAAAGGGATCAAGTGGTAGAAATTTTATGCAAGTTGATAACATCAATTACTTATGTCACGTCTGTACCATCCCAGGCACACAACATGGTGTGGGGGTGCTCCTAGGTCTGTAGACCACCTAAGTAAGTAGCCATGATGCCAGGTACATTGGCCTCCCAGTATATCCTTAGGCATAACCGGAGCATAAATAAGTATTGTCCACTACTCCAGGCTTCAAGTTAAGGTTGCTATAGCCCCAAGAAGTGAAACCCTGGACGTAAGGGTTTTGTTGGCCCCAAAGGCCATGCCTCTTACCAATTGAGCCAAGTCAATTGGTAAGAGATGTTGCCTTTGGGGCAAACAAAAGTCTTAGGTCTTGGATTTGATCCCTGCAAGCTACGGCTAGAGGGTCAATTCACCTTAGCATAACAATACCTCTTATGCTTAATGTTGCGTGAGGGTGCACTGGGGGCCAATGTACCTGACATCACGATATCTGCCTAGAGTGGCTAGAGGGTCTAGGGATGTCCCCTCATCATGCGGTGAACCTAAGGTGACAGGTCGTGACATAAAAGGTGCCTTTTATGTCACGTTTGTACCACCCCAAGCACACTACACGGTATGGAAGCGTGGCCTTTGGGGTCAACCACCCCTTGTAGGTGGCGATACAGGTCTCATAGGGTTCAAATTAGGTTAGGACTAGTCTTACCCATCCACTTTTTTGAAAAAAAAAAACAATATTTTTTTAAATTTAAAATAAAGCTTTAAACTTAGAATATAAATTGAGCCAAAGAATATACTAGTCTTTAGCCCAATTTCATTTAAAATAAAGGATGTGCAATTATTTGTACACAAGTACATCATCCTTAAGTTTAATTTTTAGTAATATAGGATTAGAGTAACACTCTAAAATGTAGAATTTACAAAGGAAAAGGAAATCTAACATTGTTTAGAAATGAGATTGCTCTCTTAGAGGAGTTCCATGTGAAGCATGAGATATGTTTTTAAATTATATTTATTGCAGGTTGCTATCAACAACATACTTGTGAATAGATAAGAACAAGTCATAAGCTCGCATGATATGCGAGGTAAATTTTCAATTACAATTCAATTTATCTCTAAAAAATTAACAATATAAATATATCATTCAAAGAAAAAATACCCAAAATGTACAATAAAATAAAAGTAATATTGAAAATGTATTACAATAACAAAGATAATAAAATCCTACGTTACGTATGAATTTTATGTTTTTGTGAATTCAACATTAAAAAATATATATTAAATTTATTGAAATGATTACAATAATTAACCATTCAACAATATAAGTTAATAAATTAATTATAGTACTGTACATATGTTATTATTTCATTATATATATTATGTGTTGGACAATATGGTGTTAACTATTAATTTTTATCATATATTGATATAACATTAACGAAAATATAAAATTTATTTAAAAGATTACCATAATTAATAGTTTAACGATGGAAGATGATAAATTAATTATAGTATTGTGTTATTATTTCATTATAAATATTATGTGTTGGCACTATATTATATTAATTATCATTTTAATTACATATTTACGTAATCTCATCTTATGTGGGAAGAATTGTAATTCTTTTAAATTGTGGAAATGTAATATTGTGAAGAGTTATGTCATTTAATATTATATCATGCAAACATTACAACTCTTTTATGTAAAACTTAAGGTCACAATCTCTTGTAACTAAATTGAAAAACATAATTAAAAGTAATTACCTTTAATTAATAGGAAGGCTAAAAACATAAAATAAAAAATAATGAGAGATTAAATAACATTATTAATGAAAAAGATATTAAACATAAAAGCTTATTATACTAAAAAGGCATTACATTCAAAGGAAGTATACATAAACCAATGATTATTATATCTTTCTATATAATATATATACATACATATATGTATATATCAAAGTTTAGTATGATAGTTTTTAGTGAAATAATATGTCACTTAAAAAATAACTATTGAAATTGAAATACCCCAGATTTTCAATAAGTCAAATTAAGAAAGTAATATTGATTAACATAGAAATATGAGTAAAATTGAACCTTAAGTTATATTTGAGTAATTAATTACAAGTTAGATAATTGAGCTAATTAAAGAAATGTTAAATTATAAATTACAATTTAGTTTAGATAAATAAAAAAATTAAATTGAATTAGTAAAGAATTAATGACATTATTGTAATTAATGACACGATTTGACTTGATAAGTGAATAAAATAATTTAAGTAATTGAATTAGGTAGTGTAGTAAATTAATATAATAGAGTAATGATTGAATTAAATTGGAAAGTAGATTAAACTAATCATTAATCATTATGTAAAATAATATATATATATATATATATATGTATAGAGTCCAATACATATCTAAGGTTCCTCTACAAAATAATTTCTAATATACCATTTGGATGAAATTAATTATCAATTTTCAATTACAAAATCACATTTAAGACACACGATATGCAATTTTATACAAAAATTGCATGAAAAAATCGCGATTTAATGTTTGACTACGATTGCAATATCACGATTATTAATCACGATATAAGTATTTTGTACGGATATCGTGATTAATACTCGCGATATTGCGACCGTCGTCAAATATATATCGCGTTTTATAGTCGCGATATGCACGTGTATATCGCGTTTTAAAGATGCGATATACATGCATTTACTGTTCACTCTGTATATCCTGTGATAAAAATGCGATTTTTGTGTGGTAAATTGGTAATTATTTTCATTTTGTAAGGAATTAATTTAAGGAATTAATTTTAATTAGTGTCCTATACAAGAAATTAATTCTATATATATATATATATATTATTGATTCCCAAAATAAATCAATTCTTAGTTAACCCACATGGCAACTCATTAATTCATGGCACTTGATATTAACTTAGTTAAAAAAAAAAAAAAAACACATACCTAATGGATCTAGAGTCATCATAAAATCATAATGAAATCATACAAAATCTCTCATAATCTTATGCATTAGATATTATAGAATCAATAGAAATCTACAACAAATCTTTCTTCTCATATATACACACCATATCTTCTTAGATTATACCACAAGATACATTAAATCTTTTCTCTCACCTATATACACAAAATCTTCTCGCCGATACATACTATATCTTTTAGGATTATTTCATACAACATCAAAGATTTCATCTCTTTCTTTTTTTCTTCCACTAAAAATATCATCCAATTCTCCTTCTCTTCCACAAAAAAAAAAAAAAAAAATCCTTAAAACACACCAAAATCCATCTTCTCTTAGTCTCTAAAAACCCCTCAATAATCCTTTCCAAATTGAGTATTAACACGGTAAAGAAATTGCTACTGCTCATACCTATTGTTTTACCAATTCAATGTTAAATATGATCTATATCTTCAATTCAATTCTTAAGTAATTCTCAAGATAAATCAATGTTGGAGTTAGGGGGTTAACATAAGAAGCATCTTCAAAGTGCATGTGAGTAGTAATAGTTGTGGATCAGATTGATTGAGTTTTTGCATTCTTAGTAAGTTTATTTAATTTTATGAATTAATGCGTATGTTGATTGGTGATTAAATTACATCTTGATGTTAAATTGATTTTGATGATATGTATGTGTGAATATATATAATATGCACCATGTATATATCTATATAAATATGTATAAATTGATTTAATTTTGAATAAAGGAGATTAATAATAAGATTTATAAATATATCTATGCATGTGTGTCTGATTTATATCTATTAATTGTATGTTTATGATGTTAGTTAATTATGATTATGTGCTTAAATTAATGCATGTTTGTTAAAGTTGAACTTGGACTAATTAAAGGAATAAAATCATGATATTACATATAAGCAACATGGTGTAATCTTAAATCTGAAATTTGAATATGCTTTTATTTAGTTCTCATAGAATATATTAAGTACTAGATTTATAAATATGCATATTATATTAAATTAAATTATTTATTAGTGTTAATTTTGCATAGAAACTTGTAAAATAAATATAGATTTGTATTGTATATGATCTTAAGCTAAATTTTTGCATGTTATAGTGCATGAAATCATTTGAAAGTGATGAATTATTATTTGTGCAATTTAATTATTAAATTATTAATATTGTAATGATTTGATTGACTTATGATTATTATTTAACTTGTAATTGATTATTTGATTAGTTAATTTGATGTTATAATTATGTTAAATTGATGAAATAAATTATGGATTGAATTAAAAAATAATGTGATAATGTATTAAACAACTAAAATTGAATTAAATCCGAATATATAAATTTTAAGTTGAGTAATTAAATAACAAACGTAATGAGTTAAATTAGAATAAATAAGTATACAAATTAGACTATAATATAAATATGTGCTTAATAAATATTATTAAACTTACTATGGACTTTAATGCATATTAATAGGTTTAATATTTAAATTTATCACTTTTGGATTTGATGCTAATTGTTGACCTAATATATTATAGGAAGTAAGCTAAATCCTAATTAAGAATATATGCTATATATGACTTTAACTTAACTAATTAATTGAAGAAATATTGGTTGATGGGTAGATTTTTATTCTAAATCTTATATGAGGCAACATTTATTGAATAGATACCTATTTCTAATTGAGCTTGTCGTCTGATCTGTTACAGAGTATTACTGTTTTATCAGCTATGTAGTGACATGCATGTTGTTTGCTTAAGATAAGCATTCTTGAATGGACTAATTTTAAAAATGACCTAATAATTGAGTGTGTTGTTTGTATGTGTGTCGTTTAATCTAAGTTGAGAAGCAACAACCTTGTTAGGCTATGCCAGCATAGTAGTTAGGCACTTAGATTACCCTTATTCTTATTATTTGTGTATCGTTGGTGGCTCTGAGTAGTAATAGGGCAAAAGGTATCGGGATGACGTCTACTTAGACTCGAAGAGAAGTAATGCAATCTGGTTCACATTCATGAGACCACTAAAATGAATTGTAGTACAAATTGAGATAAGTAGAGATTCATAACGGCTGTGAATCCTAGACGATACTATTACATAGAATGTTCTTATAGGAGGTTAAGTTATTCAACCTGCCTTAATCAACCCCTTGGACAGTTGCTACTACTTAAGACCCCTAAATTCTTATGGCTTGTTTTTCGAAATGTGAGTACGCCTGTGCTGATTTGGTTCTTCTTAAATAATAACCTTAATCCATTGGTTGTTGCATTTCATATAGACTAGGTGTGTATGCCATATCGTGTGTGTTTGCATTGCTGTGTATAAGGCTTTCGCTCACTCCTTTGCTTTTCAGGTGTTGAAGATGATTTGATATGAGTTACTATGATTACATACATCATAGTTTAAATATTGGTGAGAGACTGGACGAGTTGGATGCTTAGGCATGTGGAATATTATAATTTTTATTTTCTAAGACTTTGATATTGTATTATAAGGTTTTAAGGGACTACTTTTAATAACTTTAGATGTAAAATTTCATTAGATACTATAATTTGTAAAATTTAAACAAATATTTCTTAAATCTAAAATTGGTTAGAAACTCATTTAGTTAATGGTAGCATTTCCGTATAACATGTAAATATTATATGTTACGGAACTATTGCACTCTAGACCCTATTTTGGGCGTGATAAAAATACTATGATGCAATGTTGTCATTTTGTATTAATTATATAAAAGATGCAACAATTCCATCAATTACATGATGTTAAAAGACATGCCTTTTCAATAATTTATATTAAACTAAGGATGACTGCAATAACAATAGATTACTTTCTAACCAATCTTTTTTCACAAAAATCGTTTATCTGTACAGTGAAATATAAACTGAAAATAAAAAAGAAAACTCAAAAAAGTGCATTGATAATTTGATGTAAAAATGAGTTATTTCATAACAATATACCACTTGTAAAAATATACAATAATAGTGAGGATTTAAAAACTAAAATACTTTTCTTAAACAATTATTATGAGGATTTAAAGTAATAAAGTAAAAATTTTCGCAATCAAGATTTTAAATGCAAATTATATAAATGGAAAAAATAATAAAGAATATGTTATCAAAAATTAAGTTTTCAAAATTTACATGTGTATAAATAAAGTTAAATTTGAAATTAAACTGACTTATTAAAATCACCAATTATATTGAAAAATGATCTAGAAATGAACAAAATTATTGATTATGCTTTTAAATACGTAAAATGATGTTTCGATTCTTTTCTATTTATACATAAAGATGATATTACTATTATGCATAGTATCTCTTTTATTGAAATATAAAGAAAATGAAAAATCAAATATTGTAGATCAAAATGGAAAATGAACAAACTCTTGGTAAACATGTTATTGCAATGGAAAGCACACCATGAAAGCACATGGATAATAAAGAGGAACAAAGATCAATTTGAACAGATAGAGAGATAGAAATAAAAAAAAAATTAAGAAAGGAACGGGAAAAAAAAGATTAAGAAAAAAATTTGAAAGATATTAGGTAAAGAGTAAGTAAAAGGATGAAGAAAAGATAAATAAAGATAAAAGAAAAGTAATAGTAAATATAAAATAATTTTTTAACTAGTTGTATAAATACTAGAAAAAAGAAAAACACAATGTGGAGGAAGGCCTCATAAATTATATATTATAAATAGAATAGAATTATGAGTTTTTATTTGTTTGAAAATACTGAAAGGATATAATGCTTATAAAGGCCTCATAATTATACACCATAAAGCAAATGGCAATTTGCAAGTTGATAACAAAGAGTAATAAAGATCAATTTAGATATAGTGGGATGGATAGAATGAAAGAAATGTGAGAAAATTTAGATATAGTGGGATGGATAGAAGGAAAGAAATGTGAGAAAGGGATGGAAAAAAAGACTGAGGAAAAAAATTGAAAGAAATTGGGTGAAGAGTAAATGAAAGGAAGGAGATAAAATAAATAAAGATTATAAATTTATAATAAATTTTCAAATATTTGGATTTGTTGGAAAACATTGAAATTGCATGGGGATGGCTTTGGAAATTATATATTATAAGCATTTTTCTATTCACATGGAAAATAGTCAAAACATTAAATATTATTTATTATTTCAACTTTTCTTTACTTAATATTTTCATTTTTTTTATTTTTTATGTTTATGATAAACAATTATTTTTATTTTTTTAAATAGAACCTAGTGGAGCCGCTAGGTCTACGGGTCCTAGTAGGATACCAGTTAGGCATGCAAACCATGGTGGGCCCAATAGCCGAGTTAGACTCGTCCTACAAGAGCAAGTTCAATGGCAAGCCTACCCTGGTCTGGTTGGGTCCTGTTTGGATCCAACCTTAGAGATGTCTAATCTACCATTAAAATAATTAATATTAACTACTATATTCATTTTAATCATTAAATAATTTGATTGGAGAGTTCATTAATGAGACCATAAAAATTTTCATTATTCCGGTATCATTATAGAAAACTATAACAATATTGAATGCAAATCATATTTAACTATGAACATTTCAATGTATATCTTAAATTGGAAATCTTTTAGGATGCTGATATTATAATAAATAACGTTGTCTTGTATACCCGCGGCGGGGCGGGGGGGGGTGGGTGTGGCGGGTGAAGAAGAAACCAGAATACTAGAACTTAGGTATACCGACCCATGAAACTCCATGGGTATCATACACGAAGAGTTTTGTATATATATAAGGTAAAATTTATATATATATATATATATATATAACGTGTGTGATTTATAGGTAATAATTATTTTAAAAACTAATATTTTTATTATCATAACTGTAAAGAATACGTGTTTTACATACCATATATCCATCACATAACACATAATATGTGCCTTGTTAACTTATTCTAAAAACTTGTCCAAACCACAAGGTGCAAGGACGTCTTAGCTCTAGACGAATTGGATACTGTTAGAAGTGGAAAAAAGAGCGACGCTTCTAGGATTATCTATCTTTGATAAGATACTCCATTATGTGTATGTCAACTGAAAAAACCGTTCCATATGTGGTATTTTATATCGTTCCACTGGTCTTGCTAAAATTTTCTTTTACTCTTCGAAGAGATGGAGGGCCATATCCTGCCGGTTCAGAATTGGGTGGGGCTAGTCGGCTAGAACTTCTCGCCCACCAGTAGATAGCAATTTATCAAAAAGAGATCTTCGAAAACAAGTATGATCAATCATTTTCTTTCTGTTCATTTTCAATTTGTCATTATCCTTTTATGGGGTAACGTAATAGTTCCAGAAATTATAAAGTCGGTTCCATCACAAGCAAACGATAAAAAAAAAATCAACCTTTTTTCTTAAACCAATAGATTAATTTAACTTCATATTCCTCCTAGGACAATATTACATTATTTCGGAATGCCTCTTATTGCAATTATACAATCCTATTTTATTTCAATATCCTGTATAACGTAAATACCGTCTTACATTGCAAAGATCATCGTAATACAAGGTTTTCTAACAGCTTACAAACTTGTACTTGGCCACAATATAACCCCGGTAAAGACCATTTCTGTTTGTATCCAATCGCCAAAACACGCTTGCATCCAAACTTAAGGCTCCAATTGCACCATTGCACCGGTCGATTATTCTCACTGTTTCTACAGTTCCAGTTTCCATATTTGTCACCTGTGTTTATATGAAGATATAGAAATTTAGGGTCTGTATTTACGGAAAATCTGTATATACAACTCTTGTATTTCTCGTTGATATTTTTCTAATTATTTCTTATTTTTATTTATCACGTGTCAAAATATTATTTGCTTGTTAAAAGTTATATATATATATATATATATTTTTTTTTTTTTGACAAGGTTTATGTCATCCATGTTATTTAAGGAGAATAAGGAGTTTCAGTGCGAATTTTAAAAATATTGAATTAACCTCTATAACTCCTTGGTTAATTGCTAGCTATGCAA
The DNA here is from genome assembly GCA_024138025.1 of Combretum micranthum. Taxonomy (NCBI): domain Eukaryota; kingdom Viridiplantae; phylum Streptophyta; class Magnoliopsida; order Myrtales; family Combretaceae; genus Combretum; species Combretum micranthum. The sequence goes on along the minus strand of JAMXBD010000729.1, from coordinate 595,312 downwards.
TATCTTCTTCATAGTATGGATTGAAAAAAAAATTCTAATAACGAAATAAGAAAGTTCGTTTATCGAAGAAAAGTTAAGATTTGTATTATTTTTGCATAAAAGGACCTAAATATGGTGAACATGCACTTAACGGCCAAAATTTGTACTGTTCAACAAAGAAAGATCTATTTTGCTAAGTGAGATATCGTATTATATCCATGTGACCAAGTTTATATACCGATATGTGCCACGTCCGATAGGAGATATGATGGCAGATAGACTAAGTTCAAACTGAAAGTAATTTAATGTCACTTTGGTAGGTAGGAATCAATCTGGATTAGAATCGAAATTGCAGTCCATTATATCAATTTTAATAAATTATATTCTAAATAATTTCTACCTTTATGCATAAATTCTTTTCTCTTTTTATATCATCTTTTATAAACAGAGCAAATCCGGTATAGTTTTGTAGAAAAATAATAATAATATAATAATATTTTTTTATTCAATAATACTGAAAGATTTTGTATTCACATTGTGTGAGCCAAAAATTACAGCTCAATTTTCACAATAATTGTTACGTGAAAAAAGTTGGTTTAAATGAAACCCCACCAGGTTTGTAACTTATTATTAATATGATAGCATTCAAAATAAATAAATGATAAGAATATATATTACATGACGTGAAGTCCGATTTGAAATTTAAACTTAATAATATGCACATGATTAATTTATGTTCTTAACACAGAATGTATCATTTTTATAATAGAATAACATAACAAAAGAATGAAAAAGTTGAGCAATGGGCAAAAATTCACACACCTTCAAGCATTTACCACAAGCAGCTTTGCCGGTTGGTCCGACAGTGCCACAGAAAGCGGCCCATCCATATTGTTTCCGCCATGCCAAGGGCTTATCTGCATCAAATGCCGCACAATAAGCATGAACATCACTGAGACTCCACCCATTATCCTCCGGACTGTAATAGTGGTATCGTGCCTTAACGTTTGAAGCACTTTGTGCTTGTGCACAACCTACAATCACACTCAACAAAACCACCACAAGAATATCGGAAAACCTCATCATTGCTTATTTTTGCTAAGGTTATATGGACGAGGACAAGGTAAGGTGCGTTCTATATATATTTTATGTATATGTCAGTTTGAAGCATGTGTGGTTGTTTGGTGATCGATGGAAGATAACATGTACATTTATAGGGTGAAGATATGTCGCTTTGAAATTACAAAATTGGGCCCTTTTAAGTGTGAAAAATATGGACTATATCATATACACCATATGTATGTATATGTGATAAATATTTATCATTAATATATTAATAAATTGATAAAATTATGATAATTTTCAAAATAGTCATTATCCATAAACTCATGCGTTAAAAATTTATTAATAATTATCTATCAATATATATTACACGTGTTTTGTAATATCCATTAAAAGAACTCTCGTTTTAGTGGGCCATGTACGTGTATGATTGTGTATTGCCAACTAGTTTGATGGGATAAAAGTCCAAATTGAACTCGAAGATGTAATCTTGGCATTTGCCAAAGTGGTCCTTTTGGTGGGACCTATGCAAGGTTATGTATTGACAGTTAATTTTTTTTTTGGCCAAAATATTGACAGTTAGTTTAATGGGACCAAAATGCAAATTGTACATAGACAGGTCAAATATCTTGAGCTTCATGAATCGTGTTTGACGGACTAGATTTTTGCATGATCCAATTTGAACGAACGTGGTTTACTAATTCCAACAAATTTCTTTTTATCTGATTTTAAACATTATCCTACTTATGGTCGATGAATATTATGAATTTATTTGTACATTTTTCTTATTTCATTGTGTCAAGTTTTAAGACCTTCTTTATTAATAAGACATCTAAGAAGTTGCTTCACATATCATATCAACATTTCAAATAATTCTCCTTTACTAAGGAGCTCTTCACTTTATCTGTGGGTTTATTCAGTAAAGTACTTTAATAATTTTGTAAAACTTTTACGAGTTCTACATTATATAAATTATGTAAAATTAACATCAAAAGCATTAAAAAAAAGGAAAAAAAATCTTTTTCAATTATTATGTAGAGTAACCAACTAAAGCTAAGCAATCCTTTTTATTGGTTAAATAACTCATAAGAAAGTTACTAGGTCTAGGTTCTTATGCTAAGCGACCCAGATAAAGTTATTGTAAAGAAGAAAAGTAATGGTTGTCATAATTGGCCGCATTTTATAAACAATTACTGTTAATAGCAATTCTATTATGTAATTACCTCCGATAACAAATTTGTTTGCCCCCAAGGTTGTAGGAATAGTAACATATTAGGATACTTAGAATTTTGCAAGATGGAAGAGCTGCCACAAAATGCAACACTTCTAATCACAACTACTTTCGTAGTGTATTTAATAGTGTTGTCTATACTACTGTAACAAAATAAGCTTCATGTTGGTTTTATATATTACAAATCTTAAAATTACCCGTAGTTTATTTAACATTACTATAGTAACAAAAAAAAAAATATTGCAGTAAGTAATTACAAAACCAGAATTGTTATAGATTGAATGCCGCAATTATTCAGAAACTACAGATATTCAAAGTTGTAGTTTGGTCCTTCCCCCGCTAGAGTTCTTCAACTAGATTACTTTAAGTCACTTTAGTCGATTAAAGTTCCACATCAATATTTAAATTTATAATTTGAAATTAAGTAAAATAAAATCATTATTCATTTTATCTCTTAAGAACTTTTTTTTATTATTATGTTAAAGAGTTAATAACCCCTAATATAAATGAATTTTTACAATCCCATTAATGATACTGTTTAGTCCATTATCTTATAGTTATAATAAATATGATAACTAATATATTAACTCTTTCAATATTGAGATCATAGTATGAATTTGAGTGCTTAAATGGTAGATGAGACCGGTCCCATTAGAATTAATGAAAGATGGTAGAATATTTTCCAATAAAAAACCCAAAAATCTAATACTCTAGTGCCTAGGTGTACTGTTTCCCATAAAGGGGTACAGCTTCAACATGTTTTTCTTTTTCAATTATTATTTACCATAAGTTCCTAATATTGGCGTAACTGCATATTTCATCAGGCACATATAATATCCACATTCACAACTGTTAGTTTTGTTTGTTGCCTGCTATGTGCTTTCATGGCACATATCTCTCTTGATTAATTCTGGAAAGTACAGCGAGAGTGGACATATCAAGAGTAGCAAAACCTATTGTCGCCTACACCACAAACATACGATTAAGAACAAGTTCTCTTGTGTCTTGGCAACATATGATGCACTACACATGTGGATAGGTACATTTTCAACATTATTGTGGAACCAACACATTGTTACTTACGAAACTAATTCCTATGAATAGTTTGATTTGGAAATTTTGATATAAATCAAATTACTTTAATCAGACTCAAGTTGAAACCATTTATGTCACGTTTGGTAGACGGGAATCGTCCGGAATAGAATGGATTGGAATTGAAGGAATGGAATAAAATGGAATCAATATGGGAATGATAAATCCATTCCTTTATTTAGATATAGACACAGAATGGAATAGATATGGATTAGTTTATATTGTCTTATTGAAAAACTTTCCATGTAGTTTCTGAATTACTCTTTAAGTTGGATCTTTCTATGAAAAACATTTCCGTACAACTTATAATCATACTTTATTATAATTTTTATAACTTGATAATTGTACACTCAAAAAATTTATTAGTAAACATTTATCTTTTTGTTACCATTGAAACTTGTATTGAGAGAAGCCAACAATTTAGAAGTAGGATTGCTCTCTTAGAGGAGCTCTATATAAAGTATGAGATATGTTTTTTAATTATATTTATTACGGGTTGCTATCAACAACACATTGGGTTTGTTTGGACTTGGTTTTGTTTTCAAACTGAACCAATACTGAACTACTACATATATGATACCAATGAAAAACTGACCGTTTTAGTTTTACTCATAAACTAACTAAACCAAATCGATATTGATCTGATACAGATAAAAATTCGACAATCAAAACAATTCTTAAATACTTATGGATGGGTAAGAACTAGCCATAAGCTTGCGTGATATGCAAGGTAAAATTTCAATTATAATTCAATTTATCGATAAAAAATTAACAATACAAATATGTTATTTAAAGCAAAGATACTCAAAAAAATGCAGTAAAATAAAAGTAATATAAAAAGGTATTATAATAACAAAGGTAATAAAATCCTACGTTATATATGGACTTTATTTTAATTTTTTTTAATACAAAATTAAAGAAAATATTAAATTTATTGAAATGATTATAATAATTAACCATGTATTAATGGAAGTTGATAAATTAATTATAGTACTATAAATATGTTATTATTTCATTGTATATGTTATGTGTTAGCACTGTATGATATTAACTATTATTTTTATTATATATTTATATAACATTAAAGAAAATAATAAATTTATTTAAAAAATTACCATAATTAATAATATAATGATGGAAGTTGATAAATTGATTATAGTACTGTATACATGTTATTATTTCATTATAAATATTGTGTGTTGTTGGCAGTGTATGATAGTAGTTATTATTTAATTACATATTTATATCATCTCGTACTATGTGGGAAGAATTGTAATTCTTTAAATTGTGGAAATGTAATATTGTGTGTGAAGAGTTATGGCGTTTAATATTACATCATGCAAACATTACAACTTTTTTATGTAAAACTTAAGGTCACAATCCTTTGGAACTAAAATGAAAAACATAATTAGATGTAATTAGCTTTAATTAATAGAAAGCCATAAGCCATAAAATAAAAGATAATGGGTGATTAAATAATATAAAAGCTAATTGTGTTAAAGAGGTATTAAATTCAAAAGAAGTATACATAAACCAACAACTATTATATCTTTCTATATAATATATATAGATGCAATGTTCTTCTTGAGGTAGCCACGCACGTGTCACGTGGGCCTCACACCTGGCACATGACTTCCAAATACTGCTGAGGAGATGATACTTGATGATGAGATGGCTTGGAGAGTATAATGGGGAGGAGGAATAGGCGGTTTCAATGTCTCAAATGCACAACTAATAGGCAAAGGAGCTTGAGTAGACCTCACATATCAACCTTACAATTCTTGAGTAGTTGAGGTAGAAATCGCTTGAGTTGTCTTGTTTAATCTTTTTGAATAGAGCCTCCTCTATAGAATATTGTTTTTTCTTCTCTATCCAAAAGTTGGAAATGATGAAGAGTAACTAAGTATTTATAGGCACTTGGCATAAATGATGACCATTAGACCACCTCAGTGATTGACAGATGATATGGAGTAAGCTTAATTCATGGTTATCCTAAATGAGCTTCTCATGGGCTAAGGCCAATAGTTATTTCCTATGTGCACAAGCCTACCTGAGAAAAGTTAGATGCAGCGAACTGCTCCAACGATCCTGATCTTGAGCTCGCCAAGACATATCTTCCTAAGCTATCATAATAAACCAAACTAGACTCGTTGGGCCCTATAACTCAACCTGTGAGTCAAGTCCAAAACAATAAATAATAGTATTTATATTTTAAGCCCCACTACATTTTGTCCTTTGACCAAAATTCTTTGATGGAGTTTAATTATTTTGGACACTAGTTGCATTCATGCATGCTTTGATCAATACTTGGCGCTTGCTGTAGGCATGTGCTTTCATAGAGTTGGAGACTTCATTTATTGTTGATTAATCATTAAGTAAAAGACAAACACTAGCATTGCTACTAATTCCATTATATAGCTGTATCGTAATGCATAATGTTGAGCATCACTCCAGTTGCGCATGTCACATTATATTTCTCTAGATGACCTTGCCCTAATGAAACCATTTGATAGCTATATTAGACCATAGAGTCATTTGATATCCATATTGTAAATGTATGACTTTTCATGTGCTTATTAGGTCTCGTCATAATTGTAGGATAACCAAGAGTAGACAAGGAAGTTGCAACATAATTTTTTTTTTTTTTTTCTGATAACAAATGTGTCATGGACACAATACTCCATAAAAAAAATTATCATTCTTTGGCACATATAGCCATTTGATCTAAGCTGTAATTGACTGAAATAAGTCTCTTTTTTTTTTTTTTTTTGACATAGATGACGAAATTTACCAAATAATGCTTGGGACTCCCATATGGGATAAATTATATCAAATATACATAAATTGCTCTAGTACTTAGGATGCCAATGTGAGCAATTAAGCTTTGTTTGCATTTGATACTCGTGAAATTCGCATTCATCGCGTATGTCTTCGCAACGGGGGTCTTAATATCCTCCAATTTTTTAAATACTTTCCAACTGTTTTACAGTCATAGAAGATTTCGCATCCATCTGCGCAAGTACACACCATCTATCCTTTATCTTTTATGTCACAAGCACGGGGTCATTCTGAAAAAATGCAATGGATCTTACACATCCTCAACTGAATTCCTTCTTCGAATGAATAATTGCGGAGCCACATCCGATATTTCCTAATCTCCTTAGATCTCTTCCTTAAATTTCAAGCCAACTAAATACAATCACAAAGAGTCACTATATCACCGCAAATATTATAATCTATCAAAATCCTTAAATTTTCAATAAAATGTAGACCTTGTTGGACAAAGAAGATGAGGCGCCTGACATCGATGCACCTATAAGCCCTCTCCCCAGGCACTAAGCACGTGATGTACACGCTCCACAGGTAAAAAATTTGCCTTGTGCTTGCGTAGATTCAAACTCTGATCTCCCCAACACACGCCCGACCCTTAGCCAAATGAGCTGAGTTCAATTTTTTTTTTTCTTCTTTATTACAGTACAAGATTCACTCCTTTGCTTAATTAGGAACAATCTTTGAGAGTAGCACTGATGCAAATAATGAAAAAAATACGGGACAAACGGCGGTCGATACCATAAAAAATCACAATAGGTTTGATTGTTTTCTTATCCTCTGTTTCTCTTTCTCTTCTCTTTTATCTTTCCTTGCATAGAAGTTGATGATAAACCTGCACTTTTGTATTCTTCATGTTCATCGCATGCCTGTTCTATCTTATAGCTGTGTGGTCCTCTTGATCTGTACCTGTTGCATGTTGATTTTGAACTTTTGGAACAAGATTTCACATTCTCAAACAAAAGGTTTGTTTAATCCTCCATATATCATGATTTATTTTTTTTTTTTTTCTGGGATGACATTTAATGAGAATAATCGACATTGCCTTGACATGTTATTATATACAATCTGACAATGATTTTTTTTTTTTTCAATAACAACATGGTCATATATTTCTTTTGTCGATAGTGTAGCTCTCTCTCTCTCACACACACGCACACATATGTTCACTTCTCTTTGTGGGCATCATCCATACTCAGTGTCACTTTGAGTCAATCCCATCCATTCATTGAAGCATCAAAGGCCAGTAGATATTGATGGCAAAAGAGGCAAAGAATAATCAAGTTCAACATATTGGTGTTGTCACACCAAGGATGCCAAAAGTGGCCAAACTTAAGTTGTTGAAGCTGGCAAGCAAAGAGAGTCGGAGAGTAACCAAGACTAAAGCTATGAAGTTACCAGGCAAAAGGAGACAAGGAGAAATCAATCCTAGTGTACTGACATCAACAAGCAAACAACAAGCCTGAGGGAGGCAAATACAAAGTGTTGAAGTCATCAAGTAGAAAGACTTGCTAGTACATCAAGATGGTAACCCACCATAAATTCAACAGCCTTGAGACTAGTAGGTGGATGACACTATTTCTGAAGATACTTTCTAGGACAAATCCTCTCACCTTAAGTTATGCGCAACACCCCCCATTAATGGTGAGCTCTAATAATCAAGCCTAAGTTACGTACCGATTCCAAGGGCACCATTAGGGGGGTTCAGTATTACGCTTCATGGATGAGATTAAGAGTCATCGTTCTCAAAGTGTTAAAGTCATTAGTTGTAATAAGGTGACCAAGAGCAACAAAGCTTAATGTGATGGAGCTAATAAGTAGCAAGAGTTTAAGAGAAATCAAGACCAAAGCACTGAAGTTGCTACACACAGGGAGCCAAAGAGTAACAAAGTTCAAAGTAATGCAGATGCTAAGAAAAAATAGATAAAACATAACTAATTTCGAAGTTCAAAAGTCAGCAATAACCAAGTGTCACAAATTGATGCTGTTAAGCAGAAGGAGATAAAGAGTAGCTAGTCCAACTAAGTGCTAAAGACTAAAGTTGCTAAGCAAAGGGAGAAAACTGCCAAGCTCAACGTGATACCCTTTGGTGAATGTCAAGCATCACGAGCTTAGCGTGACATTCTATTGAAGACCAATCATCACAAGCTATGCGTAACACCCTTAACTAATGGTAAGTTCCAATAATTGAGCCCAAGTGGCGTGTCAATTTTGGAGACACCATTAGGGGTATTTGGTGTTATGTCAGAGTAGCCATTCTGCAACTTACTAATGTTAAAGAAGCGAATTCACATCTTGCCCATACATAGGTAACATGCTCCATGCTTCCATCTAAACTTGATGGGTTCTCAAGAATCCTAAGCCATTTCTAAAAATGCCCATTTTGAGATACTGCTTTGCTTAGATGATTATGGTGGAAAGCTATATGTTGCATCTACTAATGACCTTCCTCCCTCAGTTGCTACATTTCTCGTTGAGACAAGATAGCAACTCTAGTGGAAGTTGAAACTTTGATTTTTTTTTTAAGACTTTATTACATTATTTCAATGATCTATCGACATTGGATATACTATAACTAGAAACACCTTGTGAATCTACCACCATGCTATAAGAATCTTGCTAATTGCAACTTCATCTATGAAGAGTTCTTTTGTTGATGTCTTCACATTGTATGGGGAGGGTGCTTTACACAAGTGTCATGTGGCAAGTGTTGCAAAAAGTCGAACATACTACATGCCAAAAATTATGTACAGTAAACACCTAGCACATGTGAAGCCTTACACACAAGTTGTACCTTATGCTGGCTAGAGACCTGCACACAATGTTTACATTATGTAGGTTAAGCCTTATTCGCTGTATGTACTTTTCCCATAATGATCCTTACTAACAACAAGCATCTTACATATGGATATCACGTGTTGGGAATGCTTAGGAGCATCGATTGTGATAACTATTAAAGAGAGTATTAATTGAGTCTGGAATTCACTATGTCTTTGGAAACTTCATGCGCTTAAAAGCAAGGCTTCAACCAAGCAACAAGTTCCCACTTGTTAGCAACCATGAATTAAACACTTATGTGTTGCCAACGCATTGGAGCAAGTTCACACTTGCTAGTGACCGTGAGTTGAACACTTCAGAAAATATGGCTAGCTTATATTTAATCAACAATAATAGGATTTGAGGTCTTTATAACTTGATATCATGCATTTTGGAGATGAATCTTTTTCTAGTCAGCACTATGGTTAAAGTATGTCATCACACGCTTGGAAGGCAATGCTCTTACCAAGCAACAACGACATTTAAAATATTATGATTTAAAAAAATTGCATAAGAGCATCTTCTAAAGTGTTTATCATGGTGACATAACAATGCATCTTGCAAGGTAAGTGCCACATAGGAACATCATTATAATAGGCATGGTACACGTTCAAGTTAAGGCATAAAAGCCATAATGTCAAGGCATTGCCTGGACTTAAAGCGTCAAAACCATGATGCTAGGGTATTGCCCAGGGCTTGAAAGCATAGAAGCCAAGATACCAGGGTGTTGCCCGTGTCTAAAGGCATGGAAGTTATGATGTTAGGCATTGCATTGCCTAAGCTTAAAGGCAATGCTAGGGCATGGCTTGTATTTGAAGGTGATGATAGGGCATTGCTTGTTCTTGAAGGGGTAGAAGTCGTGATGCAAGGGCATTGCCTAGGCTTGAAGGCATGGAAGCTGTGATGCCAAGGCGTTGCCTGGACTTGAAGGCAATGCTAAAGCATTGCATGGGCTTGTAGACATAGAAACTGAGATGCCAGGTTATTGCTTAGGCTTGAAGGTGATGTCAGGGCATTGCCTAAGCTTGAAGGTGTGGAATCCGTGATACTAAGGCGTTGCCTAGTCTTGAAGGTGCAGAAACCATGATGCTAGGGCATTGCTTAAGCTTGACGGTGCAGAAGTCATGATGCTAGGGGATTACCTGAGCTTGAAAGAAATAAATACTGTAAAAAAAATGAATTGTAACACCAAATGAAAATTTCCACTTGTATTTGAGAAAAGATAAATAAAGTTATTCTTTTCAATATCTAATGGATCATTAATCTCTTTCAAAAGATCCTTATGCTAATACTCAAATGTTATGAGTTAGTTTGGATGTCTTGCTTCAAACAATCATTGTCTTCGATGATAAGCTCTCTACTGTGAACCCTCTCTTTGAATACTTTTCTTAAGATTTGACAATCTTTAGTGGGGTAGTCTACCATTCTATGATATTAACAACAGTTAGGATCTCTTCTTTCGCTGGCTATAGGTTGGCATTCAACTCTTGGTAATTTAATGTTCTCATCTTGGAGCCAACAATTAAGTATAGCATGTACCTTATGGAAAAGGTGGCATCCTTGTAGAGCTCTTCATTTGCTCACTTTTATGCTTCTTTCTACTTGTAAAGCTCTCTCAATGAGTTGTACTAACATATGCAAATTGCTTGTCGTATTTGCCACTTTCTCTTTGTTGCTTTGCTATAGAATTATTGGTCCTTCATGCATTCTCAACAAAAGTAGCAAAGGAATGCAAGTTTAGGTCCTCTAGGTGGATGGCATTCACTAAATGCAAATCTTCACTAACTCTTTCTCGTCGCCCTTTGAAGCACTCTATGTAATCCATAAGCTCATCCTTTGGCTTTTTCCTCGTTCTTCCCATGTTGGTTATGGTTAATCGCTCTTGAGTAGAGAAGAACTTTTCTAGGAAAAGCTTACACATTGTCCCCTACGAGTCAATTGACCCAGAGGGGAGATTGACATACCAGGTGTATGCCTTCTCAATTAGAGACTTAGAAAATTCTTTCAACTTTAATTCATCATCAAAACCATAGACTTCTAATGTCATTATGATTTTAGTAGGTGTTCTTTAGCACTACCTTTCTTGCCATCAAATAACATGAACTTAGGACTGACATAGTCCTTAGGGTAAGGTTTCATGGCGATGCAATGGTGGTATGGAAGCTTTAAGTCTAGTACTCCCATAGAGGACTTGGCCTAAATCTTCTTCAAATAAATGCTCAAGTCTTCATTTGTTATAAAGGATTCCCTTAGCATAGATATTAATGGTGCAGTAGGAGTAACTATTGTGGTTAGTGTAGCTGGTGCAATTGGTGCAGTAGATACAGCTAATGCTTAAGGAAAATTAGGATTGGGCAAGGAAGTGATCTCACACAAGTTGGTACGAGAGTGTACATATGAGGATGATGACCTGCCAAGCTGGGATCTTACATTGTTTGCTTCGGATGAGGGGTGTTGCTCAGTTGCAAATTGCGGTGATAGAGTTTGCACATTCACCCTTGAGTCGTATTTGCTTCAATGGTAGGAGGAATAGCAGGCTAAGATAAAAAAGAGGGTGCCTTACTGCGCAGTTGGGGTAAAGTTTGGCAAGGTTGTACCTTAGAGTGTAGTAGCATTAATAGCCATCCTTGGTATGAGATGAGTGAGTGCAGTCACGAATTAGTTTAGGGACCGAGTGTTTTCTTGTATGGTTTGTGTCATCCATTCATTACTTTCATGTATGGCACACATTATTCGTGCATTGTTAGAAATGATTCCTTGCACATTGGTAGCAGGATTGGTAATGATGTTAAGGTTAATGTCTTTCGACACTAGCATGTCTAGATCAATCATATTGGGGTTAGCATTGCTAACATCTTGAATTGCATTGTCATTGATGTTAATTTGTTTTCTTCTTAGAGGTGCCATCGTGACTATGTCAAAATCCTCAATCCTTAATGGAGTTGCCAAATATAGATCCAAGGTTCTTCTTCAAGTAGTCACGCATATGTTACGTGGGTCTCGCACCTGGCACGTGACTTCTAAATGCTGTTGAGGAGATGACACTTGATGATGGGATGGCTTGGAGAGTATGATGGGGAGAAACATGAAGTCTTAATGTCTCAATTGCACAAGTGACATGTAAGGAAGTTTGAGTAGACCCCGCACGTCAACCTTATAGTTCTTGAGCAGTTGAGATAGAAATCACTTGAGTTGCCTTGTTTAATCTTTTTTAACAGAGCCTCTACTGTAAAATGTTGTTTTGTCTTCTCTCTCCAAAAGTTTAAAATGAGGAGAAGTGACTGAGTATTTATAGGCACTTAGCATGGATGATGACCATCAGATCACCTTAATGATTAACGGATGAGATGGAGTAAGCTCAATTCATGGTTATCTTGATTAGGATTGTCATGGGCCAAGACCAATAGTCATCTCTTGTGTGCATGGACCAACTTGAGAATGGTTGGATGCGACGAACCAGTTTAACGATCCTTATTTTAAGCCTACCAAGCTAAATCCCCAACCATCCCAATAAACCAAACTGGACTCACCGAGCCCTGTCACTCAACCCGCAAGTCCAAAACAATAATAATAGTATTATATTTTAAGCCCCATTACAATATATATACATATATGTCAAAGCTTAATGTGACAATTTTAAATGAAATAATATGTCACTTAAAAATGACTATCAAAACACTATGATGCAATGCTATGTCATTTTTAGGGATGCAAGCGGGGCGGGTCGTTATAGGATACCCAACCGCCCAACCCTAAAAACTCTATAGGGTTTTTAGACGGGTTTTGGGATTAAAAAAAAAAAACCTGATAAGTTATCACGTTGGGTTTTGGGTTTATTATGTAACCCGTTGGGAAAACCCGTCCCATCATAAATTTAAAATATTAAAAAATTAAAAATATTAAGTTATTAAAGCAATGATCCCATTTATATTATATGGATGTGAAAGTAAGTGGAAATTAAGTGTTTGCATCATTTTATATGATATTATTGTCTAAAATTCATTCTTTCAATATAAGTGTTTGTGTCATTAATAACTTAAAACAAAATTCTTTCTTTTTTTTTTAAAGAAAAAAAATTAAAAATTCTTAGAGTTGGGTCGGATCGGGTCCGGTTATGGGTTCCTTAAATCCTAGAAGGTCGGGTTTGGGATTGACATAAAAACACCCAATAGGGTTTTTCTCAGGTACTAGGACACCCATTAAGGACTCGGCTCGGGTTCGGTTTCAAAAAACCTGTCTCGAACCCGTCCCAATTGCATCCCAAGTCATTTTGCATCAATTATATAAAGGTCATAACTATTCCAAAAATTACATTGATATTAAAAGACATGCCTATTCAGTTATTTATATTAAACCAAGGATGATTTCCATAATGATAGATTACTTCTGGTTTAATGTTTTATGGATAAAAATAATTTATCTTGTGTATCGAAATCGTGTTAAAATAAAAAAAGGCAAAAAAGCATGTTAATAATTTGATGTAAAAATGAGTTATTTCATAACAACATGCCACTTGAAAAAATATACAATAATAGTGAGGATTTAAAAACTAAAATATTTTTCTTGTACAATTATTATGAGGATTTAGGGTAATAAATTAAAAATTTTTGCAATCATGATTTTACATATAAAATATATATAAGTGGAAAAATAATAGTAATGTGTGTTATAAAAAATTAAGTTCTCAAAATTTACACGTATATAAATGAAGTTAAATTTGAAACTAAGTTAACTTATTGAAATCACCAATTATGTATAAAATTGATCTAGAAACGAACAAAATTAATGATTATGTTTTTAAATATATAAAATGATGCTTTGGTTTTTTTTTTTTCTATTTATATATAAAGATGATATTGCCATTATGCATATTTTTTCTTTTAATTGAATATAAAAAAAATGAAAACTCAAGTATTGTACATCAAAATGAAAAATGAACAAACTATTGATAAACAAATCATTGCAATAGAGAGTGCATTATGAAAGTAGTGTAGAAACAAAGTAACACCTAAAGAATATAGATTATGCACTAAAAATGATTTTCTTTTTAAGCTCAAAGACTAATTTATGCACAATAACAAATATAATCAACGGTGATAAATAAAGAGATATGGAAAGGAAAGTTTGCACTGTGATTTTAATGTGGAGTGTGGTTCGCCTCCTAGTCTCTACGATCCACAACAATTGCCTTCTTCAATGGAGGACTTTACCACTTTATTCACAAAAGAAAAAAAAATTACCTCAATAGAGGACTTCAACACACAATAACACAAAATACTTGAGTTGAGTCTTTACAAACTTGAACACACTAGACTCAACTTAAGACTTCATCCAATTACTCACAACTCTCTTAATGTAGTGCTTGACAAAGGATAGCAATTATAAAGCAACTAGCACTACACTTCGCTCTCACTTACAAAGTATCACAATTTACAATTAATTCATGTAGAAAGTGTTTACAAGGAGATGTATCCAATAAACAAGCTCTAGACCTCTTATTCAAGTCTCCAAATACTTATATTTATAACATCTTGAAGCTTCCTAGTTGTTGTCAATAAAACATAACTCCAACGGTCAAGTAAGAGAGGCTCCAATAGTTATTTTTCTATTGACTAGCGTCCTGACGCTGCAAGCCTACCACCCAGACACTATCTGCAAAATGGAGTAACAAACCAGCTACCGTTCAAATGCCATATATTATTGTCCAAACGGTATGTTGTAGTACTTAATTTCAACATCGACACTGTTTCGTATTTTAATCATAATTTTCTCATCTAAACTCCAATTGAGGTGATTCAATATGCTACAAAAAGTTTAAAAAGAAATCTATAACTCATGTTTTAAGCTTTAACAAATTCTAAACAAAATAAGGTCTAAAAGGTGTTTGAATCAGGATATAACAATAAACATAAGTAAAAACAAAACAAAGCAAAACAAGTTCAAACATATCCAAAACAAATTGAACACTTGTTTTACTAATTAAATGCAACTTAAATATGATCAAATGATTATTGTTCAATTCATTTCCTCATCAAAACACACTTTAAACACCATAAGTTCAACAATCTCCCCCTTTTTGATCAGGACAATCATGCACAATTAACTCCCCTCAATTAAGCATCCATGTTATAAAAGAATTTTAGTCAATAAGTTTAAAACTTTGATGCTTAACTAAAGAGAATTCCAAGTTACACTTAATTTCCAAAGATATTACACATATACATACTTAAATATGTTAATTGTGCACACATTTCTCCCCTTATGGACTCATCAAAAAGGCAAACCAAAAACATACCAAAAAAAGAGAGATGCACAAGAAACTACAAGTTCTAAAATATATTTTAGACAGATTTTGATGGTTCAAAACCATGTAACATTACAAACCACACGATTATGCAAGTTTTTTTGTTAAAAATTGTATGATATTTTCTCAAGAGTACACAAATTTTATAGAAAACTTTTCAATCATTCAAACAAGTCTAGAAAGCAACATTGAACATATATAAACATTGGTTATGCATCAAGAGCATGAAAGAACCATTTTCATGCATTCAAAGCTGGTTTGTGTTATGTTTGTGAAATATAAAGTTCAATTTTCACTGATCATTGACCAAGTTTTTCAAATTTATAAATGTTTTCTAAATCAATAATTACGATCTCACAGGGCAAGCGCACCCATCAAATGTAGAATAAATAATGATTTAGGTTGGTCCTAAAGGAATGGTTTGCAACTAGTATACTATCAATCCCATTAATTGTTTTAGCTAAAGAAAGGTTTTAGAAAAATATAAAGAAGAATTAAAACTACGCTAAGTTAGAAATATTCACAAATGTTTAATGGGTAAAATGAGAAATAAACTTGTAACTTCTATGAAATAGTAGCTCAGAGTTACTTCACCAATTCCTTATCAGAATGATTTCATAAGAATAACAACTAGAAGTTGTTTGAAATGGTGTGTTTACACCGCCTGATTCTCTAATAAGCTTCTCTCGAAGTAAGTAGTTCTAGATCTAACTAAAACCAGTAATCTGAAGTTTCAATTAAATCCATATGAAGAATAGGAATCCATTGTTTGAAAAAAAAAAAAAACAACTCAATGAATTTTTAAAACAAGTGACAGAATGTCTTCACCCATTTCTCGGCAAGAGGTAGTTAGGATCAACTTCATTAGCAACCACATATCTATTCAATTGAATGACCTCTCGATCTATTCAATTGAAATCAATCATGGATCTAAAAGAATGCACCTTTCCTTTAAAAACCATAAGTTAAATTCAAGTTACTAATTACAAACACCCAATCAAATTTACTTGAAAGGCATTTGAAATCAGTCTGAATAGGAATTGATTCGTAATCCCTAAGAGTTTATTTCTCCATGGATTTATCAAAATAAGCACAGATAGAAGAAATAAAAAAATTTGAAATTTTCAAGTAAAAAGAAATGGAAATTCTCTTACCCAAAAATCCTTCATAAATCTACTCTACGTTAATACTGATATACACTATTGGTACATACTTTACAATGCATGCTTGTACGTTTATTTATAGACTTCTAGGCATAGAAAGCATGGCAATCTTTATTTGACACGTAGTAGATTCGGAAATCATTTCTAATAGAATTTGATAACTTTTCACGCACGCAAATGATTTGTGAAAACGCTCGTCGAGGATTGCGTGTGCTTGTTGGTCGAAGCTCGTATTAAGCAAGATCAGGCTAGACTTTAGGAAATTCCTAAGTAAACAGTGCGTTTTTGTCCATTACTCTATCGAGAGTAAAATTAAGAGAGTCGAGTCAAATTGTTGAGACTCAAGGTAATTTTGTTGAAGAATTGGTCTATCAACACAATTATCAATGGTTGAGTTTTGAGGCTCGACAATGTATTTTCTTCATAATGATGCTCGATCACTTCGACTGAAGTCGAGAATCATGTTGAGGGCTCGCAGTTGAGACAAGATAGACAAATTTTTATTGTTTTCTTTCTTTGTTTGGCCTCGGCTGTGTCTTTTTAGTGCTCGACTTCTTCATTCTTGACTTTAATTATTGTTTTTGCTCTAAATCTGAATAAAAATACTTGATTGCTCTTTATTTGATTCTAAGAGCTTTAAAACAACATAATTTATCAAAAACATAATTTTTGTAGGATTTTATTAGAATTTCATAGCAAATTAACTCAAAATCCTATGAAAAATATAGAGTAAAAATGACTTATCAAAAGCCCAAATTTAGCACAAATTTAGTTCAAGTGATGCATAAAATCAACATATCATCAAAGATTCATGTTTAAGCACATATAACACTTCCTACATGTTTAAAAAGGTACAATAAGCATGTTGGAACTAAACAAACTCACATGAGTTCATATATTGCAAAATTGTGCACATTTTAGTCGTCAAACGCATGATTTTTCCTTAAATGTATGCACAAAATTTTCCAAAAGCACCTTCATTAAAATTTGAATTACCATATAAGTTTGTTTAGGTCCATTAAGCATGACAAAACATGATTTTGGCATTAAGAGTATAAAAGTTCATTTTTGTGCATTTCAAACTCAATTTTAGCTCATTTTTAGCCTAAAGCATGCTAAAAAACTTCTCAGCATCAAAAAATTGCATACTCAAGCATATCAACACATTATATACATAAACATCAAGGGTACAAACCATTAAATCCAAGCAAAATGAGATTATACCTTGTTTTCACCCTTGAAGCACCTTTAGGTACCTACATAAAACACATTTACCTCTTTGGTACCCATTTTTGCTTGGGTCCTTTTTGATTAGTCAAAACAAGAATTTTCCTTCTTGGTACCCAAACAAACTTGCTTGTGTAACCTAAATGCATAGCTTTCCTTATTTCACAACTGTATGCAATATGACCAAGTTTGTTATAATAGTTACAAGTACCATAAATTGCTTTTACATATCTAGTGTTGTGATTCTTGCAATTATTATTCCTATCATAACCAATACCATGTTTGTTAAAATCAACTTTTTACTTGCAAGAGAGTACTTAAATTGTTTTCCCTGGTGAATTTGGTTATGGTAGCATTTGCATCACTCAAGCTAGCCTTCAACCTTCCATTTTCAATTTTTAAACTATCTACCTCTTTTAGAATTTCCTTAGTATTACTACTAGCACATGCAACATTATCATTACTTTTATCATCACCATTCAAAGTTTTAACCTCAAGGTCAAGTAAATCATTTTCGATTTTTTTTTTTCATTCATTTTGCTCAACCCATCATTCTTTCCTCTTAACTTCTTATTTTTATCATTCAATTAGCATTGTCCAATTTCAAGAATTCAATTTCTTCATGTAACTTTTATTTTATATTTTAATTTCCTCATACTCACTTTTAAAAATATCCATTTCATCTCTTACTTTCTTCATTAGTGATTTAAGCATGCTATTTTTGTTTTTCATCTTCACTAGCATATTACATGCTTTACCATACATATCAACTATTTCACCATAAGGAACATGTGAGGTATTTGAACATACCTCATCATCAATGGCCATCAAGCATACAACTTCATCCGAGTTAGATGAGTCTTCATTGCCCAAGTGGGCATATATGCTTTCTTCTTCTCCCATTTGCTTCCTTTTCTTGCATTTCGGCAATATTG
This sequence comes from Combretum micranthum, assembly GCA_024138025.1. Lineage (NCBI taxonomy): Eukaryota > Viridiplantae > Streptophyta > Magnoliopsida > Myrtales > Combretaceae > Combretum > Combretum micranthum. The sequence goes on along the minus strand of JAMXBD010000729.1, from coordinate 576,673 downwards.
TTGAATATGTCCCGGTTGATTGCATTTGAAGCATGTAATAATCTTCATTTTTTTTTTTTATTTTGAGGAGTCGTAATCATCCTTCTTCATCTTTTTGTTCTCCTTCATGAACATGGTGAACTTCTTTGTAAGCTTATCTAACTCCTCATCATCATCCTCACTCTCTTCCTCCTCTTCGCTTGAGCTTGCACAAGAGGCATTTAGTGAAACTTCCTTCTTGTTGACTCTTCTCTATGCTTTTTGACCATTTCATGAGTCTTGATGGTTCCAAGAAGTTCTTCCTTGCTCATTGTGCTTAAATCATGCGCTTCTTCAATTGCAGTCCTCTTTGCTTCCCATTCTCTTGGCAAGGATCTAAGAAGTTTGGAGTTAATTTTCAATTAGTATATTTCTTGCCAAGAATAAACAATTGATTCATAATATTTATGAATCTATCATGCATTTCATCAATAAATTCATTAGCCTTCAATTTAAAATTTTCAAATTCTCCATATGAGAGGTTAATTTCTGTATCTTTCATTCTAGTAGAGCCTTCATAAGTGCTTTTAAATTATCCTAAATTTCTTTAGCCGAATTACAATTATTTTTTACTAAAATCACTTTCATTTAAACATAATATATATATTCATAGCAACTTCATTTAATTGAACTTTTCCTTTTTCTTTTTCAGCCTTAGTATAATTTGATTCATTTTTTCCTTTCAATAACTATGGGCCAATTCTCTATAACACCCACAAGAAAATATGTTGAGCTTTTAAGAAAATCTTCATTCTACATTTCCAATATGATAATTTTTTTCGGTTAAGATGGGTGGTCTATTTATTGCTTGTCCTTCCATAAAACCAAAGTATTACTAGCCATGATCTTAAACTCTTGATACGATTAAGCACTTATCCTATGTCTTAGCTCTGATACTAATTGTAGAAACTAAGTAACACATAAAGAATATGGATTATCATCAAAAATGATTTTCTTTTTAAGCTCAAAGACTAATTCATGCACACCAAAAATATAATCAACAATGATAAATAAAGAGACAGGGAAAGGAAAGTTTGCATCGTGAATTTTAACATAGAATTCGGTCCACCCCTTAGTCTCCATGATGCACAATAATTTCCTTCCTCAATGGAAGACTTCACCACTTTATTCACAACAAAAATTTGCCTCAATGGAAGACTTCAACACATAATAACATAAATGCTTGAGTTGAGTCTTTACAAACTTGAACACACTAGACTTAACTCAAGACTTCATCAAATTACTCACAAATCTCTTAATGTAGTGTTTGACAAAAGATAGCAATTACAAAGCAACTAGCACTACACTTGGCTCTCACTTATAAAGTATAAGAATTTACAATTAATTCATGTAAAGAGTGTTTACAAGGAGATGTATGCAACAAATAAACTCTAGCCATTGTAAACACTTGTAGAGAGTGTTTATAAAGAGATGTATGTAATAAATAAGCTCTAAACCTCTTATTCAAGTCTCCAAACACTTGTATTTATAACATCTTGAAGCCTCCTAGCCGTTGTCAACAAAACACAACTCTAACGACTATTTTTCTATCAACTAGCGTCCAGACACTACAAGCCTACCATCCGGATGCTATCTGCAAAACAAAGCAACAAACCAGCTACTGTCCGGACGCCCTATATTATCGTCCGAACGGTATGTTGCAGTGCCCAATTCCTACTTCGACATTTTTGTATTTCAATAATAATAATTTTCACATCCAAACTTCGATTGAGGTGGTTCAAAATGCTACAAAAACCTTAAAGAGATCTACAACTTTTACATTTTAAGATTTAATGAATTCTAAATAAAATAAGGTCTAAAAAGTGTTTGAATCAGGATATAACAACAAACATAAATAAAAACAAAGCAAAATAAGTTCATACATATCCACAACAAATTGAACACTTGTTTTACTAATTAAGTGTAACTTAAATATGATCAAATGATTAATGTGCATTTCATTTCCTCATAAAAACACACTTTGAACACCATATGTTCAACAAGTAGATGGAGAATTGCAAGTTGATAATAAAAAGGAACAAAGATTAATTTGAATAGAGAGAGATATAAAAAGAAAAAAAAATGTGAGAAAGGAAGGGAAAAAAAGAGTAGAAAAAATAAAAGAAATTGGGTAAAAAGTAAGTAAAAGAATAAAGAAAAGATAGATAAAAATAGAAAAAAGTGATAATAAATATAAAATTTTTAAATAGTATTGTCTGTTGGAAAATACTGAAAAAAATAGTAGAGGAAGACTTAGAAAGTTATATATTACGAATAGAATAGATTTATTAGCATAGTATTTGTTCAAAAATACTAAAAGAATATATTGTCGATGAAGGCTCTGAAATTATATATCATAAAGCAAATGGAGAATTGCAATTTGATAACAAAAAGGAACAAAGATTAATTTAGGAGAGAGAGATAGAAAAAAAAAAAAGTGACAAAGGGATTGAAAAAAAGGGCAAGAAAAAAAATTGTAAAAGATAAATGAATGAAAGAAGGAAAGATAAATAAAGAATATAGAAGAAAAGTGATAATAATATATATAAATTTTTAAATAGTTGTATCTTAGAAAAATATCGAAATTCCATGGGAAGGCTTCGAAATTATATATTATAAATATATTTATTTCATATAGAAAATAGTCTAAACATTATAGTTATTTATTTTTTCAACTTTTCTTTACTTTATATTGTTATTTTGTTTTTATTAATTATATTTATGATAAATAAATAATTTTTAAATGGAAATTGGTGGAGCTGCCAAGTACCAACTAGGCCTGCAAACATGGTAGGTTCGGTAGCTACGGGTTAGGTCCAATGGCAAACCCAAAGTGGTAGAGTCAGGTCTTGATTTAGATTTGACCCTTAGAGATGTCGAATTATACCATTAAAATAGTTATTATATTAACTATTATATTTATTTCAATTGTTAGATAACTGATTGGACGATCCTTACAAGACTAAAAAATTCCATTATGCATGTATCGTTATATAAAACTATAACAATATTGGCAAAGCACATTTAACTATGGACATTTCAATGTCTATCTTAAATTGGAAGTCTTTTAGGGTGTTGGTATTAGAATCAATGACGTTGTCTTGTACAGTGAAAACGAAGAAAGAAAAGAAATGGAAAAAAAAAAACCAGAAACTAGAACTTGGTTCTATTGATCCAGGAAATTCCATAGGTATCATATATGAAGAGATTTCATATAAATAAAATAAAATTTTAATATATATGGAGTGTGTAAATTATTGGTAATAATTATTTAAAAAAAAAAAGTATATTTTTAGTTCTCAAATTTCGCTCTTTTTTCTATTTGATTCCTCATTTTTGTTTTTTCCCCTTATTTGAGCCATTAACATTTGCAAATGTTAACAACAAGTCATTTTCTTAATGCCATTAACTTTTGCGTTTTAGACAAGTGGGGCATTTTGATTAATAAAATTATTGATTTAAAAATAATATAAATAAATTAAGATACTTTAAAAAAATACAATAAAAAACCAAAAATTTTTAAATTAAAAAAATAAAGTAAGAATTATGAAAGGGTATCACAAAAATTAATTTTTCATATTTAATAATTTATATTACTTCAACTTGATGCACTTATACAATCTTATATATGATTAATTAACCGACTTAATTTGTAGTTTTTTCCCCTAATCAGTGCATGACGATATATAAGGAGCTTTTTCATTACCTTGCCATATTTTAACAAACAACTTTCTTTGGAATGCCTCTACCTCCATTGCTATTGTCTTCCAAAAAAAATCAACTGATTATAATGATGTGGAGTCTGACTCTAAAGAGTTGTTAATTATTTTGAATTGTCCAAATATTTATTAGGCTTATTTTCCAAGATAAAAAAAAAAAAAAAAAATAGGACAATCTTTTCAATAGATTGGAAAGTATTCTTGTTGAAAGAAATGGAGGATTTTGCAAAATTAATAAATTTAAGGTTTTACAGTAAAGATAAAAAAAAAAAAAAAAAAAGTTCTTTAGCCTTCTTATATTATTCACTTATAGCTAGATGGAAAAGAATGAATCATTAGTAAAAATGAGTCAATGAGCTCCGATTATACATATTTACCTCGATTAATTTTAAAATTTTTGTTCTCGTTTTCCAATTGTATCATAAGTAACATATGAAATTATTCTTTTATATTTAATAATTATAATAACGACATCTTTTACTTTTTTCAAATAGAAAAATGGTGAAATGTTGAGAGCTAAAAATATAAATTTTTGTATAATTTTTTTTTTGTGATACGCTTTCAAATAATGCCTATTTTATTTTTTAATTTTTAAAATTTTTTTTTATATTTAATTTTTTTTTTATAGTTACCTTAATTTATTTATATTATTTTTTTAAATTAATAATTTTAACCAATCAAAATACCCCACTTGTTTAAAACTAACAAAATTTAATGGCACTAAGAAAAGGACTCATTTGTTAATATTTGTAAATGTTAAAATCTCAAATAGAAAAAAAAAAATAAATAAAGGATGGGGGCTCAAAGAGAAAAATAGTGAAATGTTGAGGACTAAAAACGTACTTTTCCCTTTTAAAAACTACTATTTTTATTATCATAAGTGTAAAAGATTATGTTATTTACATACCATATATCCATTCACATAATATATATATATATTTGTATATATAATACTTCCTATTAACTTATTCTATAAACTTATGCAAACCACGAGATCTAAAGACCGCACTTACTCTAGACGGATTGGATACTATTTCAAGTGGAAAAAAAAAAAAAAGATAGATAGTTCATGAATTATCTATCTTTGATAAGACCTTCTATTGAGTGTGCTAATTAAAAAAGTGTTCCACATGTTATCCTACTTTCCTATGTAGCACACTCTTAAAAAAAAGTCTTGTTAAAAATATATGAAGACCCATATCCTGCTAGCTCAGTATTGGGTGGAGCTAGTCAACTAGAACTTCTCGCCCACCTTTAGATAGTAATTTATCAAAAAGTGTTATTCCAAAACTAGTATGCTCAATCATTTTCCTTATGTTCATTTTCATTATCCTTTTAGAGGGTAACATCATATTTTCTAAATATCCCACTTGTTTATAGTTATCTTAATTTATTTATGTTATTTTTAAATTAATAATTTTTAACCAATCAAAATATCCCACTTATTAAGACTAACAGATAGTTTAATGGCATTAAGAAAATGACTCGTTTGTTAAACATTTGTAAACGTTAAAATCTCAAAAAAAAAAAAAAAAGATGAGGCTCAAAAAGAAAAATAGTAAAACATTGAGGACAAAAAACATACTTTTCCCTTTTAAAAACTATTTTTTGTTATCATAAGACTAAAAGATTACGTTATTTACATACACATATCCATTCACATAATTAATAGTACTTCTTGTTAACTTATTCTATAAACTTGTCCAAACCATGGGATCCATAGACCCGTACTAACTCTAGATTGATTGATACTGTTTGAAGTGGAAAAAAAAAAAAAGATAAGTAGTTAATGAATTATCTATCTTTGATAAGACCCTCATTGAAAGTGTGCTAACTTGAAAAGTGGTTCCACATGTGGTCCCAGTTTCCTGTGTATCACACTCAAAAAAAGTCTTGTTAAAAATAAATATATCTTCCAAAAGATGGAGACTTATATCCTATGAGCTTGGTATTAAGTGGAACTAGTCAACTAGAACTTCTCTCCTACCTCTAGATAGCAATTTATCAAAAAGAGTTCTTCCAAAACAAGTATGATCAATCACTTTCTTTCTTTTCATTTTCATTGTCCTTTTATGAGGTAACGTCATATTTCCTACGTACCCTACTTATTTATAGTTATCTTAATTTATTTATATTATTTTTTAAATTAATAACTTTTTACCAATCAAAATACCCACTTGCTCAAAACGAATCGGAAATCTAATGGTATTAAGAAAAGGACTCTTTGTTATTATTTGTAAATGTTAAAATCTCAAATAGAAAAAAATAATAAAGATGAGGGCTCAAAGAGAAAAACAGAAAAACCTTGAGGACTAAAAACGTACTTTTCCCTTTTGAAAACTATTATTTTTATTATCATAAGTGTAAAAGATTATGTTATTTACATCCCATATATCCATTCACATAATATATAATACTTCCTATTAACTTATTCTATAAACTTGTCTAAATCGTTGGATCCACAGACCCGCACTAACTCTAGATGGATTGGATACTGTTCGAAGTGGAAAAAAAGATAAGTAGTTCATGAATTATCTATCTTTGATAGACCTTCTATTAAGAGTGTGCTAACTTGAAAAGCGGTTTCATGTGTGGTGTTACTTTTCTATGTATCACACTCTTATCTTTCCAGGAGATGGAGACCTATATCTTGCCAGCTTTGTATTGGGTGGAACTAGTCGACTAGAACTTCTCGCCCACCTTTAGATAGCAATTTATCAAAAAGAGTTATTCCAAAACAAGTATGCTCAATCACTTTCTTTCTGTTCATTTTCATTGTCCTTTAATGAGGTAATGTCATATTTCCTGAGAATCCTATTTGTTTATAGTTATCTTAATTTATTTATATTTTTTTAAATTAATAACTTTTTACAATCAAAATACTCCACTTGTTTAAAACTAATGGTGGGTAACGTCATATTTCCTGAAATTGCAAAGTCCGTTCCAGTACAAAGAGAAAACAGAAAAAATCAACCCTTTTTTCTTAACCCAATATATTAATTTGACTTCATATTCCTCCTAGGACAATATTACATTATTTCTTTCTGTATGCCTCTTATTGCAATCACGCAATCCTATTTTATTTCAATATCCTGTATCTTCTCTAACCAGACAACACAGGACACTGTAACGTAAATACGATGTTACATTGCAAAGATCATCGTAATACAAGGTTTTCTAACAGCTAACAAACTCGTATTTGGCCACGATATAACCCCGATAAAGACCATTTCTGTTTGTATCCAATCGCCAAAACACGCTTGCATCCAAGCTTAAGGCTCCAATTGCACTATTGCACCGGTCGATGATTCTCACTTTTTCTTCAGTTCCAGTTTCCATATTTGTCACCTGTGTGCAAGGAGATATGGAAATTTAGGGTCTGTATTTAAGGTAAAATCTGTATATACAACTCTTGTATTGATCGTTAATATTTTTCTAATTATTTCTTATTTTTATTTATCACGTGTCAAAATATTTTTTGCTTGTTATAAGTTATATATTGATAAGGTTTATGTCATCCATGTTATTTAAGGAGAATAAGGAGTAATTACCCCTTTGGTTAATTACTAGCTATGCGATATCTTCTTTATAATATGGATTGAATAAAAATATACTAATAACGAAATAAGAAAGTTTGACTTTTAAAGAAAAGTTTAGATTTGTACAATTTTTGCATAAAAGGGCCTACACATGGTGAACATGCACTTAACGGCCAAAAGTTCACTGTTCACTACAGAAAGATCTAATTTTGCTAAGTTAGATATCCTATTATGTCCATGTGACTATGTGAGCAAATTTATATAGTACCAACATGTGCCACGTCCGATAGAAGTAATAATGGCAGATAGACTAGGTTGAACCTGAAGTTACACGGCTTTTCATTATACTTGTGTAGACCAAGTTATTATTTCATATTTGGTTTACAAAATGCACCTGAGAATGTATCAACATGTGCCACATCTGATAGGAGTAATAATGTCAAATTCTTATATTTTTGTACTATGAAATAAAAATAACAAAAATTTTAAATTTTATCAAGTTTCATAAAGACTGTTTTATCCAATTCCAAATACATTTTGTAAATTAAATATAATACAATGACTTTATCCAGTCCAGTATCATGAAAAATTATGTAACCAAAATATTGCCTTGATGTCACTATGATATGCTATAATCAATTTGGATTGGAATCACGATTCCAGTCCATTGTATCAATTCTAATCAATTATATTACAAATAATTCCTACGTATAAACGTAATGTAAATTCTTTTTTTTTTTTCATATATATATGCTCTTTTACAAACAGAGCAAATCCGGTCTTTCCACCATAGTTTTCTCGAAATATTAATAATAATAATGTATTTTTCATTCAATACTACTGGAAGATCATGTATTCATATTGTGTGAGCCAAAAATTACAATTCAATTTTCGCAATAATTGTCACATGAAAAAGTGTGTTTAATTGATAAGAATATATATGACATGACGTGAAGTCCGACGAGAAATTTAAACTTAATGATATCCACATGATTAATTTATGTTCTTAACTCAGTGTATCGTTTTTATAATAGAATAACATAACAAAAGAATGAAATAGTTGAACAATGGGCAAAAATTCACTCACCTTCAAGCATTTACCACAAGCAGCTTCGCCGATTGGACCGACAGCACCACAGAAAGCGGCCCATCCATATTGTTTCCGCCATGCCAAGGGCTTATCTGCATCAAATGCTGCACAATAAGCATGAACATCACTGAGACTCCACCCGTTATCCGCCGGACTGTAATAGTGGTACCGTGCCTTAACGTTTGAAGCACTTTGTGCTTGTGCACAACCTACAATCACACTCAACAAAACCACCACAAGAATATCGGAAAACCTCATCATTGCTTGTTTTTGCTAAGGTTATACGGACGAGGACGAGGTAAGATATGTTCTATATTTTATGTATATGTCAGTTTGAAGTATGTGTGATTGTTTGGTGATCGATGGACGATTGCATGTATACTTATAGGGTAAGGATATGTCGCTTTGAAATTACCAAATTGGCCCTTTTAAGTGTGAAAAATATTGAATATGTCCTGTACACCACATGTATATATATATATATGATAGATATTTATTATTAATAAGTTAATAAATTGATAAAGTTACGAGTAGCTTTGAAAATAGCCATCGTCCATAAGCTCATGTGTTAAAAATTTATTAATAACTACTTACCAAATATATTTATATGTAGTATGTAATATCCACCGAAGCTACTTTCATTTTAGTGGGTCATGTATGTATATGGTTGTGTATTGCCAACTAGTTTGAATAGAAGGCCAAATTGAACTGGAAGATGTAATTTTGGAATTGCCAAAGTGGTCCTTTTGGTGGGACATGTGCATGGTTATATATTGACAGTTAGTTTAACGTGACAAAAATGCAAATTGTACACGGACAGGTCAAATTTCTTGAGCTGCATGAACAGCGTTGGACGGACTAGATTTTCGCATGATTCAATTTTTCTTTTGTTTTTTGGCCCATTCGCATAATCCAATTTGAACGAACGTGGTTTACTAATTTCAACAAATTTTCTTTTTATCTGATTTTAAACCTTATCCTAGTCGCTGAATATCATGAACTTATTTGTATATTTTTTTTAATGCATTATGTCTAGTGTTTAAGACTTTTTTTATCAATAAGTTACTTAAGAAGTTACTTCGCATACTATGTCAACATTTTAAGCAATTCTCCATACTAATGAACTCTTCACTTTATATGGGTTTATTTGGTAAAGTACTTTAATAATTTTTAAAAATTTTGCGGGTTCTACATTATATAAATCATGTAAGATTAATGTCAAAAGGACAAAAAAAATTTTGGTTGTTAGGTAGATCAACCAACCAAAGCTAAACAACCCATTTTATTGGTTAAATAACTCATAAAGGGGTTACTTGGTCTAGGTTCCCATGCCCAGTAATCCAGGTAAAATTGCTCTAAAGAAGAAAAGTAATTGTTACCATAAATGGATCACATTTATAAATAATTACCGTTAATAGCAATTCTATTATAATGACCTCCGATAACAAATTTTTTTGCCCCCAAGGTTGTAGGAATAATAACATATTAGGATGCTCAGAATTTCGCAAGATGGAAGAGTTGCAACAAAATGCAACACTTCTAACAGCAACTACTTTCGTAGTGTATTTAACGGTATCGTATACACTATTGTCACAAAATAAGCTTCGTGGTGGTTTTATATATTACAAATCTTCAAATTACCCATAGTGTATTTAACATTACTATTGTAACAAAAAAACTAGTGCAATAAGTAATTACAAAACTAGAATTGTGATAGATTGAATTACCACAAATATTCAGAAATGAGAGATATTCAAAGTTGTTGTAACACCCTAAACTGAAAACATTATTAGTCGCCACGTGTCCCCACTAGATATGGACACGTTAAGGCTATTATTCCACTAATCCTCAAAGATAAACCATATGACATCAATATCTCACATATAAGAGCACCTTTTTAAAATTCCTTGCAATAATAAAACTTCTAAACAACATAGTTGGCATAAACCAAAACGCCAACTTTTATCAAACTTAAAATATCATAATAAAAGGTCTTCTAAAAGTTCATAATCATAAAACCATTTAAAATTTGATAACATTCTTCAACTTTGGATTTTCTCAAATCCAAAATATATATAAATCAGTAGAAAAATCAGTTCCACTATCATCTTCCTCATAGTCCACATAAACATCATATCCAAATAAATCAAACACTACGGAATCATCACCTATTCCTGAAAAATAAGAGAGTGAGCATAAAAACCCAGTACGTCAAACCACAAACATATGCATATGAGCAAGCATCATACAAAGTTTGCATGCAACTTAATAACATATGCAACAACTATAAGTTATTATCTTTGATTAACCAGGCAAACAACACAGTTTAAAACCATTTGCAACTAGTCCTAAATCTAGAGTAACTCATGACTCCATGAAAGCAAGTTATATACAAAATACTTTGATAGATATATTTAGTGTTGGGTACCTCACATATCTTGGGTACCGCACTGATACCACTCCTAAACTAATGGAATCATCTTTGTGCACGACTCCACTTGGGACAATGACACACATAGATCATCAGGGCACCATCCTAGCAACACGGTACTCTCAGTCTACTAGACCTAGCAAAACATAAGCAGCAATTCGATTAAAGCCGGGTAGTATTATGTCAACTTACAAATACTAAGCCTACAATCACAAACAACAAATAAGTTAAGATCGTACCCAAAACAATGTATAGAATAGCAAACCTAGCTTTACCAAAATCATCCGATCACATAAAGAAAGGCATTTTAAACCCATTTTCATTAGATAAACATACTCCTATCATCATCTAAATCCTAAACTGAAAAAACTACAAACCCTAGGTTTATACACACCTTCCTCCTTTGATTGTAAAATCATAGAATCTTTAATCAACAAAATTTTTTGTTTCTTCAAAATTTCTCTAAGAATTTGATCCATTTCAATATCAATAAGAACATTCAGAAAAGATGACTCTTTTAGATTGTCAAATGATTGAAAAAGATCAAACTTACCTAGTTCTTGAATCTTGGTCATCCTTGAAGCAAGATCACAGCTTGATAGATCTGTTAGGGTTTTTTAAAAGCTTGAGAGAGGTTTTGGTGAAGAAGGTATAAGGCTAGGGTTATATGTAAAATATGAAAAACCTTCAAAATTCCATGTAAGAAAGTTGGCACAAAGGCTAGCGGCGTAGGAATATAGGTTGACGGCCTAGATTATACACTGGCAACTAAAACTTAACAAACGAAACTGTAGCCATGAAGGATAGCCACCAACACCGGCGGCATAAGCTCTAAGGCCAGCGACGTAAAAGCCAAGGCCGATGGCCTACACGGTAGAGTATAGCTGTGTCTTCTTGTCCTCAATCACGTGTATGCCATCTAGCATTATATATATATATATATATATTAGGGTAGATCATATAACCCTTTTATTAATCAAAAAATAGCACTTTTTCCCTTCATTATAATTTATTTATTTATATATTACAGTTGTAGTTTGGTCCCTCCACCGATAGAGTTCTTCCACTAGATTACTTTAAGTCACATTAGTCGATTAAAGCTCCAAATCAACATCAACATTTAAATTTATGATTGAAATCAAGTAAAATAAAATCATCATCCATTTTATCTCTTAAGAACTTTTTTTAATTTATGTCTACCCTATTGCTATGTTAAAGAGTTAATTACTCCTAATATAAATGAATTTTTATAGTCTCATTAATGGGACTATTCGGTCAATTATCTTTTAGTTGTAATAAATATGATAACTGATATATTATCTCTTTCAATAGTGAGATCATAGTTGAGTATAATTTTAAGTGGTCAAATAATAGATGAGACCGGTCCCCCCTAGAATTAACAAAAGATGATAGAAATTTTTCCAAATTAAAAACCTAAAAATCTAATACTAGAGACCCTAGCTATACTGTTTCCCATAAAGGGGGTACAACTTTAACATGTTTTTCTTTTTCAATTATTATTTACCATAATTTCCTAATATTGACCTAACTGCATATTTTATCAGGCACATATAATGTCCACATTCACAATTGTTAGTTTTGTTTGTTACCTGCTGTGCGCTTTCATGGCTCATATCCCCTTGATCAATTCTGGAAAGTACAGCGAGGGTGGACATGTCAAGAATAGCAAAACCTATTGACGCCTACACCACAAACATATGATCAGGAACAAATTATGTTGCGTCCTGGTAACATATGATGCACTAGACATGTGGATAGGTACATTTTCAACATTATTGTGGAATTAGTACATTGCTACATAGGAAACTGATTCCTATGAATAGTTTAATGTGGAAATTTTGATATAAATCAAATTACTTTAACCGGACTCAACTCTAGTTGAAACAATTTAGAGACTGCAAACTTGAAAAATTCAAAATGCAAAAGACTTGTGTTAAAATTGTTTAACATAATCTTGATGAACCATGGGTGGTTACAATCTTATTTTGATAAGAAAATGTATTGCACAAATACTCCTCACAACTTAATTAAGCTATATTTAATGAGTAAAACTTGTTTTTGATGTGTTTAAGCTTTAATGTGTATTATGTATTTGTGTTTGCATGTGTGTTGTTATCTACAAATTATGCAAGAACAAATTGCCATGCCACAGCCTTGGTCACGACCTTGACCAAGGGGCAAATTAAGGGCTCGACAAGTTTGGTTGAAGGTGTTACAAGTAGAAAAAAATGAGAAAGAACAACCTTGATTGCGAGGCAAATCGAGGGCTCGATAGTGTAAATCTAAAGCATGATGAGATCAAATAGCACAAACTTGATTGAGGGGTAACCCAAGGTGCGACAAGTTTTAAGTACGACAAGTCTAAGGCGCCATAGGTTTTAATTCAAGACTCGATGAAGTCCATGTAAGCAAAGAGTTGGTCGAGGGATAAAATGAAGGTACGACACTTTATAGCACAACCAGATTTAAGGTGTGACCGTTTAAAAAATAATCGCTGCAGACTTTCAAATTCAACCATTGGAGATTGTTTCGAGGGAAAAACGGCTATGTTGTTAAAGCTAATATATATAAAATGTTTTTAGATGATTTTCAATGAGAGTGAGAAGAGAGTAGAGCTTAACTTACATAGTTTATGTAAAAATACTCTCTTATTTTGTGTTTGCATTTGTTAAGTAAATAGTGTCATTTGTGAGATTAGTAAGCTAATATTGTAAGGTACTATTCACATGTTTTTTATGAGTGTTCTAGTGAAGTTTTCCTATGTTTGAGGCAATAGGTGAATTCCTCATTTGTTGAGGTACTTGTGTGAAGTCCTACGTGTGTGTAGGCAATGTGAAGTCCTCTATTGTGAGACATTATTGTAAAGTCCTCTTTATGAGACATTTGTTTTATGTTAAATGAAGTGTGAAGTCCTCTTTAAGTGAGGCAAATTATGGACCATGGAGACTAGGGCGCGGGAAGAACTCCACATTAAATCTAGTGTAATTTTCTCCTTCCCTTATCTCTTCATTATTATTATTGTAATTGCGCATAAAAAGAATAAAAGAGATCATGGTTGGATAAGTAAATTTAAAATCGATTTAAAAAACCCGTCTTGTAGCTTCTGCTTCCACATGTATGTGTAAACAAGTCTAGCTACACTTTAATTTTCTTCCAACAAATCTTAACTTTTTAAATAGTCTTCGATATGGATGACCGTCCTTGTATATGGACTATGTCTCATTTGAACAAGTACCATGAGAAAATCAGTTTATTTTTCACCAAACTTGATAAGAACTCAATATTAGGAAATTAAAACCAATTATCAAAATAACACAATGTGATTAATCTTTTGGTTAATATCAAAATTCCCTACTTTCAAACTACACTATTTATAGATGTAGTGCTCTTCTTAGGTTGGTTACACACATGTCCCATGGGTCTCATGTCTAGCATGTGATTTTAAAGTATTAATGAGGAGATGACACTCAATGATGGGATAATAATTTAGAGAGAACGATAAGAGTGAGGAACAACTAATCTCAGACTCTTAGTTTTTCAATCAGATAAGTAACAAGTAAAGGAGTTTAAGTAGACCTCGCATGTCAATCTTATAGTTTCTAAACAATTGGAGTGGTAATCACTTGAGTTGTTTGTTTAATTCTTGTAAGCATAGCTTCCTCTATAGAATGTTGCTTGTCTTTATTCTCCAAAAGTTGGAAACAAGGAGGAGTGGCCAATTATTTATATGCACTTCAACGTAGATGTCAACTGTTAGATTACCTCAGTGATTGACGAATAAGATATAGCAATCTCAATCCATATTTATCTTAAATGAGCTCACTACAAGGCAAGACCGATAGCCATTTTCCAATGTGCATGAGTTTACTAGAAAAGGTTATATGCGGACAGATCGTCCAGTGATTACGATTCTGAGTCTCTCAAGCCAAATCTTCCCAAGTCATCTCTATATAGGAACCAGGTTCACTAGACCTTATCACCAAATCCAAAAGTCAAGTTCAAATAAATAATTATTATCTAGAATATATATAAATTTAAGCCCTTTACTATCAATCCTAATCTTCTTTTATATATCATCTTCAGCAAGTGCATTTGCAAGACATGCTTGGCACAACAAAATTTACTTATTGTAGATGTTTCCTCAAATTATTTGTAAAAAATGGATAAATGTTTTAATCCCAAAAAAAAATTATTTTCGTGTCCTCATAACTTTTAAAAATAAGTATAGATCTATCTTTAGGTTCCTAATAAATCTTCACTAAAATCTATAAAAATAATAATAATTTTAGAGCCTCAATAATTGAGACGATTTGTTTTAAAATGTTATGAAATTATAAATATATTCTTTAAGAGTCTAGCATTTGTTACATACCTATTCATGCAATACCTAGCAAAGACTAGCTTAGATATCTTAATGATTGACTTTCATATATGTAGTATTAGGTTGTAGTTGGTAGTCAATTTATGCACAAAAGTTTTTTTTATACTAAATTTTTTGTATTGTTGTCCCAATAAATGATAACATCCAAAGTACAATTAATTTCATTTGAATTATTTTATATATTTTATATAGATATTAAATAACACATGGCATATTATTATTTATCGAAATGTTAATATGACAACAAACGTAATATAACAAATATTCATATGCAATTTATATACCTATATGTAATCCACAATTCTAGCAAGTTGTTAGTGTGGCCTTTATGATAACACCTTCTGCTTTAGAAGTTATTTCTTCGCCCCAAAAGAAAGAAAAAAAGGACATGCAATGTAACATAAGATTGGTGTTTACGTAATTGCAATTGTAATAATTACAAGATCAAAAGATGGCTTCTTACTTATCATTTCAGAATATTCATATGTTGCTCCATGAAAAGTGGCTGCCTGGATATATTGACCTGGAAAATAAATGTATCAAAAAATCAAAATTGGGAAGATTTCCTCATAAGTCATGACTGCTAGCACATGGCAATGCTCTCTCACCATTCACTTGACTTGGATTCTTTGAGCCACATCCTTGACCATGACTGCTGGCAAATTCCGTATAAATTCATCAGCCATGAGCTATGCTGGAACTAGTCTGGAACTGTGGGTTCCCGATTCATAATACATTGGAACCCGCACCGACCCTTGCTACATTGGGATTCCATAAACTAGTGCACCAACCTAATGTACTCTTTTTTTTTTTTCCCTAAATAAATTAACATACTTATAAGAAATTGAGAAGCAAAACATAGTGAAATAAGAAAAATTCATTCTGATTCAAAGAATTAAATGTGTTGCTACTAACAACATAACATATATATGTATATGTTCCTTTTAAATTCTTGCTGGTAGAGGACTAAATCGTTAGACCCCAAGCTTACTACTGATGGGCCTATAAGATAGAAGGAAGCAAGAAGAGCAGTTGGAGTTGTCCAATGGATCCATTTCAATACTTAAATTAGTAAGGTACTAGAAATAATAAAGAAGTAAAGTGAAGGTTAGAGTGTATGTAAATGAGAGTAGATAATCTATAATAGAGACTTGCAAGCTCTATTTATAGAGAGGGCGGTCAGGCAAAATGTGGTAAATGGGTATTCTTGGTGGAAAAGTGCTCCTAATGTCTTAGGAAGATGTAACTCCCTACTAGAACATGCTTTGGGATCTTTGAGGGGCATGCCGAAGAGAACTAACCGGTAAGCTTAGTCACATATCTTAAGGAAGACCAGTGAATCTCATAGCTTGACGGTGAACAATGGAGCTAGATTAAGGTTTTGCTGCTTATAAGTTGTTGGTTAGCAAAGCAACTCGGTCTACATTCTCTAATCTTTCCTAAGGTCCTTCGTAGATTTAACATGGGGTTTGGTAGGTTAGCCTAATGTTCTAAATAGGGATATACCCAGGTGAGCTGTTATAAGATTCTTAAGCTGCCCGATTCATTAAAAATCCTATAGGATTTTAACGTCGGGTTTGAGAAAATAGTAAAAACCTTACAAGGTTATAGGGTCGAGTTTGGATCATATAACAAACCTAATGGATATATGAGAAACCTGTACTATGATTTAAAATATATAAATAAATAAAAATATTACTGAAGGGGTAAGGAAAGGAAATGAGACATATAGGAGCTACAATCTACTTTACCTCCTGGAGATATTTTTTTCTTTTATGTTTACTAAACTTGTGAAGGATTTTAAAATTTTTCATTAAAATTTATTTAAGTCAGGTTTGCTTTAATATTGTTCAATGTTTGCTATATTTTAGCCTCAATAGTAGATTTAATTTAACCATATTCTTAAAATTTTATCTCATTGTCTATGTTTGATAAGTATTATATTTATGTGTTTAAATGTTGAATCAGGAATATGGTTTGCTACATATTCTATCGATTCCACATGCATCTTTTCATTTTTGAATATATAGAAAAAATATGTTAGAAGCACAAGCTTTTCTTAAATTTATTATTAAAATGTGAAAGTAGGTAAAAAAAAAAAAAAAGGGTTATAAGATTGGGTTCTAGGTTCTAAGTTCTAAGTAGGTTTAGATATAGTATGAAAACGCTGTAGGGATATAGGGTCAGGTTTAGTAGACCTTATAGGATAATGGTTTGGGTTTCAAATATATATGATCCATCCGAAAGCCGATCCGATTGCATCCCTAGGTCTGAGCAGGTTAGCTTAAGATTCAAAGAGATCGAATTGGGAATAGGGAGCTCATAACTAAAATAGCCTATCAATAATACACACACACACATTTAAAGTATGCTTAAATTGTATATACAAACTTTCATCAAATGGAAATTTCACACTTTAACAATATAAGGCCAACTTTGATCTTTCGATCTTCTTCATAGTCCCTAAACTTCTATCCCATGTTATTAAGGAATGCGGATATTTTTGGAAAATTTTATTGTTTTTATTTTTTTTTTTTAGGGATTGGTCACTTAAGTCATTGAAAAATTCAGATGTATCTACAATTATGATTGGACCATTGAAATGCCTAATATATTAGCCTTATAATCATTTTAATGGTTTGATGATGAACATGATAGTTGTTTCCTTTATTTATTAAGTTGTCATTACAAACGTATTTTGTGAAAGTAATTTTTCCTATTTCATACGGTAATGATTTATGTTTTCACTATATTCGATTATATACTTACACGAGACATGTGAACACTATCATCAGCCTTTTGAAAATCCTCCTATTACTATTATTTCCAACCTAAATTGGTGGTACAAAATTTTATTCATTACAAGGCTAATGCAGCTTAAGGCAATTAAAAGCAATGATTCTTTTGTGAAAGTAAATTTGATTTAAATAAAAATCAATTTCATAAAAATAACAATGTAAGACTCTCTTAAAAGTGTTATTAAAGAAAAAATAGGGAAAAAAAATAACCTTCATAGATGTTAACTATCACATGTATTCACTTGAAGCTTTAATAATATTTAGAAAATTTAAGGTCTGTTTCAAGTTATGTTTCTATAAGCACTTGATCTTATTAGGGGCCAGAATGAGTTGAATTGTTTGCGAGTTACTCGAACTCTTCTCGTCTTAGGCTTGGCTCGTCTTAAGCCTAACTTGACTTGAATTCATTTAGTAAACGAGTTAAGTTAGCGCTCAAAATAAAACTCGCTTAGTTAAACAAATTAAGCTTAAGCTTTTATTCAGGCTTAATGATTAAACTTGTGGGTAGAGCCCCTAACGGACTTGTCAACCAATTTTTTAATATATATTAATTTATTGTATATAATTATCTATATTAATAATATATTAGTATAACATAATATTATAATAAATCAAAAGTTAAACAGCCCAAGCTTGGACTTGCAAATCCTTAACGATTGGGAGCTTGAGGCTATACTTTTCATGCTTGATAAAATATTTACTCGGTTTGAGCCTATTAATTTATTAAATGATTTGACCTTGAGCTTTCAAAAGTTCAACTTAGTTTAGCTCATTTCATTTGAAACATTGGTTCTCATTAACCTAGTTTATAGATCATGGTGAACATCTCAATTAATTGTTGGAAGTTGTGGGTAGTATATTTGATTAAAACTTAGTTTGATTCTTTAATTGGTGCATTTTATTTAATTCATAAATTTTTTATATCTAGTTTTCTTTTGCTACAATTTTTTTTTTCCATTTTGTTGATTCTAGAAAATACAAAATGACCATATTTTTACCATATTTTGGTATTAGAGTAACAAAAATTTAATCTTTAGTTTGCTAAACAATTTTGAGGTCATGCTCCCGATGATTTTGCCGATCTAATCCAAAGCACATAAAAAATGTTAGAGCTCAGTGGTGGCATAGAAAGATTACGTTGCTTGTGTTTAGTTGAGAGATTACATTGCCCGTGTTTAGTTGAGGCCAAGCTATTGATAATTTATTAAGCATCCATTCATCAGTAAACCATGGCATTAACGTGGTAACACATAGGACTGATGTAAAGACATCGGCACCGGCCTAAACTAGCTCGGATCCACCACGTCATGGGTCAAAGCTCGAAACCGGCCCAAGTATAGGGCGGTCCAAGCCACCCGACATTTAATGGATTGTTTTATGTCCTGTTGAACCCGCAATTTTTTCTTTTTAATTAAAAAAAATGAAAATTAAAATAAAAAAATAGAAAGAAAAAGAAAATTTAAAATAAATTTGAAATTAATATTCTCAATATTTCATCATAATATAAAATTGGGCCCAAGAATTATATTATTTAGCCCATTTGTTTAAAACATTGTTCAATGTGTGCATTTAGATATACACAAATATATCAACTTGTGGTTGTGAAATAAGCAATGTACTACAAAACACTTAACACATACACAACTATAATAAAAGCAAAAAGAAAAAAAGTATTTTCACATTGTTAAGAAACAAGACTTCACTTCAGGTAGAAGTCTATAAAAATCTAATAAGATAACTTTTCAAATATATTTATTACTTACATTGTCACAACAAAACATTTAATATGGTGAGTAGTAATAAATTTTCACTATTCACATCTAAAATTGTTTAAATATTCTTTTAGTATTCATATTTATTCTTTTACTTTTCTTTCTTTTTTCTTTGTTCCATTTTTACTTTTAGAATATTGAAATGAAATGATCTATATAGCAATATGATAGTTACCCAACAGAAAGCAGTATATGTTTGGTATGGGTAATTTAATTTGGTATGGATAATATATGATGTTTGGTATGAGTAATTTAATTTGGTATGGATAATATATGTTTGGTCATGTTATGGAAAAATAGTTATCATGTCATCCTCTCTTATTTTTGGGATGATTTCTTAAAAATAAAAAATTGAAAAAAAAAGAAAAGGTAAACTACTAGGACATCGTATAACATAATCCATTTTTTATGTCTTATAAAGTTTGTTATGGTTCCATGGAATTTGATATAACATATTGATGATATAAATTTAAAACCAAGTTTATCCATGTGCAGCTATGAGATTAGTAATATGGGACTACAAGATACTTAGCACACAAATAAATCCCATAAAGATAATAAAAAGTCCCACATTATTAAAAAAACAAGAAGTCATTTTAATTAGAAGCCTATAAAAGTTTATCCAGCCAGCATTTTATTCATATTTATTATGCTAACAACATATTTGATCTTATGAGTAGTAATTAATTTTCACTATTTACAAGAAAAATAATTTAAACATGTTTTTATTTGTATTTTTTTTTCCTTTTTTTCATTCTTTTTTTCAATTATTTTATTTTTATTTTTATATAGGATCACCCAGCTAACCAAGTGGGTTGCACTGGTAGGAAGCCTGACTCGTACTGTTAGGCCAAGCCATATCACAAGTTAGACTCAGCCCATGCCTAAGTCTAGATGTATTGAAATGAAACCATAATGGGTTCTAGTAGCATTGTCCAATGATTTTATGGTTGGCAATAGTGGAGTATATTAATGGCCCATACAATGGTAACCTTAGAACGATGCAACTATAACAAACATTGTATATGTTAATTTGTATGTGTAAAGATGTGTGAGTGTTGGATAAAATCAAAAGTTACTTCAAAACTTTGGAATGCTAAGTTTGTATTGCACTAAACCACTTGATTATTAGATAATAACCCTTTATGGTTGTTGTAATAGTGATGAGATATATGTATATATGTGTTTGATTGCATAATTTCTAAACCATTAAATTGAAGATAATAATTGGTTATAATCCTTGCAATGATGATATGATTGATTGCATAGCAATTGCATATATTCATGCTAGCCATGTAATAAGCTTCCATTGACTTTTGTTGAATCTATAATTTTATAGGAACAAATACAAGAATTAAATATACTTTAAAAACAAGTTTAGTTTGCCTCATGTAAAGTTCAATAGGAAAAAATAAAAATCGAACTTTTTAATAATGTGAGACTACCATTTCTTTTGTAACATTTTTTTAAGTTTTTAAAGTTTATTTTAGTTTTAAATAGCTTATATTAGGGCAAAATTGGATGTGCTTATGTATAATTTAATGCACCTTTTTCACACCCTTTTTTGTGGAAATGGGCCAAATATTATAAAATTTCTAAACTCGGTTTTTATTTTGAGTTTAAAATTTTATTTAAAATTAAAATTTAGTTCCAAATAAAAAAAAAAAAAAGCAAGACCCATCCCATGAACCAATGGGTCCACGATTCATGAATTGGCCTGCTTCTTCATAGGAAGTTCTTATTCTTCATTTCGTAAATTGGAACCTAACTAGTTATGACTCAACCCAACCTATAAACCTCTATGCTATTCATTATAGGTATATTAAATTCAGTGAATTGAACAAATGATAAATCTTATTAAATTAATTCATATAGCATGGACTATGATAAATGGGAGATTCATAGGGAATTTATTAGGATATTCCATTGTTAGACGACTTAAAATATGGATTTGGTTGTATTGTGTAGGTTTTGTCAGACATGGTAGTTTTATTGTAGTAAGGTCATCCAATTACGGTAGGATTTGGTCGATTGTGGTAAGTGATAGGTTTCGTCTAATTACAATATGTTTCATCAGATTGTAGTATATTGCTTTATATATAGAAGAATCTTCATTTTAAGTCGTCAAATGGCAACTTACCTTAATAATATTCTGAAATTGATATGTTTATCAGATATACATGTATCAATGATGTCAACCATCTGCGATTTAATGAGGTTCGTGTACGATAAAGAGTTCCAGAGCAAAAAGAGTGCAATAAAAAGCCAATGTGAGAAATTTCTAAAATGATAAGTCTATAGACAAAACCAATTGTCAAAACAAATTTCAACATTCTCTACTTCCTAATTAGAATGTTTTGACAAATCTTCTTTTAACATATCATTTGATAAGTGCATTTCATTGTATTTTCTCCACACAACAAACATTTCTAGTCGTAATCATAAATGGTTCCCATTTTTTTGTCAAAAAAAAAAAAACATAATATATTATTATTGAGCAAGAGTTCACTTATTCGACTCTAAAAAGTTTATTATATAGTTTATACTTTATGGAAGATTTCACATATAATAACCGTTTTTACCTTATTTTTCTTCAACTGCTCATCCTTATCTCTCCATTTCCATTTCTCTCTCTCCTACATTGGATAACTGACTTACTCTTATTTCTCCTTCGGCATTTCATGGCGCTCTCTTCCTCCTTAAAGTATTAAAATCCTCCATTTTAATCTCATTATCTCCTTCAATTTTTCTCTTCCCTAAGTGTTAATTTTACATGCTTCTACACTTTTTAACACACTCAATTACGGAGACAACCAATTGGAGAAGTCCTTGAAAGAACTACTTTACATTTCCAGAAAATTATGCAGGAAAATTAAGAAAGGGCTTTAATGGACTTGTCCTTGGATTAATATTGTGAGACAACCACTTAGAGAAGACCTTGAAATAACTACTTTACATTTCAAGAAAATTATGTAGGTAAATTAAGAAAGGGCTCTAATAGAGTTTTCCTTGAATTAATATTTTTTATATTCATTAGCTGAATGCAACATTTGTGCTATATTGCAATAACAAATGCAGTGTACTTTTCATGCTCTAGTGGTCTCTTCCTTGAATTAATGTTTCTTGACAACTAATTTGACGAACGGTTTTTAGCTCTTAAACAACTTCTTGATAATTATATTTTTGAATTTCACATAATTTATAAAAACTGTTTTCTTTTTTTTTTTAGTTCTTATGTTTGTAATTCTGGATTTTTTTTCTTTCAATTAAATTAGATATACGATGACCGTTTTCTAGACATTCAAAGTTAGATTTCGATATGAATAGCAAGCTTTTTTACATTGTCTTTTCATGTGATTTAACTAACAATTAATCCTAACAATAGTTTAAGAATGATATCCTTTATAGCATTTAATTATCGTAATTTAGCATTTTTATTATGTTGCTATTTTTTATTTTCCATATGAAGCTTAATCTCCTAATCTATGTGATATCACAATATCTTGAATGTGGAAACAATTTGTACGTGGAAAATTGATATTAGGCAAGGAATACCTTAAAGATTATGAAGGTTAGTTTTCCTTTTTTTGGATGAGAACGTTTTGTTCTATGTCTATTTCTCTCTCTACTGAAATTTTATGGCAGAGTTGGTTATTTTTCATGTTAGTCTTAACAAATATTTCTTTTTTTGGTGTATTTTCCCAATATAATTGTTTTTGCAAGATTTGTATCTTATCCTGATGTGGAGATGTGAAGAGGAAGATTGTACGATGCTTTGATGAGGAGGAAGAAAGCAAAGGCTCGATTGCTTTACATGCATAGGCATTATAGGTATAAATTTGCTCCTTATTTTGATTTTTGATCAATTAATTTATGCATGAGAAGCGGACTTGTTTTAACTGCAAATGCTGCAAGACATGTGTTTTTCAATGATCTTTTACTGTTTTATCTTATGAGGCAATTTCTTTTTTTTAATGAAGTTATATTATTGTGTCTACCTTTTAAACATTCAATGAAGGTTTTTTTCCCCCTCCATACCACAATTCATGAATCTAACAATGGAATGTGTTATGTGTTCTATTTCTATGATTTACTAAAGATTTTAACTACATGAGCTTTTATGGTTGCAGTGGAAGTCTATTAGTAGATACGTAATTGACCAAATTCTATTAAGTGAAATTTGAGAAATAAATTTAGTCAAATGTATTTTTTTGTTATATTATATTCAACCATTTTTCCTTACATGGATGCAAAAAGAGATTCGTTAATTAAATCATTATAATAACGCATTTATTTTGATTGATTTGTTATGAGAGAATTATTACATCCTTCTTGATTTTATTTTAAAACAATATTTAATCAATATTTCCTTTTTCTAGTGTTTGTGCCAATGTTTGCTATTAAATACAAGAAGTCTTAGGTCAAGATGTTAGGACTCTTGATGAAGAATAATTGACAATATTTGGAAGATTCTAGGAGTAAAGAAAGAAAAAAGAATAAGATATTTCAAACATATTGATTGTACATTTACTATGGAAATGAGAAGACCTATCATTTGAAAAAGGAAGAGGGAAAAAAAACAAAGAAAGAAAACTTTGAGTTGGGCATTAAGATATAAAAATTAGGGATGTAGATGGACCAGATTTCTAACGGATCATGTAAACCCAAACCCAATCCGCTATTCTATAGGGTATACCAAACCGGACCCTCTTACCCTATAGGGTTTGTTATGAAGCCGAGGTCTACCTGAATATCCGCCCCGATTACCCCGCCCGAATAAACCTAAGACCCACTCAATTTCCTGTTTTCAATTATAATGATAAATCATAAGCCTTAGAAATTGAAACATCAATCTTAATAACATATCAATTTTCAAGAAAACACATAACAATTCTTCTTTTCTCTTTGCTAACCTATTTTCAAATAGTAATAATAAATTCAAGAGACTTAAACAATGGAACAACAATAACATCTAAACAACATAACCAATCCTTAAGCAAATATAATTAAATATCCTGTTGGGGCTAAATTATAATCTCCACATCAAACATGAGTACATACCTTAAATAAAACTAACACTTAAATTCAGGTGTAAGCATATCATGTCACTGTATGGCATGTCAAATTCTTCCAACATGTGAAGAAAGCATGAGCTACTACTGCCATCATAACAATAAACAAAACTAACATGGAGTCTGCATTTTCAACGAATGTAAGGTAGTAAGTTCACTCTTCTTCCAAGGGTATACATTTAGCTATTGACATAAGTCAAGCTTGTAGAAAATAAAGAAAGTAAGGTATCAACCAATTGATAACGGGAAGGTAGTAGAAATGTAATCCCCTTAATTTTATATAACCTAAGTATAATAATTACTAAAAATACGATACAAAATCTTGAATAACTTTGAGAAAAAGTCGCAAAAGTCACTGTTGATTTTTCGTAATTTAAAATTATTAAGGTATAAACAAATTCAATTACAGTTAGAAAATTAGAATCCTTACCCATAAAATTTCAAAATACAAAATGTAACTTCCATAACCTAAGACAATTAATGAATCAATGATAAATAGATGGTTACGGTAAAATTTAAGATCCTTTTACTTTAAGTTCAATGATTAGAAAATAAATTCTACACTTGTTAAATAATGATACAATGGTTTTCGAGTTATCTCTAATATTTTAAAACCCTAAAATAGCACAAGAAAATTTATTATTATTATTATTATTATTAATAAATAATTCTTGGGCAATAAAAGATAATATTTCATAACACGAGTCAATGATTCCTTAAATTATTAGAATAAATTTTAGATTTCAAATGTAATAAAAGATAATTAATTTTTAGAGTCTATTAGTTATAAAAAGATAGTTTAAAGATAAATTACTATGGTTACAAAATACGCGATAGGATAAAAAAATATATCAATATCTAAGAATCTAGACCTCAACAAATATTGGTATTACACCAACATTCTCGTTAGAAAATTTTAAGTTTATGAAGTTTAAAACCTTAATTTGACCCTATAATTCTTGAGAATTTTTATACTATTAGAATGAATGGAATGGTGATTATACAATAGATGGTGAATTTATGACTTGACAAAAGCCCTAGTTAGAACCTTGGAACAGTCATGAGCTTGTCTATAACTTAAAACCCTAAACAAAAATTTCTTACATATTAAAAGATACAAAAAAAAAAAAAAAAGATTTCGTGACCTGGGTCCAAAACTCAATACATGATCATAAGTGGCCT
Organism: Combretum micranthum; assembly: GCA_024138025.1. Taxonomy (NCBI): domain Eukaryota; kingdom Viridiplantae; phylum Streptophyta; class Magnoliopsida; order Myrtales; family Combretaceae; genus Combretum; species Combretum micranthum. The sequence goes on along the minus strand of JAMXBD010000729.1, from coordinate 550,650 downwards.
TAGATTTCAAGTGCAATAGGAAGCAAATAACTAATTGAGTATATTGGCTAAAAATGATAATTTAAAGATAAGCTATTAGGGTTATAAACACGTATTGGGAATGAAAAATATATCTATAACTAACAATCTAGACCTCAAATAAAAATTTGGATCCCACCATAATTTTATTTATAAAATTTCAAGTTTATAGGTACTAATTTTCTAATTTGACTCATTGAGACCTAAAACCCTAATTGCATAAGCTAAAACTCTAAAAAAAAAAATACTTAATGACGTAAACTTGATTCCAAAATTTGAACTTAAAGATAATCTAAAATTTAACTTAGTTTGAAAAACACAATAACTGGAAAGAACTAAAATTTAAGCATTAATATGTTTCGAATTTGTAAAAACTCAAAAGATAAAAATTGTAGATACCTTTTTAAGCTTTCTATAGCAACTTGAATCACCTCAATCGAAGGTCGTATGAAAACGTTATGGCCAAAATACGATCAAGTTGCGAAACAGGGCAACATTGTAAAACGAATGCCAACACTTCTATACCGGAGGTATAAATCTCAACACCGACAGCATTGGAGGTAGCATTAAGGAAGTGGCATTCTGATCACTTCAACACCAGCTTAAAGCCAGCAGCATTGAAGTACCAGATGCCGGCGTACGTGACAGAACACGCTTTTGACAGAAACTTATTTTCAAAAACTTAAGTTTTGCAAAACATTTTAACACTTCCAAACTTCTCCAAATCACTTTCTAAGCTTCATAAACTTGATATATGAACTCCTTAACATCAATAATCCATATTCAACACATCAAATAATATATAATCCACTTCAAACACTAACAACTCTAAATCACTATTCATCATCTTCAACCTCAAACCCAACTTCCAAAAACCATAACTTCAACACACATATATATAAACAACACTCTCATCCCAAATCAACATGAATTCATCAATTATTAATTTAAACAACAAATAAAACAAAGATAGCTTGAAATAAAAAACTTAGCTTTTGGAGAAACATATAATTTCTTCTTCTATCTTCACTCTTAACTTTGACTCTTCTTTAGCTTTGTTGAATTTGAGATGTAGTGAGATGAATTGAAGAAAGAGAGAAGAGAAAATGAAGAAGAAGAAGAAGAAAAAAGAAAGGGGAAAGGAAAACGTAAGAAGAAGAAGAAGAAGAAATGGGATGGCAGGGGAAAAAAAGAAATAGAAGGGAAGGATGATGATAGATTTTAGGATATTTTAGAATAGAGGTAAAGATTTAGAACAATCAAATCAGTATTTATAGTTCCAGAAGTATTTAGAAGATGATTTATGAACTAATAGGTTAGAAATTAAGAACTTAAAATAAGAACTTAATTTAGGAATTTATTTTGGATAAAAGATATCTAATTTGAGTTCGGGTTTAAGAACTGATATTTTTATTCAAGCAAATGAACTTAAATTTTATAAAGATTCAAGAATTAGTGTTTAGGTTAAAAATCAAGAGTTTAGGAATCCTCTAAACAATTTAAAAATATGTTTAGGAGATTTAGAATCAAAATCTCAAATTTCAATTAATTAGTTACTAATCTAACTTTGTCAACTTGTCTATTTATATCCTATGATTAATTTAATTCATTCAAATCTATCTAAACCAATTTCTAATATATGTGAAGGTTTGGGGTATTTCATTGAGAGACCAAGTAAATAATAAATAAAAATCGCGCCATCAACATGGGCACTAAAGAATGCAAGATTTAAACAAAGTATATTAGGAAATCTAATAAACTTCCCCTAAATACCAATATAAACATAAATTAAAATTAAGAGAAATGAAATAAAAATAGGTATTAAATAATAAATGTCAGCTACTTTAAGGTTAGTACATTAAAAGACCTACGAAAACAATAAAAGCTAAATAATAAGACTATCAAGCTAAAGAAGACTTAAGAATGCCTATTAAATTTATTAACATTTATAGTATGAATAAAATACATAAATTGAATAAATAAAGTTAATTATTGTATAATACTCCAAATAAGCTTTTTAACTTCTATTTATATGTAAAAATCCGAGTTAAAATAAATATTATAAGCTTAATTGAAGATCATATGATAAAAACTAGTATTTGAAGCCATTTAGACCAATTTTTGTAAGAAAAAAACCCAAATATACAAATTTTATATTAAAACTAGAAAATAAAGGATTTTATGAGCATAAAATGACATATACTTAATAAAGATATCGGATAATTAATCATGTACTAAATTAAAGAATGTACTTGTAAACCCCCTAATTACACATAACTTGAATATAATAGTTAACAAGAATATAACATAAAATTTTGAAGAACCTTGAGAAAAAGTCCCAAAAAATTACTCTTAATTTTTTTTTCGCAATTTAAGAAGATTAAAGTGTTTACAAATTTGAGTAAAATAAAGAAATTAGAATCTTTACCAATAAAGTTACAAGACAAAAATGTAACTTCCGTAACATGTGATGTTTTCTATTAATTAAAGTGTAGATAAAATATCATGGGCCTCATAATAACGAAACCTCTTATTTATCAAATTGGGATCATAAATATATATTATAATAGTGCGAAGTTTGATATCATAAGAATATTAAGTAAATATTTAATAATTATAAATGGATTATATATGGATAATTTCGAATGTAGTGATAATAGAATGGATGAAGTTCAAAGTTATAATTCATTAGGCTCATCATGTGCATTCACTTTTATATCAGTCAAATAAGTATCATATTTATTTGTGTATAAAGCTTATAAAGGATATTGATAATATAAAATTAATAAATCTATTGAAAGTGAATATACAGAGCACTCAAGAAGCCATACGTGATACCATGGTACAATGTCGAAAATTATTATTGACTAGGATTTGTAGTGTCAAACTTAGGTAAATTGATCATTGTTATTATAAAAAATAAAAAATAAAAAACTAGCTAATAGTGAGTAATTTTATAAATTATAAGTTAAACTAAAGGATGTTTCTGTATGATACATAAGTCGTGTATTGATACAACAAAATAAAACCTTGGAACCACTAAAAACATCTAGATTTTCAAAGTGTATACGCTTAAACAAACCATAGTTAAATATAATCTAGTGTTAACATAAAAATATTTAAATATGATATTGCATCATAAAATTTTCAAAAGCTCAAAACATAAATGTATATATTTATAAAATAATGGATAAAAATTTTTCACATCCAGACCATCTAATAAGGGAATAATCATGAATTTTTATTTGCTTCCCCTGAACGTTCCTATATCTAGAAATGGGAGAATATTAGATATATATAAATGTGTCGACAAAAGGGAGCAGATGAAGTGACGAAAAACATTCTCATTCCCACCTCACTTCCATATTTCTTAGCTGTCACATTATTTACTCACTGGAAAAATAATCACATTTAACCAAATGAAGTGTTTGACTTTTCAAACTTAACCTATATACGAAAAAAAAAAAAGGAAAAGGAAAAACTTTCACCATCAGCTCTTATGTCTGGACATGCGTTGTGTACTACATGGGGGGGGGGGGGGGGGGAGGGAATTAATCCAATTGCTTTCTAAGCAAGCTAAAAGGGCACACATGATTAATATTACCCTTCCTTTCCTCATAAAGGAATGAAATAGTATAATGTCACGTTTGATATACAAGAATTATTCGGAATGGAATGGATTAGAATCGAAAGAATGGAATGGAATGAAATCAATAAAAGAATGACAAATCCATTCATTTGTTTGGATACGAACACGGAATGAAATAGATATGAATTAATTTACATTAGAATTTATCAAAAATATCCGCTACAAAAAATAAGATAATAAATTTATATAGGATAAAAACGTAATTTAAGTATAAATGCTTAATGGAAGGAGGAATGGAATCACGATTCCGTCTTCTCAAAAGCGAAATCGAATTCCACTTTAAAGCCGGAATCATCGATTCCAGGAAATCACGATTCCGCCTTCTCATGATGCTTCCAAACGTAGAAAAGGGAATGAAAGTCGGAATCATGATTCCATTCCGATCCATTCCCAGATACCAAACATGCCATAAATGAAAAACAAAACTTGATGCCTTCCCCATTACCCATTTCGATAACCACAAGCCCTTCATGTTCCTACTAATCAATGCCATTTATTTCTTCTTCCTCTCGTTTTCAATACCGCTAGCATCTGTTTCACAGAAGTACCCTCACTTCATGCACAATTTAATACAATTGAAAATTAGAAAGCATTCAAGCTTAACGAGGTAAAGAACAAACTATACCTATCTAAACTTATTTTTAGCTTACTAAGAGCAATTAATACTTATAGCTAACCCCATTTATTCTTCTTATAGGATTCTCCTCAAGATAAATAAAATAAATCCTTTTACAAATCCTACAAGTACTAAGGTAATCATCTTTTATAACTTACTATCTTGTTTAATTACTAATTTAAAAAAATAAAAAAGGTAAATAAAGACCATATTAGAGGGGGAGATTGCAGGAAGACAACGGGTATGATGGAACCCCCACATGAGTTAGAGGGGGAGATTGCCGGGTTGTAGATCTAACTCATATGGGTTTATAACCAAGAGGATCCTAAATATATGTTGTATATATTTAGAAGACATTGAAATCAAGGATACCTAAGTATATGGTATATACTTGAAAGAGACTTGAAATAAAGATTTTTTTTGTGCAAACAAAGGATGAATTGATGTACACATGTAATTGAAGGAAGCAAGGTTGCTGGCCTAGAACATATAAAAGCCAGCGTTGGAATTGGAAAATATTTTTGAGAGTAGCAGATAATCTAGGATGGCTTCAATGTCGCCAACCGAAGTGGAGTACACTGCCAGCATAAGCGTCAAAACCATTGGCATTGAGCTGGCGTAGGAATGCCGATTCAGCACAGCCTTCATATGCTGCCAGCCTTTATTTAAAGTGCACCAGCTTATGTTTGCAACCTGTTTCCCTTTGTGTTTTGGTATAATACTCCTTGTTTGTTCTTAGAGTTTGTATGAGATGAGGAACGGAGGCTATCATAAATCTTAGAGAGAGATTCTAGAAAGAGAGGGGCCTACTCCTATTGTAACCTACTGATTCATGGTGATGGTTTAGTGATCCACTAGTATTATCTAGTAAGGAAAGTCTGTATAATCCCATTATTGTAATAGAGGAAGAATTGCGTGCTGTTAGTCCCATAGTTTTTACCCAAATTAAGGTTTTTCGTGTTAAATCCTGGTGTTATTTATTTTAATTCTGCAATTTTATTTGTTGTTTTGTTATCACATTGGCAAGATGAAAAATCTGTTTTTTATTACAGGTTATTGAAAGATTTTTCTTAACATTATTGTACTTATTTAAACCGACACGTCTTGGATACATAGTTAACTAGTATATAAATTTTCTTATCATTATTTCCAAGAATGTCTAATTCAATAGGTGTAACAATCAGTCAAATTTAGTGTATACTTGTAAAATCTGAGATTGGTATGCTGTGTGTGTACGTAATTATGATTCTAGATTTGCAAGAAAAGACGATCCGTTAATTGTTATTTTTCAGTTTTTCCTATGGCATCGCACGTCTAAAGACTGAGAAAATAGGGGTGTCAAATAATCAAAGTTGGGCAGCTTCCTTCATGACCGCCGGCATATGGCACTGTTCTTTCACCATACAAGCCTTCGTTTATCTCATATAACTTTACCCGGACTCCCTTCTTACCGCATCCCTGACTGCTGACAAGTGACAATTCTGGTGTAATTCAATGCACCATGGATAACGTGATGGTCTTGGCCCCCCCGGGATGGATCTATAGATATTAGAAAATGACAAAGAAAAAAAACCATAGAGACTTTAGCGTCATATTTTTACAAAAAACAAAAAAAAATTATGCATTTGGGGGTGAAAATGAACGAACACGGTTCATAAACTAATTGAATTCGGCTTGATAACATCAGAGTTTGATTCAAGCGGGGATGCAAATGATCAAAGCTAGTTTACAAACTACTCGAACTTGATTTGATGCTTACTTGAATTGAATCCGAGAATAATTGAGTTTGATCTATTCTAATAGCTTACTGAATGGATCTTGAGCTTCATATATTTAACTCGATTAGCTCATGAGCTTAATCGGGTTTTATTGAACTCAAGTAGAATATAAATATTAATTGAATTCAAATTAGTTTGGGTATTAGTATTATTTTAATTAGAATTAAAAATACTTTTTTTAATAAATCGAGCATAAACAAATTCAATCGAATCAAGCTTGAACTTATGCAGGTCGCTTTGAGCCCGACTCGAGCTTTGAAATTTTAGGCCGAGCTCAGCCTCAGCACTTTACCGTCTCTATTTCACTCAATTGCAACCCTAGATTTGAGAATAGGTAAGTCAAGCTCGAACTCGAATAACTTAAGAAGTTTATGGAGCCTTGCCTAAGCTTCATATGTTTAGTTTAATCAGCTTGCAACCTAATCGAGCTCTGTTGAGTTCAAATTGAATAGAAATGCTAAGTAAATCCGAATCGAGTTTGGGTATTATTACTGTTTTAATTAAAATTAAAATTATGTTTTAATGAATTGAATCTAAAGTGAGCTTAACCAAGTCGAGTTCAAGTTTATCTAGTATTATATTGAATAAGACTAGAGCTAAGTTTGGGTTTTCAAATTTAGAATCAAACTCGAGCTCATCTCGGTGAACTTGAACACAAATTTATACCATCTCAATTCAACTCGCTTCCAATGTTTTACACATGAGTATAAATATACTTGGCAAAAAACACACCCATCACTTATGTAGAAATGGTCACGCAAAGGATAATTTATATTAAAGAGGATATAACCTTTTACTGCCATATCATTATAAAAATTTTATTATACATGTGTGTATATAAGTAAACACACACATGCACGTATTTAATCCATTATTTTCCACTCATTATTACGAATATTTAGATGAAAACATCTTTGTGCATATCAAAGTATTAATTGCTCTACATCTCTCCTTTTCCTTGTCATTGTCTACCGATTGTAGGTTTTTTCTTTCTTTAAATAATTTTGTTTGACTTTTTTTGCATGTATAATGCTATAAGAACAATACATTTGGTAACTTAGTACAACATAGGATACGTTTTACGCATTTGTTTTAACTTTTTTAAAATTTTTTTCCTTTTAAAACATAGAATCTTTTACATATGAAATGAATATTTGCTAGGATATCTTGTTGGTTGATATGTACGTTGAAGTTACATTAAATTTTGTAATTGTTGTTTGTGATGCATAGCTATTTGTTTTTTTTCTTTTTTCTTTTTTCTTTTCTTTTTTCAAATGGTGCTAAAAATCCGAATTTAGATTGTCATAGTGTGGTGTATGTTGTACTTGTGTGATGATTGTTTCTAAGGAAACCTCTAAATGAAAAATGATGAGTTTTATACAATATTTTGTGTGTGTAGTACAATAGTCACAATATATTACATTTCATGCAGCATTTATGGAACCTTTATAATTGATTATAATTGTTACATAAAATTGAATTTTGCAAAGAAAAAAAATATTACGTATATATTTGTTAATTAATAAATATAATAGCTTACACCATATCTACTAGCTTAAACTTTTAGATTAAATGATTGTGATGCTAATCTCCATCGTGATATCTGAACCAATATGGCCTCACGACCCATGAAGATCCTGCCAGTGATGACAGGCCATGAAGCAAAATGTCCAAAGTCATATAATGAAGATAAACGGTGGTTGACAACTTACAAAGCCAAGCCATGATGGTGATGGCAACTTACAAAACCAAGCCACAAGTGAGGGAAGGGTTAAATAATAAATATAATAACATATACTATATCTATAAGCATAAGTTTTTAGATCAAATAGTGGTGGTACTTAATCTCGTTCTTTAAACTTACAATCAAAGGCCTCTTAGCTAAATAAATAAGAAGTATGCTATTCTTCCCATTTTTGTCGCCTAAATTTCTATACCATCTTTCAAAATCACGGCTAGTGAAGCAAAAACAAGTTATAGCCTTAAGCTCAAAATTGAATTCTTTGACTTAAATATGTAATGTAATTGTTATTATCATTTTATATCTCCTTCATATTAGTTAGATGTAAATTCTAGTTGTTCCCCAACGTGCATGAAACACACACACATGCTATCTTGTAGCTCCAATCCAATTTCATGCTTAAACACCCATATCATTCAAGATAGATCAACTTGACTAATATAGAAATTCAAGCAAGAGTAAGGGTTTGTTTGGATTGTCCTATTTTTATCTATATCGTATTTGCATTAGATCTATATTATATTAAATCTACATCTTTATTTTATCTATATTATATATGTACCATACATGTTTGTCTACTTATGATTAAAACAGTTAATTTTTCAACAGTATTTGATTCTTGACAAACATTTATTTAAAAACGATAAAAATGTAGTGCCAAAATGACCATAATATGATAAAACAAACATATCCTCAATAAAAAAGGGATCAAGTGGAAGGTGTTTTATGCAAATTGATAACACCAATTACTTATACCTAACCAACAAAATGGAAAATTCTATAATCCCAATATTAATTTCAACAAAAACGATCCATGGACTATTTAACAATTTACATTCATACCTAGCTATAATTGTACCTAAACATCTCAAGGGTCTGGGTATAGTTAGATTCACCAAAACAAGGAGCCAGAACCACTCCTTATAGGTGGTGGGGCAAGTCTAACCTATGGACTCACAAGGTCCAGGTTGGGTAGAAATGGCTCTAACCCATCCAATTTTATCATAAAAAAATTAAAAAAAAAATATTTTCTTAATTTAAAATAAAACTTCAAATTTAGAGCGTAAATTTGGCCTAAGAATATACTAGTCTTTAGCCTAATTTCATTTAAAACTATCAAGGATGTGCAATTATTTATACATTGTATATCATCTTTGAGTTTAAAGATTAGCAATATAAGATGAGAGTAATACTCTAAAAGAGTAGAATTTACACAAGAAAAGAAAGTTTCATATTGTTTAGAATTGGGATTGCTCTCTTAGAGGAGCTCTCTATAAAGCATGAGATATGTTTGTAAATTATATTTATTACATGTTGCTATCAACAACACATTAAATACTTGTGAATCAATAAGAACTTATAAGCCCACATGATATGTGGGGTAAAATTTCATTTATAATTCAATTGATCTATAAAAAATAAAAAATATCAATATATCATTAAAAGAAAATATACCCAAAAAGTATGAAAAAATATTGAAAAGGAATTATAATAACAAAGGTAATAAAATCCTTCATTATATATGGATTTTATTTTTTTGTGATTGCAACATTAAAGAATATATTAAATTTATCGAAATGATTACAATAATTAACCATTTAATGATGAAAGTTGATAAATTAATTATAGTATTGTATATATGTTATTATTTCATTATATGTTTTATGTGTTGGCTCTATATGATATTAACTATTGTTTTATTATATATTTATATAACATTAAAGAAAATTTTAAAATTTATTTAACAGATTACCATAATTAATAATTCAACAATGGAAGTTCACAAATTAATTATGGTATTATAGATATGTTATTCTTTCATTATAAATATTATGTGTTGGTACTATATGATATTAATTATTATTTTAATTACATATTTATGTAATCTCATATTATGTGAGAATAATTATAATTCTGTAAGTTGTGGAAATGTAATATTATGTGTGAAGATTTATGTCATTTAATATTATATCATGCAAACATTGCTACTCTTTTTATGTAAAACTTAAGGTCACAATCCTTTGTAACTAAAATGAAAAACATAATTAAAAGTAATTAACTTTAACTAATAGAAAGGTATATGCCATAAAATAAAAGATAATAGTGATAAAATAACATTATTAATAAAAAGATATAAAAGATAAAAGCTTATTGTGCTAAAAAGGTATTACATTAAAAAGAAGTATACACAAACTAACGACTATTATATCTTTCTATATAATATATACACTAGCATATGATGCACCCACGTTGCATGTGCAAAAAAAAAAAAAGAAATAATAAAGAAAAAGTGGGAATAATTATAAAAAAAAAAGTAAAAAATGGAAGATTTTTAATCGAGAGAGAGGGAGAAGAGAGAGAAAGAGAAAGAGTGGGAAGAATGAAAGAGTAACCATCAAAGATTGGCTAATATTTTTTGACACGAATTGTGTAGCTTTCCTTTAATATTAATATATATATATATATATATATCAAAGTCTAATATGACAATTTTTAATGAAATAATATATCACTTAAAAATGACTATAAAAAAACTATTATGAAATGTTGTGTCATTTTGCATTAATTATATAAAAGTTGCTACAATTCCAAAAATTACATTGATCTTAAAAGACATGTCTTTTCAATAATTTATATTAAACCAAGGACTGTTGTCATAACAATAGATTACTTTCAGACTAATGTTTTATGCACAAAAATCATTTATCTATATACTAAAATGGTATTAAAATGAAAATAAAAAATACGAAAAAGTGCATTGATAATTTGATGTAAAAATGAATTATTTCATAACAGTATGCCACTTACAAAAATATATACAGTAACAGTGAGGATTGGAAAACTGAAATACTTTTCTTGTACAATTATTATGAGGATTTAGGGTAATAAAGTAAAAATTTCCACAAGCAAGATTTCATGTGAAAAATATATAAGTGGGAAAAAATTGTGTGTTATCAAAAATTAAGTTTTGAAAATTTACACGTATATAAACGAAGTTAAATTTTAAACTAAACTGACTTATTAAAATCACCAATTATGTAGAACAAATGATCTAAAAATGAACAAAATTAAAAATTATGCTTTTAAATATGTAAAAATGTTGTTTCGATCTTTTTCCATTTATATATAAAGATGATATTGCGATTATGCATAGTCTCTCTTTTAATGGAATATAAACAAAATGAAAACTCAAATATTGTGGATCAAAATGGAAAATGAACAAATTGTTGGTAAATAAATCATTGCAATGGAGAGTGCATTGTGAAGACAGATGGAGAACTGCAAGTTGATAATAAAGAGTAGAAAAGATCAATTTGAATAGAGAGAGAGAAAGAAACAATACATGTGAGAAAAGGAGGAGGGAAAAGAGTGAAGGAAAAAAATTTGAAAGAAATTGGGTAAAGAATAAGTGTAAGATTAGAGAAAAGATAAATAAAGATAGAAGAAAAGTAATAATAAATATATAATAAATTTTTAAATAGTGGTATATGTTGGAAAATACAAAAAAAAAAAAAAAAAAAACACAGTGTGGAGGAAGGCTTTGTAAATTATATATTATAAATAGAATAGATTTATAACATTGTTCGAAAACACTGAAAGGATATAATGTTGTGAAGGCTCCAAAATTATATGTCATAAAGCAAATGGAGAACTGCAACTTCATAACAAAGAGAAACAAAGATTAATTTGAATACAAAGAGATGGATAAAAGGAAAAAAAAATGTGAGAAAAGGATGGAGAAAAGAGTGAATAAAAAAATTGAAAGAAATTGGATAAAGAGTAAATGAAAGGAATGAGCTAAGATAAATAAAGATAGAAGAAAAATGATACTAAATATATAATAAAATTTTAAATAATTGTATCTGTTGGAAAATATTGAAAATGCATGGAGAAGGCTTTGGAAATTATATTATTAATATATTTCTATTAACAAGGAAAATAGTTTAAACATTAAATATTATTTATTATTTCAACTTTTCTTTACTTTATATTTTCATTGTTTTATTTCCTATATTTATGATAAAAATATTTTTTATTTTTTATTTTTTAAATAGAATCTAGTGTAGTCGCCAGGTCCATGGGTCTTGGCTGGGTATTGATTAGGCCTATGGACCATGATCAGTCTAGTAGTCGAGTTAAACTGTATAGTCCATAGTATCTGTCAGGATGTTTATTTGAAAATTCATACTTGTACAGGGATCAAAATGTGAATACGGTAGTTAGTAATATAAGATCTTAGTAAGTAATAATTTTGAAGAGGTTCTTTAGTTTTATTTTCTGCTTGTTTCTGAGGGTGCGTTTTCTCCCCTGAGTTGTATTTGTTTATTACTAGTATGAGTAACATCTCTTTTGGGTGTTTTTACCAAAAGAAAATGTTGATTATAAATCATATTTAACTATGTACATTTCAATGTATATCTTAAATTGAAAGTCTCTTAGGGTGTTGGTATTCGTATCATTATAGAAAACTATAACAATATTAATTACAAAGCATATTTAACTATGATCATATCAATGTATATCTTAAATTGGAAGTCTTTTACGGTGTTGATATTAAAACCAATGACGTTGTCTTGTATAGCCAAAAAAAAAAATTCCAGAGAACTAAAACTTGGTTCTGTCGACCTTGGAAATTCTATGGGTATCATACACTAAGAGTTAAAGGCTAGAAAAGTGGTTCCATATGCATATAATATACAGTTCCACTTTCTTGTAATGAAGGATCTTGCTAAAAATTGTTTTTACTCTTCGAAGAGATGGAGAGCCATACTATGCCAGCTCAGAATTGGGTGGGGCTAGTCAGTTAGAACTTCTCGCCCACCTCTAGATAGCAATTTATCAAAAAGAGTTCTTCGAAAACAGGTATGCTCAATCATTTTCTTTCTATTCATTTTCATTATCCTTTTATGAGGTAACATCATATTTCCTGAAATTACAAAGTCGGTTCCAGTGCAAACAAACGACAGAAAAAATCAACCCTTTTTTCTTAACCCAACTGATTAATTTAACTTCATACTCCTTCTAGGACAATATTACATTATTTTGGTTGCCTCTTATTTCAATCATACAATCCTATTTTATTTCAATATCCTGCACTAGACAACACAGTACACTGTAACGTAAATACCATGTTAAATTGCAAAGATCATCGTAATACAAGGCTTTTTAACAGCTTACAAACTTGTACTTGGCCACAATATAACCCCGATAAAGACCATTTCTGTTTGTATCCAATCGCCAAAACACGCTTGCATCCAAACTTAAGGCTCCAATTGCACTATTGCACTGGTCGATGATTCTCACCTTTTCATGAGTTCCAGTTTCCATATTTGTCACCTGTGTGTACATGAATATATAGAAATTTAGGGTCTTTATTTACGGACAAATCAATATATACAACTCTTGTATTCATTATTTCTTATTTTTATTTATCACGTGTCAAAATATTATTCGCTTGTTCAAAGTTGTGTGTGTATTGATAAGGTTTATGTCATGCATGTTATCTAACGAGAATAACAAGTTTCAGCGTGAATTTTAAAAATATGAAATTAATCTCTTAATTACTAGCTATGATGCGATATCTTGTTTATAATATGGATTGAAAAAAAAAAAAAAAAAAAACTAATAACGAAATAAGAAAGTTTGATTTTTGAAGAAAACTTTAGATTTGTACTGCTATTGCATAAAAGGACCTGAATATGGTGAACATGCACTTAACGGCCAAAATTTGTACTGTTCCCCAAAGAAAGTTCTAATTTTGCTAAGTTAGATATCCTATCATATCCACGTGACTCTGTGACCAAATTTATGTAGTACCAATAATGCAACGTCTGATTGAAGAAATTAGACGTCGTCACAAGTTGGTTCGGGCCTAGAATTAGATCCAAACAACCAGTTCTCCATTCCAAAAATGGTGGAACCGAAACCGAACTTGCGATAGCTGGCTCGATTCCCGATTCTTAGAAACCACTGGTTCCCACAGTTCAATTCCAGTTTCAGAATAATTGAAAACCATGATATAAAAATATATAAGTCAATTAAACAATTTGTTTAATTTAAATAAGAAAAAAATGCGCAAATAAATTTTTAATTTGAAATAACATTGAGTCTAACAATAATTGTTTATAGCTTATTAGTTAAAAGAAATCCCACAATTATATATTTATTTATATACAATCACTTATACTTTTTTAGTTGTTGTATTAATAATGTTACACTATAAAACATTTAAGATACAAGCAAGTCTCTATAATACAAAAACAAATCACATATTGTTTTGAAAGAAAATCTACTTTGGTTAAAAGTCCACATAAACTTAAAAACATATAATTTCAAATATATTTATTATCCGTATTGTTAATAACAATACATTAAATGTCGTGAATAAGAAATAAATTTTTTATTATTCATACAAAAATAGTTTTAAATATTTGTTTTCTAATTATAAGTTTATATAATTTTTTTCTTTTTTAAATTTTTGTGGCGTAGAACCGTGAGAACTATTGGTTCATAAACGGATGACTCCATAACCACAAGGTTAGGTGGTTTTTGAGGGATGAAACTATAAAGATTTGCCAAAATCAGTGGGTCTTTTGCCGGTTTGGATTCGCAATTCTCGAGCTAGTTTTTGGTTTAGAACCCACCGGTGATAGGTCAAGTTGGTTCTCAATTCGGAACAACCATGATGATGTTTAGGAAAAATAATGACAGATAAACTAGGTTCAAACTAAAAGCAATGATTTAATGGCACTTTGGTACGTAGGAATCAATTTGGATTGGAATTGCGATTGCAATCCATTAGGTGAATTTACACACTATCTTAAACTAGGATTCATTATATGTAATTTGCATATTATCTTATTCATTTCCCGGCAAGATTTTCTTCAAAAATTTCTTCCTTTTCTAGAGTACTAATGATTTATATATATTCTAAATAATTTATGCATTTATACATAAATTCTTTTCTTTTTTATATAATCTTTTATAAACAGAGCAAATCCGGTCTTTCCACAATAGTTTTCTCGCCAACAACAACAACAACAATAATAATAATAATAATAATAATAATATATTTTTTATTAAATAATACAGAAAGATTACAGCTCAATTTTCACATAATTGTTACATGAAAAAGTTTATTTGAACGGATCCCCCGCCTTAGTAATATGATAGCATCCAAAATAAATAAATGATGAATATATATTACATGACATGACGAGAAGTCCGAACAGAAATTTAAACTTAATTATATACACATGAGTAATTTATATTCTTAACACACATACTACGAGTGTATCATTTTTATAATAGAATAACATAATAAAAGAGTGAAATAGTTGAGCCATGGGCAAAAATTCACACACCTTCAAGCATTTACCACAGGCAGCTTTGCCGGTTGGTCCAACAGTGCCACAGAAAGCGGCCCATCCATATTGTTTCCGCCATGCCAAGGGCTTATCTGCATCAGATGCTGCACAGTAAGCATGAACATCACTCAGACTCCACCCATTATCCTCCGGACTGTAATAGTGATATCGTGCCTTAACGTTTGAAGCACTTTGTGCTTGTGCACAACCTACAGTCACACTCAACAAAACCACCACAAGAATATCGGAAAACCTCATCATTGCTTGTTTTTGCTAAGGTTATATGGACGAGGACGAGGTAAGGTGCGTTCTATATATATTTTATGTATATGTCAGTTTGAAGCATGTGTGGTTGTGAGTGATGGAAGATTGCAGGTATATTTATAGGGTGAAGATGTCGTTTTGAAATTACCGAATTGGCCATTTAGTCAGAAATATCGAATAGGTAAATATACATCACATGCATGACTTACCATTTATATGTTAACAAATTTGTATAGTAATGAGTAATTTTTAAAATAATCATCACCTACATATATATTCATATGTTAAAAGTTTATTAGTAATTATTTATCAAGTATATATCACATTTAGCGTGTAATATTCATCAAATTTTTCTCATTTTAATGGATCATGTATATGGCTGTGTATAGTCAACCAGATTGATGGATAGAAGTCCAAATTGAACTCGAAGATGTAATTTTCGAATTGCCGAAGTGGCCCTCCTTTTAGAGGGACATATGTATGGTTACATATTGACAGTTAATTTAATGGGACAAAAATCCAAATCATGTACTTAGACAGGTCAAATTTATCGAGCTACATGAACAGTGTTTGAGGGACTAGATTTTCGCATGATTCAATTCGAACTAACGTGGTTTACTAATTTCAACATATTTTCTTTTTATCTGATTTTAAACCTTATCTTACTTATGGTCGATAAATATTGTGAACTTATTTGCATCTTTTTCTTAATCCATTGTGTCTAGTCTTTAAGATCTTCTTTATCAATAAGTTATTCAGAAAGTTACTTTAGTATCTTAAGCAATTCTTTTTACGAACTCGCCAATTTATGTGTTAGTTTCCTCGGTAAGGTACTTTAACAATTTTTTAATACTTTTATGGGTTTCACATTACATAAATAATGTAAAAGTAGCATCAAAAGGACAAAAAAAAAAAAAAAGAGGCTTTTACAATTGCTTGGCAGAGCAACCCACCAAATTTAAGCAACCCCTTTTATTGCTTAAGCAACTCCTAAAAGGGTTTCTTAATTTAGGTTTCCATGCTAAGCAACCCAAATAAAGTTGCTCTAAAGAAGAAAAGTAATTGTTACTATAAATTGGTCGTATTTTATAATAATTACTATTAATAGCAATTCTATTATATAATTACCTCCTATAACAATTTTTTTTTTTTTTTTTTTGCCCCCAAGGTTGTAGGAATAGTAACATATTTAGATACTTAGAGTTTTGCAAAATGGAAGATTTGCTACAAAATTTTTTTACTATTGTGATATAAACAATTACTATTAATAGCAATTCTATTATATAATTACCTACTATAACAAATTTTTTTGCCCCCAAGGTTATAGGAATAGTAACATATTAGGATACTTAGAATTTTGCAAGATGGAAGAGATGCGACAAAATATTTTTACTATTGTGATATATCCACAACTACTTTCGAGTGATTTAAAAGTGTTGCATATAGTACTGTAACAACATAAGCTTCACAGTGGTTTTATATATTACAAATCTTAAAATTACCCGTAGTGCATTTAACATTACTATAGTAACAAAAAAATTATTACACTAAGTAATTGCAAAACTAGAATTGTTATAGATTGAATATAGATTGAACTTTAGCAATTTTTCATAAACTATAAATATTCAAAGTTGTAGTCTATTCCTTTCCTTAATAGAGTTTGTTACAACCGAACTACACAAGTGACTTAAGGATTTTACATCATGAATTGCATGTACAAATCACAAATAGAGTTGTAATAGAGCTGTTGACAACTGATCTAGTTTGTGACAGCTGATTTTACATAATATCACAACAAAAAGTAGTTTTAACTACCGTACATGTATAAAAACAAAGGGGATGAATGGAATAGGGTATGAACCCAGCTTACAAAAAAGAGCAAGTGTTGGAGTTTGTGGCTTCCTCGAATAGCCATATTTTCCTTAGTCTCAAACCTACATGCACATAAACATCCATAGTTAGAACTTGAGATAACGAACGTGAGACAAAAAGAGAGAGTAGAGTTAGGGTTTATTTCTTATTTGAATTCCCTTTTGGCAAGAGGCACAAATTAGGGTTTGTTAGGAAGTTTTTATGCTCGGAGTTAGGTTAAGTCGAGTATATCATTCAGTGCTCTCATCCTTGATTGATTCTTAATCTTTTGTTCATGGCTTCTGTTATTCGTTCTCATGAATCAATGGATGAAATGGATGCTATGAAGAAGACGTTGATTGCCATTCAAGATAGCTTAAGTAAAATGAATGATGGAATTAAGACATTGGAAGTGAATTAGAATCTATCAAGATCCAATCATTCTAATAATCATGAATAAGATTCATTATTTTTGGGTAATAATAGTCAGTATGGTAATCTGTTGAAAGGGATCAAGTTAGAGATTCTGAAATTTTCCGGGGAAGATGTATTAAGGTGGCTTTTCAAAGATGATTAATTTTTGTGTTCCACCACATTCCCGCTGAACAGAGGATAACAATTGCGTCTTTTGCCTTAGAAGGCAATGCTTTAAATTGGTACAAGTAGATATATCTAAATAAACAACTTAGCTCTTGGACTAAGTTTACTAAAGCCCTTAAAAAAAGATTTAAGCCATCAGTTTATGAGGATGTTTAAGGCATGTTTGCCAAATTAACCCAATCATCCTCTGTCTCACATTACCAATCACAGTTTGAGGAACTATCAAGCAGAATTATGGGATTACCTGAATCATTCATTCTTAACTATTTCATCTCCGGATTAATTCCTGCATTTAGACGTGAGGTCCAAATTTCTAGACCTAGAGACTTAATGAATGCTGTATGATTAGCTAGAATGCATGAAGATAAACTTAAGGAGCAGTCAGTAGGATTTAAACCTTTTAAACCCATTTCTTTCACATATAGTTCAACACCATTGTAATTTTCAAAACCACATGTACTAGTACCAAACAAATCATCTCAATTAGGTACTTCTAATTCTACTTCTACTTCTTTACCTATTAAACGTTTAACTCTTGAAGAAATGCAAGCTAGACGTGAGAGAGGCCTTTGTTTTAACTGTGATGAAAAATTTAGGAGAAATCACAAATGCAAAGCAAAAATTCTATTGCTTCTTTCTGATACTAATGATGTGAGTGAGATACAGAATATTTATGATTTAGATGAGAAGGGTGGTATGCATTGCACTATTAGTTATAATGCTTTGAATGGAGACATGTTTCCTAGAACACTTTGATTTCAAGGAACTATTAATTCTTGAAAAGTTTCAGTGCTTGTTGATTTGAGTAGTACTCATAATTTTATGCATAACAGAGTTGCCAAACATTTAGGCTTTACTATAATTCCTGCTTCACAATTTAATGTCATGCTAGGGAATAGTCAAAAACTTATATGTCAAGGGCAATGCAAACTTTTTCACATGAATATTCAAGGATTTGCTTTTTAAGCTACCTTTTATATCTTAGATATTCAAGAAGCTATAGTAGTCCTCGATGTTCAGTGGCTCTAGGGATTAGGACCTATCACAATTGATTACAATGGGTTAATCACGACATTTTATCATTTAGGATCTCAGATTACCCTAATAGGTGATCAATCTATTCCAACACAACTGATTTCTCACAATCAGTTAAGGTGGCTCTTTAAAGTTCATGTTGTAGCTTCTTGTTACAGAATTGTGGCTCAGATGGATACTATTTCTGCGAATACCACCAACAATAGTTTTATTGAAGAACTATTGGGTAGATTTTCATCAATTTTTGAGCCACCATCATCATTGCCTCCTTTGAGATCTATACAACATCATTTAATAAATGTGGTAGATGCAAAGAATGTAAAGCCTTATCGATACCCACATTTCCAGAAGGAGGAAATTGAGAATTAGGTACATGAGATGATTAAACAAGGCATTTTTTAGTGTAGCAATAGCCCTTTTTCATCTCCAGTCTTGTTGGATAAGAAAAAAGACGATTCTTTGAGGTTTTGTGTGGACTACAAGGCACTTAATCAGGGCACTATTAAGGACGTATTTCCTATTCCCACAATTGATGAATTTCTTGATGAGTTATATAGAGCTAAGATTTTTTTCAAAATTGGACTTACGTGCTGGTTACCATCATATTAGGGTGGCTCCATATGATGTTTCAAAGATCGCTTTTCATAGACATGAAGGACACTATGAGTTCCTTGTGATGCCTTTTAGCCTTAGCAATGCACCGGCCACATTTCAATCCATGATGAATCAATTTTTAAACCTTTCTTACGAAAATTTCTAATTGTTTTTTCAATGATATTCTTGTTTACAGCAGGTTTTTGACTGAACATATTCCACATTTAGAAAAGTGTTTGCTACATTACAAGCTAACACTCTTTATCTCAAGAAATCGAATTGTGCTTTCGGCCAAACTACTATTGAATATCTCGGACATATTATATCAAACCATGGTGTATAACCTGATCCATCTAAGGTGGCAGCCGCATAAGATTGGCTAGTTCCCTAATCTTTGCAGCATTTAAGAGCTTTTTTGGGGCTTTCAGGATATTATAGATGGTTCATCAAATCATGTGCTTCCATTGCCAGTACTTTGACAGACTTATTGAAAAAGGATGCCTTCCACTGGTCAGTAGAGGCTTAGTGTGCTTTTAACTCACTTAAACAGGCTTTAGTGTCAGCCTCAATAATGGTCTTGACAAATTTAAAAAAAAAAAAGGTTTGTTTTAGAGATAGACGCTTCAGAATTAGGCAATAGAGCAGTTTTGTTGCAGGATGAGTGACATATTTCTTATTTCAATAAGAAATTACCAGTACATATGACTAAGGCATCAGCCTATGTTTGAGAGTTGTTTGGATTGGTGGAAACGATTAAGAAATGGTGACAATACTTGTTGGGATTACACTTTACTATACGAATAGATCATCGAAGCCTCAAGGAGCTCCTCACTCAGGTCATTTCTACTCCTGAGTAGCACGGATAATTAACTAAGCTTTTAAGGTACGATTATACCATTACATACAAGTGCAGATAAGAAAATGTTGTAGCTGATGCTCTATCTCGTCAGTATGATGGTATTCTTATGCAATTAGCTACTTCCATGCCTTTATTGCACATATCTGACACTATTAAGCAAGAATATACACAACTTCTAGCTTTCATTAAGTTGATTCATAAGTTAGAGCAAGAACAACAACTAAAGTGGCTGTTGAAATGGAATCAAGGTTTATTGTACGATAAAGGTAGACTATTTTTGGTTTCTACTTCTAAATTGATTCCTACTATTTTGCAAAAGTACCATCCGACTCCCATGTCAGGACATTTTGGCATTCTTAAAACATATAAAAGAATTGTAGCACAATTTTACTGGCTAGGAATGAAACATGATGTAGAACTATTTGTTAGAAATTTTGCAGTTTGCCAAAAAACCAAGTATTATACCTAAAAACCAGCTGGGCTATTGCAACCTTTACCAATACCTGAACAGATTTGGGAGGATATTTCCATGGACTTCATCACTTGTCTTCTTAAGTCCAATGGTTTTTAAGTTATTTTTATGGTTGTGGACCAGTTGTCAAAGCATCGCCATTTGGGAGCTTTGGGCTCTAATTTTTTTGCTACTAAGGTAGCTCAATTGTTTATACAAATGGTAGTTAAGCAACATGATTTCCTAAGATCCATTATTTCGGATAGGGATCCTATATTCATGAGTAGCTTTTGGAAAGACTTATTCCGTTTTAGTGGTTTTAAGTTATCTTATAGTACAGCTTATCACCCTCAATCTGATGGGTAGACCGAATTTTTAAATAGAACCATTCAACAATACTAAGATGATTTTTCATAGATGTTCCATCCCAAGGGTATAAACTTTTACCATGGGCTGAGTTTTCCTATAATACATCTTAACATGAAGGAGCTCGTTTGACATCTTTTGAAGCAATTTATGGAAGAAAACCATCTACCATTCCCATGTACATTAGAGG
Organism: Combretum micranthum; assembly: GCA_024138025.1. Lineage (NCBI taxonomy): Eukaryota > Viridiplantae > Streptophyta > Magnoliopsida > Myrtales > Combretaceae > Combretum > Combretum micranthum. The sequence continues at coordinate 529,271 of JAMXBD010000729.1, read as the reverse complement.
AAATTCTTCTTTAGAAGCAATCGATATGGAGCTTTCAACTAGAGATCAGATTTTGTCAATTTTACAGACACCTTAAAGTTGGGCTTATGCTATAAGGGATTGGGCTTATGTCAATTTGCGACCTTACAAATAGACTACAGTATTAGGTAATGCTCATCACAAGCTGTCATAGAGGTTTTATGGTCCATTTCGTATTATTAAATGAATTGGATCCGCTGCTTATCAATTGGAGCTACCTCAAGGATCTCAAATACATGATTTTTTTCATGTATCGTGCCTATATTCAGCTCAAGGTCCAACTGATGTACCATTGGCTTTACCATCAGGTTTTTATGAAGACCATCCACTAATTCAACCTCTATATGTTTTGGGTTCGAGAACAATTTCAAGACAAGGAGCAGAGGTGACTCAGTTACTCATTCAAAGGGATGGGTTGCTATTAGAGGATGCTACTTGGGAGGATCTTTCAAATTTTAAACGAATATATCCACATTTTGACCTTGAGGACAAGGTCGTGTCTCAAGAAAGGGCGAAAGTTGTTAGAACCAAACTACACAGATCTAGGAATAAGCCGAAGTGGCTTAAGGATTTTACATCATGAATTACATGTACAAATCACAAATAGAGTTGTAATAGAGCTGTTGACAGCTGATCTAGTTTGTGATAGCTGTTTTTACATAATATCATATTTTACATGTATAAAAACAGAGGGGATGAATGGAATAGGGTATGTATAGAAAAGAGCAAGTGTTGGAGTTGGTGGCTTCCTCGAATAGCCATACTTTCCTTAGTCTCAAACCTGCACGCACATAAACATCCATAGTTAGAACTTGAGATAACAGACGTGAGACAAAAAGAGAGAGTAGAGTTAGGGTATATATTTTATCTGAATTCCCTTTTGGCGAGAGGCACAGATTAGAGTTTTTTTAGGAAGTTTTTATACTCAGAATTGGGCTGGGCCAAGTATATCGGAGTTCTTCAACTAGATTACTCTAAGTAAAGTTCCACATTAACATTTAAATTTATAATTTGAAACTAAGTAAAATTAAACCATTTAACATTGTACATCTTAAGAACTTTTTTTTTTTTTATTTCTATGTTGTGACTATGCTAAAGAGTTCATTACCCCCAATATAAATGATTTTTCACAGTTCTATTAACGAGATCATTCGGTCAATTATTTTATCATTATAATAAATATGATAATTGATATATTAACTATTTCAATAATAAAATCATAGTTTGATATGAATTTGAGTCATCAAATAATAAATAAGATTTACCCTATTGAAATTAACCAAGTATATAGGATTTTTAAATATAAAAACGCAAAAATCTAATATTCGAGCGCCTAGCTGTACTGTTTCCCATAAAGGGAGTACAACTTCAATATGTTTTTCTTTTTCAATTATTATTTACCATAAGTTTCTAATATTGACGTAACTGCATATTTCATTCGGAACATATCATATCCACATTCACAACTATTTTGATTTGAAGTTTTTTCTTCTTTTTAATAGAATCATGGTTCGATGTCAATCATGAATCATGGAATACCCCAAATTAAATTCCATAAGCTTTGTGGTTTTTAATACAGGGATCTTATGAATAACCTGGGATGCTCTAATGCGCCCAAACGTTTTCTTTTGAGGTCTTGTGAACTGTGTTTAGGTAAACGTACATGTACTCCAGTCAAGGGCAAAATCGATGAAACATGCATGGTGGTTCAATCTACAACTCTGTTCTATAGATAAGCACTGCGAATTCATGCATCACTGTAGCCAGAAAAATCCGCATCTACATCTATATCTACTGCTCAATCGATCACAAGTCGTCGGGACTTTTGGAGTAACTGGCAGCCCTCGTGCCATGTTTGTTAGAATGTTCAGTTATGAAGTACAACTAGCGACGTTTCACAATCTTTAGGTCAGAAAACATTATATAAATAGTAAAACAGACACACTACAGAGATAAGCTGAAGATACATCTTGGATACTACAAAAATAAATTAATTAATTAAAAATCTAACCCAGTCATCCTTGTATTGTACAATGTCAAGACAGTGATTCATGAATTGGCACTGCTTAGATCTACAGAACAAAGTGGTAGATTGAACCACCATGCATGTTTCATAATTTTGCCATGACTAGAGTACAGGTACGTTTACCTAAACACAGTTCACAAGACCTCAAAAGAAAACGTTTGGGAGCATTGGAGCATCCCAGGTTATTCATAAGGTCCCTGTATTAAAAGCCTTACTTAGAGAAATTTCACTAAATAGCTTGTGAAAAACTTGATTTATCACTAAATTATATTGAAGTTTTTTGAATTACAAATTTTTCTCTTAAAAACCACAAAGCTTATGGAATTTAATTTGGGGTTTTCCATGATTCATGATTGACATTGACCCAGGATTCTATTAAAAAATAAAAAGAAAAAACTTTAAAGGAAACCTATTAACGCCTACACCACAATCGTACGATTAAGAACAAGTGCTCTTACGTCCTGGCAACATATGATGCACTAGACATGCGGATAGGTACATTTTCAACATTATTGTGGAGCCAGCACATTTTTACATACAAACTGATTCCTTTGAATGGTTTCATGTGGAAATTTTGATATAAATCAAATTAATTTAATCAGACTCAAGTTGAAATAATTTAGAGAATGCAAACTTAAAAAATTCAAAATGGAAACTATTTGTGTTAAAATTGTTTAACATAATCTTAATTTTTTAAATAGTCTTCGATATGGATGACTGTCCTTATATGTGGATTATGTCTCATTGGAACACATATTATGAGATAACTGGTTTATATTTAACCGAACTCGATAAGAACTCATTATTAGGAAGTTAAAACTAATTATCAAAACAACTTGATGTGATTAATCTTTTAGTTAATATCCAAGTTTTGTCCTTTCAAACAATACTATCGGTAGATGTAGAACTCTTCCTAGGGTAGTCACACACGTGTTTCGTGGGTCTCGAGCATGGCATATGACTTTAGAGTATTAACAAGAAGATAATATTTAATGATGGGATAATAATTTAGATAGAATGATGACAATAAGGAACAGTTAGTATCAATGTTTTGAATACACAAGTGACAGGTAAAGAATTTTTAGTAGACCTCGCATATCAACCTTATAGTTTCTAAGCAATTGGAGTGATAATCACGAGTTATCTATTTGATTCTTATAACCATAGCTTCCTCTATAGAATTTTATTTGTCTTTACTCTTCAAAATTTAGAAATGAGAAGGAGTGGCTAAATGTTTATAGACACTTTTTTTTTAGTCGAAGAGGATAAACATTTGCTCGTAGTATTTTGTCCCTCTTTGATGAAGGCTGTTTATAGGCACTTTAATGTAGCTGCAAACTATCATATCATCTCATCAATTGACGAATAAGATATAGCAAGCTCAATCTATATTTATCCTAAATGAGCACATATGGGTCAAGATCAATAGTCATTTTTCAATGTGCATGAGTTTACTAGAGAAGATTAGATGCAGATAGATTGGTTCATCAATTTCTATTTTGAGTCTACCAAACGAAATCTTCCCAAGTCATCTCTATATAGAAACCACGTTGATTGGACCTTGTCACCAAATCTAAAATTCAAGTTCAAATAATAATTATTATAATTATTATATATATATATTTAATCCCTCTACTTTCATTCCTAATCTTCTTCTATATGTCATCTTTAGTAAGTGCATTTGCAAGACATGCTTGGCACATAAAAATCTATTAATTGTAAATGTTTCCTAAAATTTTTGGTAAAAAATGGATAAATTTTTTAATCTTAGAAATATATATATTTTCATCTTCAAATATAGATCTATATTTAGGTTCCCAATAAATCATCACTAAAATCTATAAATAATAATAATAATAATAATAATTTTTAGAGCCTCAATATTCGAGAAGTGATATGTTTTAAAAAGTTATGAAAATATAAATATATTCTTTAAGTCTATCATATGTTCATGCAACAACTAGCAATTATTAAAATATATAAGCTATTATTAAGAGATAATAGTTTATATATCTTAATAATTTACTTCCATGTGCATATGTATATAGAGAGAGAGAGTATTGGGTTGTTGTTGAGAGGCAATTTATAAACGAAAATTTGTTATACTAAATTTCCAAGCACATTTTTGTTCTAATAAATAATAACATGGCAAGGTAATTAATTTAGTTTAAATTAATTTATATAAATATTAAATAACAGATGACGTATTATAATTTTATCGAAATAATAATATAACAGCAAACTTAATACAGTAAACATCATACCTATACGTAATCTGCAATTCTAGCAAGTTGTTAGTGTAGCCTTTAGGATAACATCTTCTGCTTTAAAAGTTATCTATTTGGCCCAAAAAGAGGAAAAAAAAAAAAGATATATAATGTAACATAAGATTGGTGTTCACGTAATTGTGATTGTAATAATTACGAGATCAAAAGATATCTTTGACTTGTCATTTCATCTTTTCGTTCGTTGCTCTGTGAAAAGTGACAGCATAGGCATATAGACCCGGAAACACACGTGTCGAATAATCAAAATTGGGCAGCCCCCCTCATGACCGCCGGCACATGGCAATGTTCTCTCACCACACCATTCACCTTTTTTTTTTTTTTTGGTCGTTGCACCATTCACTTAACTTGGATTCTTTTAGTGGTATCTTTGACCTTGATTGCTAAAAATTTCCGTATAGATTCATCTATCATGGGTCGTGCTCAAACTGATCTGGAACCATGGTGATGCACTTCAAGCTTGTATTATTGAACATCGGTATAATTTGGGTCATCGTAATCGTTGAAATCGGCAGTTTATGATTTCACGAAACCATCAATTTTAGTGGTTTTGATTCCGATTCTACATAAACTGTGAATCAGTAATTTTTTTGTTTTTTTTGTATTTGCAAAGTTGGTGATGTCTTTGCCAGTCATTTCTCACACCCATGGGATTGCAGCTGCTCCAAAATGTTTTCTACCACGAAGTAAGAGCAATGTACAATATTTTTATTGTGCATGTAAAGTTGAGATTTTGAATTTACTTTATTCTAGTTTCTTTTTCAAATTCATTATTTGAAAAATTTATTAAAATTTTTAAGAATTGATGTCCCATTACTACTAGAACAGAATGTTAATTTTTTTTTATTTTGGTTTTGGTTTGTCTTTTTTTTTTTTTTAATTTCTATATTTTGGGGATCGGAACTGTCAATTTCGGGTCTGGAATAACGGTTCCCCACCCGGTTGAACCACCGGTTCCGCGTGGATGAGCCACTAGGACCCGCCGGTTCCGACGGGTCCTTCGGTTGTTCATAACCGTCCCTGACGGGACGATTCCTGGGTACGAAACCGCCAAGGACGGTTCGTGGTGGTTCTGTGTCTATGTGTTATAATGTAATAAGTCTTGAAAATCGATTTGCAAAGAAAATAAACATATTGGCGGCATTATAATGGATATTACACATCAATAATAACCTAAGCTATACTCTCTCTCACATGATATGCACAAGCTAGATTGAGTGGTTGTTCACCACAATCACAACATATTGATAAGAACTATTTGTTTGACTCTCAAAATGAAAGACAATACAAAGAGAGTGTTTATAATGAAGTCTCTTGCTTAGGGTTTTCTAACATAATGGGATATTTATATTAACCCCACATAAGGGCAAACTTGTAAATAATACAACTTAAAAAAATTCATGCAAAATACAGAACACTGGTCACGCCCTAGATAAAGAGCGTTATAGTCATTCATGGGCCACATCATGGCCGTATCAAAGGCCATGATCTCCTCTGACCAAATTCTTTAAAGTTGATAAAGTGCATGAAACGGTCGTATTTGGGATAACGGGCACCATCACGACCGTAATATAGGTCGTGATCTCCTTAGAGTAAAATTTTAAACATTGGGATGCGCTTCATCATAGGTGTTACTACCCCTTGTCACAAGTGCGATGTCTTACGTGATCTCCTCTATTCCTTCATTTTTAAAAATTGCCTAGGTCACAGGCGTGGTTAACCTGTTTCCTTCAAGTTCTTCTTCTAACTTCTTACAAATTGATTCACGTTCTTTTGTGCAATACACCTATAGCCATTTAGAAAGTTGAATTCATCTTTAGAGAGTTGATTTGATAGAATTCTTAAATTCTGTAACCCCCTAGCTCGGGCTCTTATAATATATGTTGGAAATTGATTCCTATCATTTTCCCCTATGTTAAAGATTTGACCTCAAATCTTGGAAGTTAGCATCTTCTTCATTTGGCACATAAGGTGAGATCTACAACATTAAAAGTAGCAAAAACTTCATAGTCACCTGGTAGTTCAAGTTTATAAGCATTATCATGGAGACAATGTTTTATTGCGCTTGTTGGGGAACCACTCCTTTCTTAGGTGAATCCACACTAGATATCTTGGTTAAGTGATCTTGACTTTTCTACCTCAATCACCTCGTTCTTTTTCAGCTTGGCTACCTGTTTTTATAAATGATTAGAAACCTACTGGAATTACTTTTGGATCTACCTGGATCGTTCAACTCCACTTAGACTTTGATCTTTAGAAGCCAGTATAAATACCATATCAAGTGGAATTGTAGGATTATATCCATACACGACCTCAAATGGTGTCTTGCCAATAGAACTATGTACAGTCCTATTATAAGCAAATTCCATAATAGGAAGGCATAAGTCCCAATCTCTCAAGTTCATTACCAATAGTAGCTCAAAGCAAAGCACCAAGGGTTCTATTAACTACTTCAATCTGATAGTTTATCTGATGGTATGAAGCAGTATTGAAAAGTATTTGATTCCAAGCCTTCATCGTGGTTTTTTCTAGAAGTAACTAAGAAATTTAACATCACAGTCGGAAACAATATTATAAGGAACTCCATAAAGTAGCATAATTTTCTACAAGAAAAGGTTAGCCATATCGGTACGATGACAAGGCACAAAATGCGCCATTTTACATAATCTATCCACTACATCTATCCAAGGCCATTTAGGTATCGACAATGGTATATACATCCCAAAGGGCTCCTTCCTACTCTTTGCACGTTTGCAAGTAGCACAACGGTCCACAACTGAATTCACATCACTCCTCGTTTTAAGCCAATAAAAATTCTCCTTCATAATTTCAAGAGATTTTTTCTCCCAAAAATGGCCCAATAATCCTCGAGCATGAGCTTCCCTCATTAATAAGTCTTCAAAGAACATCTGGGTGGCATAACTTATCCTGCTTGAACAAATAGCCCTCATACACAAAATACCCATCTACAGATCTCCCATCAATAAATTTATCTACTACTAGTGCAAAATCATCATCACTAGCATACAATCAATAATAACTCTAAATCCCAACAATTTAGGGTGTAAAGAGGTAATCAATGAATACCCACGGGATAGTACGCCATTGACTGCATTCAGCTTTCCTTCTTGTATTTGATCACATAGCTGAATTGCTCTACAAACTCTATCCATCTAGCATGTCGTTGAGATAGTTTATTCTGACTCTTCAAGTGTTTCAAGGACTCATGATCTATATAAATAACGAATTCTCGAGCCATGAGATAATGTTGCTAAGTGATAGGGGCTCGAATCAAGGAATAAAGCTCCTTGTCATAAATAGTATAATTCAATGTTGCTCCTCTCAACTTTTCATTGAAATAAGAAATAGGACATTGCTTCTGCATCAACAACGCCTATTCCCACTCTTAATGCATTACATTCTAACTTAAAGACCTCAAAATTAGGTAATATCAGTACAAGAGTTGTAGTCATCTTTTGCTTAATGTCCTCAAAATTCTTCTAAACCTTTTTATTCCGCTTAAAAGCTTCTCCCTTCTTAGTAAGCTCAATAAGTGGTGCAACAATAGAGTTGAAGTTTCGAATGAACTGCCTATAGAATCAAGCAAGTCCATGGAAGCTTTTCACATTAGATATACCTTAGGGAGTAGGCCATTCAGTAATGGCCTTAATCTTCGCCTCATCTACTCTAATGCCATCTCCAAAAACCATAAACCCCAAAAATATAACTCTCTTCACAAAGCACACATTTAGCCAAGTTTCCATACAATTTCTCCTCCCTCAACACTTTAAACACAACTAAAGTGTCCAACATACTCTTCTAAAGTAACATTATATATGAGAATGTCATCAAAATAGACAACAACAAACTTACTAATGAACTCCCTCAAGACATAATTCATCAACCTCATGAAAGTACTTGAAGCATTAGTAAGCCCAAATGGCATCACAAACCATTCATAGAGACCATGCTTGGTCTTAGAGACTGTCTTCCACTCATCTCCTGGCTTCATTTAGATCCGATAATAACCCCTCCTCATATCTATCTTGGAGAATATATTTGCACCATGGAGCTCAACAAGCATGTCATCCAATCTAGATATTGGATAACAATATTTGATAGTGATTTGGTTGATTGTGCGGCTGTCAATATACATCTACCACTGACCATCGTTCTTCAGTACTAATAACGCCAGTACTCAACATGGGCTCATACTTTCCCTCACAAAACCCTTCTCTACCAATTCATCTACTTGTCGCTTGAGTTCTCTTGCCTTTTCTAGATTCATGCGATAAGCAGGTCTATTTAGTATGTTGCTCTTGGAATAAGATTTATAGCATGCTCAATTCCCCAAATAAGAGGCAATCCTGAGGCAACTCTTTAGGAAAAACATAAGCAAAGCATTTCAAAAGATGCTGAATTACTTTAGGTAGTGTCATTTGACTATCTACCTCTGATATCTGTTTGAGCTGCAATAAGAACACTAGTTCTCCTGAATCAATAGCTTGTCCCAACTCACCTTTAGTCATCATCAAGGCTTCCTTCTTAGGTGGATTGATCTCCGCATATGTGATTTTAACTTCAGCTGGACTCATCGACTTTAGAAGTATCTTCTTGCCATCCTTTACAAAGGCATAGGTATTTTTGTAGCTATTATGAAGAACTTGTCGATCAAAAAGCTAATGTCGACCCAATAGAATATGAGTAGCAATCATGGGTAGAACATCACATAGTATCTCATCTTCATACCTTCCTGGAATCGAGACTAATACCTTAACCTATTGAGTCACCTAAACTGACCTTTTATCACACAACCAATATATCTTATAAGGATGTGGATGTGGGATAGTAGGAAGCTTGAGTCTCTCAACCCTAGAAATAGCCTCAACATTTATACAACTTCCACCATCAATTATGATCACACAAACTGCATCATTTACCTTACACTTTATACGAAATATGTTTTCTTTTTGTTCATCATCAGTGGCCTAAGCTACATTCAAGGCTTGCCTCACTACTAAAGACATGTTAGTAGTAGAACCTAACACTCCTACAATTCCATCTTCCTTCTCATCAACCTTTTCCATTAAGTTTTCCTCCTTCTCTTTCTGATCTTCATTCATAATGTCTAACTCCGCATGTTTTAACACAGCAACCATAACTCTTCAATTTGGAAACTGAGTAGCAATGTGTCCATACCCTAAATATTTAAAGCATTTCATTTGGCTACTCCTCTTACCAGCCATCTGTGTCTCAGCATTGGCATCACTAGTATTAGCAACCGTCTTACGTCGGTTGTCATCTCGTCTATCCATCTTCACAGTATTTCCATTACCTTCTCTTTTAAATCTTTGATCATGGAAGGATTGATTGGAACTAGATCTTCGATTAGGAAGTAATGAGGATCAATAAAGAATTCATTTTCGTTGTCTTTTGGCCTTGCAAGCTAAATTAATAGCTACTTTTAAGGTACGGAAACTTTGGAGTTCCACAACACTAGTGATCTCAAACTTCAGCCCGGTTATGAAGCAAGCTATAATTGTCACGCCCCAAAGGGTACCCAAAATACAACAATCCACCACACTCGATATTTAAACTTAAGTATGACAACCTTAGTCATCCCATAAGTTTACATACTGGGTGTAGGTGTAAGGTGTACTTGCACAATTTTTAAGATCACACTTTGAATTGAATAGCCTTAAGAAGGCATACAATAGCATTAAGAATAGAAATCACAACAAGATAAAATAAGTTAAGTCTTTACAAAAGTCAAGGGGGGCATACCCCCACCAAAATAATAGAAGTCTATTCAATCTAAATCCATCTTACAAACATTAAAGTTTATGTTAAAGAGATTTTCCTAGAAGTCCATGCCTATGACTAGTTCCTGACTTCTTCAAAAGCTCCTTAATCCAAAAAGATAAACTTGTGAAAAGTGTTCTCTTGAAACAACCCAAAATTGGAACACTGCAACAAAAGCTATTGGAGTGTAAGCTTACGAGCTTGGTGAGATTCATTTCCAAATATTTAATACTCAACAACAGTATATAATAGGCAAGTTATTAACAACCATATGAAATGCACAAGCAAATGAGCATACAAGCATATGACTTTCCAGGAGCCATATGTGAATGGATTTACGCCCTCCATTCGGGGTTGGGGTGATCCATAAGTCATGCAACCATAATCCCGATCTCTTTCTATTAGTTATACAACCTCTGTTGTTTTATTGTGGTAGTTTTAAGTGCCTACCCCACTTTCGTTAACTCAAGCGATCTCGTATCCTTGATGTTAATACAGGCCTCCTTGCCTCCGCTAATATACTTTTATCCCACCAAAGCTATATTAGCTAATGCAATGTGACTTGCTATGTGATATGCATGTGCAATTTATTCATATAATCGTGGCATGTTAATTATGTGAGTTAAATGCGATCATAGAGGATTTCAGACAATCCAAGTCTATACTAGCTCATACAATGATTTTACAACAAGTCTCGTCCCGATATACTTATCATTCATTCAACCAAGATTAGTTCACAACTCATCATAATTTTATCTTTTCCTAATTCTAATGCCACTACGATTACAAGCACATACATGAGCACAACTATTTAAGAAATGAACTCACTCGGCCATGGAGAGAAATCCACTAGTCATAGTAGTCTTCGGGAGTGAAAATCCATCCTCCAAATCACCTAAGTACAAGGAATACCCTCAATGAGTATTTCTTATGAAGTTCTAATAAACTTAACAATTCTACTTACTAAGTTGGTCAATTTTCGCCTGAGTTGAAGTCCTAACTTAAAATGGTCATATCTAACTTATTTTAACTCGAAATTGCGCATATTATATATTGATTTCTATCTATTTCGAAAGATCTAGCCATTTCCCAAGTTAAATCAAACATCCAAGGTCATTTAAGGGTTGAAAAGATACTATACAGCAGGGCTACGAAAATTCTAGTTTTGAGTTATTATTGAAAATTGTTACTTTTGTTCCATTTAACTTTTTAGATAAACTTATATTGGTTCTACACTTGTAAGGAGAACTTCTAACCAAAGATAAAAGATTAAATACTTATATGATCCTAATGATATTGTCCAAATGAAAATTCCAAGAATCTACTTTTGTAAAAACCGAAATTTTGAGTTGAAACTCATTTTCTTGTTTTGAGAAAATCCCTTGCTAAAACTTACATGACTTCGTGAAAATAATTTTCTTATGTCACTTATTTTCAAAGCATTCCATTTTCCATATAAAACTCTTGTTTTGAAGTCTAAAATAAGATTTTCAAAATTCATCTCTTCCTAGATCCGAATTTCTTCCTTGAGTTTGAGAATGAAAATAAGATATAGACTTGTCTTTTACCAAACTCTCTATTTTAGGAATACCTTTTAGAAAAAGTCATCTGAACTTATGAAAATCTAATCCTTAGGATATCTATACCAAGAGCCCTTTATAATTTTGTCTAAATCTTCATTTTGAGGTTAGATAATAGGTTTTAAAAATGGGTCTTGGCTTAGATCCGAATTTTCAAAAATTGTTTTTGAACATATCTTTTGATAAAATCCATTAAGACTAATGAAAAATCATCCTTTGCATATCCAATCTTAAGAGCCTTCCATTTGTTGAATAAAATCTTCATTTTTGAGTTGTAAAACATGTTTTTGAACCATGCCTTGCCCTAAATCCGAAAACAGGATTTTTGTTTTGATAAATAATCTTTGAAAATCACCTTTGAACCATGCAAAATGAAGTCTTGATGATATATATCCATTAAGCCTTCATTTTTTCAATCAAAACTTCCATTTTGGAACTTGGAAGTTGGTCTTTCAATATGGGTCTTGCCTAGATACGAATTTCACCACTTTTATTCAAGTTCAAACCTAAGATCTATACATAATATGAACATGAATATAAAAGAAATACATGGTAGTAAGCGCTAAACCTATAGATCTAAACATAGACATAAACAAAGCTTCATAAAAGTTAGATCTACAAAGTATAATATAAATATGAAGATAATAAAGTCTTAGAGACAACAAATATAGTAATATCAATTTGGATTATAAACAAGAGGAGTATTTCAAAGTTTTAGCATCATCATCTCTAGCCTTTAGGCATTATGGAGAGTCCTTTGATGCATGAAACCTCCATATAATCAACCTATAGCATCTATAGAAGCTTAAGAAGAAAGTTTACTTAAGGAATCTTCAAAATGGAATGTGGAAGCAATATTTTGAGATGGGGGCAGCTTGGTTTCTTACAAGAACAAGGCTAGGAAAGAGATAAAGAGAGGAAAAAGAGAGAGTAAATGATGTAAGGTTGCAAAGAAAGAAAGTGTGTAAGTACGAGGCTTTAAAATAGAGAGAGGAGTGTGACAAAAGTGTATTAAATAATTGAAAAAAATAAAAAAAAAATGGTAGAATTTTTGGGGGGCTGGACGTGATTCTAGTAAGGAAGAGAGAGAGGAGTTTAGTGAGCTTGTAACTTAAATTTTGAAAGTGTAACTTGTGTTACTCAATTTGCTAACTAAAAGAGACTTTGAATCATTAAATAAATCAATAAAATAAATAAAAGTGGCTGATTTTGAGAGTGTGGTCAGCTGCTATGCATGGGAAATTGAGTGTAGAAAGAGTGAAAGAAAACATGAATAATGTGTAGAAGTGACAATTGAAGTGTACTTGAAGTATGGGTTGAAAAAGTGTTTTTATTAAGAAAAATCTATAAAATAAAATTAAGAAAAATATTTTTAAATGAGTGGCAGAAATTTCATAAATAAAATTAAATAATAAATTGAATTATTTTAGTATTTCAATAAATAAGTTACCGATACGATCAAAATATGATCATATAAGCTACAACTGATATTTTTAGGTTCCCAAAAATTATGAACTCGATATTTTTGAAATCCTTATGAAAATACGAGTCTAAAAATATTAAAGGTATATTTTTAATTTTTCGAGCCCTGGGATACGCTTTCCAAAAACAGTATCCAATCAGGTTCGAAATAAGCCGAAAATAAACCAATATGATATTTTTAAGAGATCAAATATTATTACGGACTATTCTACACACTTTACTTAATTTTCGACTTCTCAGTTTATGAACACGGAATTTCCGAATCTAAACTATAGGGTTTAACTTGAGACATGTTGACTTAAGGTTTCTGGTTGACTTCCTGACTTAGGGTTAATGCTTAGGATTACTTTAAAAACCAAGGTTTACAATAATTTACTTTTGAGGCTATTCCACCTTGCACTAGAGAGTCAACATTTCAAATTCTTTGACATAATCTTCCACACTCATCCTACCTTGTCGCAATGATTGCAATCTCAAGTATAACTCTTGTCGATAATAGTCTCGAACAAATCATTTATGCATCACCTATTTCCTCATCCGCCATGTGGTAATCTTAGCTTCTCCACCCTTCGTCTTCTAGTCAACAAATTAAGCCACCACATTGCGGCATACCTAAAGAATTCTAATGCTGCAAGCCGGACTTTGGTGAGTTCATCATATTCACAACATTCGAAAACTTGCTCCACATGTTGTTCCTAATCTAAAGAGTCATCAGGACGTCCTCTCCCATTGAAGGATGGGACTTTGATATTCACTCTCTCATTTCCCCATTGGGGTTTAACTTCCTAAGCAACAAAATTATCACCCCCACTTTCAGCTAAGGGTTGTCCTCCCAAATGCCCTAGCGTTCGCTCCATCAAAAGTAGTCAACTGATCGAGGGGGTGATCAGTGGTCATTATAATAGTGTCTCTAGGTTTTAGCCCCTGATTACCTGATGGTCCTCTGTACACACTTTTGTTGAACATAATTGACGTAAACAACAATGCAACTCTTCGCAGGAATTTTATCGAATACTTGGTGTGCAAGAATATCGCCCTTACTTCAAATGCAACTCCTAATGTCACAACAACCCCAATGCCACAATACTTCACTAACACAACAAATAACGCAATAAAATAACAATTATTACTCAATAGATTCAATACTAAAGTCAAACTTGGTTGAGATAGTTCATCAAACACTTGGTGCACATTCTTCCTAACACATAAAAATACACCATAAATAAGCCCCAACTCCAATAATGCGTCAGTACAGAGGTAGCAACAACAACAATACTAGATTCTATAACCCCAATCTCCTACTTCAAGTATCAAAATATAAGATTTCAACAATAATCACAATGTATTTAGGGTTTTCTACTCAACACTTACCTTTGTTGTAAGCTGAAGTTTTGATATCAAAAGATGATACGCTCCTAGCTCGTATTATGACATTGCATGCCTTGAATGTCAGTTTGCAACGAAAATAAAGATATGAATGACATTATTATTGGTGCGTAATATCCACTAATAAAGCCGTTCATATCGTTATTTTCGTTGCAAACAGATTTTCAAGGCCTACTACGTCATAATATGAGCTAGGAGCATATCACATGGGTTCCTAGTTCCTAATATATTGGAACCAACACCGGCCCTTGCTATGTTGTGATTCCATAAACTAGTGAACTAGCCTAATGAACAAATTTTTAAAAACTTTTTTTCCTAAATGAACTAACAAACTTATAAGAAATCAATAAACACAAAGTATGCAAAATATAGTGAAAATTTGAATTTTACCAAGTGAAATAAGAAAAATATTTTCTCATTCAAAGTAATACATGTTGCTACTAATAACACATAATATCTATATGTATATGTTTCCCTTGAATTCTTATTGGTGGAGGATTGAATTATTAGAGCTCAAGCTCACTAGTAATGAGCTTATAAGAAAATAAGAGTCAAGAACAATAATCGAAGTTATCTAATGGAGTTCCTTCAATATTTAAATTAGTAAGGTGGTGGAAATAATAGAGAAGTAGAGTGAAGGTTAGATTGTTTGTAGATGAGGGCAAATGAGTTGGACCAAAGACTCTCAAGCTCTATTTATATAGGAGGAAGCTAAGCAAAGTGTGGCGAAGGGTGTCTTTCATGGAAAAGTGCTCCTAATATCATTGGAAGGTGTAACTCCCTCTAAAACATGTTTTGAGATCTTTGAAGGGTGTGTCGAAGACAACTGGCAGGTAAGCTTGGTCATATATCTTGACGAAGATCGGTGAGCTGCATAGCTTGATGATGAACAGTGGAGCTAGATTAAAGTTTGGCGGCTAAGTTGCTGCCCAACAAAACATCTTAGTCTACCTCGCCTGAACTCTAAGGTCCTTCATAAATCAAACATGGGCTCTGGCAAGTTAGCTTAGTAATCTAAGCAAGTTGGCTCAAGATCCAAAGAGATTGAATTGGGCACAGGGATATACACCACGCATTTAAAGTATATTTAAGTATATACAAACTTTCCCCAAAAGGAAATTTCACTCTTTAACAATGTAAGACCAACTTTGATCTTTTTATCTTTTTCTTAGTCCTTAAACTTTTAGCATATGTTATTAAGGAATGCACCTTCCTTTTAGTAAAAATCTATATATACTAATTTAGATATACTTTAAAAGTGTTTATATATATTTTTTGGAAAAATTTATTGTTCCATCTTACTCTTTGTTTTTTATTTTTATTTTTATTCACGGGATTGGTCATTTAAGTTATTAAAGAATTCAGATTTATCTACAACCATAATTGGACAATTGAAATGCCCTAATGTATTACTCTCACGATCATTTTAATGGTTGGATGATGAACATTATAGTCTTACTATAATAGGATGGTAACTGTTTGTTTTATTTATTAAGTTGTTATCAAGAACATATTATTCTGAAAGTAAAAGTAATTTTTTCTTATTTCACCCGGTAATGATTTATGTTTTCAGTATATTCGATTTTATACTTGCATGAGACATGTGAAGCTGGTAAGTCCCTTCTCGATTTCAAAATCGACCTTCACGAGCCAGCTATGGTTCTATACTGTCTGGTGGTTTTTAGCCTAAAATCGACCTATGCCTTATACTAGTTATATATATGTATATATATATGATTACTGTCATCACCCTTGCCAAAATCCTACTACTACTATTATTTCCAACATTAGTGGGTGGTACAAAATTTTATTACCACCAAGTATAGTGCAGCTTAGGGCAGTTAAAAGTAATGATTCTTTTATGAAAACAAAATTGATTTAAATAAAAATCAATTGACAATATAAGACTCTCCTAAAAGTGTTATTTAATGGGAAAAAAAATAAAAATAAAAAATTTATAGATGTTAACTATGACATGTATTTACTCGAAGCCTTAATAATGTTTAAAAAATTTAAGGGTTTGTTTTGAGATAGGTTTCTATTAATTGAAATAAGCACTCATTCTTATTAAGAGTTGTAAATGAATCGAATTGCTCGTGAACTACTCAAACTTATCTCGTATTAAGCTTGGCTTAACTCGAGCTAATTTAGTAGATGGGTTGAGTTCGAGTTCAAAATAAAACTCATTTAGTTAAATAAGTTAGGATTGAGCTTTTGTTTAGGCTTATAAGTAGACTTGTGAGTAGGCTTGTTAAGAGTCTATTAATAGACTTGTGAACCATTATATAGATATAATTTACTATATATAATTATCTATATTAATAATATATTAGTATAATATAATATTCTAATAAATCAAAAGTTAAATAGCACCTATACTTTTCATGCTCGATTTGAGCCCATTAATTTTATTAAATGAGTTGACCCTGAGCTTTCAAAAGCTTAGCTCAACTTGTTTGGTTTGCAACCCCAATTCTCATTAACTTAATTTATTTATAGATCATGGTGAAAATATCTAATTAACTCTTAGGATTTGTGGGTAATATCGGTTCTTTAGGTTTGTTTGTTCCATCATATTCTAGTCATTTTGATATTATATTTTTATTGATTTTAAACAGATACTTGTCAAGAAACAGATACTGATAAAAAGATAACAATTTTACTCATAAATAGACCAAATGTATAGTATACAAATATGATACAAATATATTACAGATGTAGGTCTAATACAGATATGATACAAATAAAAATCATACAATTGAAATAGACCATTAATTAAAACTTAGTTTGATTCTTAAATTAGTGCATTATATTTAATTTACAAATTGTTTGTATCCATTTTCCTTTTGTTACAATTTTTTTTTTTTTGTTTCATTAACTCTAGAAAATACAAAATGATCACATTTTTACCATATTTTGGTATTAGAGTAACAAAAATTGAGTCTATTTGTTTCATCATATTTTGGTTATTTTGTTATTATATTTTTGTTGTTTTTAAATATATATTTATCAAGAAACAGATAGCAATAAAAAACTCGTAATTTTATTTATAAATAGACCAAACAGATACAATATAAATATAATACAGATATGATACAATCAAGTTACAAATGTAGATCTGATACAGATACAATATAGATAAAAATCAGATAATTTAAACAATCCTTAATCTTTAGTTTGCTAAACAATTTTGAGGTCATGCTCTTGATGCGTTTATGGATCTAGACACATAAAAAATGTTTGAGCTTAGTAGTGGTATAGAAAGATTATATTGCTTGTGTTAAGTTGAGGCCAAGCTATTGGTAATTTATTAAGCATCCGTTTATCAGTAAACCATACTATTGGTAATAACTTTAATGAACCATTAATACATATTATCTAAATAGAAACCATAGTTTCGACTTACACTATGAAGAAATTAAAAGTCTTTGCACAAATTGTGGTACAATTGGACACATCTCCAAAAGCTGTACAAAAAGTAGATCAGATAAGGATCCTTGTAATAATAACCTTTCAGAGGATGACCATAGCATATTAGAAGCCAAGAATCCTGGAGATTCAAGCAAGAATCCAGGGATACCTAAAAATCCTACGAATCAAAGGGAAGATACCAGTTCTTACAAGGAATGGATGTTGGTCGGTTAAAAAAAAAAAAAAAAACTATTAACAGGCAAAAGCTGAAGAAAGCTGAAACAGTGAAAAGCATGGCTATTGGCTAACCATACTAGTTCCACAGTAAAACAAGAATTCAAACCCAAAAACACCTTACCGTCTGACAAATCTTTTGCTACCTAACCTTGTTAGCCATCCTCTTTAAGGCTGCTGGGGACCCTTTTGTTTACACCATAGAAGAAAAAAATGACACCTTCTCCAATAATTCAGCTTCTTTTGTAAAAGAGTTTGCCTTCCAGGCTAGTCTTTCAAAACCCCCTCCTGCACTCTCGTAAAAACAAAAAACACCAAGGTTAAAAGACCTTGCTAGATCAAAAATCAAACATGAAACAAAAAACCATTCTCACACTGAGTCTCCAACTTCTACCACTCACATCCGACATACCTTGGATGGATCAGAGGTTCACGGTATTCAAAGTGGAGACAAACAATGCAATTTACAAAGTCCTAATCAGCCTGGACGAGATCAGGATGATCATGGATGACTTGATGATGCCAGATCAAGTCTCATGGATACACACAGCTATAGTAGAGATGGAAGGATCATCCTACTTGACTAGAACAAGTCTCGGAATTAGATCCATTAAGGATTTCATAGTCCTCATTCCCACTCCACTCAGCTACGTGGAGATGATTCCCACACCACTCATGGGGAAACGGGAGAACACACTAAAAATGGTGCTTATCAAATTTTGAGAACAGTGAATTTGAGTCTACCACATTATGTGGTTCCGATGGTGCTCAACATGGAGAAGAATGTGTAGAAATCCTTCCTATTTGCCGTAGCGTGAAAGCGTAAAATAAAAATCAATTCATCGGATGATTTCTAAAGCTCAAACAATGATTGCAAATAAGTAATATATAAGAGAAAAATTCACTCAATAAGATATCAAAAATTTGTAAAATATCAATTCATGCAAAACATAAGCTAGTATAATGCTGGCAGCCTTTGGTTTTGAAGGTCGGCGACCTAAGGAAGTACATTTGCAGCTTAGGAGCTAGTGTTGGAATTTTGTTGCTTTTGGCGAGAATTGTTAGGCCGACATTACGCCGGTAGCTTAGGAAGAAACGCTGGCGGCCTTTGTTTGAAAGGTGGTGGCCTTAAAGTCGGCTTGGCCTGGAGTTGCATTATTCTTTTCCACCTGCAAAGAACTCGACCTTGATTTCTCGTTTGTACACTTCTTTTTCTTCTTCTTCTTCTTGGCATTACTTACTTTGTTTAGTGTCCCGGACTTATGTTTCACTATAAGAGTTTGTACAACTCTAGCCTTTCTAATAGCCTTCTCCATCTCACTTTTTGATTGAATGACAGTAAAAAAAAAGAGTACTCCTCAGCCTCGATAGTTTTGGAATGAGTGGTCATCTTTAAGGGTAACAGAGTATATTTCACACTCCCTTTTTTTGACCTGTACATATTCTCTCTCCCCGCATATTAGGCATTCATATCATATTTTCAAGATCTCTCAAACAGTAAGTGACAAGCATCCATATCTATTATATCATAATAAATTTCATCATTGTACTTACCTATTGAGAATGGTAGTCTACACCTTTTCTTCACATCAATCTTTTCAGCTGCAACTACTTAATAATCTCTCTACCAATGATGTTTTCGCAGCTTCAACTGTCAACTATCAGATCGTAAACCTTCCCATCTATTATGCATCTAGTGCGAAACAACTAATGTTGTTGGGTGTCCTCCTTCTGCTTAAGTGCCAACATTAGCTTTCTAATGACAAATATATGCTTAACCTGCTCCCCTTTCTTAGCATAGTACTCATCGTCTCCATCAAATTCACAATAGATTTTTTCATCTCTCTTAACAACATTGATGCTCTTCCTGTTAGGACACTCGTTTGATCGATGCCCCAGTTGGTTATAATGGTAACACTTGCACAACATAGGCTTTGCACATGGATTGTTTTGTTTCTAAGTATCCTTAGCCTCAATAGGTTTCTTCCTACAGCCCTATCTTCTCTTTTCTCAATATTCCTACCTAGCTTCTTCTCAACCCTTTCATTCTTGTTTGCTTTGTTTTTACTACTGCTCCCCTTGTATTTGGTATCCCCCTCTGTAACATCATCTCAACCTTAAGGGCCGCTTCATTCAGCGTTCTCAACGCAATAACCCCAATCTTGTCCTTGATATGCAACCTTAGACCATCCACATAACATGTTATTTGTTGGCTTTCACTTTCCCTCAAGTCGTTCCTGTTCGCCAACCGCATAAATTTGGCGATATAGTCATGCACAGTTCTCAGCCCCTAACGGTACCTTTGATATTGCTGAAAAAGAATTTATTCATAATCGGGAGGTAGGGAATCCCGCTGCAACAACCGCTTCATCCTATACCATGTCCTCACTAGTTGTCTTCCCTTACAGCATCTCTTATTCTAGAGCCTCTCCCATCGGGCCGACGCACCACCTTTCAATTGGTAGGCTACCAACCTAACCATACGCTCCTTAGGAATATCCATGTAATCGAAAAAATCTATCTACTTCAGTCAGCCAATCTAAAAATTCCTCAATGAGACTACCATTAAAGTTAGGGATATCTACCTTTAAACAAAAATCTGCACTATCTCCTTGATAATACCCATAGTAGCCCCTTCGATGTCTGCCACATCATCACGGCTTCACCTCCCAAGCTATCTATTTTCATACAAGATCTCATCCTCTTTAGAGGAGTCTTCATCTAAAATGTGTGCCCATCGATTTGCAGCTACAGGTTAATTGAGCAGATCGCCATAAACATGCCTTACCCTTGGTTGTCTCCCACTAATATACCTATCTCTATTGGCATCTACCACCATCGTGTCGAAACGCTCAATCAAGTCCTCAAGACCCTCTCCACCCATCTGATTTTTTTATTCATGGCATCGATTGTCGCCCTAGTAACCATATGTTTAGTTCCTTGGACTCCTACGTTCTAATCACTATCAAGAACGCGACTACTATCAACAATGTCATTGGTTGCCATCTTTGCAAGAACTTACCTTACTCTGATACTAATCTAACACCGTTTGAAAGCATAAAATAGAAATCAACTCACTAGATGATTTATAAAGCACAAATAATGATTGTAAGTAAACAATCTCCAATAGAAAATTTTCTCAATAAGAAATCAAAAGCATGTGAAATATCAATTGTCTCTTAAAAGCCCTAAAACATGCTATATATAGTCTCAACAATACAAACAAATTAAAATTCGTGCAAAACATAAGCTAGTATAACGCTGGCAACCTTTGGTTCTAAAGGTCAGCGGCCTAGGGGAGTACACTAGCATCTTAGGAGCCAGCGTTGAAATTTCATTGCTCTCTGCGAGAATTGTTAGGCTGGCATTACGTCAATAGCCTTTATCTGAAAGTTGACAACCTTGAAGCCGGCTTTGACTGGAGCTACATTAGTATTCCAAAATAAGAAGGAATCACTCTTACTTCTGGATAGTGTGTATTTGTTTACAAACTTTAATTTTGAGATGAAACTCATTTCCCTTCTTGGAGTGGAAGTTAACTACTATCGGTTACTTTTCCAATAAACTAATGAGACAATGATACCCAACTTTGTTAGACCTATTAGAGTGATGGCTAGAACACAAGACTAAATGTTAAGAAGAAAAGAGATATTGTAGTGGAAATATTAGCTAAATGGAAACTAAACTTGGCCATCTGGCAGCTAAAACTTTTTTCAAACAATTCTAGCTTGACTCATACAAAAGTGTAGAATCAAATGGGCAAAATGGGGGCATGATAATTCTTTGGAATATGGCTGTGGTGAACGTGACCCTGGTCAAACAAACTTCCTTATAAATGCATTGCACTGTCTAGGTATTAAATTCTAATCATAATTCATTCTAGTTCTTTTTCTATGTATATGGGCCTCCAAATCATAGTTTTAAGGATACTTTTTGGCAATCTTTTTGTGATTTTTCCCACTTAATAAACAACAAACAATAGTTCATTATAAAATATTTTAATGATATCATCTATGATAATGAAAAATGGGGTGGGAAAAAGTTAAAAAAATAACAGATCATACAAGTATGCTACATCTATGGAGTATTATAATATGAAAGATCTAGGATTTGTTAGCCTATAATTCACCTGGACAAACAAACAAAATTTTTATAATCTTATCAAACTCAATCTTGACCGAGCTTAGGCTAACAATAGTTGGACATCAATATATCCTGAAGCAAAAATTTTCCACATACAATCTTAAATCTTTGACCATCTGCCATTACTCTTAAACACAATGCCTTACCTAAATCTTGACTTGAAAAATAGACTTCTAAGATTTCAACCCATGCGGTTTGATCATCCACAATGCATATCACTAATAAAAAAAATTAGGCAAGATAACAACAATGATTGTATAAAAGCTCGAAGGAGATGCCTACAAAAAAAGAGAAAATGGAATGGGAAAGTTTTTTTAATTATCAAAATTACAAGACAAAAACTTATAGACTACATCAACACAATCCAACAAGTCATTCTAACCAATCCATCTAACCAGTTAATTTGGGAGGATAAGTTTTACAAGGAAAAACTATCTAATATTCTAGCTAGGGAAGAAGCATTTTGGAAAATGAAATCAAGAGCCAAATGGTTAAATGAGGGAGAAAGAAATACAAAATATTACCACCAAATCACTCTATCAAGAAGTCTAAAAACAAGATCCTAGCCCTCAAAAATGGGTCGGGTGCCTAGCTATACAAGCAACAAGATATCTATAATCATATTTATCTTGATTTTAACTCTTTACCTTACATCTAAATTTGAGGTTCTTCTTTCAAAACCTTTCTCCATAAAATGGTATCTTGGTATCTTAGAGGAAATAAGCAAACCCTAAGAGCACATTTTTAAAAGAGGAAATCCTTTCTGCTTTAAAATCTATGGGAGCTTGGACAACCCCAGGAAAAGATGGTCTACATGTTAGCTTTTACTTTAAAAGATGGAACCTTGTTCAACATTCAATTGTTACTAAGATCTTGAACATTTTCAAATCTTTGAAAATCTCTAGCAGTATTAACCATACTATTATCACCCCCATTCCAAATCAAAGGGGCAAATATGATTGGACAATTTAAGCCCATTAGCCTATGCAATACTCTATACAAATTTGTCGTGAAAATTCTAATCAATAGATTGAGACCTTACCTGGATCATATCATTTATCCCTCCCATGCTAGCTTTATACTAGGTAGAAAAGTGACAGAAAATATAATTCTAATGAATGAAATCCTTCACCCTTTTAGGAAAAAGAAAACAATAAGCAAATTGATGATGGTCAAGCTTAACTTTGAAAAATCCTTTGATAAAATAGAATGAGATTATATTTTTTAGGCTTTAAAGTCTCTCAACCTACTCGACTAGTGGATTCATCTCATCACACATTACATTTCCTCTAGATTCATAGAAATTAAATAAATGGGAAACTTTCTAATGTCCTTTACCTCAGTAGTGGGTTGAGACAAGGGGATCCTCTCTCACCTTACCTCTTTATCATCGGGTTGGAAAGTTTTAAGTAGAATGATTCAAGATAACATTCAACAAAATAAATGGTCCCCCAAGGTTGTGAACTTGCTATTTCACATATTATGTTTGCTGATGACATCCTCCTCTTTGTAAAGAAGATGAAAAAAATGCCAATACAATATAAGGATACCTTAGCAAGACTTTTTGAGCTATCAAGGCCTAAAGCTAATCTAAACAAACCTTTATTTTTTTTTCCTCAAAACACAACTGAAGAGGATAAAGCCCATATAAGACAAATCCTAAGATTTAAAGAAACAAAGGACTTGAGAAAATATCTAGGGTTTCCACTCAAGACGGAAAAAATCAAAGAGGATTTAAACTTTATCTTGGAAAAAGCTAAGGGCAAATTAAGTGGCTAGAAAGCAGATAGTTTAAGTATAATAGAGAGATTAATACTTGCAAAGTCTATGATTCAATCCTTGCCATCCTACTACTCTCAAGTAGCATAGCTTCCCTCCTTCTTTGTAAACAAGCTTGATAAGATAAATAGAAACTTCATATGGAATTAAAAGCAATAGGGACATGCTACGCATAGGGTTTCTTGGGAAAAAACTATCATGCCTAAAGAAAAGGGTGGCTTAAGACTGCTATACCTACATCTAAAAAAGAAAGCAAATGCCATAAAAAGATGGTATGGATGGAAAGTGAGGAAAGTCAAGTGGGCTAAACTTATTAGTGCCAAATACATGTGTTTGAAAAAACCTACGAACTGTCCAGTTAAATCTTCTGGCATAACTTCTCTACTATTTGAGGAACTAATGGACAACAAGCTATGTTCTACATTTAATGGTTTTAGCATTTTAGGTAATGGAGAAAACATTAATTTCTAGAATGATTGGTAAGGGGGTAACAACCCAATTAGAGATCTTATACAAGAACCTATAAATTTTCTCTCCTTAAACCTTATTATCCGAGAAGTCTAGATTAATGAATGCCAATGGAATAAGGAATTATTGGG
The DNA here is from genome assembly GCA_024138025.1 of Combretum micranthum. Classification (NCBI taxonomy): domain Eukaryota; kingdom Viridiplantae; phylum Streptophyta; class Magnoliopsida; order Myrtales; family Combretaceae; genus Combretum; species Combretum micranthum. Next base: position 504,526 of record JAMXBD010000729.1, on the reverse strand, counting down.
CTTTAATATCTCAAAATTATAATATGAAAAAACAGGTCCAATGATTTTACATCTTAATATCAATGACCGGAAAGAAATTGGACCAAATGCAAGATGGATCCCTAAAACATCTGAAATATGCCAAAGATTGAAAAATAGCCACTATAAGACCAATCAAGATTCCAGTTGGCATTGGATATAGAAGTCTCTTCTACCACCTAAGCTCAAACTTTTTTTTTGGAGAGTGTATCAAGATAGGAAAATTTTAACGCGATCGGTCCCGTCACCATCTAATGGCTCACACTATATCTAATCATGATCGAATTTCTAAAATAATTGATATTCCATCTATTATATTTATTTTAACGGTTAGATTGTTGATGGGACAATCCTATCAACGGGACTATGGAAGCTCCCATCAAGATAATCTCCCTATAGGCCAAAACCTAAAGAAAAGATGCGTCAATGATCAAGCAATATGCCTTAGATGTAACTCTTAGAACAGAACCATCAATTATGCCCTCCACACTTGTCACACAATCACAGATATCATCCAAAAATGGGAAACGGATGATTTAAAGTAAACCCTTACATAGTGGATTAAGGTGAACACAGTTATTACCAAGAAGGCAAATGCAATCGAAAAGCCCCCCCTAAACCTTTTATGTTTGCCATCATGCTATGGAGATTATGTTCACTGGAAATAAACTAATCTTTTTTCAAGTTAGCAGGGCAGAAAATCTAGAGGAAGACATCCATACTACCGTTCATGAAATGTGGGTTTATGCAAGAACAAAAAAAGAAGTCTTCAAGATTGAAAGAGTGAACATTGCTTCGAATCCACCTAAGTAAACATGATTTAGACTAAATAAAAATGGATCAGTTAACCACCATTTGGGAATCGCGTCTATGGACATGGTTGTACGAGATGAATAGGGAAACTGGGTAGTGGGCCTAGCAATGAAGATTGGCACCGTTGACATCTTGGCAACTGAACTATCGGCAATCTATTGGGGATCCAAGTTGTGCCTACAAAACAACTTCAACAAATTAGAAATTGACTCAGACTTCCAGATAGCAATCAACGAAAACCCTAAATTAAAATATGCTAACCTTATTTTTTCTTTTAGGGAAAACTTATCTAAGTTGCAATGAGTCAAAGTCCATCACCATCCTAGAGAGACAAACTCCATTGCTAATATTTTGGCTAGAGAGGTTCAAATCATGGAGGAGATGGTGAAGGCTTTTTGCATGCCACCCAGGTGCTTTTGGCAAAAGCTTGAAGAAGACAAGCTATCCTATAGAATGCATAAGGAAAATTGTAGGAAACAAATCCTTAATGGATTCGCCCATAATGGGCCGCTTGTAATATTATATTTGCTTTACTTTATTTTGGGTCATAGATTGGCCACTATGCAACATTATGTATGATCTTATGCTTAATATAAAATAATAGATTTACCCAAAAAAAAAAAAAAAAAAAACTGGTTATATTCTTTGCAATGATTGATGGCATCGCAATTGCATATATCCGTGCTGGCCGTTCACAAGCTTCCATTGACCTTTGTTGAATCCATGATTTTTATAGGAACAAATACAAGTGATAATTGTGTTGGGTCATGAGCTTTATATGTTAGTGAATCGATGTAGCTAGTTATGTGGATTAAAAAGTGGAGTACCAACATGTAGTTTTCTATTTATAATATTGACTGTAAACCTTTACAGTTGGTTTACAACATTGGATGGAATAGGGGGGGAGTTATATTATAATTCAGTAGAAATAAAATAGAAATATAATTGTTATTATATTGTTTAATTAACATATACATAGAGGAAGAAGTTAATAAAATATTAGCAAAATATCTATTATTCTCTTATTATAACAACATATTTATCACATTCTATATGACAGATAGATGATGAATCAAATAGTGGTGTTTTTAAGATATAGGTACTGATAAAAAGATCTTAGATAAACCACCATATAATATTTCATGAGTATCAGAACATTAATTGTTATTTATTGTTATGTATACCTATTTAAAGTACAAGTGAACAAACAATTAAGTGTTTCTATAAGATGTTATATGATGTTGTAACATTGAAGCAATGCATATTCATTGTGCAACTAGCTAGTTTTTAAGCATTTCAATATCCATATACATGTTTAAGTATATAGCAGGGTTGTGACATTCTAAGTTTTATGTCATGATACCAAAAGTTTTCATTTCTTAACAAGTTGATTTAGTATTTAATACACTAAACCTATAAATCAATATCACTTTCTATCAATAATTCACATGGAATTTACAATCTCCATTTTTCACTGTAAAGGGCCCATGGCCCATGGGGTTGCTATCTCTTGCCATGAGCTCGCAAAGTTGTCATACTAATTGCCTTTTTACCTTCATTTTTAATGGATTTAAATAATATTGGTATTCATAAAATTTTATCACCTCTAAGTGGTGAGAAGATATGTTAGTTGTCTGTAACATGAAAAATCAAATTCAAGTTGAAACATATTAACTCCAACTTGAGCTCAAATTAAATATCAAAACTCAAATTTAGCTTGAACTCGAATTTAACATTTACTCATCAAGCTTAATCTCAACTTGACTATGTTCATTTAGGTTCTATTATTTAAAAAGGAAATATAATTTTACTTTTTAAAAGGACTTATATAATTTTAACTTAATTTGAAATTGTGAAAACGCAAGATAACTTTAGCTAGACTTAAACTTCATTAACCTCGAAACTTCTTAAGATGAATATTGAATCCTGTATTTATAAGCAATTCGAATAATTTAAGGTCTAACTTTAACTAAAATTGGAACTTGACTTAACTATCATCCCACTAATCTTAAAAGATGATAATCATAACACAGCTCTTCTACAAGCCAACATAATCATATGCATTCTTGCTTAGAGTGGATTTAATTTTAAAGTCGCATGGATTTGATGTGGCTTGAATGCCGACTTGATCCAATTCCATGTTTATTCTCATGGATTTATGATTAATTAATCTTACCTTCTCAAAAATTATTATAATAAAAAATCCTTATCTTCCAATAATTATCTTTGGACCTAAGTCGATAATTTTGTTAGATGTATTAATCTCTAATACAACTACATTAGCTGCTCTATATAGCTTAACTGATTATTTATTTTACTCATTTGCATTAGGAGATTTACACGTGTAATACGTACATATAAATACTTGAGTCTTGTAACAAAAATAGGCACCTCATTTTTACGCAAACACACGCACCTCTGTTTTCGTCTGTTACCCTTTTGTTTTTCTTCTTTTACATCAGGTAGATCAGCGAATTGGATTCTTGTTTCTTTTTCCCTCCATAGCTTCAGATTGTTTACATGGTATCAGAGTAGAGCTCGATCAATTATTTCTGATAATCACTTTCCTTATACTCAAGGTTGATTGCATGTTCACTGTTTGGTTGTATTAGTGATGGCTTTGATTTTTGAGGAGGCGAATATGATCGTGAGTTGTAATGATTTTTGAGGAGGCGAATATGTTTGAATTTGGTAAACTGTAGCTGGTCGATTGAACTTGCTTTCGGAGTAAAATCAAATTTAGGTTTTGCAGGTTTTGTATCTTCACTTTTGGGAGGTGAAATTTTCCTGATGAAGCACTTGTTATTCGAGTGTGTCAGGAGGTTATGAAAGCCATGAAAAGGACTGATGCTGTTGATACTCCAAATGCAAATCATGCTTTGCACTATGCAAATAAGGTTTCTCTTCTTGACTCTTTCTTAGGGTCTTCGTTTGTTCATAAACATGTTCTGTATGAATAAATAGTTGGCACGGGAGCTTCGGACTCTATGGCACCCTTCAAACACATTCTACAAAATATACAAACTTTTAAAAATCCAATTACTATTAGAATTCCATATAGATCTGTGAAATATGTTCATGAAATAGGACCAATAATAATCAATGAGCACATTGTATTAGACAATGCTCTTTATGCACCTGATTTTCATCACAACATTCTTTCCTTCTACCACTATTCTCATGGTGTCTTTTACTTGTGATAACTGCTTGTTTCAAGATCAAAACACTAAAAAATTAGTTGCTAAAGCTGATGTTCAAAGTGGATTATATGTCCTCGAAGTTAAGTCTTATGAATATTCTTTGTCTACTTGTCATAACCTTGGGTCTTCTAGTTATACACTTTTTGGTCATGATTCCGCACTATCATTTCAAGTCTTACATAATCATTTAGCAAATGTGTTGGTGTTGGTTATCCATGAACCGCAACATCATCATGAAGAAAAGAACGATCCTAATTGGATAGAGTCTATGAACAAAGAATTGTTAGCATTAAACTATAATTAGACATGGGAGATTGCTCTTTTGCTTGAAGGTAAAAAACTAATGGTTAAAAGTGGGTTTATAAAATCAAATATAAACCCGATGGTTCTATTGAATATCATAAGGCTCATTTTTTGGACAAAGGGTACAATCAAGTGGAGGGGTTGATTATACCCATACATTTGCCCTTATTGGATGGTTGCTTATTGTTCGACTGCTCTTAGCAATGGTTGTAATACATGAATGGCATGTACATCAACTAGATGTCAACAATGCCTTTTTTCATGGTTATATTGATGAAGAAAAGTACATGGAACCACAAAATGGATATGATTCTATTCCTTCAGGTCATATATGCAAGTTACTTCATTCTTCATTCTTCATACAGTTTGAAACAGGCTTCACGTCAATAGAATCAGGAATTTACACATTTTATTTCTTCTCTTGGTTTCAAGTAGTCCAAAAAGATCATTCTTTGTTTACACGAATTCGTCATGATGAGTTTATTGCTATACTAACATATGTTGATGATGTTTTGTTGGTAAGCAATTCAATTGATGCTATTTCTCATGTTAAATGTGTTGTTCATGAAGCTGACAAGATAAAAGATTTAAGGGAGGTGCATTTTTTTTGGGTATTGAATTTATAGAATAGATCATGGATTTATGTTGTATCAACAAAAGTTTCTTCTCAACATTTTGCACGACACACGGCTAACAGATTGCAAACCTTACCTTTTATACCAAGACTTCGATTAGATCATACTTTTGGTCAAGTCTTAAATGATCCATTTTATTATAGGAGGATTGTTGGGCATTTATTGTATCTGACTCTTACATAGCCAAATATTCTTTTGTCGTTCAACAATTGAATCAAATTGTGGCTAATCCTAGAAATACCCATCATCAAGTTGCTTTCCATGTGCTTCGTTACCTTAAGGGTTCTTTTGATAAAGGGCTTCTTTATTATAAATCTTCTTCATTACAACTCTATGGTATTCTGATGCAGATTAGGTGCGAGTATTATTGATAGGAAATCTCTCACTGGATATTGCATGTTTCTTGGTTCTTCTCTCTTTTCATGGAAGACAAAAAAACAAGCGACGGTCTCCACAACCTCTACTGAAGTAGAGTACCGAAGTATGGCTAGTGCAATTAAGGAATTGTTATGGTTGACTCACTTGCTCCAGGATTTAAGCATCAACATTGGTTTTCCTGTTTATTGTTGGGTTGTGGAGCCTGAATACTGTACACCTTTGAAAAGTCATAATTCTTCTCAATATATATGCGAAGGGACATGTTTCTTGTATATGAAACAATGTAACTTTTCTTGAAGGGGTATATAGAAGAGTTGTAACTCTTCCCAAAAGGCATTATTATTGTTAGTAAGGGTATTTTAGGCAGTTCACGTAAAATTGTCATTAGGGTTTTTTTAAATAGCCCATCTATGTAATACACATCTCTCTCTATATAGTGAATATCCTGGCTTGGTAGCGCCCCCAGACGTAGTCACAATCCGTGACGAACTGGGTAAACAATTTTGTGTCTTTGTCATTTCAATCTTTATTTTTCGTCTTTATTATTTCATAACAAATTGGTATCAGAGCAAGGTTCGGTGGGATAGATATGATGGGTGACGGAAAATTGCCGATTGAAAGGTTTGACGGAGCAGATTTCGGATTCTGGAAGATGCAGGTCGAGGATTATCTGTATGGTAAAGATCTGTATCAGCCTCTGGGTACAAAACCAGAGGATATGAAGGACGAAGACTGGAAATTGTTGGACAGGAAGGCGATGAGCGTGGTTCGCTTGTCTCTGTCCAGGAACGTTGCGCTTCATACAGCAAAAGCGAAATCCACTAAGGAGATGTTTGAGACGTTATCGGAGATGTATGAGAAACCATCAGCAGCAAACAAGGTTCATCTGATGCGGCGTCTCTTCAACCTAAAGATGTCAGAGAATACTGTGGTTGCCGATCATCTTAACGAGTTCAATTTGATCACAACCCAATTAAGCGCTGTGGATATTGATTTCGATGATGAGGTCCAAGCCCTAATTTTGCTGTCTTCCTTACCGGAGAGTTGGAGCGGAACAGTTACAGCTGTTAGTGCTTCATCGGGGAAAGAGAAGTTGAAATTTGACGAAGTAAGAGATCTGATCATTAGTGAAGAAATTCGCAAGAAGGAATTAGGTATTACTTCAGGGTCAGTTTTGAACACAGGAAATAGGGGCAGATCTGATTCGAAGGAAACGAATCGGGGTAGATCGAAATCAAGAGGTCGGAACAGGGGAAGAAGTGCATCGAAAAGGGACTTGAGTAAAATCAAGTGTTGGAACTGTCAGGAATTTGGTCACTTCAAGAATCAGTGCACAGCACCGAAGAAAAAGGAGGCAAATGCAACAGTAGATGAAACCGAAGATGCATTAATTTTGAGTGTGAGCAGTCCATTGGAATCGTGGGTTTTGGATTCTGGAGCATCGTTTCATTCTTGCAGTGGTGCAGAGTTAATGGAAGAATATACTTCTGGTGATTTTGGAGAAGTCTATCTTGCTGATGACGAACCTCTGAAAATCGTGGGGAAGGGAGATGTTCAGATCAAAACACCGAATGGATCTGTATTACAGTTGCATGGCGTGAGACATATCCCTGGGTTGAAAAGAAATTTACTCTCGGTTGGGCAGTTAGATGATGAAGGTTATGATGTAACCTTTGGCTGCAATAATTGGAAAATTACAAAAGGAGCCATGGTGGTGGCTCGAGGCAAGAAGGAGGGTACATTGTATACGACGACAAATCTCAAGGATAGTATTGCTCTTACAGGAGCATACAGTGATGCAGATTTGTGGCATTGCCGACTAGGTCATATGAGTGAGAAAGGGATGAAGGAGCTGTGTTCAAAAGGAAAACTGCCGGACCTCAAGACAACTGAAGTCGGATTGTGTGAGGAGTGTGTACTCGGGAAACAGAAGAGGGTAAGTTTCTCGAAGGCTGGCAGAACTTTGAGAAAGCAGAAGCTTGAGTTAGTACACAGTGACTTATGGGGACCAGCGCCGGTGACATCTCTTGGTGGTGCGTCATATTACATGACTTTTATTGATGATTCCACTAGAAAGGTATGGGTTTATTTTCTAAAAAATAAATCTGATGCTTTTAATATCTTTAGAAAGTGGAAAGCTCTGGTAGAAGTTGAAACAGGCCTGAAAGTGAAGTGTCTGAGATCTGATAATGGTGGTGAATATGAGCTCAGTGAGTTTAAAGAATTTTGTGCTAATAATGGTATTCGCATGGAAAAGACTGTGCCAGGAACTCCTCAACATAATGGCGTTGCAGAACGCATGAACAGAACACTTAATGAACGTGCTAGGTGCATGAGGCTGAAGTGTGGGTTACCCAAGATGTTTTGGGCAGATGCAGTCAACACTGCTGCCTTCTTGGTCAATAGAGGACCATCAGCCCCTTTGGAGAACGGCATACCAGAGGAGGCTTGGAGTGGTAAAGAGGTAAACCTGTCGTTTCTTCGTGTATTGGATGTATTGCTTATGTTCATGTTGATGCTGCTGCTAGAACTAAATTAGATGTTAAATCTGTTAAATGTACGTTTATTGGATATGGTGGTGATGAGTTCGGTTATAGATTCTGGGATGAACGTAATCGAAAAGTTATTCGTAGTCGAGATATCATATTTAATGAACAGGTTCTGTACAAGGACAGATTGGATGCACCAGATTCTAACAGTGTAGGTACCTAGATTGTTGAGTTAGATATTTCGAACTCAGGTGGGCGCAAGGGTTCAGAATGATGAGGTTGTTATTGAGGCAAGAGAGTACACCACTGCCCATAGCTCTGCTGCGGAGGTCTACCAGAGTGTGTGGTTCACCAGACAGGTATTCACCGTCAAGTTATTACCTGCTGTTAACTGATGGTGGTGAACCTGAATGTTATGCAGAGGCTAGCCAGGGACAGGATCGAGCCAAATGGAAGCTTGCGATGGATGATGAGATGGATTCATTGATGTCCAATGATACTTGGGAACTTGTCGAGCTTCCAAAGGGCAAGAAACCATTGCATAATAAATGGGTCTATAGAATTAAGTAGGAGGTTGATGGAAGCAAGCGTTACAAGGCAAGGCTGGTTGTGAAAGGGTTTCAGCAGAGACATAGTATTGACTATACTGACATTTTTGCTCCTGTTGTGAAGCTAACCACTACGTATTGTGTTGAGTATGGTAGCTGCAGAGAACTTGCTATTGGAGCAATGGATGTAAAACAGCCTTCCTCCATGGTGATTTGGAGGAAGATATACATGATGCAACCAGAAGGATACTTGTCAGAGGGTAACACTAACCTTGTGTGTAAGCTCAAGAAGAGCTTATATGGCTTGAAACAGGCACCGAAACAGTGGTCCAAGAAGTTTGATGGGTTTATGCAGGAGATTGACTTTGTCAAATGCAATGCCGACCATTGTTGTTACTTCAAGAGATTTGACCAAAGCTATATCATTCTACTGCTGTATGTAGATGATATGTTGATAGCAGGGTCCAGTGCTCGAGAAGTGAGTAAATTGAAAAAGCAGTTATCCGAGCAATTTGCTATGAAGGAACTTGGAGAGGCTAAGATTTTGGGTATGCGTATCATTCGAGACAAAGAGGCGGGGAAGTTGTATCTTTCACAGGCTGAGTACATCGAGAAAGTATTAAAGCGGTTTAACATGCAAGATGCTAAGCCAGTGAGTGTCCCGCTAGGTGGTCAGTTTAAACTATCTAGCAAAGAGTCGCCTAGGAGTGAGGAAGAGCGAACCCATATGAAGAAGATTCCCTATGCTTCGGCGATTGGAAGTATTATGTATGCCATGGTTTGTACGAGACCAGATATTGCGCATGCGGTGGGAGTTGTTAGCCGTTTTATGAGCGATCCGGGCAAACAGCATTGGGAAGCACTGAAATGGATCCTTAAGTACTTTAGAGGTCCCACAGATTGGAGTTTGTGTTTTCAAGGCAAGGATTGCGAGTTGGCAGGATATGTTAATGCGGATTTGGCATCTAGTGATCTAGACAAGAGAAGGAGTACAAGCGGGTATGTATTTACTTTGGGTGGTACAGCGATATCTTGGGCTTCTAAGTTGCAGAAGATCGTAGCCTTATCAACTGTAGAAGCAGAGTATGTGGCAGTGACAGAGGCAAGTAAAGAGATGGTATGGTTGCAGAATTTCTTAAGTGAATTGGGGAAAAAGCATAAAGATGGTACCCTATACAGTGACAGTCAGAGTGCTATTTTCTTGGCTAAGAATCCAGCATTTCATTCAAGAACAAAGCATATTGAGTTGAAGTATCACTACATACGGTATCTCTTGGAGAGAAAGATTTTGCAGCTAGTGAAGATTCAAGGGAGCGAGAATCCTGCTGATATGTTGACTAAGGTTGTGACCTTAGAGAAGTTGAAGCTATGTATGGCTTCAACTGGGCTTGAAACTTGAAGAAAAGTCTTGGCGCTACCATTTGGTGCAAGTTACTGATGAGAGATTGAGAAGTGGCTTACATGAGATTCAGTCTCCAGGTGGGAGATTGTTGGGTTGTGGAGCCTGAATACTGTACACCTTTGAAAAGTCATAATTCTTCTCAATATATGCGAAGGGACATGTTTCTTGTATATGAAACAATGTAACTTTTCTTGAAGGGGTATATAGAAGAGTTGTAACTCTTCCCAAAAGGCATTATTATTGTTAGTAAGGGTATTTTAGGCAGTTCACGTAAAATTGTCATTAGGGTTTTTTATAAACAGCCCATCTATGTAATACACATCTCTCTTATATAGATAGTGAATATCCTGGCTTGGTAGCGCCCCCAGACGTAGTCACAATCCGTGACGAACTGGGTGAACAATTTTATGTCTTTGTCATTTCAATCTTTATTTTTTCGTCTTTATTATTTCATAACATTTATCTCTACACAGATGGCAAATCTGCTCAACGCATTGCTAAGAATCCATGTCTTCATAGTTGGACCAAACATATCGATATTGATGTTCTTTTTATTCGTGATCATGTTGCTAATAGGTTTCTTCAAATTCACGGTGTTCTCTCTTCTTCTCAATTAGTTGATTTGTTTACTAAAGCTGTACATAATGTCTAATTACAATCTACTGTGTTCAAGTTGGACCTTCGAATGTTCCCAACTGAAGGGGGGATGTTAGATGTATTAATATCTAATATCGCTATATTAGCTGTTCTATTTAGCTTAATTGATTATTTATTTTATTCATATGTATTAGGAGGTTTACACGTGTAATACGTACATATAAATACTTGAGTCATGTAACAAAAATAACCACCTCATTTTTACGCAAACACACACACCTCTATTTTCCTCTGTTACCCTTTCATTCTTCTTCTTTTTCCGAACACACCAGAATTCACATTAGGTAGATCAGCGTATTGGATTATTGTTTGTTTACCTCCATAGCTTCAGATTGTTTACAATTTTAGCTAATAATCATAGGAAAAAGCTATATATTATTCTACTCAGAGTCTTTTACCTCTATTTCATACTATTTTTCAATTTGAGTCATTCACCTTATATTTGAACTTTTAAAAAGATAGCTAAATTAGGTTTCTAACATTTCTATTATGATAATATTTTTGAACTTCTACAATCTTAGAAACGGACTATCTTGTTAATTAATTATCTAACTATTAAAATAAATAGAATGATGAATATATTAAATATTTCAATGGTGTAATTATGATTGATATAAATTTAAGCCATCAAACAGCTAATGATTAACTGAATCATAGAATTTTTAAATGTTTTTTGAATAGTATGAACAATTCCATAATATATCAAGTGTTATTCGAAATAATAAGCAATCCTTGATTATAAATTTTTATACAGTTATAAGAGGATGAGTAATTAATAACCACCATAAAACTTTTGCACAAAGAAAATAAGGAAGGAGCAAAGGAGAATTAAAAGCAAAATTTTTATGTAACTGATTATACATATGGTATAGTAGAATATATACCATGGTGTAAAAACAAATTAACTTTAATGCAATATTTCCTGATGGAGAACATTCCCCTTATTGGACATTTGGTAGAAAGACATATTATTCATAAAGATCAAACTGAGTGTTTAATGTGAGAAAACACATATAATGATGCACAAACATAATGGTCAACCTACGAACTTAGATATTATACCCTAGCAAGTGACAAACTGATAGTTGACAATGAGATATCCCTTGCTTAAGCCATTTTCATCCGAGTCCAGATTGCGGAACACGGATATGTCCAAACTGAGGCTTCCAACCGTGCTGTTACACTGATCCACGATCCTCACTGTTGCTGCAGCTTCATTCTTTGTGTTTGTCACCTTTATTTTAACATAAATTAATCAAAAAGAAACAAAGAAATTGTTGATTGTGACTTTCAAAGCTAGCTAGGGGTTCGTATAGATTAGATTGGATTTCTATAAGGCATGTAAAACGATGAAAGAAAATATTAAAAAATCCATAATATGTGCACATTTTTTATAGGGATTAAGCCCTTTTAGTATTTGTATTTGACAATTACAGTTATCAAAATAGACTTTTTCTTTTTATATAGTACCATCATTATATAAAACGAAATTGATATGACACAATTCAAATGAAACGACTACATTACAAATGAATATAATTATAAGATAAACTATTCATTTGTCATCTTTATTGACATCAATGATATGCGGGTACACTATGCACATATATCCTGCAAACACGAATTGCCATCTTTAAATATTCTCGTCTCGTGCAAAGTAAAGTAACTTTTGTATTAATCTTGTTTTAGGCTAACAGTAAATAAACTTTAAAACAAGGTACAGTTTATGAAAAGAAGAGAAATTATTTAATATAGTTTTTAACAAAAAAATGCCACACCGGGTCTCTCTCTCTCTCATGGGGGTTCTTCCCCTTTTCTGGATTTATCTTATCTTTTTTATTTTTAAATATATTTTAATATCTATATATGTGTGTATGCACGTATAAAAGATGTTAAAAGAAAAGGCATACATATAATAAATTTTTTCAAGAAATTTAAAGACAAGACAAGGAAAACTTTTTACTGAATTACCATCCATACGTTAAAAGCAAAGGATAATTTCATTGAAATCCTATCTTTAATTACTTTTTTTTTTATTAGTTCAGCTTTTGTCACTCAATTATGGTCTAGATGATATCCTTTTACTCCAATTTACTACATATCCTGTCATATATGATGTCCAATCTTAAACAACAATTTTTTTTAAAACTTTTCTACAAAGTATTGCAATGGAATATACGAAAAACATAAGTAAGAACAAATATTATATATATCTATTTACCTTTAAGCATTTACCACAAGCAGCTTGTCCTGTTGGTGCTACAGATCCACAGTAACCAGCCCATCCATATTTTTGTTTCCAGGACAACGTTTGATTATCACACCATGGTGCACAGTATGCATTTGCATCATCCAAGCTCCATCCATTTTCTTGTGCATTATAATAATGGTATCTTGCAGTCACGTTTGAAGCACTTTGTCCAAAAACACACCCCACAATCATACCCATCAAACCCAACATGAAAATCAGTTTGATATTGAAGCATGACCCACCCATTTTTTGTCTTCTCTTTCAATGTCTTTGTGTTCAAAATGTAGAGAGAGGAAAAGTGGGGCACAGTGATGACTCAAAATGTGTCTAGATGTCTTTGTTCTATGGCATGTTGGAAAATCAAAGGTAGTGAATTATTTATAGGGAATCGGCAACTCCATCGCTTAGGTCATGATTGATTTTCTAAATGTTTAAAATATAGTTTGAACATATCAAGCAAAACATTAGTATCATAGGGTTTTAAAAATGGTTTTGAGGTTATTTGTATATTTTTAAAAATTGAAGGTAAATAAGATTATGTTTTAAAAAATTACAATATTTATATCTCTATGTCTTCCTTGTGAGAGGTAAGAGGATCGAATCCCCTGTTTCTATTTTAATTAAAAAAAATTAGGATATATATTTACCCACACTTAATTTTAAGTTGTATTAGCAAATTATTACTAGTTGTTTACAAGAACATTTATGCTATAATTTCTAAAGTAGCTCCATATAATTGTAACGCTATTCTTCTTTGAGAATTTTCAGCATAAAAATTCAGGTTAAGTTTCTAGAGTAAAGCTTAGGTCTTAAATAAGAAACTTTTTTTAATAGCTTTGGAAAGGTAAATGAATTTTAAAAAATAATAATAAATTATTGATGCACCGTATTTTCTACCCATGTGACATTTTGAAGAAAATGGTACGATGGTTCAGATTAATGAATGGAGATTTTTCCTTGAAGGTTCTCTGATTCATTATTAGCAATGCATGTGATATTGGGGCCATGTGATGAAGAGTGTATGTTTTTTTTTTTTTTTTTTTTTAAACGCACGATTTAGTTAAGATTTCATATTGAGTAAAATAGGTATTTGCTTTTCCTGATATTAAGTAATTATTTATATTTTTTAAGTCTTATATGTGATACAAAACCTTAAGCAAATTTTCATAAAATTTAAATTAGATCAATATTTTAATTTTTGCTTTTAGAATAAAGCTTTTTCCCTTTGTTTTTCTTTTCATGTTTTCCAGAAAAATCTAAATTTTGCTATAGTTTTTCCAAACACTTTGAAGAGAAAGTATGGTAAAATTGGGGGAAAGTAGGCATTGCGTACGAGTTCCTACAATCCTACCCATATCCTACACTGCAAAAATAACAAATTTCAAAATTTTGGATCTGAAACTCATCCTAACATTTTGAAACCTATACCTTTTAAAACCTTGTACCACCATGTACCTTGTACAGTCTATAAAATTTTTGAATCTTATCATAAATAGTAATTTATGTAACATTAAAAATGTTATGCGTGCATACAAGTGTACATGATATTATAAGTTTCTCACATGCAGAACTTGTGGAACTTATAGAAAATAACCTGTGGAATTTGTATTGAAACCTACAATATTAAAAATGTAATTGTACTCCATCTTCGTTATTTCAAACTTATGTGTTATTAGAAAAAAATTGCAGAACCTGTAGATCAAAGGTAGAACCAGAGAAAAGGAAGCGAAAAATGTAGGAGAGACAAGACTACAAACAAGTCAAGTCTCTTGCAAATTACTTGAGTTTAAGAGCTCATTTTAAGTTTGGCTAGGTTAGTAAAAGAGTAAAGCTTCAACTTGAACTTGAGCTCGGCTCAAAATTAAACTTGTTTATTTAAGAGAGTTGAGCTTTAGCTCCAACTTAGACTCGCGAACCACCTGATGAACAAACTCGTTTAAATTCAAGAATAGGCTTATTGGTAAGTTCATGAGCAAGCTTATTAATAAGCTTGTAAGTTTTATATTTAAAATATATTATATATATTTTTATGATTAAAAAAAATCTAATATACATATGTGTTTGTGTTTCGCACTTTTTATCTATTATTTTTAAGTCAAGAAAATTAATATATGAAAATTTTAAATGGAAAACGAGCAAAGCTTGAGCTCAAAATAAAGTTTGTTTTTATCTAAACAAGCCCAATCTGAGTTTGAATTTCAAACTTGGTAAAAAGCTCAACTTAACTTGACTTGTTGCTCAATTTGTAAATGAGCCTAACTTGAGCTTGAGTTTGAGCTGGAAATATAGTTTGTTTATTTAATCGAATCAAGTTCAAGCATTAATTTTAGGTTTGATAGAAAACTTAACTTGATAATTTTTGAAATGTTTAAGCCCAAGTCTTCAAAAACTTAACTCGTTCCTAGCCTTAAGAAGAGAGGTGGTTTTTATTAATTAAGGTTAACATTTAAAAATGATCAAATTGGGAAGAATAAGATAAAATAATTAGAAAAAAAACATAGCTAGGAGAGAAATGAGGAAGAAGAATGAAAAAAAAAAAAAAAATTGGAAGAATGACTTTTAGTTTAACTTTTTAAGGTTTTTACACAATATATTATTTTAATAAGTTTATGGTTATATAAAATTATTATTTATTTTTCATTTGCTATTTACTTTATAGTGTGGGTATTATGTATAGTAAAACATGTATTTTATATACATTATACTATAGATTTTAGGGTAGTTATAAGGTATTAAGACCACAAATCTGTATTATTTCTTATAAGAGTAGGTTTAGGAAAATTTGTACATGGAACCTATCTTATGACACTCAATACCTACTTGGAATTCGCCTGATCAAGTAGGTACAAATGAATACCTAATACGATAAGATTACCTTTTCATCCATTGCTAAAATGATGAATTATAGCTTTGAATAGGGAAATTCTAGCAAAGTTTGAAAAAAAGGAATATAATATATATATGTATAAATAAGAATATGAATACCCAAGTAGTTAAACAAAAGAATCAATGTGTCACAAATTAAGTCAAATAATGTATCTATAATTAATCATTGAAGAAAATTAATTTTAAATTAATCTAAATGTCAATTCCTTAAATGAAATTTGTGAAAAATTGAAGTGGAAATTATCTAATTGCCGACCTATCGAAATAAAAATTACGTAAAATACAAATTATTGTAAAATAATTATCAAAATATCAATTCAAAATTTTATCTTGTAAATGCGATTTACACGCTTGTACATAAATTGCATGCTATAAATGTGATTTTCCTTTAAATAGCTTAATTGCATGAATAGGATGTGAATTATCGATTTTCACTAAATCACACATTGTTCATATGATTTATTTGTTAAAAATAAGATTGCATATAGTAGATATGATTTTGTGCTAGTAATTACATAATTAAAGCTATATCATTAGTATTTAGGTATTTTCCTTTTCCTAATGTTGGTAGACATGTGTTTCACCTAAACACTGATACATCATTTAATTCATTTTTTGAATTGTTGATTCCTCTTTTTAACTGCTCGAAATAACTATACCTTGAATGAACTTACTGCAAATGTTGATATCTTATAGTAAATTAAAGTCATAAGAAATTAAGAAATTGAACCAATAAATTAATTTTTCTTTAAAAAATCAAATTGTATTGTACAGACAAATGAATATTATACAAAATTAAAAATAGAAAAAAAAAATATAGCATTAAATTTGGGGTAACCATCACATTTGATACTTGAACTTTACCCATTTGCACAATTAACAACCTAAAGTTTCAAAGTATCAACACACTACCTATAAACTTTTGAGGTTATCTATACAACCCTAGTATGGTAGTTAATCGAAAAAAAATAGGCAAAGTTTATGTATTTAAATGTAAAATTTGGCAAAGTTTAGGTACCAAATCCATCCTTTTAATTTCTGGATAATTAATTGTAAAATAAGTAAAATTTAGTATGAAATGTGACAATTATCCTTAAATTTACATCATTATCACTTCGATCACCAAATCTCTAATTACCATAAAAAATGAAAATAAAAAAAATGAAAACGGATAAACCATCTTTATGACCTCATCCGCATATATTGCATTTCATCAAAATAGGTAAGAAATAAAAATGCTTTTCTTTTATATACATACATACATACATATATGTATGTATATAGTTTTTGTTTGTGCTTGGATATTGCTAGAGAAAAATAAGTGAAAGAGGAAGTATTAAGAAAAGAGTGATATAGAGAAAAATATATGGAGAATTAAAGATTATAGTAAAACTATATATTTATAAAGAGAAAATGTCAAATTTGGTATCTATACTTTGTACAAAATTTCAATTTGGTACATAAACTTTGAAGTTACTAATTAAATACTTAATCAAACTTTTTATAATAATTTTTTCTACTCAATAACATTGTTTGTATTGTTTTTTAACATAGAAGAAGTAACTTATCAGTTTAGATTATGTTAGAAAAATAGTAAAAATTTAATTATATGCACTCTTTTAAAGTGAGCAAATAGAGTTATAGAGTAATAAGCATTAAGAAGATAGTAAAAATAATCATAAAAAGTTTGATTGACTATTAAATTGACTATGGTTATCAAACTTGAGTTTCTACCTAGAATCGCCAGGGATCCTTGGAATCGAAAGGTAAAATCATAAGATTCTACAACTAATATAAATTTGCTTGCAAAATTCATAGATTTACTTACAATACAAATAAAACTTTAAATAAATGATAAAAATAAAGAATTTAGTATTAAAAATTAGTTACATACAACCAAAATTTAAGTTTTATCCATCATAATTCACATATTTTCATTAATATATTTAGAACAATTCTAATAATTAAAATAATTATTTTTATTTAATGATGATTCACAATCTATAATTATTAAGATATATTGTAAATCATCTAAATTATCATACGTGATTAATTGGTTTTATGCAGTAATGAACATTTTCATGTTCACTTTATACAAAAAAATAATTGCATTTATGATAAATAAATAACATATAGAAAATTATTAAAAAAGGGAAAAACATATAACACTATATATATTTTTAATTTTCATTCAAATTGTTCAAAATATATCAGAGTATATAACCTAAAAGAAAATAATTCTCTAAAAAATACCCAAAAAAAAGGAAATGAACGGAAAAAAAAAGATTAAAAAAACTAAAATTAAGTTAGATTAAGATAAACATCAAAAACCAACCCCAAAAACCCTAAATTTAAACATACTAAATTGATTGCATTGTTAAAGTTCAAATAGAAAAAAAAAAGTGTAAAATTACAACTTTACAATTCTACATTGATTCCACTTACTCTACTATGTAAAATCACAAGTCTATATGAGTTTACCTAAAAAACGATTTTATGTGTGAACTGAATCGAAATCACAGTATCAACTCGTAAACTCAAAGAAATGTACGAGTTAGACTTGTGAGTTTGACAATCATGAAATTGACCACTTTAAAGTTTAGGTATCAACTTAAATTTTTGTATAAAGTTTAAGAAACGAATTTGAAATTTACCCATTTAGAAATGTGGAGAAAGATGAACTAGTGTACACTTAATAAAAAGTAAAATACAAAGAAAATTGGAAATAATATCGTGTATATATAATAGATATAAATAAAATGAATGATTGTGGAAACAAATAAATAAATAATTTGTGAGCGACTACCATCACTTCAAATATCTATTCATAATAACTGCATGTTTTAACTGAATTCCAAAAAATCCTTGGATAAAATCATTATTATGTTATTTCAATAAATTTAATTAGAGTATTAAAGGAAATATAAGTAAATTTAATAGAGCTAAGATGGTTTGAGTCAAAAGCTCAAATTTTAGCCTCATAAAATATTTTATTTTATTTAATTTAACTAGTTTATTAAATAATATATAATTAATTATTTTAAAATACTGAATGCTGACTTAATAATAGAGATAATATATATTATTTATTATACTATAAAGACAGCAATTTGATATTCTTCTATATTTAATCCTTTTTTCCGTTTTATTAGAATCTTAAAACTTATAATATTTTTCCTTTGGATTTTAAGGATTTTCAATATTTTATAAAAAGCAGACTTTCTTTAATTTCGTTAACGTTACGTTTTGTTTTTCTTATTGTGATGGCTTTGAAATTCTTATTGTGATGGTTTTGAAATTCACCGAGTGGAATCGTACCGCCACCATCATAATCAAGTGAAAACATGATTCACCAATAAAAATATTCTAATCAACCAATCTTATGGTTAAAGGGCGATTGACCGAGGGGTTTATTTATTTTTCTTGAACCTTTTTTCTATTGAGTTTAATTACTAATTACTCGTTTTGCAGTGGGAATACTGCAGTTGGCCAATTACGCATAATGGGTGTGTCAGTTTACTCGAGATGAGTCTTTAAATCACATCAATTAACTTGAGATAAGTCTTTAAATATGTCATAAAGAGAGGCATGAAAAGAGGAATAAACAAACTTCATTTCTTAAGCATGTAAGTGTGATAGAAGATCAAACCAAGTAAACTTAATCGTTTTTTATTCATTTTTCATTGATTAGGTGTTTTGATTTTTCTTGAGAATATTTCAGCAGTGCTTCCGTAGTGCTATCAATTTTAGAATTTAATGAGCAGATAAGTTTCTTATTTACAAATGTTGGAGGTTGATGTTAGCTATTAGATGGCATTTGGATGGATGATTGACATCAAGCATTGTAAAACACCATTAGATCATTCCTAAGTATCAACAACTAGTTTTTTTTTTTTTTTTTTTTTTTTTTTTTGTAATAATGAATTGGGGAAATAGACTTAGAAGAGAGTCTAATAACTTTTATTATTTATAACATGTTCAATCTTCTCATAAAATAGTCCATTTTAATATAAAAGAGTTTATGACAATATCTTAGTCCATATAAGTCATATTTTAGTTAAACGAAGCCTAAATTTGTCCAAGCATATATTTTTCGAGTCTACTCTTTGCACGTGAAAAAAACAATAAGGCCAATAATAAAATAAACCGATTCAATAATTCCTCTTTCAAGTTTATTAAGTCAAATCTTTTTAAGATATCTATTTTTAGATTTGGTATTTTAAACCTTATAATTAGCCCAAAAAACCGTTCTATAATATTAAATTGGACTAAAAGTCCAACTATTGAAATGAGTCTATGCACCTATTATCTTTCATGCACAAAAAAACCCAAATTAGTGGTAAAAAGGTCTATTTTTATGAAAATTTCAATAGGAAGCCAAGGGTAAAAAAAAAAAAAAAAAAAAAAGAAGTTGATGCCATGTAATTAAGAAATATGTAAACCCTTCTAGTTATTCCGTGTTCGGTTTGACGATGTTCACAAAATACTATGGTCTTCAACGACGAGCATATGTCATACCAACGTATGTTGCGGAATTGATTTTCTGGTTTGTGCTTGATTTTATGCTTAAATTAGGGAACTTAGGTCGCATCTCAATAGCACGTGGGATAGATTAAAGCAAATGCATTTCGGTATCGTAGACTTTCGCAATCTGTTACGGCAATATACCAACGTGTCCCATGCCATAAACGCGTATAGATCCATATGGTTTATTTGTTAAACATTCAAGTTCGGAAGGAAAAATATGTGTACATAAATATATATATATATATATATATATACATATCAATGCTCATACCATAAACCCGTTTAAATTTTATTAAACTCAATCTCGAGCCAAACTTATTACCGATTCTAAAATTTAGATTTAATATCAGCTTATTTAATTAAATAAACTTTAGTTCGAACTTAAGCTTGACTCGTTTATGAATCGAGCTGGAGCTTGAGCTCAAGCTGAGTCAAGATTTATTGAGTTTGAAATTTAAACTCAAACTCGACTCATTTAGATAGTTTGTTTTCTAATTTTTTTAAATTAAAAATAATATATAAGTATTGATATAAACATATACACATAGACATTAGATAGAAATTAGTTTTTATTATTTTAGTTATATAATAATATATATATACAACTCACAAGTCTACTAATAAGCTTGTTAACGAGTCTGTTCACGAGTCTAAATGAACTTGTTCATAAGCATGCTCGTGAGCCTTAATCAAAACTCAATCTCAATTCATTTACCAACCCAGTTCAAGTGGAGCCGAGTTAAGCCGACCTCACTCGAGTAGCTCTTCTTGAGCAGCTCGCTCGCCCCAAATATATGAATCAATAAATAATTAATAAATACTAAGGATATGTTAATATATAAAGAAATAGCTAAGGATCTGTGATATTCAAACATATACATAAATGATGAGTAACAATCTATAATATTTAATCATATTGAAAAGGTATTAATTTACTTTTATACAAATTACGACATGTCTAACTATTATTTGTAGTAGTTATATAATATTAATTGACCCATGTGGTGTATCAATGTTGAAGCTTTATATTATAATGAGAATAAGTTTTAAAAAAATGACATTTTTCATGAATAATTATAAATATTTTACCCATGGATTTTTTTATATCTTTTTTTATCTATTATATGACCGTCGAGGCGTCGGTACGATTTAGGCTCGTGTGTACCTGTGTGTTTATATTTCGTGTCTTAACATGCAAAGTTGAGGAATATAAATGTAATGGTTGTGCTATGGGTGTATTGGGAAGGCTTATATGCATGTAAAAAGGGTTGAGCCAAACCCATGTGGGACAATCCTTCACACCATGTATAGCAGTGGTCCCTAAATGTAATGGTTGTGCTATGGGTGTATTGGGAAGGCTTATATGCATGTAAAAGGGTTGGGTGTAAGTCATGTGGGCTTCCCAGCGTTACCTACTGTGAACTGTAATGGTTGTGCTATGGGTGTATTGGGAAGGCTTATATGCATGTAAAAAGGGTTGAGCCAAACCCATATGGGACAATCCTTCACACCATGTGTAGTAGTGGTCCCCAAAAGGCTGTGCGCGAAAGAGTCTTCCCGGTAAGGACTCCGAGGCCCACAGATGAGGGCGATGCTACTGTGAAGTGGTAACGCTGGGGAAGCCCACATGACTTACACCCAACCCTTTTTACATGCATATAAGCCTTTCCAATACACCCATAGCACAACCATTACAATAAAATAATCAAAATCTAAGGTTTTGCTTTTGCTTGGGTGAAAATTCTCGAGATGCCACGAGGAATAAAGAAAAGGACATTAATTAGTATATACGAAGTCAAAGAAATTGACTTTGTTATCTGCTCCGGAACTGTTTGAGATCAAGGAAATAATTCAAACGATGCCATCCACACCAGACAAATTCAACATTCTAAAAATAACTGTGGAATTTTTTTTTTTTTTTTATAACAGTATGTTAAGAAGAGAAGAATGAGAGGAATAGAAAGTGGAGAAAAAACTAGAGTGGAGAAAAGATAAAGGGAAAAAGTTATAACTTTTTTCTTTGGATAAGAAAAAGAATTAAAACCAAATAAAGTTAAAGGAAAGTTTGGCTCACATAGCGCCAAGTTAGGAGAAAAATCTGGCATATCCTCTTTAATGGAATTGTATCATTCCCTTTACTAATCGAGGGATCCACCGGAAACATTATAAAGAAGAAAAGCAAAGGCATGATGGAAAATAGAAGACAAAGGAAAAAAAAAAAGGAGGTCCAGCTTTACATCCACTGGAATGCCCAAAGAATACTAATATGTATCTTGCATTTTTGTTGGAGAGCATTGTAAGTAGGGCTGCAACCAAATTGAACTAAGCCAGGCTAAATTAAAGGTTCAGACTTATCTTGTTTAAAAATTATTAAGATCAAACTCAAGCCAAGTTTTTTATCAAGCTTGAAATCTAGACTTAAACTTAGCTTGTCTAGCTTAATGATCTTTATTTTGAGCTTAAGCTTGATTTCTTTACCTATCAAACTTGAGTCGAATTGAGCATTTTATCGAGCCTTGCTAAACATTTATCGAGCTTGAAATTTAAGCTCGAATGCAACTCATTTAAATGACAAATTTTTCACTTTTTTTGAACCTAAAAATGATGTATAAATGTTAAATATATATACATGTATATTGAATAGAAATTAGTTTTGCTATTTTAATTATATATTAATTTTCATAAATATAAAACTTACAAATTTACTGATAGGCTTGTTAATGAACCTATTAATAAGTCTACTTGCAAGCCTTTTCATGAGCTGGCTTGTGAGTCTGAATCGAATCTCACGCTCCACTTGTTTAGATAAATGGGCTTTATTTTAAGCATAAATAGATCTAGAAGCGCACCAAACTCTAATAGTTCATAAGCAATTCGATTTATTTGAGGTCTTAATTGTGGACTAAGATTAAGGATGCAACCAACATGGTGTTGCTATGGATTCCACATAATCTAAAGTCATTCCAATATGTTATTAGGTATCCTAAAATCTATCTTAAATATTGTAAAGGTTTTTACCCTATACCTAATACTTGCCCATTAAACTAATGAAAAAGCCAAAACCCATTGAATTAATTAATACAATTAAAATAAAACACTTTAGAATTCATATCTTAAAGATTCTTAAATCAAGAAAGAGGGGGGAAAAGCACTTACTAAAATTATAAGAGAAATATTATCGTAAGCTTACTTATAATTACCATATGTAAGTTTATAATTAAATACTATTAAAAAATAATATAATATGTTTGATAATAGTATTTAATTATAAATTTATAAATGATAAATAGAAATAATAAATATCACGGAGGACCTAGTTGGTTTGGACCGCTAATCAAGGATTAAGCTTATCTCGTAACTCGACCCATAATCTTATATACCTTGTTCAATTTGTTGTATGAAATATGAGGGGAAATTGAATTCAATTCAATAGGAATGGAACAAAGTTGCAATAATATTATAATATTCACTTATGTAAAAAATAAGACAATTAATTATTAAAATAAAAGTAAAAAATATATATAATATCTTTTATCTATATTATAGAAATGTGATAATTGTACAGGTAATATTTCAAAAACATATGTATATATGACAAAAACTAAAACTAAACCATTAAATTACATTCATGCATGTTGGGATATAAATTGATATTTATTATTTTGCATAATAGCAATTTACCGTAAATTGTCATTTCTCCCAACTAAATATTATATTACATAAATGGTGAGGGAATGTATAGCTATTTCCTTCAATTGAAAGGGCAGATATTGTTTTAATATTTTACTCAAAATCATCCTAATGAACTCTATAAGGCATTATTCTGTTAGATAAATATCAAATGGATTGATAACATGTAAGAACCCACCCACTTGTGTCATAGAACTTTTGTTAAAGGCATTCAAGATTGTTATTAGATACTCGAATGACTACTAGGAAAGTTAAATAAACCTACTTATCATCTTTTAATGGCATATAGGTAATTTACCATTTACTATATTTTGAGTTCTCATTATATGAAACTTTCATTATATATAGATCTTGTAGTCATTTGTTAATTACAGATTATCCTTTCAACATATATGTACTTTTTCATTTGAATGTTTTTGTTTTATTTTTATCTATTTGAATTTTAAATGTTTTTATGCTTTTGTAAAAGTAGACTTTTGTTAATTTTTTAGATTTAGTTTTTAATTTTATGATGATTTGGTGGTGGATTGCACTTTGTTTAGCATGATGGAATTAACTAGGAAATAAAGACTATGGAAGGAAAGAATGTAGAGGGAATAAATTATTGGAGAATTTAAATCTTTTTATGTGTTTAGATAATGATGGAAAGGAACGGATAGAATATTACTTATTATAAAACTCAAAATACAATAAATAGTAAATTACTTATATGCCACTGAAAGATGATAAGTAACTTCAAAAAGAAGATTATAAGAGTAATTTAAAAAAAATCCCCTTTTCTCTGTAATTCTCTCTATTTTAGAGGGGATAAAAAAGTTGTAGGGCTCGAGAAAAATATTATATCCATTTTCTCTTCCCTTATCTTTTCCTCTCAAAAGAAATAAGTTGATTGAATTCAATCCCCTTCATTTCCTTCCTCAACCATTCCCTCCTATTCCCTCTATAACCAACAGTGTAAATGTGGAGCACTACTCACTAGGGGTGGGCAAAAAAACCGATCGAACCAAACCAATCCGTAACCGAACCAATCCAAACCGAAAAGATGGTTTTTTTTTTTCATGGTTTGGTTTGAAAATTTTCAAATCCGAACCAATCCATAAATTTATGGTTTGGTTTGGAAGGTAAACCGACCCAATCCGTAAAACCGAACCAAACCGTTTTAAAAAATATAATAATATTTTACTATATATTTATATGATTTCATTTAATATTTATTATTTAGTGAATATTAATTAAAATCAACTTGTTCTTTTTAAAATTTTTTTTTAAGCTCATGATATGTAATTTTTTGTTGATGATGAACTATTGTTTTTTTAATAGCTTTTAACTTTGTAAAGTATGAAATTTATTTATTTAGTTATAAACTTTTTTATGTATTCATTGTTTAATATATTTTGTCAACTGATCATTTTATTCATTGATGAATTTTGTTGATAGAAGATTTTTTATTTTAGCTAAATTATTGGTAAATAATTGACATGATGGTCATAAATTATAACTTACTATGTATTGGTTAGTGAATTTATTTTATTGGTGGATAATTGATTTTATAGAAAACTATAGATTAAAAGTATGATGAATTTATAAAGTATTTTATCGTGGTTTATAATATCAACTTTGTAAAATGATATAAATATTTAAGAATCTACACAAATAAAAAAAAAATTAGCACAAGGAAGATTTTTAGTTAGAATTTTGATTTAAACCGTAATCCAAACCGAACCAAACCGTTATTTAATGGTTTAAAAAATTTATAATCCGAACCAAACCGTTACTTAATGGTTTGGTTTGGAATGGAAAAAAAAAAAAAAACCAAACCGTAAATTATGGTTTGGTTTGGTTTTAGGAAAACTGAACCAAACCGATCCGTGCCCACCCCTACTACTCATATATAAAGGCTGGTGGTTGCCCATCAATGTAGCTGGAAAAAGGATCTAATTGCAGGCAATATGGTAACTATTTTGAAAAGTACTAATTTTAAAAGTACTATTTTGGAAGTTTTTATGGTCCCCTCGACGGATCATCCCGCCATTAATTTAATCGCTAAAATAAATATAATAAATTAAATATTAATTATTTTAAGGATTCGATTACAATTGGATATAATATGAGTTGTTGAGATGATGTCGGGATGATCCTGTTAAAATTAATTATGAGATGATAAAATTTTTCATTTTATTAATATGAGTGAGTCATATTTATGCGCCACCTATTCTTATACTATTTTTCTTTATGTAACTGAATGGGATGATCTAGACTATAAACAGTAAACAAAAAATAATAAATAAATAAAGTTGCCTTGGCTAGAAACTATAAGGTCAGAAAAGTGGACTACGAATTGAGGAGTTTCTTTTTTTTCTTTTTTTTTTTTGAAACTTTGTAATTTTTTTATTCTGGTGATTTTTGTAATATTCATCATATTACTTAATTAAATATATTTTATTATAATTATGGACCAATCAAAAGCTCGTATGTGGCAGAAAAATTAACGTTGAACTGAATTTTTGAAAGTTCATCTTTATGAAATGAAATGCAATGGTTCAAATTAGAAAAAAAAAGACCAGTTAGCAAACGTTAAAGATTAAATCTGTAACACTATTCGGAAAAAAGAAAAAGAAAAAGTAAAAATAGACAATCCATAACACGAGTAAATCCCTGTGTAGTATAATTTCATAGAAACACTCATATAATAGTATATTTGTAGAGAAGCATGACTAAAAAAAAAAAAAAAAAAAGGTTTTAGTTTCCAAATAAAATTTTTTTATCAAAAATTACCATGATTAATTTTAGTTATAAAAATATAACTTTTTTATAGATTGATATTCTTGTACTGCCATAAATCAACCTAGGTTACGGTTTCATTGCTTCAAGATCATGCCTAATTTAGCGAATCTGGATCCAATCTCATCTAGATAACGCGTGACATGGGTTGAACAGATTGCTTGTCCGATCAGAAGTCGGAGGCTTTCGCAATCAGTGACGACACCATTTTAACATGTATCATGCCATTTTCGTTAAAGTTAAGGTCAAATTTAAAAATTGATATTTATCACGGACAATGATAAATATTTTTTATTTATTGAACTGTTATTTATCTTTATTTTATTATGTTATAATTTCCACACCACGTACCTTTCATATATATATATATATAGTGGGGTTTTGATGTCTTGTTTCTTGTCTTAACATTGTTGAGGAATATAAAACACTTGGGTCGACATCTAAGGGTTTGGAAAATAGTTTCTTTTTTGTGAAATGAAATGGAAAAATATGACTCAAAGGAATTAATGATATTAACCATACCAATTGTTCTAGAACTACTTGAGATCAAGGAAATGTAACTGAATTGACACGTACACCAGACAAGTTCATCATGATATATGCAACGATGAAAAAGAAAAGTTGTATTCTAACACTTCGTTTATATTGGCTTAAACTGTGTACACGCAATATCGGATGAGCATGATGTAACATGATCGGGTTTCAAACGGATTATATGAATCTAAAACCCTACCCATTATCCTATAAATTTACCAAATATAAATCTATAATTCTATAGATTTTGATGTTATATCCAAATCTACTTCACTAGGTTTGACTTAGAGCCAAAAATCTGACTTTATACTCTTATAACCCAATTTTTTAACCTATTTTCAAATCTTAATAATAACTTTAAGAAAAACGATGACATAAGTTTCTATACATTCAAAAATTAAAATATACATATGAAATTGATAAAAAAAATTTTGCAAACCACATTTATTATACAACATTTAAACGCATAAATATATTACTTTTATCACCGCATAATATCTTAAAAACAAGTTAAATTAAATCTTCTACTGAGATTAAAATATAACAGACAACAAATAATATTAATATCCATAGTAAACATAACTTAAACAAAATTTAATAAAAAGTTTTAAAATCCATAACTAATCTAGTAAATATAAAAAAAATTCTTTGAAAGTAAAAAAGATGGCATCTCATTCATGTATTTTTTCCTTTCTTTACCCTTTAGTAATTTTTTATTCATTTATTTTTTTAATCATAATACCGAGTTGTCAAGTATCCATCGGGTATATTATATGATCCAAACTGACCCTATAACCCTATAGAGTTTTACTATATATCCAAACATAAACCTATAACTTTATAGGATCAATCCTATAGGATTTTTAACGCACGGTAGTTTGGAAATCCTATAACGGCCTACTCGGTTACATCATTATTCAATCAAAATATAATAGGTTTTTGTATAAATACAATAAGTTGGTATAAATATGATATTTATTTGCGGTAAGTTGGTCTAGATGCTGTAAGATTAAATATAGTAGATTTTATCTTATTTAAATGTCTTAGGTTTTTATACGAATAAGGTAAGTTAGTGCAAATATGGCATATTTGTTTATATGAGTAGGTTAGTTTAAATGTGGTAAGTTTAATATACAAATTGACATAATAGGCGTGAAAATACAATTTTTTTTCCCTACTTTTCCTTTCATTTTCTAATTTTAAAGTAAATTTAAAGAAGAAGAGGGAATATATGAAAATTCTTAGCTCACGGAGAACGAAAGTGAAGGAGAAATTCAGTGATATTTTCGTGTACTATGAGGAATATTCACTTTATCGGAATGATATTCCCTTTATTGATGAGGGGTCATCGTAGACAACACCAAAAAGAAAAGCAAAAGCATGACAAAAAAGATATTCCCGCTTAATCAATTTCCTTACGCAAAAAAAGAGCACGAAAAAAATAGATGAATGCGGGATGGTATAATTGGAGGGTCAGACTTTAATCAAAATATGTATCAACCCCCTATTAGGGTTATGCTGCATTTTATATATATAAATTTTTGTTAATAATTTCACTATGATAGTTTCTGATGTTTATAAGTATAAAATTTATTCAAGAAATGATTAAAGGTATTTAACATATTTCATAAGAATATATATTACTTAAAACTAATTATTAATTAAAAATTATAAGTTTATACATAAAATTTCAAATTATATAATTTGTATCATTTAGCACTTGAATAAGACTGAATTTAGCTCATATAGAGTTAATTTATATAAATTCATTTTACTCTAATTAAAATAATATTAATATTACAATTTGACTTTGCTTAACATTTAAGTTCGATTCAAGCCAGTTTAACAAGCTAATTGTATTAAACATATTGAAATTCGAACTCAAGTAAATAAACTGCACAAGTAGTTTGGCCTCAAACGCGATCTATCAATTCCCAAATGAAATAAAAGTAAGTATTGAGTCAAGCTTAAGTGGCCTGAGAGTAGTTTGACTCATTGATAATCCACTCTTACCTACTAAATTACACTACGGCGAGACAATAACAAAAGTAAAACTTCTTAGCATGGCTTAGTTTTGGATTGAGGTTATTTTCATTGGGTCTCCATTAAATCACTATCTCGGACTCCAAGCAAATTTGCTAACAACATTTTACCCACTTAATCCAGTAGCTTTCTTGTTGTATTTTTTTCTTAAGCAACTATAACGACGTTGCTTAGCATGTAGACCAACAAAAAGAAGTTGAAAGTCATGGTTCTTGCCGATAAAGTGAGTGATTCAACAAGCACCGTTGCTCTTTGAAGCAATTTATTTTCTTCTAACTTTTTCCAACTTTGTCAGTATAATCCTTAACCATTTAAAAAATGGTTGTTCTAGCTTAAATGAAAATATAATCGTTGTGGTCATTTGGCCATTCTAACCAATGCAATAGCAATTTTATCTTTTTTTTTTATTTTTTTATCTATTGATAAATAAAAAATTACAAATTTTGTACTCTAAAAATTACCACAATTTCTTACCATTCTAAAAACCTCTTAATTCACAAATTGTGCTTATATATGGACCCAAATAACTTTCAAAATTTGCCATATGTTACTGATTCACCAAACTCACAAATTTTTTAAATGCCACATATTTCATAGTCCGAACCATACCTTCAATTTGATGTATTTTTCTTAGGTCTCCCTAATTTACAATGTCCTCAAATTTTCAATTATGAGCTAAAGCCCATAAACTTAAATCATAATCCAAGAAGCGTGATAACATTAGATTTTTAATATACACCTCAGTTTTTACTTGAAAGCTTTCAACCATACAATCCAATTGGAAATTCTCCACCGCAACTGAATTTATATCAATTATCACAAACACCAGTTAGTATAAGCTCACAATACCCATGATATTCTATGCCAAAAAACAAAAAAAAAAAAAAAAAGAAGATGAAGATGATAATGAAAGTGGGGGTAATTAAGCTCAAAGGAAAAAATGAGAGCAAAATGATGATAAGCTTTTAATTTACACATGGTTGAAGGGTAGCAAAAATCCAATTATTGGAAATAATCAACCATTATAGACATTTTGTGAACAAGTCTATGAAAAGTTTGAGAAAGAACAATCATATGAGAAGGAGAAAAATCCACTGAGATGAATATGGTGATAATACAAAGCTCGATGGGCTAAAATCTCAAAAGATATCATGAAATTTGGAACTTGTTATGATAAGATAAAATGGTGTGGACAAAGTGGAAAAAATGAGCATAAATATATAAAAGATGCTCATGATTTATTTAGAAAAAAATGAGAGTAAATTAATTACCGTTGAGCATTATTGGTTTGTATTGCATAATAAACCCAAATGGAGATCTGAATTTGGAAATGTTGAAAAAAATGCAACTAAACGGTTCAAGGTTAATAGCTCTGGAGTGTATACCAGTTCACCACCAATTAAAGATATATCAATAAATAATGAGGCAAGTGAGGCAGGTGTCCATCCACCTAGTAGAGTGACAACAAAGAGAAAAGGTAACGAAAAGGCTTAAAGTAATGAGAAAGTAGATAAATTCATTCATAAGATACAAGACTTAAGCATTGTAAATTGTGATAAAGAGAGTTGCTATGTAAAATCAATGAATTGAATGATAAAAAAATTGAGACGACAAAAGAGAAAGAATATAGCAAATAAGAAAAAGAACGTTGAAAATAAATTGAATTGAAACTCAATAATGATGGCCGATATATTGTCAATAGATGATGTATAGAAGAAATTGACAAAAGAATGAGTAGAGATATCATTAAAAATATAAAGAATCGTTAATCTAGATAATCGTGGACCTAAAATCGCGGCCACAGTGACAACCACGACCAAAATAGAGGCCACAGTTCAGGCCGTGGACCTAAAACCGTAGCCACAGCAACAACTACGGCCTCCATTTTGGCTGTAGTTATTGTTTTGCAGCGATTTTAGGTTCGTGGCCAGAACCGTGGTCGTGGTCTTGGCCATAATTATTGCTATGGCCGTGATTTTGGGTATCCAATATTCAATTAGTTATAACTTTTAACATAAAACTAAGAATCCTTATTATAATATGTGCATGTGAGGCTCGTTCAGAGAGCTACATTAACTAATGGTTTACTCTATAATTGCAAATTTAAGGCCCAAAAAAATTGTTAAGGGCCTAAAATTGATTTTTAATTATTTTTCCATTTTTTTAAAATTACTTCATTCTAAACTTGCTGTTGAAGCTAAAGTTCTGTAAATGGTAAACAAGCATGTCTTCATAAAATGCATACTTCAATTTTGTCACTTCCAAGTATATACTATTCTTCGTCATATCAAAACATAACATCTACTAGTAGCTCATGTAGCTTAAGCACCTCAAGCAGCTTTGATTCTAAACAAAGCAATGGTTACGATAAAGCAATTGATGAATTTATTTTGTCAAGGATGAGCAGTTCGTGATTTAAGCTAATTGCTCGATACTTCCACCTTCACTACAAGATGTAAGCGAAAGTATATAAATAAAGATCATCTAGAAGACCACAATCTTCTTTATAATGACTATTTCTTGGACAACCCAATGTACACCAATGAGCATTTCCGACGTAGATTCCGAATGAGAAAAAATGTATTCTTGTGCATTGTACAAGCACTACAAGATTTCTCATCATATTTTACATAAAGAAGGGACGTTGTTGGTAAAATTAATGCTTCACCACAATAGAATTTCGCTGCAGCTATTTGGATGCTAACATATGAAATAGCAGGTGATGCTTTAAATGACTATTGGCGGATAGTTGAAGGCACAGTCATACAATGTGTCAAAAGGTTCATCCAAGGGGTCATCGCTTGTTTTGGTGACAAGTATTTACTTAGGCCAAATCAAGTTAATATTGAGCACTTGCTTAATGTGGCTAAGCAACGTGGATATCTTTGTATGTTAGGAAGCATTGATTATATGCAATGGGTATTGAAAAATTTTTGGTTGCTTATCAAGACATGCATACTAAAGGAGGTCATGGGTCTCTACAATCATGTTTGAAGCTATTGCTTCATATGAATTTTAGATATGTCATGCATTTTTTGACGTCCTGAGTTCGAACAATGATATTAATGTACTAAAGTGGTTACCCCTATTTGATGATGTCCTAAAAGGATGCGTTCCATTAACACATTACACCGTGAATAGTAAAATTATGATATAGGATATTATCTCACCGATGGCATATATTCAAAGCGGTCGATAGTTGTCAAATTTATTTCATCTCCACGTAGTCTAAAGGAGCAGTTATTTGCTAAGCACCAAGAAGGATGTAGGAAAGATGTTGAATGGGCTTTTGCAGTGCTACAATCTTGTTTTGCTATAGTTCGTGGGTCTTTGCATTTTTTGGATCAAGAGGTTTCAGGGAAAATTATGAGACTATGCATAATTTTATATAATATGGTTGTCGAAAATGAACAAAACGCAATAATTTTAACTTTTAAGTTCTAGATTTTGAATTTGGAGACAATAGTGAACCAACACCTCATATTCTTCACAATCATATTGAGGAATATGCAATGTACATCCAAAATAATATTCGACTCCGTGATAGGATAAAACATCGTCAATTACAAGCTAACTTGATTGAACATGTATGGAAGTGATTTGGACCCAATAATTGACATTTAAATGTCATAGTTGATTATTTTAAATTGTATGTTGGTTTTTCATTCTTTTTTTCTTCCCCCAAATGTTGGTTTTGTACTATTTTAAATTGTATGTTGTCTGTATTGATTTTAAATTAAATTATCATGTTTCTTAATTTATCTTAAATATTGTGAAGTTATCAATTAAAATTATTTATATTTTGATACTTATATTTTTGTAATAAATTAATTACAAATCATTATTACCATATACAAATAAAAAATTATAATTTAATTTATTTCCATATTTATTTAATATAATGAGGAACAAGGTCAAAGTATTATCTAAAAATAATAATATTACATAGGATCCATAAAAAGTATTAAAAATTATAATGAAACTTTGTTTAAGCAACTCACGAATAACGTAAAGAATTGCTTAAAAGGAGAGTAGCTTGAAAAGTTAACGTAACATGTTAAGTAACTCTTTAAGTAATTTACAAATAAATATGATCTTGAACCTTTGTTAGCTTTTTGCTGCTTTACCCTTAGTATATATTTTACTTGTGTCAACTTCCTTCTTATGACAATAACATTCTCGGGTAGATATTAAACTCTTATTGGTTGAATGTTTTACCTTTTGGGACTTCACCTAAAAAATTATTTTGTCTGAAACTTCTTCAGATGTTGCTAGGCATTACCTCTAAGTCTCCATTGCAGGGAAAAAAAAAACAATTCTTATCCTTCCTTAGGTGATGCTATGCAAATTTTTATTACTTTCATTATTGTGGTTGTACAATAATGGAAGGAGATGCCACTTAGATAAACTTAAAATAAAATCACATGTCTTTACTCAAACGGGGCTTTATTGGAATAGTTTGATTACGTGTTTGAATAGAGTTAAACATAATCCATCTTAATTAAATAATGAGCCATTTTGTCTGAACAAAGTGGTTTCAATGCAATCTAGAGCCCCTCTTCGGCACTTTGTTTTAATTCTTCAAAGGTAGCATTCAAATGAAGTGCCCCTAATGCACCTTAACATCATATTTGATAGGCTTATCCTTAAATTATATTTGCACCCTCAAGGTTATTATTTCTAAATATTTATGTGAGATTAATGGACCTCTAGATAAGCTCAATATAGTTGAAGAAGATCATCCAAACTAAAATAATTAAACACAAGGCTCTATCTATAATAATTGACCCTATTATCTTATCAATTGAATTGACCTTATAGGTATATCCTATTAATTTGACAATTGCATCACATATATGTTTTATTGCTTTTACGCATAACTTCTTCCTCTTTATGCTTATCGCGTGTAGATTTAACAATTTGAGGTGATGAATTCTACCAAGCAGGATTTTGAGCCAAACATTACTTCTTGTGAGTATAATGATTATTGGTACCAGGGCATGCTAGATCACCTTCGCTAAACATGTGGAGCAATAGTAAGATCTCAATGTTCATATTAGTTTTATGGGTTAGCTTAGAACACCTAGTA
This sequence comes from Combretum micranthum, assembly GCA_024138025.1. NCBI lineage: Eukaryota > Viridiplantae > Streptophyta > Magnoliopsida > Myrtales > Combretaceae > Combretum > Combretum micranthum. The sequence continues at coordinate 470,282 of JAMXBD010000729.1, read as the reverse complement.
AGCCTATACATGGTCTAAGAGCATCCACATCCGAGGTCCTTAATATGGGTTCTCGTGTCAAGGACCTCACTTTTTAATATTCTTACGAATATGAAGTTCTTTCGATCTTTGAGGTTCTTTGTAAAAGATCTAAAAAAGTAAGTTCATTTAGAATATTTTACTATTATTTTATAAAAATAAGGGTATTGTAGAAAGTGAACAGATATATAAAAATATAACAAGATGTAGAAAAACTCATATAGAAAATCTTTATAATAAAATAGTAAGTGAAGAAGATATAAAGAGGAGAACAATTTCTAGAAAAAAAAAAAGGTTTTTCTATTTTCAATGTCCTGTTTGTACATATATAGATATATATATTGTTGGAATATCTCTCCTACTACTATATTAATTACATTATTTAACTAGTCTTAACATGCCCCCGCAAGATGGACAACGGTGGAGTGAGTTCAATCTTGGTCTTGAGTGAGTGGAACTGAGAGCGAGCAAGATGCTTTGTAAGTGCATCATTGAGCTGATCTGAGGACAAGATGTGGGAGATACGAAGTGAGCTATTTTGAACTTATCCTTGTATAAAATGATAGTCAAGGGCAACATGCTTTATGCGTGAGCAGAAGACTGGATTGGAGTAGAGGCTCGTGGCACCAACATTATCACAATAGATCACTAGTTGATAAGAAGAGTAACACTAAGTTCAATTAGGAGGGAGCAGACCCAATGTAGTTTGGCAGCTGTAGCAGCAACGGAATGATACTCAGGTTTTGTGGAGGAACAAACAACTGTTTGTTGTTTTTTAGAGCTCCGAGAGATGGGATTGTGACCAAGATAAATGATGTAAGTAATGGCGGAAGTGTAATCGTCCTTGTTGCTAGCTCAGTCGGCGTCAGAGAAGGCATGCAAATTAGGAGGAGAAATGCGATGAAGTGTAATACCATGATCTAAGGTGTCACAGAGATACCGAAGAAGCCGTTTAACTACATTCTAGTGATCAATGGTTAGGCGATGCATAAATTGAGAAAGTTTATTTATTGTGTAAGCAATATCTGGACGAGTGAGAGAGAGATATTGAAGACTCCCAATAACAGTTCGATACTCTGTAGGATCAGTTAAGAACATTCCTACACTTACAGTGAGTGGTAAGTGGATAGTTAGAGGTGTTGAGACAGGTTTAGCTTCAGTCATATGAGTTTTGTGAAGAAGATCAGCAATATACTTCCTTTAACTTAGAAAATATACCATCAGTGTGTGGAATGACTTCAACACCAAGAAAGTAGTTCAACGTACCCAATCCTTAATAGAGAACCGATGAGAAAGTTGTTGGATAAACTTGTGTACATCTTGGTTGCTATTCCAAGTGATAATGATGACGTCAACATAAACTAAGAGATAGATGAGAATGCCATGATTGCTGAAGATGAATAAGAAGTGTCAACCATTGAATTAGTGAAGCCATAATCGAGAAGGAATTGGCGTAGTTCATGGTACAAGCATGAGGCACTTGTTTGAGACCATAGATGTCTTTGTAAAGTTTCCACACATGATGAGGATGATCATGATCAACGAAACCTAGTGGTTGAGACATAAACACATCCTCCATAAGAGTACCTTGAAGAAAAGCATTATTGACATCAAGTTATCGTAGGTGCCAGCCATTATTAACTACAAGACTAAGAACCAGACACATAGTGGTGGGTTTGATGATAGGACCGAATGTATCGGTGTAGTCAACTCCAGCTCATTGATGAAAGCCTTTGGCAACTAAGCGTGCTTTGTACCTATCAACAGAACCATTAGGCAAGTATTTAGTGTGAAAAATCCATTTACACCTTACTAAGTTTTGGGTAGGATGAGGAGCAATAAGTTCCCATGTGCCATTACAAATGAGAGCATCAAATCCCTCGGACATTGCTTTTCACCACTTAGGATTCTTCATGGCTTGACTGGTGGTGGTGGGTTCATGTATACGTTGATGAAGTTCAACGTTAAGATTAAGCTTTTGGATTGGTTTTATGGATGTTGTGTTTAGATCGAGTCATGATAATTATGGGTGATGAGGGCAGGAAATTGTGTATGTTTAAAGAAGGATTAAGTTCAGTAGATAAGGAAAGATCAAGGCCCAAATTGTGGAGGAACAGTAGTAGACAAAGGGGAAAACTAAACAGCCGTATTGGGTGCAAAGCCATAGGGGCAAGTATGGTAGATGTGGTAAAGCTAGAACGGGTAGCAAGGAAAGAGTGATAGAACTCCATTCAACACAATGGAAGAGGAGGCACGAGGAATAGAGGGATGAGAAGTGGCAAAAGGGAAAACAGATTCAACAAATCGGACATGATGAGATGTATACAAACGATTTGTAGAGATGTGAAGACAAATATATGTACTTTGAGTGGAGGAGTAACTAACAAAAACACACGGAAAGAACAGGATTCAAGTTTGTGAGTGGTGTAAGGATGAAGCCAAGAATAACAAAGACAACTAAAACTACGAAATTTATCATAGTTTGGAAAATGGAGACATATTTTGAAGGATAGGAGTAGGGATACGATTTATAAGACAGACGGCAATAGTGAGAGCAAAGGACCAATACGTGAGAGGCATGCATGAGATAATAGAGAGAGGCCCATTTTAACAATGTGTCGATGACAATGTTCTGAGTACCCATTGTGTTTCGATGTATGAGGTGGAGAAGTAAGATGAGAAATACCATTGATTATTGAAAAGATGATAAAGCTTGATACTTTCCTCCATTGTCAGTATAGAGTGTTTTAATTGAATAATTAAAGAACTTTTCAACAAGAGCCTTGTATCAAATGAAAACATTTTGGACATCAGATTTTCACTTAAGGGATATAACCAAATGTATTTTGTAAAGTGATAAAAAAATATTATGTAATATTTAAAATTATCAATGGATTGAACTGGTGATGTCCAAACATCAATAAAAACAACCTTAAGAGGTGAAAAGGTAGAGAGTGAAGAAGAAGAAAAAGGTAATTTATGACTTTCATTGTAGTAACAAGAATTACATAGAAGTCGAGATTAGAAGAACCAGAAACATCTAAATTGGCTAAAGATAAAACATTATTGAAAGTTGACACAAATGGATGACTAAGCCTGTGATGCCATGCAGACAAAGTAGTTTTGATATTAGAGAAAGCAAGCAACGGTAAGGAAAAGGTTGACCATTCATAAATACCACCCTTAGTTTGACCCTTTAAAAGTATTGTCCGCGTGCATAGGTCCTTTACATGAAAAGAAGATGGTAAGAATTCAATAGAGGGACTATTGATCTTGCAAAATTGAGAAATGGAGATCGGATTGCATTTCATAGTGGGAACACTTAAAAACATTAGAAAGTGTAAAAGATGACAGGGAGTGTTGAGAGATGTTGAAACAGTGTGTGTAATAGGAAGTCTAGAACCATTACTAATCATACTCTTATCTGTGCCATCATAACTATTGTGAAGAGCAAGATTGTTGAGATCAGCAATGACATGGTGCGATGCACCTCCGTCAAGCAACCATGGATGACCAAAAGAGGTTGAGTTAGCGACAACAGCTTGTGCTTGCCAAGGAGGTGTAACGTAAGATTGAGCTGGCTCGTAGGTTGAGGTGGTGGTTGTGCATGAGGATATTGTTGGCGAAACAGTGGGCATTGAGAAACAACATATCCCTGTGCATGACACCACTAGCATTTACTAAGAAACGGTTTGGCTGAGCGGTGTACCCAAGTGTTAGCAGGTTTGGTGGAATGTGTTGCAGCAGGGGTAAATTGTTAAGATGAACCATTGACGGACTGAGAGGACAGTTACGGGCAGGCCACTGATTTGAGCTCATGCTAGAGAGATGTGCAGATGCTGGTAGAACAAAGGACCTTGAAAATTTTTGAAGAGCCAGCTCTTTGTTGATGAGTTTTTCATGTAGTTCATCAAAGAAAATGACAGTATCACAACCATTTACCGCATCTATTACAGATTTATAATTTTCTTCAAACTTTTTCAATTAAATCTTCTTGATCTAGAGGTTTACCAAGGGTAGCAAGCTCATTTGCACAAGTTTTGATAGTTTGCATGTAATCTGTGATAGAAAGAGAGCCTTTAGTGATGTTTTTTTTCAGATTATCCTTTGAGTTGCTGATGTGTCCTTGAGAGGGTCGAGCATAAGTGTTTGCAAGTGTTTGCCATGCCTCTTGAGATGTTTATGATTGAGTGATAAGTGGCACAATATTTGGTGAAAGAGTACCTATAAGAGCTCTAAATAAAAGTTTGTCCTATCTTAACCATGTTTGATATGCTGGATTGAGAGTGATTGTGTTATTAACTGTGATAGTGGCTGGAGGAGAAGGATGAGAACCATCAATGAACTTTACAAGTCATAGCTCATTAGAATCGCTTCATTTGGGTTTTCCAAGAGAGATAGTTCGTAGAAGTGAGTTTGATTAAGTTGTGAATTGTGATCATAGTTAATGGATTTGAAGGTTCTTGAGTGTTTTGAATAATAATGTAAGAGTCCTCATTTGCTATTAGAAAGAAAGAAAAAAAATAAAGTTGACAGGGATTAAGAATTATGACGAAAATTTTTAAGAACGGCCAAGTTCTGATACCATGAAGAAGATATAAGAGAGTACAATTTTAGAAAAATATTTTTTCTATTTTCAATGTTTTATTGTACATATATAGAGATATATTTATATATATACATACTATTGAAATATCTTTTCTACTACTATATTAATTATATTATTTGATTTTATATTAATTATATTATTTGATTATGTTAATTACATCGTTTGGCTAATCTTTTCGGTCAGTGCCTTCAAAAAAAATTTACGATGTTGACATGTGCTATTTTAAGAATTTCATGATGAGGCTGCAACAGATTTCTCTGACATTCGAGCTGGAAGAGCCTACAATACGCAAGTTCACATTCCTGTGAAAAGACTGAAGAAACAAGACATAAATTTTTTCTTTTATTAAGTTACAGCAAATGATAAGGTTGCCGCTCCTCATGGCACAACTTTTAAAGAGTTTTTTTAATTTGTTATAATTCAAAGAATATCCGAATAACTTCCTTTTCTACTTTTTTTAATGAGTACTTATACCAACTCATTAAAAGACAGTAAAAGTTTTGGAAAAAAAGGAGGAGGACGGTAAAAATAATATATTATGATGTATCGGTCTGCCATGATATAAAGCTGGAAGACAATAGAAAAATATAAAAAATAGATATTCAAACATGGACTTAGTGGTTCCTTTGAAATGGTGCTTCTTTTATTTATATCTTAAAGCTACTTGTCGGGAGAAAGAAAATAAAAGAAAAAATGAATATATAAAGAAAGTCTGTATATAAATATATATATATATGTGCCATAAGAAAAAGTGAAGGTTCCATTTTGGTCAATTAATCACTTTTTTTTGTTTCTTTACAAATCCTAGTGTAGAAGGATGGACCAATCCTCCCTTCTAGAGTTCTTTTTATTGTTTACGGTATATATTTTGCATATCTATTACTATCGATCCGAAGAGCTACAAATTCGCTATCTCTGATGTTATATCTAGATCATATCCTAGCATTTCTATTATCATTAATAATCGAGTGATTTGAAGAATATAAAGACCAAAAAAATATTATTTTATCAATAACTTTTAGAACAAGTGAATTTTTTTCAGTGTATTTGTTGTTTATGTTTTTTTCTTTGTTTTCATACTATACATAGGATTTTTCATCTCTATTAGATCCAGTCTACTAGCTAGTTGATTAAGTTTTATTCTCTTAAGAGAATTGTTATCTCTTATGTCGGATAAATTAATTGTAAAAAAATGTACCTATTCACACGGCTTTACTAATTATATCCTAACTCTTCATTTATCATTTTTTTTTTGTATTGATGATTCCAATCAATGTAATTTCTTTCTAATTTATAAAATTTATTTTAGCAAAAAAAAAAAAATAGCATGTGCTTTTGTACTTTTACAAAAACACTACCTATGTTATTTTTTATAATAACGAACTGACTTGAAATTTGATCCGTTTTGTTCCGCCTATTCACATCTTAAATTAAGCACGTGTTAGCAAATGCGAAGTAAACAAAAAATATCAAACAATATGATTTGATAAACAAATGGAGCATGTGGACCGTTTCAGGAAAATAAATAACAAAAATAAAAAAAATCTTCTGAGAAATAAATTTGTAGCAGCTCTCACTAATATCACCACGCCATAAAAGACCCAAAACTATATTTTTAAAATATTCATTTTTAATTCACCTTATTGTTAGGGTTTTTGGTTGAAAGCTGGGAAGAATTTGTTGTGTTTTTTTTTTCTTCCATGGTGAAAAGAAGAATAGTAAAGAAGTAAGTGGAATATAATCTCAATTGTTTGGATTTTTTTTTTTTTTTTTTTTTTTTTTTTTTTTGCTGTAGGCTTTGGATTCCTTTTTACTTCACACATACCTTATGTTATTGACACGTGCTTAATTACTTCTTCACTAGGTTTGAAATGGTGCTTCTTTTATTTATGTCTTGAAGCTACTTGTCGGGAGAAAGAAAATAAAAGAAAAAATGAATATATAAAGAAAGTCTGCATATAATATATTATATATATATCTGTGTGTGTGCCCATAAAAAAAAGTGATGGTTCATTTTGGTCAATTAATCATTTTTTTTTCTCTTTACAAACCCTAGTGTAGAAAGATGAACCACCCCTCCATTCTAGAGTTCTTTTTATTGTTTATAGTATTAATTTTGCACATCTATTATTATCGATCAAAGAGCCACATATCCACTATCTCTGATGTTATATTCAGATCATATCCTGTTATTTCTATTATTATTAATAATTCGAGTGCTTTGAAGAGCATAGGACCAAATAAATATTATTTTATTAATAACTTCTAGAATAAGAATTTTTTTCAATGTATTTGTTGTTTATGTTTTTTCTTTGTTTTCATACTATACATAAGATTTTGTCATCTCTATGAGATCCAGTCTACTAAACAGTTGGTTAATTTATTCTTTAAAAGAATTATTATCCCCATGTCGGACAAATTAATTGTAAAAAAGATATGCCTATGCACATGGTTTTACTAATTATATCCTAACTCTTCATTTATTATTTTTTTTATATTGTTGATTCTGATCAATGTAATTTCTTTGTAATGTATAAAATTTATCTTCTGACAAAAAAAAAAAAAAAAGCATACACTACGTATGTTGTTTTTTATAATAACGAACTGACTTGAAATTTGATCCGTTTGTTCCGCCTATTCACATCTTAAATTAAGCACGTGTTAGCAAATGCGAAGTAAACTAAAAATATCAAAAAATATGATTTGATAAACAAATGGAGCATGTGGACCGCTTCAGGAAAATAAATTAAAAAAATTCTTTGAGAAATAAATTTATACCAGCTCTCCGTAATATCACCACGCCCTAAAAGACCCAAAATATATTTTAAAAATATTCATTTTTAATTCACCTTATTGTTAGGGTTTTTGGTGAAAGGCTAGGAAGAATTTGTTGTGTTGTTTTTTCCTTCCATGGTGAAAAGAGGAATGGCGGAGAAGCAAGTGGGCTATAATCTGAATTGTTTGGATTACCTTCTCTATTTTTTTTTTTTTTTTTCTGGTAGGCTTTGGATTTCTTTTTACTTCACACCTACCTTATGTTATTGACACGTGCTTAATTTAACATGAGAAAGGACAGAACAAAAAGCTAGCTCATTATCATAAAATATAACAAAACAACACTGGTCGTGTTTTTATAAAAATACGACAACACGTGTCCCTTTTATAATTAACCCAAAAATAAAACACTTAAAATATAACTTTATAAAAAGTAGAGACAGCAACTTGTTATTCCAGCTGGTTTTCTATGGCTGCTTTTTAAATAAACAAACGTACACTTCCCTTCCGTCTCACACCCACAACAAAATAAATAAATAAATAGGTGATCGACTACAAATATCTATGACCTATACTCTCTATGAACGACTCAAAATATCTTGTTTACTTATCATTAAAAAATGTATTAACATAAATAGTACGGTAAAAAGAGGTAAGACAAAAGTGTGTAAATTATATAAAGAGAGTCAAAAGTGGATTGTCCGACATTAGCACTTCCGCGTAATAACTTGACCAAAGAAAATCCAATTACAGGAATAACTTCGCCTACGCCTATTACGATTTTGACTGCCCCCTGTTTTTCTAGAATAAGAAACACCTGTACACTATGCAATTACCGTTAATATGCAATGATTATAATTACTAATCGAATTAATAATAATCATTTCATACCTTTATTATATTTAATTTAATTTATACGGATAATACTCTTTAAAAAAAAAATTGGCCAAATATCCAAATATCATAACTTAAAACAAAAATAATACAGACAAATTATTATTATCAATACAGGAATAAACCCCATCCATCCAACCGGATTCGTATCTCCGATTACTAGATGAGTAGCGTTTCCTCATCAAAGTACGTGGCTTGGTTACACCAGGATTAATATATAGATGAACCAGATCCGACATACATCAACGTAGTTATTTCATGGACTGACAAGTAAAACACCAAAACCACAACAGCAGCAACAAACGTTAATCAGCAACTAACAAACTGATAGTTGACTGTGAGATAGCCCTGAGGCAAGCCACTTTTGTCTGAATCCAGGTAGCGAAAAACGGGTATGTCCAAACTTAGGTGCCCAATAGCGCTCCTGCATTGATCAACGATTCTCACAACGGCTGAAGCTCCAGTCTTTGTGTTTGTGACCTTCATAATTCAGAAAGGAAGGGGGCAAAAAAAGAATATGTATGAGACATGGTTATATATATCCTTAAATGGGTTTGAGGCAGAGGATTATTATTAGAAAATTCTGGAGAAATTTTTTATTTATTTGTATGTTAAAGAGTATGTTGGGAAAAGTTTGAAATCCTGGAAAATCTGCTTGCAATAACTGAATCTCATTAGAAAACCTAATGAAATTGAGGTACATGTTAACAATTTTTTCTCCAAAAGAAGGGGGGAAAAGAAAAAAAGAGGCACAATATAACCAAACAAAAAAATTACAGAAAAGGCAAGTAGAAATTTTTTTCTCTTTGGTTGCGGGAAGATGTAACAGTACTAATATGTTACTTGTCCCATATGATTTTTATTTAACTAGTCATATATCATAATGTTATCAGTACTTATAGGTTAATATCCAATCCAATTGATATGTTAGGAGCACTGAATCTTTGCTTGGGAGGATTAATTGCAAATATTTGTTAAATTTCTTTAAAATTGATTTAATCCTAAATCTGTAAAAGATATATTTAGATCTTTGTTGGAAATTTTCTTCTCTTATTTTATTATTTCATAGATAATTAAAAAAAAATCACAAAAGTTATCTTTCATTATTTTTTAAAGGGTAAAGTAGTCATGAAATTTCATAAATCGGAAAATTTTATTTTCGATTTACCATATACATACATACACACACATACGCAAGCCAACCAATATAACAAAAATTATAAACGACGTCTACAGATCTAAACCCTTAAATTCTTTCAGCATAATTTAAAACAATTGTTCTCAATTTCTGCAGAATAGGTTCAAGACAACAAATTTATTTTAGGTCAAAATTGTTGATTTAAAATGAATTTCTTTTTATAAAATCAAACATAAACTGATAAAATCGAGTGAAAAACTTCTTCCCACGTTAATACCACATTAAGGGAAAAAAAAAAAAAACTGAAACAAACCAAATCAAACCGAACCGAATCGAAATAATAAATTCAGGTTACCTTCAAGCATTTGCCACAAGCAGCTCTTCCAGTTGGTGCTACACCACAGTAAGCAGTCCAGGGATATTTCTTCTTCCACTCCATAGACTGCTTATCAAACCAAGGTGCACAATAAGCCTTGCAATCATCCATACTATAGTTATTCTCCTCACGGTCGTAGTAGTGATATCTTGCTTTCACATTGGAAGCACTTTGAGCATAAGCACACCCTACAATCATACACATCAAACCCAGCACGATAACCAACTTGAAATTAAAGCTAGACCTGCCCATTTTTCAATTTATTAGAACTCTCGCTCTTTCTCTCTTTCTCTCTCTCTCTTTTTGATAGCTTCTTTAATTGCTTTTGAGTATGGTATTGGGACTCTTTAAGAATGTCTATACTTATAGCCAAAAATTTGTGGTAATAATCACAAGGTGTGAACGCTAGATGTGACGTAAAGTTAACCTTGTTGTGCTGTCGCATTTGAGAAAAACGGGCATCGGCTGAGAGTTACCAGAAAAAAAGGGGACCATAAAGTGGGTTCACATTATTGGATGCCGATTTTTCCAAGAATTTGATTGATGCGTGGGGAAAATGGCTAGCCGTATCCTATTGATCTGTTTATCTTTCCATTTTTGTCTTGTAATACCTTTGGAAAAGTCTTATAGGTAGATTAATTATTAATTGATGCATAATCAAGTTGTTAAATAGGAATGGTATTTACTATTATCTTTTTTGATGGATTAAAGTATGGTGGATAATTACCGGGTTTATATATGTTATATTTTACCAATAGAAGGGTGCCTTTAATAATTGTCCGGGCATGAAAGTGTAAGAAGGTCATCGTTTTGTATAAAATTAATTATAAAAAGCATAGTTGAGCTTTTGTCGTTTTTTTATTTGCTTTTGTTTTGAGACGATTTCTTCCATTATAAGCCCCATTGCAATGGGATTCTATTTTAGCTACTGACATGTGAATATTTAAAAGAAACCATTATAGTGTGAAATTGAAGTAACAAAACCAGTCTGGTCATGTGATATCATTAAATAAATCTCTTTTAGGTTTATTGTTTCGTTTCGTATAAAAATACCAAAGGAAAAAAAAAGTTAATTTAGTTTGGTTTTGGTGATTTATCAGTATTCTTTAATAATTATTGTCTAAATTAAGTTTTCTCATTTTCATAGCTTCCATACTTTTTTATATTGTTCCGTAGTCCTATATATTTTAGGGTCTGTTTGGATTGTTTGTTTTTCATCTGCATATGTATCTTTTTTAAAATGATATGTGTAAATATATCCGATTTGCATCTAAATTTTATCTATATTTGTTTTATTTGATCTTTTGATGAGAACTGTCAACTTTTTTTATCTATATCTATTTCTTGATAAATAATTTGTTAAAAAAAAAATTTGAAAAAGTGTCTGTATCTGTCGAAAAAAGCCAAAACAAATAGACCCTTAGTTTGTTTTGTTAAAAAAATGGTCTCACTCTCCCACATTAATTTTAGTGCTAAAACTATTTTTCTCCGTCTCACATCATATTCCTTTTCAGCTATGTAAACCATAATATTATTGTTTTTAGCTTTATATACTCTTGTTATTTAAATTTATGTATTTTTTTCACTTTGCATATCTTTTATATATTTGTCGTAGCAAAATGTACATTACTCTTTCTCAATATTTACTTACTTTTTGTTAGGAGAAAGCCTAACCTTAATCACAATAGCAACAAAATCGATTAATTAAACAATTAATCAACATATGATTAGAGACTAAATATTCTCTTGCCGAAGCAATAAACAATAAAACAATGCAGAAAAGTAGAACGGATAACACCACGATATAACGTGAAAAACCCAATACGCAAAAAACTATAGACCTGTAGTGCTCAAATCTTCCACTATAAACAATAATGGGATTATAATAAGTTTTTCTCACTATATCTCACTAGTTGATCTCACAATTCTTTACCACAAATTAGTGAATTACAACAGGAATAGGATTTTCTTCTAGAGTTTCTCACTCTAGGATTTTGTCTCACTTTTCTTTCTCTCTTCCTCTAGATCTCTCTATCCAGGCTTGAGAAGAGGCACACCACTTGTTCCTTACAAACCCTAAGACAAAAAAAGGAGAAATATTTATGCAACAACACAAGAAAAACCAACAGGTACTCAAGGCTGACAATATTTAATTAAAGGCTTGAGGCATTACGTCGAGTGTAGAAAAAAACAACGTTCTGGAATAACGTATGCCGGCTCAATGCTGGTGGTGTACCTACCCTATGTTGGTGGTGTAGATCCCAATACTGGCGGCGTTCATCCGATGTAGGCTGTTTGGAGCTCTTGGCAAGAATTTGCAAATTCTAATGTTGGTAGTTATAATTGATTTAAGCTGGTGGTGTAGCTTCCTTTGTTGCAGGTGTACATGTCCAAATTTTGTTTGACGAAAAAATTCTCCTTATTTTCAAGTCCTCTTTCAAATATATGTCCTATACTTAGGATACCCTTGATTTAAATATCATCTAAATATATAAACCATATATTTAGGATCTCCTTGTTTAAAACGTGTTGGTCCAATTCCTGCTTTGATTCCAAAATCTTCTAAATATATAACCGACATATATTTAAACTCCCTTTGATTATAGACTCATATGAGTTGGATTTATGACCCAACAATCTGCCCCTCCGACTCATATGGGGGGTTATCATCAATCGTGTTGCCTTCTTGCAACACCTTTTGTCAGACTGAAAACTTTGACAGACAGCTTTTGTGTTATTCATTGATTGTGAGCTTTAAGCTCTTATTATCAGTCTTCACCTATCCATTCTTCAGAGGTCTCTTATCCTTAAGCACTTTCATCAAGTCAAATTTCCTATTCTCATGCAAGGACTTCAGTCCATCTTGCATGGCTCTAACCTTTCCTAACTTCTTCTCATTTCTCATGGCTTTCTGATGACCATCCGACTCTCTCCCATTAGTGATTATCACATATTCATCTGGATTAAATCTAACTTATGGTCTTCCATCTTTTGTAGATCTACTCATCTTGAATTGTTGATGAGGCTCTTGGGATTCTTTAACCGAACCTCCCCCATTCCTGCCATCATTAGAACCTTTATGTGAGAGGACAAGATTCACATCTCTTTTACTTAGCTTTGTTGACATTAAGTAAAGGATATTCCCCCTCTTTCTTCCTGCCATAATGAGAGAAACCTTATGGAGCTTCCAGCTTCCTTTAAAAAAGTAGTTACTGTAGCCATCATCATCAAGCTTTTCTGCAGAAATAAGGTTAAGGCAAATATCTGGAATATGTCTGACATGTCTGACATCTCTAAGAGTGAGCCTGCAACCTGTGTTAGTCTTTAAAACTATGTTTCCAATGCCAAAAATCCTGGATTTATCATCATTTCCCATCTTGATATTACCAAAATTACCAATAGTGTAGATTGAGAAGAACTCACCATGTGAAGTCACATGAAAGGAGGCACTAGAATCAACAACCCAGTCATCATCATGACTTGCAAAGCTAACACACTTCTCATCCCAGGCAATGACGATCTTATCCTCATCTGCTGCTGTTGGAGTGCCTTCATCCTTTTCATCACTTTTACCTTTCTCTTTCTTCCATAGCCTACACTTTCTCTTCATGTGACTCGGCTTGTCACAATAGTAGCATATGAGATCTTTCTTTCCTCTTGAATTAGAGTTTCCCCTAGATTTTTCTAAGTCATCATCCTCACCAGATGATCTTCTGAACCTATTTCCACCATTCCTTCGTGGCATACCAATAATAAGTACCCTAGAATCATCCTTAGACTCAGATCCTATATTAAGATCTTTCCTCCTAGCCTTTTCATTCATCAGGTTTTCCTTTACCATTGCAAGGGTGAGTTTTTCCTCTAGGGCAGAGTTACGAACAGACACAACAAGTGTCTCCCAACTATCAGGCAAGGAACTCAGCAAATATAGTGCTTGGATCTCATGTTCAAGCACCAACTTCATGGTAGACAATTGATTCACAAGCCCTTGAAAATCATTAAAGTACTCCATCATGTTGGATCCATCCATATATTTCATATTTACAACTCTCCTAATCAAAAAGGTTTTGTTCAAGGCTATCTGCCTCTCATACATGGATTCCAAAATTCTTCCATAGGACTTCCGCTCTTGTTTCCTAGGTCATATGGTGATTGACGTTGTAATCCACCCATTGTCGAACATAATTGATAGTTTTCCTATGCATGATTGTCCAATCAGCATCAGATTTGTCCTGTGGCTTGGCAGCATCACCGCCCAAAGGCAAATATAGATCTTTGCAATACAGTACATCCTCCATCATACATTTATATATGGAATAATTTCTTTCAGTTTGATCATTGTACCTAATGATTTTTATGCTGTAACAAAACGCTATTCTTTTTGAAACCTAGCTTAATACCACTTGTTAGGAGAAAGCCTAAACCTAATCACAATAATAACAAAACTGATTAATAAAACAATTAATTAACTTATGATTAGAGAATAAATCTCTTCTTGCTAAAGCGATAAACAATAAAACAATGCGGAAAAGTAAAACAGATAACACTAGGATATAACGTGAAAAACCTAATGCGAGAAAAACCACGAACCAGCAGCGCTCAAATCTTCCACTATAAACAATAATTGGATTACAACAAGTTTTCCTCACTAGATCTCACTAGTGGATCTCACAATTCTTCACAAAAAATTGGTGGATTATAAACAGAAACAAGATTTTCTTCTAGAGTTTCTACTCTATGATTTCCTCACTTTTCTATCTTTCTCTCTTTAGATCTCTCTATCTAGGCTTGAGAAGAGGCACACCACTTGTTCCTTGCAAACCTTAGGAAAAAAAAGGAGAATATATATGTAACAACACAAGGAAAACCAATAGACACTCAAGGCTAGCAACATTTAATTAAATCTTGGCAGCGTTGCAACGAGTGTAGAAAAAAACGACGCTCTAGAATAATATACGCCGGCTCAACACTAGCAGTGTAGAACCCAACGCTAGCAGCGTTCATGCCTGTGTAGGCTATCTAGAGCTCTCAGCAAGAATTTGCAAATTCCAACATTGGTAGTTATAATTCATCTAAGTCGGTGGTGTAGCTTGCTCTGTTACAAGTGTACATGTCCAAACTTCGTTTGATGTAAATATTCTCCTTATTTTCAAGTCCTCTTCCAAATATATGTCCTATACTTAGGATACCCTTTATTTGAATATCCTTTAAATATATATAACCATATATTTAGGATCTCCTTGTTCAAAGCATATTGGTCCGATTCTTACTTTAATTTCAAAATCTTCTAAATATATAACCGACATATATTTAGGCTTGCATTACTTATAGACCCATATGAATCTGTAACTTAACACTTTTCTATCTACATTCTTAAACTCTTTTTTTTTTCGGTCCTTAATGTTCCTCTCACGCCCTAAAACCAATAAACCACAATAGTATGCCATGTAATTTAGTTAAGTGACTCATGTCAGACCCTCTATTATCTATGTGTGATTTTAAACTACTTTTAATTGTTAAAATACTATATAAAAGAATGAACAATTGCTAGTAATATATAAATATGAAAGATGTAAAAGAAAACGGTAAGAATTGTCCATTTGTCTCTACATGCATTTTAACTCATCCAACATGTCAAAGTCTATTCCATCAGCCCAACTACAACTAGTGTCACGCTCCAAAGGATACCCTAAACGTAATAGTCCACTGCATGCTAAACAAGGCTTAAGAATCACTACCACAGTCATTCAAAAGTCTTGTATTAGATGCAAGGCGTTCCCTTGCGATAATAGAATACATATGCTGTTTGAGATAAATAGTTCAATTTGATAGAATAAGCATAAAAATATAAACCATAGATATCTCAGGATCAGTTACAAGGTACTAAAGGGCATTCCCCCAGTAAACAAAAAGTCTAGATATTAACTTTTAATAAAAACCCGAGCATTTAAAGTTTCCTATGAAAGCCCATATAAAGCTAATCATAAACTGATAAGGGAAAACTCCCAACTTCGCATTTACCTGATTTGGCCAAGTTCGGAGATGCAACCATATGTACGGGAACTGCATCAAAAAGAAGCTATGGGGGTATAAGCTACGTTAGCTTAGTGAGTTTCACTTCCAAAATTAAATACTCCATCATCAATAGGGCAAGGAAGTTATATTAGATAATCATATGAAATGCACAAGCACGTGAACATACAATATATAAGAGTTTGCAGGAATTTTATGTTGAATGGATTTACGCCCTCCCTTCGGGATTAGTTGTTTAAGGCCCATACGACCATAGATTTTAATTTTTCTCATTTATATAGTGGTTAATTCGGGTGCCCACCCACTTACTGTTTATGTAGTTGATTCAAGTGCCTACTCCACTTCCATTTTATTTCTGGTGACTCCGCGCCATTAACTGAGTTTTCAGGCCCATCTGTTGCCTAGTTATTATGCCTTTTTCCCCACAAAGGTATAATAACAAATGAAATGTGACTCACATATATTATGCATGAACAATTTAGTTATATGGTCATGGCATATTATTTAAGTGAATTTGTAGGTGATCATAGAGATTTCAGACACGTCAATTCTATACCAAATCATACATATATTTATAACAGTTCCCATTTCGATATTCTTACTATCATTTCAACCAAGAAAAATTCACATGCACATTCCAATTTTATCTTGTCCCAGTTCTAATGCCACTATTATTACAAGTACAATTATAAGCATGAAATTTAAGGAAAGTGAACTCACTTGGCCATGGATACTGGTCTCTAATAGTAGCAATTCGGAAACAAGAATTCCCCCGATTTAAAGACTCATAAACGAAAGAAATGCCCAAATGAGTATTTCAAACCATAACTAATTCCAACCTATTAAATAAAAACTCTTATGTTTGTAATTTTTGTGGTAGATGGAAATTCCAACTCAAAACGACCATATCTTGGTCATTTTAACTCGGAATTTCGCAAATAAGCTATTGATTTCTGTCTACTTTGAAAGATTTATCTATTTATGATGTTATTCTTAAGTCTTAAAAACTTTTAGGCCTTAGAAAGCTCTGATCATATCTTATCAGTAGCTAAAAATTATATTTTCGAAATTGTTTTGTGAAATTTACATTATTTCTACCAAGTATATTATATGTGCATGTAATATCTACAATTTATTATCATGAATGAGATGATATGAGATATCTACATGTATATCCTTAATGGGTTTTGGTTAAAAAGAATTTTTGGAAAAACTTTACGTTGTAACAATTTCAAAAACACTTAGTTGAGAAAAACTAGCTTTATCTCTTTGAAAGTCATCCATATTTTTACTAAGATAAAGCCTTGATGACCTATATACCTAATACATTTATTATCTTAATAAAATCCTTCATTTAAGAATTGGAAAATAGATGTTTAAATATGTGTTTTGCCTACTGATGAATTTTACACAATTTTAGGAAATGAAAATATTGTTTGATCCACGTTTGGAAACCTTTCCTTTGTTTGAGGTTTATACTTTGATAAAATCCATTTACTCTTATCAAAATCAAGTCTTTATTATATCTATTCCCTAAGGCTTCTATTTTTCTATTAAAATCTTTATTTTGACATTTGGAAATAGGTGTTTAAATAGGGGTCATTTGTAGATCCGGATTTTGAAACTTGTTTTTGAGATTGTTTCTTGTGAAAAACTCATTTAATCTTTCTAAAATTAATTCATAACCAAACCTAATCCCTAAGGCCCCTATTTTTTTAATAAAACTCTTGTTTTAAGGTTGGAAAATAGGTATTTTTTTGGCATTTCATCCTAGTTAAGAATTTCAAGTTCTCACTGGAGTTGAAACAAGTTCTAATCTATCTTTTATAACCTTTTTCTTGTTTTGAAAATTTTTCTTAGTAAAACTAAGCTTAACTCATAAAAATCATTCCTTTATGATACTTATCCCCTAAGCCCTTCATTTTACATGTAAGATCTTCGTTTTGGAGTTAAAAAATAGGTTTTTTTTTTTAAATGGTTATTTCTCAAGATCCAAATTTCAAAAATCATTTTTTTGATAGAAACAAAATAGATCTTGAGCTTTGGCAACACCTTCATTTTTATGTACATAAAACAAATATCTATGACATTTATGTACTCTAAACAAATAGATCTACTATATTACTCATGTCATGGATGTAAATACAACATAAACAATATGTAGATGAGTTTAATGAAAGATTATATGTACAAAATATCTATAAGAGCAATAAATAACAATAATATAACAAAACACGAATAAAAAAACTTAAATAACAAAATCCACATATTGTGATGGCAAGAATATCTTACTTTAGTGTTCCACTTTCCTAGCATAAAGCTCATTGGGATTTTTTATGGAACTACACATGTATGATCTTGCCATGACATGTTTTATTGTGGTAGGGTATAGATCTATTACTTATTTAATGTTTGCAACAAGAAAGCTTAAAGAAAATTTTTTATGTGTATGTTAGAAGGAGGGGGGCTCACAACACACTAGGGAGAGAGAGGGGAGAGAAAAAATTTCTAAAGTTTGCTTTTGTGAAGAAAGAAAGAAAGTGAAAAGGTAAAGGTATAAAGGGGTTTATATAGGAAATGAAATTAGGGTTTGTATGGATAAATAAAAGAAGAAAAATAAAACAATTTGAGAGAGTGTGTGTAAGAAGGGGTGGCGTCGGTTTTGGGGTTAAGGTTTTGTTTGTATAAATTTCATTTAATTTAAATAAGTAATTAATTTAAATAAATAGTAATTTAAGTATAAAAAGATATTGGAAAAGTAAATTGTAAGGGATATGATGTAAAGTTGTAAGAATAGGGTATGTGCGGTTGTACTTGGTGAATAGTGTGATAGAAATAAAAAAGTTGATTAGACAATTAAATTACCGGTAGTAATGAAAATACGATGAAAAAGCTATAACTGTAATTTTTATAAACCGAAAATTTTTTATAATTATATTTTTGAATTCCTTATTAAGTTTCGGTTCTAAAGAGTCTTATATATTATTTTTCTATTTCTGATTCCTGGGGACCGGTTTTTTAGAACAGATCCCGATTAGGTCTGAAACGAATGAATTGCTCTAAAGTCTGATCTTTTTATGTTTTGATATATTATTTAGGACTATATTCTGGAATTAACTCATTTCTATTGTTCCGGGGTTTTGTTCTCGGGATTGTC
Source organism: Combretum micranthum (assembly GCA_024138025.1). NCBI lineage: Eukaryota > Viridiplantae > Streptophyta > Magnoliopsida > Myrtales > Combretaceae > Combretum > Combretum micranthum. The sequence continues at coordinate 451,282 of JAMXBD010000729.1, read as the reverse complement.
AGACTTAGGGTTTCCAGGTCCAGCTAGTCCTAGAGTATTCTTTTAGGGTTTTGGCTCCCGACTCCAATTTCCAAAACCGAATTCAGGTTGCTAAGAGAACAAGGCTTACGACTAGCAAAGACATAAAAATTACCATAAGGCAGGCAACACTTGCAAAATGAAAGGAATGAGCTTCATCCAGCCTACTCCATTAATAATCCATTCACCTACTTGTATGTTATATATATTTAGTCCTAATGCAGCAGGCAACAAGCAACTTATTTGTAATTTAATTCATAACAAAGCAACTAGTATAGAGTACTTATAACTTCTGAACTAAAAAATAAGGACCAATGAGGTCTCATGGCACCATAGCTATATCAAAGGCTGGCACGAAAAAGTGAACCCTTACTAAAAAAGAATAACAAAAAGTAATATCGTCTAAGGTTCATAATCATTGTACAAAGGTGACCCAATTAACCACCTACTCAACCACAACATGGTGACCTAAGTACCTAACCACCATCTTAGAGTTACTTAACTTATAGGTGGAGGTACCTCTAAAGGTGTAGCTCTTCGATTTGAGACACCAAAGCACAAGTAGCACTCATTTATTAGTCGAGTTTTTGCATTGGTGTAGTTATTAATTACTATCTTAGTAAGTAGCTATAGATGTGGGGTTCATTCTTGGTAATTATGGATGTGTCATGTGGATTTCGCTCTTGCTACGTGACTTCAAAGTACTACTGAAGGGATGATACTTGATGATAGGATGGCTTGGAAAGAATGACAAGGGAGGAGCAACAAGCAATCTCAGTGTCTCAAATACATAAATGACAGGTACGAAGCTTTGGGTAGACCTTGCACGTCAACTTTATAGTTCTTGAGTAGGTGGAATAAAAATCACTTAGGTTCCCTTGTTTGATCTTTTTTAATAGAATCTCCTCTATGGAATGCTATTTGTCTTCTCTCTGCCAAAAAAATTAGAAATGAGGAGGAGTGACCAAGTATTTATAGGTACATGGTATCGATGATGACTATTGGATCATCTTAGTGATTGACGAATGAGATAGAGTTTCTCATGGGTCAAGGCTAAAAGTTATCTCTTACATGCATGAGCCTGCCTGAGAAAAGTTTCGATGTGGTGGACCTGTCTAACGATCCTGAAAAGATACACTAGAAATACTCAAGGAAAGAAGGGGGGGAAGGGAATTGGGTATTTTGCCCACAACTTGGATTTTAAAAATAAATTGAAAATTTAAAGCAGCAGCAGAATGAAACTTAAATAAATTTGCAGTGGATAAAAAATATAATAAATATGAAAGATATAAAGAGAAGAAGTAAGATAAATATTTAACGTGAAGTTTGGCCCTTTGTCTACTCTCCACTATCCACCAAATTGCCTGTTTTGAGGTTTTGGCCACCACTATATTAATTTCAAAGAATTAGCTCAAGATAAGCATATTACACACACAAGAAATAAGAAATATTTCCTTTCTCTCTCTAAGTACTTTTGTATGAATAGCAACAAAATGAATTGAGCTCTAAAGTATTTTTTTTTTCTCTCATAATATTTGCAAATATTATGTATAAGAGACCAAGAAAAAGGATTTGTTTGATCGCAATTAATGAGCTTGTAAAATAATTTTGCACTTAATTTTTTTTTTCTTGTTGGTATTCTAGAATTTGTATATAAATAGCCTTTGAAAATTCAAAATTCCGTTAGACACAACGTATATAATCTTTTATTCCATTAAATGCACTCAAATAGCTCTTTTTTGTCCATATCAGTTTTGTCGCTCCTCAAATGCTCCATCGCCCCTCACTTGTCGCACCCAAACTTAACCCTCAATAACCTTTCACACGCATGCCTCTTCGAGCCCCAATTTTTCACTTGTCGTATCCTAAACTTCACTCGACGTGACCCGCGACAACACTTGCTCCCTTAAGCTTTTGTTAAGCCTTGTATTAAGTTACCGTCGACCCCAAAGCTTGACCGTCAACAAGTCTATTTGCTTCTTAAGCTTATCATGCGTCATATTTAACTTGTTGAATGTCGATCAAGCCTTAACCTCATAACTTGTTTAAGCCTTAATGAACCCCTCTACTACTTGTTTGTGTGTTTCTGATCCTGTTGACCTTTTAGTTTGCCCTTGACCAACACTATTCCTGCTAAAACACTATAGGAAACACACACAAACATGCACAAAGCACACATATATATTTGACTAATTAAGTATAGTTTATAATAAATAAATGGTCGATTGTCCATTAAGTTGTCTCATTAAAATTTACATTAAACTCTCAAGTTCAACAAATCCCTGTACCGAACCCATCAAACCAAATCTCTTTGAGTCATCCAATAACTGAGTTGGACTTGCTGAGCCATATCACATAGTCCGTAAGTCAAGTCCAAATAAAAAAAAATAATATTTATATTTTGGAGGCCATTTATAGTAGCATACAGATAATGCGCACCTAGTATTGGAAAGCTCTCTCAACATTGCAATTTGATATGGGTGTATAAATATTTACCATGAAGCAATCAAATATTAGTATAATTTTAAGTTTAATTATAGTATCATAAGTTTGCATCTATTATAACCTCTGTTAAGTTAGAGTTTATAGTTCTCTTAAGGCTTATTAAACTATTAAGGTTTATGTAGGGTATAGGCTCTAAGAGATATGGGCTTATCTAGTTTTATACAAAATTGCTCCTAAAGGATAGGGGTGACTATTCTTATCTAATTAGTTATATTTTACAATTGGTCAAATCAAGTTTGATTTAATGAATTTGAATTAATTAATTATTGGGGGTTAGGCTAGTTTTTAGGGGTAATGATTTGAACTTATCTTAGGTAAACCTATTTCGATAGTGGACTAAACCATGGGATTTAGGGGATTGGTTCACTTAGTTTTACCTTATTAAGCTAAATTCAAGAAAGTGAATGATTGAGTTTATGTCTAATTTTATCTATGTTCGATTTTAATTCTAAATTATATACATTAATGATATCATCATGAAAACAAGTAGTATAGTTCTTAGAAAATAAATAGAGGAAAGAAAGAGAAATCAAATCTAAATGTAATGTAAAGTTTGAACTGAAAATGAATATGATAAACTGATGTATATTTTTTATTATTCATTATAGGTTGAAACATACAAAATATATATAGGGTTAGAATTCCTAATTAATTTCCCAGAAATCTACTTATTCAACCTTCTATTCAATGTCTATGATCTGTTCACACATTTACAAGGAAATAACATTAATTGGTATTCAATCTTTGACGATTTCAACAAATCATTAATAATCTCAATACTCCCCCTCAAGTTGGTGCATATATGTTAAACATGCCCAACTTGTCTAAGAACTTTGAGAACATCTGATTGGATACTACTTTGGTAAGGATATCAGCTAACTAATCTTTTGATTGGATCTTTGGTAATTCCACAACTTTTCCATCTAGTTTCTCCTTAATGAAGAACCTATCTACCTCGACATACTTTGTACAGTCATCTTGAACTAGATTATAGGCTATATCACATGCTACTTTATTATCATAGTATAGCTGAATTGGTTACTTTAATGGATAGCCTAGATCCTGTAAGAGAAATTTTAACCATATTGCTTCACAAATTCTTAAGGTTATTCCTCTGTACTCAACTTCTGCACTAGATCTTGCAATAATATTATGTTTCTTGCTCCTGCATGTGGCCAAGTTTCCACCTATAAAGGTATAGTATCCCGAAGTTAATCGCCTACCATCAGTCGCTCTTGCCCAGTCAGCATCTATATATACCTCGATATTTTGTTTGTTTACGTTTTTAGAGAATAGAATTCCCTTTTTAAGAGCAGATTTTAGGTACCTTAAAAAGCGTATGACTACATTTATATGTTGGTCACTTGGATTATGCATGAACTGACTAACGACACTTAGAGCATAGGAGAGATATAGTCTTATGTGAGCTAAGTACATTAGTTTTCTAATGAGTCTTTGGTATCTCCCCTTGTCCACAGGTACTTGCCTTGTCTCAATACATAACTTTAGACCCTCTTCCATTGGAGTGTCAACTGGTTGGTAGGTTGACATACCGGTTTCATAAATTAGATCCAAATACTTTCACTGAGATAGGAAGATACATTTATTTGATTGAGATACTTCGATTCCTAGAAAGTATTTTAAAGGGCATAAGTCTTTCATTTCAAATTCCTTGGATAAGTACTCCCTTAAAGCTTTCATTTCTTCTAGGTTATTTCTTATGACGATCATGTCATCTACATATACAATGAGTATAGTACCCATATTGTCTCTTTAAAAATAGCTTGTGATCTGAATTGCTTTGTTTGTAACTAGAGGTTATCATAGATTTGGTGAATCTTCCAAACCATCCTCTAGGCGATTGTTTTAATCCATAAAGTGATTTTTTTCAACCTACACACCTTCTGTTTTTATCTTTCTGTTACCATGCATCCTAATGGGAGATCTATATAAACTTCTTCAGAGAGTTCACTGGTGGGTGTCGAATCCAACAAAATTAAAACCTACTTTAAAATTTGTATATAATAGTGAGTAGGTTCATCTCCACAGGGATTGGGGTAAATTTATTTCTATTTAAGAAAGAATGCAGATGAAAGAAGATTGGGGGTTTGTTTAATCAAAAGCAATTAAAGTTTAGTTTATCTCTAAAGCTAGCAATTACAAATAAGAGTTGAATTCAATAATAAGAAATCTCTAATCAAGGTGGTACTACAATTCAATTCCTAGATTCGATCATTGATGCAAAGATCATTATTCTTTTTCTAACTAGATCGGTTATAGTTTTCAATATGCTCTGAAACCCTATCTCTCCTTACTGAATTGATAACTAAGATAAGATCTTTAATTATTTCCCTTATTGATTAGATAACCCTAAACAAGCTCTTAGGATTTAACCTATCAATAGCAATAGAAATTAGAGAGACTACCAATCCTAATTAATAATCCATAGAGCATGAATAATTTAAATTAGATTATATATCATCACAACATGAATTAACTATTTGATTATAATCAACCATGTTGTTGTGTTACTCATATTAGAATAAATGAACAATTACGGATTCAGTATTCTAATTAACAATATATTGTTTTGTCAATTGTACAACAGGCCTAAATTGTAACAATCAAACATAACAATAATAACAAGACAATTAGATGATATATAGATAATCAGAAGAAAAGAACAATTGATTAAATCGAATTAGATCTCACAAATCTTTGTAGAATTGAATCTGTAGCAATCCCCCTTGATTAGAATAGATGTTTAGCCACTCATAACTTTCAAATTTTCTCTTTAGGGTTTTTCTTAACAAAGGATATCTGAATTATCGAATGAATTCTCAAAGAAACCCTATAAGATATTTATATACAAAAGTGAGTAATTGAAAGGTCATCATTTAATGTAAATTGGCAGTTACACATAAACGCTGGCGGCCTAAATTCATCATGGCCGGCTTATCTTCATTTGCCTCTTCATTGTCTCTTGCAGTTACATGATAGGCCGGCATTTTCCCATAATGGCCGGCGGCGTTTCTCTTATCTAAGCCGGCGTATGTTCTCATTCATGAATCCAGTATAGTAATGGCCGGCGGCGTTGATAGATAAGCTGGCGGCCTTCATATATTGTCCAACATCTAGAGATGAAATGGCTGGCGGCTTAAATATATATGCTGCCGACGTTTAATGTTGAATTTGTTCACTGCCGAAATTCAAGATACGCTGGTGGCCTTCATCAATTCTTCTTCAGCCTTTGTATGTTTATATTTTACGCCGATGAAATCCAATAAAGGCCGGCGGCTTAAATCCATGAATGGCCGGCCTTTCTTTCTGATTTTTGTTCCTTGTATATATTTTACTCCAATTTTGTACTATTTGCTTCTTTTGGATTCAAAGACCTGATATTCATATAAATCATGATTAAGTACCGATTCCATATAATTTCTACAAAATTAATAACAATTAATCCAATTAAATCCCATAAAATTAGAGTAATTTTCATCTCAACATTCACCATGGAGGAATGCATTTTTTACATCAAACTATTGTAATGGCCAATCAAAGTTTGCAACTAAAGAGAATAAGACCCGGACTGCATTGATTTTGGCTATAGGTGCAAATGTCTTAGTGTAGTCAATTCTGTAAGTTTGGCTATATCCTTTTGCCACCAATCTCGCGTTAAAACGTTCGATCACATCATTAGCTTTGTACTTCACGGTAAAGATCCATTAACACCCAACTAGTTTGTTTCCTGTGGGATGGTTAACTAGCTCCTAAGTTTGGTTCTTTTGTAAGGAGCCCATCTCTTTTTTTATCCATCTTTCCATCTCAGATTGGTTAAGGCTTCCTGTATATTGTTAGGTATAGATACAGTAGATAATTAGTTGACAAATGATTGATTTGCTTGTGACAAGCGATGTGTAGACATATAGTGGTTCATAGGATATCTTACTTTACTAGATAGCTAAGGTTCATTTGTAGGTTTTGGAATACCTCTAGTGAGATGTTATGGGAACTGTCTCCTGGATGACTCTGGCACCGTACAAGGAATATCCTTAGATAACGATTGGTTTGGTGTATCAATTAAGAGAGACTCATTTTCACTTTGATCCAAGGTTTGACAATTAGGCTCTGACTCATCCATTTCTATCCTTATTGTTTCATTGTGTAGGGTATCACCACTTAAACCTAAGTTTTGACCACTAGGGCACCTACATCTTGATCAAATATTGTCACAACATCTTCTTTAAGGTTATATATAAGAGCCTAGATTTCCTCAATATGCTCTCCCTAAAAGTTAAACTTAGAGAAATACATATCATCTTCATGAAAGATAACATCCATAGTAATAAACATGCATTTAGTAGGGGGATGGTAGCACCTGTATCTCTTTTGAAATAACATATCCAACAAATACACATATTAAGGCTTAAGAAATTAACTTATTGCATTGGTGTTCGGGAAGATGAACATAGGCAACACATCCGAAGACATGAGGTAGAAGGTTTGCAATTGTTGGTGCAACAACAACTTCTGTAAGTGCTTGGAAGGGTGTGTTGAAGTTGATGGACTGAGATGGAACACGATTGATGAGGTATGCTGTAGAAAGAATAGCTTCACCCCAATAACATAAATGCAAGTGAGCCTCGATGAGGGAAGTGTGAACAACCTCTAATAAGTGTCTATTTTTGCATTTAGCTACACCATTCTGTTGATGTGTATTTGCACAAGTGGTTAGATGGATTAAACCATGAGAGTCCAAAAATTTCTAAAGTTCATAACTATGGTATTCCCCGCCATTATCACTACATAGCACTTGGATTTAGGTATTGTATGTGTGCAAATGTTATTATAAAATTTCTGAAACAACAAGTTAACTTTTGATTTAGATTTCATCAAACACAACCAAGTCATCCGAGTACGATCATCTATAAAGGTAACAAACCAATGTGACCCTCCCAATGTGGGAACTATGGATGGTCCCCAAACATCAGAGTGAATAACCATAAAAGGAACAAGACTTTTATTTAAAATCAAAGGAAATGAAGCATGCTAGCTTTTTACACGTTCACGTACCTCACATTTGAAAATAGAAATATCCAAATTCGTAAACAAACTAGGAAACAACCTTTTTAAGTAACCAAATGAGGCATGTCCTAAACGTCGATGCCAAAGTTAAATCTCAATTATCTTCTTTGGAGAACCAATGCTTTTTACAGCTAAAGCTTATTGTAATCTGTTGGAATTTTCTAACTTCAGGTCCAAGTAAAATAGCTCCCTCTCTTAATATCATAACCAATCGTTTGCCGAGTCTAAATGTCCTTAAGCATACAATGATCAGGCCAGCAAATAACAACATAAGATAAAGTAGTAGTGATCTGAGAGACTGACAATAGGTTATAATCTAAGGAGAGAACGACTAACATAGAATCAAGATGTAAAGTATTAGTAAGATGTAATGATCCTTCCTCAACAACCGAGATGGTATTACCATTGGCCGTGGAGACACATTTAGGAGCATGGGTTAAGATTTTTGACTTGTTTAACATCAAAAGTCATATGATCAGTAGCACTAGAATCAATTATCCATGTACTATTCAAAACAGGTGTAGAAGTGTTGAAGACCTTACTTCCAATGTTTGTAGTGGTAAGTAATGTTGATGATGTGAGAGAGGCATCATCTTCCTTTGTTTGAGCAACTGCAGTAGTGGAAGGGCACTTGGAATTTCGATGCCATGTTATGTCCCACCAATCTGGATATCCAATCAGTTCAAAGCAACGACTTTTTAAATAACCTGTTTAATTGCAATGAATGCATTTATATGTAGGTTTGTCTAAACTATCGGAGTTTTTTTTTATTAGTGGCTTTAGGTTGGTCTTGGGATGCCTAACTATGTCGATGGTAGGAAACCATGGCAGAAGCTCCAATTTTAATTTTGGGATGAATTTCTAGGTTTGGGTGACAAAGGTTTTTAGAACCTCACGTGGCTCTGATACCATGAAAACAAATATGTTAAACCGATGTATATTTTTTTATTATTCATTATAGGCTAAAACATACAAAGTATATATGGGGTTAGAATTCCCAATTAGTTCCTTAGAAATTTGCCTATTCAACCTTCTATTTAATGTCTATAATTTGTTCACACATTTACAAGGAAATAACATTAATTGGTATTCAATCTTTGACAATTTCAACAAATCATCAATAATCTCAACATGAACCACCTCCTATTTTATATGGACACAAACATCTCTAATTAAGGACTTCACACAAACTTCAATTGGTCACCAAAATAATACTCACAAGGAGATTAACCAGTTTCTCACAATAAACACAAAGAACACAAGAGAAGTGTCACATAATAATATTTCAATTAACATTCACAATGGCAATAATGAAGTCTCTCAAATTTGAATTTGCAAAATTAATGAGTATGAGACAAATCTAATAAAGAATGTAATATAATTTGTTTAGTGAACGAATAAGTTTACAAAAATTGTTATTTTTTGCGCAACATGTCTCGTTTATAAGCCCTCAACAAAATTTGATTGTTGCCTAAATTATATCATTTTTGCCTCTGCAAGCTGCTAATGACTAGTTTTCCATGACCATTAGCTAAACACCATGTGCAACCATTTAAGCTAGCATTTGGACACCATGCCTTAACATTTGAACCCTTAGTGTCCGAACTTTAGGTAACAGCATAATGATTAGTATCTTATTAATCATGTCTAATCAAGTCGGCATCCAAATGTTATACATAGCATTTGAATGCTTGTTGTAGATCGTGATCAATATCTTTTGATCATGCAAGCGTCCAAACTTTATCTCTTGACGCCTGGAGGTTAGTTGAAGTGCGTTACGGTCTTGTAGAAATAAAAATACAAAGTAGATATAACGCACAACAATTTAGACATGTTTCCATTGATTCATGGTCAATGCAAGCTGTGTGGTTTTGCACATTTTGAGTTGATTCTTTTGGTGTTTGTGTTAAGCTAGTTAAGTGACATATCCTTAAGAAATTTGTTCTAATTATGCAATGTTTTGTTTCATCAAAATCCCATGTGACCTTTTTGGTTCAACTCACCCAAGCATAGATTTCATCATATCATACATTGAAAGAGGAGGGATATGTGAGTCTAATTATATGATGTCATGACAAGGATGTTGCATGTTTAGGGGAGGAGATTATGAAAACCCATGTTTAAGAGAGGAGATTAATGCTAATTAGAAACTTTTTTCCATCAAGTGGTTGGAAAATTAGAAACTTCTTTGGTCAAGTGATTGAAAGAGGCCTATTAGTGTATGTTGATTTAACTATAGATTAGTTTTAAACAAGGGCATTCTAGTTTTTCCAATTTTTATAAAATATGACTTCTGTTAACCCCATTAATTTTTTCCATTCCCACTTGACACGGGACAACTCCCAATTGGTTCATAATGATTAATTTAATAAAATAATAAAATTAAATATTTTTAATTTAAAATATAAAAATAAATTAAATCAAAGCACGAAACCTGATAATGCATAAAATATAGAAATAAAACAAATTTCTAAGGTATGATGCTATTTTCCAAAACCTAGATTTCAGACGGTAGTATAGAAACTTTTTGAACATTAGCTGTGAAATTTGGAGCATAGTCCAGATCCTGGTATAAAAGTCCTGATGCTAGGCAAGATTTCAGGCGTAGAAAATTGAAGTAAGATCTAACAACTCGAAAATGAGTCCAACACCATATAAAGGAATTTGAATGCAAAATTTCTTTTAGTTTTTTCCTAAAACATTGACTAATTTACGTCTTTGTCCTTGATGTGTTTCAAGGGGATATTAGGTTGGTTTTCAAATTTTTTTAAATTAAGTTAAATAACATCAAAAGGTATCAACAATTGATGATAAATTCATTAAATAATCAACATTTTGAATGATTAAAAAGATGAATAAATTTTTAAAGATAAATTCATTTGAAGTACCCAGTGGTTAAAAAGATGAATAAACATTTTGTGAAATGAATCAAATAAAGTGTTAATAATTGACTATTAAAGAAAATTATGGAAATTTAATTGAAAACTAATTTCAACATTAATAACTTAAATAAGTTTTGTAAAATGTTAATAACTCATTTATTCATTTTATAAAATGTTGGTTTCTTTTTTTAAATATTCAAAATATTAATACCTTATATAAATTTATTTACAATCGTTGATGTCTTACGGTATAATTTGCCCATTTTTATTATCTTATATTTAATCTTGGGAGAAAACCTAGTGAATTCCATAAATGGGTTTTTGGTTAATGACTAATTCTCATTCCTTTTTTAACATTTGTATTTTTATTAGTCTCTTGAAGTTTATGACGAACATCTCTATTAAAAATAGTGTATAATATTTATTTTATGAGAAATCAAATTTAATCTAGTTGTGAGTAATATTAAACCTTATTTTACACACAAGCCGATTTATCTATGTTATTTGTACATAATATACATCACTTCCATCAATATTACTTATTTTTTTGTCTATAATACAATACAAATCTAAGACCAATTTTAATGTTAAGGAACTTTTTAAAGTTCTTTATGTGCCATGCCATCCTTCCAAGAGACTCTATATCTTAAGAATCTCTTCATTTTATCCTAAGGATCGTTAAGAGGGTTCTTTAACATTTTTTTAATGTTTTTATAGGTCCAACGTTATGGTTATTTTTACTAATATCTTAATATTTTTTCAAGGTAATTTTAGTGTAAACAAAAAAGGTTAAATAAATTTGTAATATAAATAGTAAGTATATATATTGTTAATATTTAATTTATTTCCATAGAAATTTAAATTAATAAATTTATCAAAATTGCAATGTATTCTTTTTTTGCAATTTGTTTTGCAAATTTGGATAGATGCAGCATAACGTTGTTATGTATCAATACAATTCTTGGATGAACAAGTTATGTAGCATTTCCTTTGAAACATATAAAATGTTTTAAAAGCAATTAAGATATGGGTTCTTGTTAGAGGAATGTAAAAAATACAAGGAATGTGCTTTGGCATAAAAGAAACTTTTGTCAAGATTCCTTGCCATAAAAAGTAGAGCCAAACACCGTACGTTAAAGTGGGTCCAAGAGCAGCCCCCATGCCAGGTCTTGGCGTGATTCCATGCGGAGGAAGGACAAAAAATGAGGTGCTTCAGCACTGGGATCGGGCCTTAGTAAAAGTTGAGCTTCTCTTATGATTTTTGTATATAATTTTTGTTATATGGGACCTATAAAATTATAAAAAATTAAGAAAAAACCTTATATGAAGAACGTTAGGAGTAAAATGATGGAATTCTTAAAAAATAAGATTTTTAAAATATAAATTTTATATTTTAAAACCTTCTAAAAATCCTTCAAAGAAGTGGATGTTCTAAGAATACACTTGTTCCTCATTTTACATTTTTTTTTTTTGCCAATCTTCCTCATTTTACTTTACCGGTAATGTTCAATCATAGGTTGCGTTTGGAGTCCCCTAATTTCTAGGCATATCACAACTTTTCTGGGTTTTTAAAAAGTGAACGAGAATACTAGGTACAAAGAGTCGAGAGATATTTTTAAGCAAGTGGTTTAAGGCTAGACGTAGCCTATAAGCCTAGGTATTTATGCTTGTGGAGAGTTTTGGTCCATGAAAAATATATGTGTTACTTCCCGAGAAATACCATAAATGTGGCATTCTACCATACATAATATTAAAGCCCAGAAATGACTATGTTTGTTATGTAAAGACTTTCATATTATATACAAGGCGTACTTCACAATCAAGAAAATACATTGGCATAGCGTAGTTCATGAAGGTAGCAATTAAATAGCAAAACAAGAGAACTATATATCATTAAATATAAACAAAATCAATTACATTTCTTAGGGGCATATCCCTGCTAATATCCTCAAATGGATAAGAATATTATAGTCATTCATAATGATCTCCTAAAATAATAACTTATCACATATCAAACATAAAGTGCTTCCAAGGGAATCTTCATCCTAATCTCTCAAATCTTTCTTTTGAAGCTCTAAAGTCCGCTAGTGATTTTCTTGAAGTCATGTCCTTTGAGTGAAGTCTCACATATTCTTGTTTCAATAAAGACCTATAGGGGTGTAAGCTTACAACATGCTTAATGAGATATTCCCTTTATCCGTACTATACATCCATAATTCAAAGAAGTTTATTAATTTTAAGCATATACTATGCATGATATGCAACAAACATATGTTATAAACAAATATGTCTGTGTATCCAAAAATTATATATATAATGGATTTACACCCTCCGTGTCAAGGGTTAGGGAATTGGATTAGGAGGTCTTTGCGATCTTCACTACTAGTCCCTAAGCACCCATTTATAGCAATTGATCGGCGCGGCTCATCCTTGGAGTCATGTTCCCTGTAGAACATAGTTTTCCTAGGAATGAGCAGAGCTATTTGAGCCCTTCTGATTCCTTACGTAAGAGTAGCAATCTTTTATATATGAATCGATAGATGTAATGCATGCCCATTTCATTTATATCAAAGTTAAGTAAAATTAAGGTATACTTGAACAAGTATCATATACACATAAGCAACATGTAATATTGAGGATATATTTGAATAACCATTCATTGGTTTCGATATGCCTAGCATCTCTGGTCACACATTCACAAAAGCACATACATATGTACCCACAACCCCATACATATTTATTTTATCTTATACTTATAAATTTAGTGTAACTATCTACAAGTATAAGTAAGGTAATGAATTATGAGGAAAAACTCACCCATCCATATCGCAATCTACTTAGTCAAAATAATCCTTGAGAAAGGGAGCATAGTAATTTTTGTTGCCTAAACAAAAAAAATACCCGGGATGAGTATTTCATATAGATTCTATTTAAATTTATAATTCTATTTATCCTATTCACATCATTTTTTCCGGTTATGAAAGTTCCAATTTAAAACGACCATAACATACTTATTTTAACTCGGAATTTAGCATATGAATAGTCGTTTACTACCTACTTCCACTACTCTATCTATTTCTAAAGTAATTTTTATCAATTAAGTTCATTTAGGTCTTGGAATGATACTATACAGAATGTGTCTAGTATGTTCTAAACCTTGTCCTTTTTAATTTTTCAAAACTTATACTTCATTTGGAATCTCTAAGCCAAGTATAAAATATTTCCATCTTTAGAAATCATAAAGTAATTATAGTAACTCATTTTATATGCATGATCCTAGTGATGTTGTCTCAAAATAAAAATTTTGTAAAACAATCTTTTATAGAAGGTTGAAAAGTTAAGCTTAAGGAAAATTTACTCTTAGGTTTTTAAACAAAATTTCAATACTCAGATTTTTGTAAATGCGAAACTTAACTAAAAACTATGGTCTTATATTTATTTTGAATCCATGAATATTTTATTCTCATAATAAATTTCTTTTGACTAATTATTTTCCAAAATATGAATCTTTATGTGTTTGTGGAGAAAATTATTTAAATTGTATTATCTTTAATATGTTTTAAGTTTTGGTATATAATAAAAATTGAGTAAATAACTTATTCCAAATTTTTATTTTGGCTTGTACATGTATTGCTAATAAGATTTCTACAAAATTTCATATAACAAAGGATTGTCAGCATTTATACTTTGAAAAATTCATTTTGGCATTTAAATTAAAAAAAAAATAAAGTTGATTGTTTCTTTCTAATTATTTATTCCTAATGAAAGGATTTTTTGAGTATTGGATATAAGGTTCTTGAAAAATATTTTGCATAATAAAAAATTATCAATATTCATATTTTTGGAAAAAAAAAAATCTATTTTAGCATAGTAACAATATCATCTATGGCCATATATGTGCATGAACTTAAAATAAATAAATAAACTTAAGAGCATGGAATTATACGAAGAATGTAAAAATCAGAAATAGATAAACAAGAATATAAGGATATTAAAATAAAAGCATCAGAGTCTTAACTTACTATCAAGACTTCTCGGGACTTGAAATATTCCAGTCATCATATGAAATAAAATAAATTAAGCATAAAGAAATGAAATATGGAAGTCTTAAATTTTTATCAAGGTTTCATAAGACTTGAAATATTTTCAGTCTCATAAATTAATGCAAGATAAATAATAAGAAAACATGAGAGTCTTATATTTATGTTAAGGCTCCTTGAGACTTGAATTACTCCAGGCTCCTTCGAACTTGAAAATGGATAAGTCTAAGATTAGAAATTGATTAGTCTTATAAGAGCATAAAATAAATAAATAAATTACTTGTAATAGATAAATGCATGAAATAAATAAAGTTAGATTAGTGAGCATTTAGGCTCTAAAAATTATAGTTATTACATATACATATTATCATAGAGAAAGTTAAATTAGTACATGAATAAAAGAACATACTATGAATATGAATATAACATAACAATGTGGCATGACTCATTGTGTTGTCTCGTATTTCCATTCCTAGAATTTAGCATCATGGGAATTTTCATGGAAAATAACTAAAGACATACACATGCATATCTCATAAATAATATGTAGAGAGGGTGTTTAAGAATAATTACCTCAAGGAAAAGTGGGATGTGTATGAGGTAGAGATGGAGAGTGTTTAAGAGAATAAATTTTAGAGAGAAAACTTGAGAGAGAAAATTTGGTAGAGTTTTGTTATGGTGGAAGAAAAGTGTGAAAATGAGAGAGGAATGTGGTGGTGTTTATAGAGGAAAATTGTGTGAATTAAAGTATAAAAACAAAATGAAAAAGAAAAAGAAATTAGAGAGGAAGAGAGGGGCGCAGTTGCTATGATTGTGCAAGGGGGACAGGCAAAAATAATAATAATAATAATAATTTTAGTAGAAAAGTATAAGAGAGTTTAAGTAAAAAGTAAAGTAAAAGTTATGGAAAAATGAAATGTTAGAGATAGGTATGTCAAAATGTAAGAGTAGATGTAGAAAAAGTAAAGTACAATAAATAGTGAATGAATAGTAAATACGATAATTAAATTACTGGTAGAGATAAAAATACACGTATAAAAGCTAAAACTAACGTTTTTATAAGCCAATAAAATTGTATGTGATATTTTATGAATATCTTAATATATTTCCAATAAAAATTGTTTGTTAGGATATTTCGTCTCATTTTATGTGTCGGTGTCTAGATGCAGAAACTGATCCTGTAAAGGCTTGAAACAATCAAAATTTTACCGTATGTAATTATTTTAAGAATTATACAATATATTCGATTCATAAGTCGAGTTTATCTTATTTTTCTAATATATTCCATATTTTAAGGTTTTAGACGCTTGTCTGATTTAGTATAGAGTTTTTAAAGTTTAAGGTTGATTCGGTTTGATTTTGTTATCGATTCTAAGGTTCTATTTATAAGCTTACCATAATACCTATGATTTACAATTGTATTATTAATTGTTATCTGGTGACGTTATCTCGATCTACATGTTACTGATCGAGTAGGGAAATGGTTTGGTTTAATTAATAAAATTTTAGTTGATAAATCAATACTGATTGAGTGCGTTTGGGATCAATTAAACGAATTGTTTAGAGTAGGGTCTCTGAGTCGAATGATCATTGGATTTTGTTTCATTTTCGAAGATACTTGTTTTCTTGGGGTTTGATATTTGAGGTTTTCTATTCCCCCTATATTCATCAGATATTTAGGATTATTTTGCTTATCAGATGTTGTTTAGGGTTTTCAAGGCTTGTAATTGGTTTGGATCGATTCTAAGGTTTAACCTGATTGGTTTGGTTGTAATATATGAGACTGTTTTGACGATGATATGTTTTTGTTAAATCATTTTCCTTTAGGGTTTCGGGCGTTGCCTAAATCATTTGATATCCTAAGTTTATTAATTCTTTATATCATCTCATTTAGGGTTTCTAGAGTTTGGTTTTAATTTGGGTCAATTTGAAGGTTTCTGTTTTGAAATTAGCTCTATGGTTCTCATCTACGAGTATAAAAAAAATCTAGAGATTTACACTATGTAACAACATCACCATGGCATGCTCCTTTGCAGTATTTCATTGGATGAAGGACCTCTTCTTTAGTCCTTCAACCGTGGCAACCGGTGCTTTGTAAAATTCGGATCCTTGTCAAGTTGGTATAGTAATTTTTCTTTTATTTTTTATTTTTAAAGTTCTTAAATAATATAAATAATATTAAGGACTACATTTTAAGATCTTTAAGAATAAAGTTGAAATTTTTTTTAATTTACAGATTTTAATCGGGTCTTTAGGAATGTGAATGCTGTAGTAAACTTTAATTTTGTTGCTTGCTTCTTGTTGCAAATTGTACCATGAAATGATTGATGTAATGCAAATTAAATGTATGCCTCAAGCAATAATAGAAGTACTGTAATTTTGTATTTTAAGACTTGCGCTAATACTTGGCATGAAAAGAAATGTAAAGTTTACCCCTGTTCATTCTTTTTTCCTTTAACTTTTAATTTTTAATAATGCTTTATTATATTATGAATATTATTATGTTGTCAATTTAATTATTTTAAACCAATTGCTGGTTGGCACGGGTTAAATTTGATGGAAAAATTAACAGAGTCCATATAAGTTCTATTTTGTAAAAGTTAATAAAAGCATTAAGGATTTAATTAAAAAATAAAAAAATAAATATTAATAAACAAAAATATATATTTCCCTTTTTCTTAACCACATAATGAGGAATTTGGCATGTTTGGTTATTCGTTGTCATACATTTCTATGTCTATTGCTTTTGCCCCTGTTGTACATTGGGTCAAAAGTCCAGTAACTGTCACTGCTACTCAACTTGTATTACTGCCCACCTAGGAATCATTGGAGATATAATTGGTATCATTAAACCCGGGTTAGTTCAATCAAGTTAAACCTGATTTGATTGGAAGAATGATTTGATTCAATCGCAGTTTAATCTTAATTTAATTTGATTTTATTTTTTTATTTTTAATTTTTTAGTATGTTCAAGTTAAACCTTAAGCCATATTGACTAGGATATATACTATTTCATATATGATAAATCATTTTTATTTTATATCGTGCTTCACTTCTCTTATATATATAGAATATTATTATAATACTATTTCTCTTAGATTCTAAGATACTATAATTTATTCCTTTACGAAGAGAGTCGGACTTTTCTTGTTTCCTTTTTATTTTTTATATCTTATTTAATGGTGCCAGATATGTTTTATTTTTCTCAATTATTATAAATAAAAAATTCATAAAAGTGCATATTTTAGTAGTGATTTGGCGTATAACTTGTGGTCCGGAATATATTGGACTGTTTGTTTTGAATCTACTTAGTATTTTGAGAATCATAAAAACTAATTAGAGAATTATCCAAATCAGTTATATAGTTAGAAAAGTGAAAAGAGAGTAAAAATTCCATTATAATAATGATTGATGAGATGGTAAGCTAGAGGTTACAATTACAGTAACTTCATGGACCAATGTATGGAACTTGAACCTTGGGTGCCATATAGGACACGTGAGACAGATTGAAGTCATGTCGCGTGATGAAATTGGCAATTATTGCGTGTCTTCATGTTCTATTCGGTAATTTGGTTTCCGGGAAGTGTTTATGTTCGTTGATAACAACCTCTAGTTTATTATCTAATAATTAAAATATTAATTATTTTAATAATTTAAACATAATTAAATATAAAATGAGTTAATGGATAATGACAAAATTGATCCCATCAAAATTAAATTATAAGATGATAAAATTTCGATGGTTTCGAAGTGGTGCTAGAAAACTTGGTTTAATTTTGGACGAAACTTTTCGAGATTCAAATACCTACAAAGACAATTTGCACTGGAATTCTTTACAAGGAAAAAGGAACAAAAGATAATGTCATAAAACAGAGAGAGAGAGAGAGAGGAAAAGGGGAAAAAAAAAAACATTGTTTCTTGGTCGTTGCCGACACTCAGGGTGCTGTTCTCACTTCTTTCGTTATATATATATACCTCGTACATGGAGGGAAACTACAATTTTCACTATCATTCATTTGAGGAGGACAACGATTCATTTGTCTAATTATTTATCTGATTTACTTCTAAAGCACCTTTCAAAATTGCAATACAATTCTTAATTAATTAATTAATATAATTTTATGTTATACCTTCTAGATCTTGGAGATTCCCATTTTCTAGTGCTAATAAGTTTGACTTGCACGTCTTCAGTGATCATCATCATGAGTTTGGGAATTGCCCAAAATCATAAGCCGCTTCTGGGTCATTTATAAATTACTTATTGACTTTTGCTCCTTACGTTAGACAACTTGAAATTGCCCACGCCCAACAGTAAGTCAGCCTCCATACCAAACCACACAAAATTGGGGGAAACCCCATCTTGAGGTGAAATCCACCGACACACCCTGAATTCTACCTAAGGGGGGTCATTAGAAGTGTGAATTTTCTTTTGTTAAGTTAATGTTGAGGAGAAAAGCAGAAAGCCAAGAAGAATAGAACTATAAAATTTAGGGTGGAAAATATGTAGTCCAAACTTCAATGGAATCATAAAAATCCCATCAAATCGAATTTGCCTACAGCCTACATGGCCTACATAAGTAGGATGAAGAGACCCCTCCATGGTAAGGATACCCTTATCAGGTTGAAATATAGAAGGTAAACTAGCTTTTAGATTGGTGAATTCATAGTTAAGCGATAAATATCAAAAGGTGCTAAGACAATGGAGGTTGAAAATTGGAATGAGAGATTCCCTTCTTACGCTGAAAATGTGAAAGGCTAAACTTTAGCCTGATGGTGAATTTGAATTTGGTCTAATTATAGAAAAAGAAAAAAAAAATTATCTGTGCTTTTAGCTATTTATAAATACATGATCCGTGTTATCATTTTTAATAACTAGGCACCAAAGTTTTATTAAAAAATGTTAATATTATTAAATATTTTTGGAAACATTTGTGTTAATATCTTGTTGGTCTAAACAAATTAATTAAGTAAAAGAATGTTACCGAATAAATTTAAATTAATAAAAGTTGTAATTTTTTTAATAAGCCGAACAATTTTTTTAAAAAAAGGCCATCCAATCCCATCATCATCCTTCACCGGTGCCTCAACGTCTCTGGGAAGCTTTCTTCAACAACACACCAGAAAACCTCTACATGACCTACTTATCCCTTTTTTTTTTTTTTTTTTGACCAAATACATGACCTACTTGTCACTGGCTAAACCCATCATCTTTTACTGCCACCAACTCATCCCCTTTCAAACAACCATCCAATTCATTCCAGCCATCAGCCTTGACTAGTACACCGCCGACCTTAAAATCAAAACCTTATAATAAAGGCAATTAGCCTTTGAGCCAGCTTATATACAATTTTGCCAACATCACGTATAAATGATGATTTAGAGTTCTTTGATGGTGAGTATTGTTTTGATCAAATTGTACATATACTCATGTACCCTTTCAATATATAGTGAATTCTTTTTCTTTATCCATGGTTTTTCTCATAAAGGTTTTCCATGTAAATATATGTGCGTGCTTTACATTTCTTTATCATTATTTTTATATCATTTTAATAAAAAACTAGTATTGGAGTAGAAGTTTGTTTTTTCTTACTATAATAGCAATTGTAAAATACAATATTCTACTATTAGATCGCAATATTGGATTTTCATTATGACAAGTAAAGATGCGAAAGATTCTTGCGCAGATGGCTTTGGATGATGCGTTGTTAGGGTTTGATAAAATACTTTCGTCATGGTCACCTTAGGAAAAACAACATAAGGATCGAAAAGCCCTTTATCAGATTCATCTACATTTGTCAAATCAAATATTGCAGGATGTATTGAAGGAGAAGATAGGTACTACATCCTGATTGAAATTGGAGTAGTTGTGTATAACGAAAAGCTTGATTTAACAAGTTATATCTGAAGCAGCATCTATATTCTCATCGTTTGGAAAAATGTGCGTCTCTAAAAGATCATTTAACCACTTTTAAATAAATTGTTTCTGATTTGGAAACTTTAAATGTTAAGTATGATGAAAAAGATTCAGGTTTGGTTTTATAATTTTCTTTACCTCCCTCTTATTTAAATTTTAGAGATACCATTTTATGTAGTCATGATTCTCTTACCATTGATGAGGTTTATGAAGCTTTTAGGCTCTTTTGAGAAGATGAAACATCTTGTGATTAAATTTGAGCCTGAGGCTGAAAGCCTAGTTATTCGTGGTAGGTGTCAATAACGGAATTCTAGTGGTAATTCAAGAGGTGGATCGAAGTCTGTAAATAAAGATAAAATTTTGAAGTATTATAAGAAGATAGGGCATATCAAGTCAGAGTATTATAAATTGCAGAATAAGAACAAGAGAGCTGGTGTAAATCAAAATGTAAAACAACTAGAAAAAATCTGGTGAAAATGATGTAACCAAAGACTATAGTGGTGGAGAACTTCTTATTGTTTCTAATGATGACTCTCAAGCAAGCAAGGAGTAGATTCTTGATTCTAGTTGTACTTTTCATATGTGTCCTAATCGTGGTTCCGTTTTGATGGAAAATAATGCTTCTTGCAAGATTGCAAGTATTGGAGCAATTAAAATTAAAATGTTTGATGGTGTTGTCAGGATACTTGGTGATGTGAGACATGTGCTTGATCTAAAAAGAAATTTGATTTCTTTAAGTACTCTTGATTCAAAAGGATGCACATATACTAGTGAAGGTGAGTTTTAAAAATCAGTAAGAGTTCCCTTATGGTGATAAAGGAGCAGAAAAAGAATACTAATTTGTTTGTTTTGCAGATGTAGACACCTCATTTTGACATTTATTTTTGTCAAAATAAGTACTAAGCTTAGTGTACACGTAATTAAATTAATTGAATTTTTGCAAATTATAAATGTAAAGCTAGGAATGAAAATTAAAAAAAAATAACAAATCAATTTAATAGAAATAAATATAATGAATGTAATATGGATAATTAATATAGATAATATAATTTCAAAATTTGTAAAAAAAAAAAAAAAGTTACTGTTCATTCTCTCCTACCTCCGCCCTCCCGATGGGGGGTGTTTTCGAGTCATTTTTGACCCGTTTTCAGACCCTTTTTTTTACAAAATAGATACGTATTTTGAAACTAGACATAAAGTACTTCATTTTGATATATAATTTGCATATTTTCATAAACCACAACCATTTCAAATCCGGACTTGAAGTTTGAAAAAAAATTATTTTCACACTTCCGAAAAAAACTCAAAAATCCGATTTTTTCGCTCACAACATATTTGCTTGTTAATTTTATAACGTTAGTGACAGCTAATCAAGATTTACGATCGTTTTAGTCCGATTTTTTCGGATCGAAATAAAAATAAAATGAAACCCTAGCTCTATAAATAGAAGAAGAAAAAATGAAAACACGGGAGACAAAAAGCAAAGGAAAGAAAAAAAAATAAAAAAAGCATTTGATACTCAGAAAGTCGAGAACTTCCATTCCCATAAGTCAATTTTGTAAAAAATCGCTAAACAATCGTCGTCGGAGTAACCACGAATTTCGTTTCTACTTCGACCGACCACCTCTAGAAGCTGCTGCCGATCGTTTGATTCATCTTCTCCCGCACGCGTCCCCCCTGCACGCGAATTCATCCATCAGATTAGTCGTTGGAATTCCAGTCGATTCAATTTCCAAGCCGTCGCTACCGCGTCTCCATCGTTCATTCAATTCAGCGTGCATCCAGAATCCATTTCTCCAGTGCAGGTAAGCTTCTATTCGTTTCCTATAATAATAATAATAAGGAAAATAAAATAGGAAAAATAAAAAATTAATATATAATTATAATATTAAAATCTGTTATGAATGTGTTGTTTTTTTTTTTTTAAATTTTAATCATGATAGTATAGTCATTATTTTTTTAAAACTGAATGATTGTTTCATAAATTGTTCTAAAAATATTAATTTGAAATTTAGGATTTAATTTGTTATGATATAGTTTTTGAATGTTCTATCTTTTTACATAAATATGGTAATGATCTTGTTTTCGTGATAAAATTGACATTTTTTTTTTTATATATATCATGTTAGGTATGTGTTCATAGAATTACATTAAGATTTTGTTATTGATAATGTAACTATAATCATGCCCTAATCATAAGGAATATATGAATTTTTTTAGAGTTTTAGATTTACAATATTTCCTTTTATGCCATGAATTTTTTATAATGTTCGTAATGTATATATATGAGTTTTTTTATATATTCATCATAATATGAATGTTTTTTATTGACAATTTTGTTGATCCAATTGTTGTCTCACAATGTCGTTTTTTTTCAAAAAAAAAAAATTGGGAATACTTAATTTCATCGGTGCATGCAAATATGTGATCACAATACTATAGAATGATATATTATAATGTCGTTATTTGTGAATTTTTAACCTTGTTAATCAATAAGTTGGTATATTTAATATTGATATTCTATGCAGTAACCTTGTTCTTGGTATCTAGGTTAAATTGATAAATATGTTATAATGTACGTATATATATATATATTTTTCCTTCCTCAAAATTTTTATCACTTAGAAAATTTAGTTTTCATAAAATGGTGAAGTCTAAATGGATAAATTTAGGGTTCATATAAAAAAGTTTAATTTTTTTATAAGATTATTAGAACTTAACAAATTTAAAGAGATAAGTTTTTTTTTTTTAAATAAAAAATATCAACAAACTAAAGTTTTCATCAATCTAAAAGAATTACGTGTGGTTTGATCCCGATTAGCGGGTACGTAGGCATCTAAATGGGCAACTTAAAATATGTAAAAAATTATTTTTGTGAATTTATTTGATTTGTTTAGTTTAGTTTAGTATATATGAATATTGATAGAATTTGATAAGATTTGATTAATTTGAATATTTCGAGTTTTTAGATTATATATGATTATTGATGGAATTTGATTAATATTTTTGTGCATATTAGACATATGTTTAGTTAATTAGATCCTAATAAATAGTTTAGATTTTGAAATTAGGGTTTAAAAGAAAGCAATTTAAATTTGGAAAATTAAAGTGGTAACCGTTTAGGTTTTAATAGGTTAGCCCCCGAACTCAAGTTAATTTCTAGTTCTCATTTTCAAAAATGATTTTTTCGCAAATCAGTAGCAAAACCAAAATCAACCTACCCATTGGTTTTGGTTTATTTTTTCTCTCGACTTTAGTCGAATGGCGACTCCAAAATATTTTAAAAATTCAAAATTTCCTTTAATTTTTAGTCAAGGATTCGTATTGAATGGGTTAGGGTTTAATACGAATCGGATTAAAGGAAATAAAAAAACCAGGCTTGACAGTAGGGTTTTATAGTTACAAGCAATGTAGCTGTCGCTTCTTCTTCTCTGTCAGATGATGATGACATTGGACGCTAGCAAATGCGCTTGGGGCATATGAGTGAAAATGGTATAACTGAACTTAATGGAAGAGAACTTCTTGATGGGCAAGGCATCAGAAAACTGAAATTTTGTGAACATTGCATTTTTGGGAAGCAAAGCAGAGTCAGATGTACCATAGATACTCATAACACAAATTGCACACTTGATTAGATACATTCTGACCTTCAGGGGCCATTTAGAGTACCTTCGAGTAGAGGTGCTAAATACATACTGACAACCATTGATGATTTCTTTAGAAGAGTTTGATTATTTTTTCTAAAACAAAAGAATGATGTATTACCCATATTTAAAGAGTGGAAGACAATGATTGAGAAACAGATAGGAAAGCAGGTAAAACATCTTCGCACCAACAATGGTTTGGAGTTCTGTTATAATGAATTTAATGTTTTGTGTAAGTCAGAAGGAATTGTGAGGCACTTAATAGTTCCTGATACTCCACAACAAAACGATGTGGCAGAATGGATGAATAGAACTATTATGGAGAAAGTTAGATGTGTGCTTTCAAATTCCCATCCACCGAAGTCATTTTGGGCTGAAGTGGCTTCTATAACATGTTTTTTGATTAATAAGTCTTCGTTAATTGCTACAGAGAAAAAGACTTCATAAGAGGTATGGTCTGGTGCTCCTACTAATTATTCTGGATTGAAGGTTTTTAGATGTCCTGCATATGCTCATGTTAATAATGGAAAACTAGAGCCTAGGTCTGTAAAGTGTATATTTCCTTAGTTATAAGTCTAGTGTCAAGAGATACAAGTTATGTAGTCTAGAACGAATAAACTCATAATTAGTGGGGATGTTATTTTTTATAAAATTGCTATGCACATGACTTATCTTCTAGTACTACATCTGATAAAGCCGAGCAAAAATCAAGCATGCACGTGGAGGTTGAGATTGATTCAGGTTTTACACCAAATCTTACTTCTCAACCTAAACCAGAACTGCAAAGTGGTACTGTTTCTACACCACCACCATAGTAGCAGTATTCCTTTGCAAGAGACAGAGTTAGGAGAGAGGTTAAGCCTATAGATATATGTTGAGGATGATCTTGTAGCTTATGCTTTAAATGTAGTAGAAGATATTGATTCCAATATGTAGCCCTCTACTTACTCAGAGGCAGTTTGTTGTGATGATTCAGGTAAGTGGATGATTGTTATACAGGAGGAGATAGAATCACTTTATAAAAATGATACTTGGAATTTAGTGAAGCTTCCTAAGGGTAAGAAGACTATTCATTGTAAGTGGGTGTTCAAGAAGAAAGAAGGAACACCAAAAGTTGAAGAACCCATATGTAATGGTTGTGCTATGGGTGTATTGGGAAGGCTTATATGCATGTAAAAAGGGTTGGGTGTAAGTCATGTGGGCTTCCCCAGCGTTACCACTTCACAGTAGCATCGCCCTCATCTGTGGGCCCTGGAGTCCTTACCGGGAAGACTCTCTCGCACACAGCCTTTTGGGGACCACTGCTACACATGGTGTGAAGGATTGTCCCACATGGGTTTGGCTCAACCCTTTTTTACATGCATATAAGCCTTCCCAATACACCCATAGCACAACCATTCATGTAGTCTAATGGTTGTGCATGTGATTGGGAAGGCTTATATGCATGTAAAAAGGTTGAGCCAAACCCATGTGGGACAATCCTTCACACCATGTGTAGCAGTGGTCCCCAAAAGGCTGTGTGCGAGAGAGTCTTCCCGGTAAGGACTCCGGGGCCCACAGATGAGGGCGATGCTACTGTGAAGTGGTAACGCTGGGGAAGCCCACATGACTTACACCCAACCCTTTTTACATGCATATAAGCCTTCCCAATACACCCATAGCACAACCATTACATATAGTAGTATGTAATGGTTGTGCTATGGGTGTATTGGGCAGGCTTATATGCATGTAAAAAGGGTTGGGTGTAAGTCATGTGGGCTTCCCCAGCGTTACCACTTCACAGTAGCATCGCCCTCATCTGTGGGCCCCGGAGTCCTTACCGGGAAGACTCTCTCGCACACAGCCTTTTGGGGACCACTGCTACACATGGTGTGAAGGATTGTCCCACATGGGTTTGGCTCAACCCTTTTTACATGCATATAAGCCTTCCCAATGCACCCATAGCACAACCATTACACCATATGTAAAGCAAGACTAGTTGTAAAAGGCTACAATCAGGTTCCTGGTGTAGACTTTACAGATTTATTTTCTTTTGTTGTAAAGCATAATTTGATTTGAGCCTTGCTTGGTATCGTGGCGATACATGATTTAGAGCTTGAGCAGTTAGATGTGAAAATAGCTTTCTTACATGGAGAACTTGAGGAAGACATCTATATGCAATAGCCGGAGGGTTTTGTAGTCTTAGGTAAAGAAGACTATGTTTGCTTGTTGAAAAAGTCTCTTTATGGCCTGAAGCAGTCACTCAGATAGTGGTACAAGAGATTTGACTCATTCATGACTACTCATGATTTCAAGAGAAGCAATTTTGATAGTTGTGTCTACTTCAAAAAGTGTAGTGATGGGTCATTAGTATATTTGCTATTGTATGTTGATGATATATTGATACAACTAATAATAAAGGAGAGATTAGAAAAGTTAAAGCTTAAGTAAGTAAAGCGTTTGAGATGAAAGACTTGAGTCTATCAAAATTGAGGAAGTTCTTAGCAGGTTCAATATGTAAAGTGCTAAACTTGTTAGTACTCCTTTGACAGCTCATTTTAGACTCTCATCTGCCTTATCTCCAAAATCAAATAAAGAGATTGACTATATGTCACGAGTTCGATATTATAGTGTAGTAGGATCTCTTATGCATGTTATGGTTTGTGCACGTCCAGATTTGTTATATGCAGTCAATAGATACATAGCAAAACTAGTAAAGAACACTGGAAAGTAGTTCAATAGATTTTCAACTACTTGGGAAATACTACTAATATTTGTGTACAATTTGATAGAACTAGAGATGGAGTCACTGGATATGTTGATTTTGATTTCCCCGGAGACTTGGATAAAAGAAGATCTCTCACATGATATATATATTCTCTTGGTGGTTGTGCTATTAGTTGGAAAGCTACTTTTCAAACTATAGTTGCTTTGTCTACTATTGAAGCAGAGTGCATGGCTATTACTGAGGCTTGTAAAGAAGCTATTCGGTTGAAAGGATTATGTGGTGAACTCAATGATGACTTGAAGACTACTACAATCTTTTGTGATAGTTAGAGTGCTATCTTCCTTACAAAGGATCAGATGTTTTATGAGTGAACAAAGCATATTGATGCTCAGTATCATTTTATGCATGACGTTATTGCTTGTGGTGATATTGCCGTAAGAAAAAATTAGTACTCATGATAATCTTGCTAATATGGTGACCAAGTCACTTGCTATAGCTAAGTTTGAGTATGGCCTAAACTTAGTTGGTGTTCGTTGCTGATTTATACCCTTTAGGGTTTTGTGGAAGAGGTGGATAATGTTTTGTTCTTATGTTGAAGTTTCAAGTTTATGTTTTTTACTCCTGAATTCGTGTTAAGGTAAAGATTGTTGGAGATAGTGACCCGAATCCAGCCAGACCAAAGACATTAGCTTTGGAGTCAAGGCCGGTACACCGTCGGCCTTGAAATCAAAGCCCTAAAATAAAAGGTATCGGTCTTTGAGCTGACTTATATGCATTTTCGCTAGCATCACATTAAACATGGATTTAGGGTTCTTTGGTGATGAGTATTGTTTTGATCAAATTGTACACATACTCTTTTACTTCCTTAATATATAATAAATTCACTCTTCTTTATCCGTGGTTTTTCTCGTCAAGGGTTTTTCACATATATTTGTGTGTATGCTTCGTGTTTCTTTGCTATTATTTTATATCATTTTGTGACACCAATTTCACATTGGGCTTAAGGTGAATCAAATGATGGATAGACATAGGGTTTGTGAAGATAATGGAAGATGCTGATTGGTAGGGGAGAAGAATCAATATGGTAACACCACATTGCACGAGAATGTGTTGAAAATCAGCATTTTAATGTGGATAGTTCTTCGGTGAGTCAAGATCCGAAGGTTACACTCCTTCAACTTCATGTACAAAATCCTTAGAAAAGAATGCTTCATTGAAGTGTTGAAGAATAGAGTAGCAAATGACTTGCACATATTTTACTTTTCTTTTTAACTTCTTTTTTATATTTTTCTAGTACTTTTTAAAATAATGGTCAATTTTTGTTTATTTAAATTTATTTAGTAACTTTTTATTAAATTAATTTTTAGATGAACAAGATATTGACATGCGTATTTTCAAAAGTATTTAATAATATTAATACTTTTTAATAAAACTTGAGTTACCTAGTTGTCAAAAAAGATAACACGAGTAATGTATTTACAAATAGCTAAAAACATGGATAAGTTTTTTTGTAATTAACCCTTTAAATTTTTATAGTAAATAATATGGGGTCTATAATAATAATAATAATAATAATAATAATAATAATAATAATAATACAAAATAGGTGAATGTGGATTCACTTATTGCAACGGTGAAATGGCAGTAAGAATGAGCCAATGAAAACCTTTTCTTAAGGTGAAAAATCCACCTACATAAGGTCGTAAATGTACCTTATATTATAGTCTCATGGTGAAAACGTGGAAGATGAAGTTCGACCATTTCACACTATATTTGGGTTGAGCATCAAAATGAAAGGGTGGAGTATCTAGATGAAATATCTCGAATTTTACTAAGTTAATTTAGGAAAGTAATATTGATTGATTTGAAAATATGATCCAATTTAAACTTTAATTTAATTTGAATTATTGGTTAGTTAAATAAAAGGTAAATTACATCAAAAGGTATTAATATTTGAGGATAAATTCATTTAAGGTATCAATATTTTAAATGGTTAAAAAGATGTATTAACGTTTTGCAAAGTGAGTCAAATAAGGTATCAATAATTAATCATTAATGAGAATTTAGAAACTCAATTGATTACTAATTAAAACATTGATACCTTAAATAAACTTTATAAAACATTGATGCCTCATTTGATTCACTTGATGAAACCTAATACATCTTTCTAACTATTTGAAATATTTATATCTTAAATGAAATTACCCTTAAATGTTGATAGTTCTGGTGCAATTTATCCATTAAATAATAATAGAACTACAAAATATAAATTTTAAAGAGTTAATGTCACAAATGATACTTGAATTTACAAAATATACAATTAGATACCTGAATTTTAAAATTGATCAATTTAATAACTGAAAGAACTTTTTATGCATGTCAACAATACATCTATCAAGTTCTTTTAAGTACTAAATTGATCAATTCCAAAGTTTATTGCATATTTTGCTAAAGTTTAGGTACCATTCATGACATTAACCCAATTTTAAATCCAAGATTCATCATAGAATTATAATTAAGTTGAATAGTATGGTAATTGAATTAATATAAGTTTAGAGATTGAAAAATAATTCCATGTCTGATCTTATGCTATTGAATTACTTATATTATTCCTAAATTCCCAAATTATTAATCCAAGAGTTGAAATTTAATAATTTGATTTATAAAATCCTAAAGTCCTAAACTTAATCCTAATTACCTACAATTTCTAAAGTCATACATGTCATTTACATCTTAAACATATTCTCCACGTTTATAAATGTCATCACCTACACCCTAAAAGCCTAAAATTTTCTCTCTTATCTCATTTTACATCATCAAATGACAAAATAGCTTTCTAGAGTATTTTATAAGCTAAATATCCATTCATAAAATCCTCTCAAATTCTCTCATCTTTCTTCATTAATTTACTCTAAAAAAAATGAAGAATCAAGCTAGGTTAAATAATGAATTGGGTAAGTTGTGAAGATTGAGGACAAATCTATTAGAGTTCTTGAAGTAGTAGTTGAAGAATTCATTTAAATTTCTCTTGATTTTGCATTTTAGTAAGTAGATCTAATTTAAATTGATGGTTATGTATGTTGATTTAACAATTGATGTTTGACCTAAATGTTGATTGAGAATTAATCTTGTATCTAAAATTGATTTGAAGTTTGATAATGAACTTATACATATTTGTTAATGCCGCCACATGTAGGTACATAAACTAGTGTAGATCTAATTTTAGTTTGTTGATTTACTCATGAATCATGATAATTAAGATGTTAAGATGTTAATTAGGTTGTTGTTAAATTATAGATGAAGTTTGGAGTAATTTGTTGTTGGTTTAGATAAATCATAGGTTGAAATGTTTTAGTTCAATAAGTAGATTTGATATTGATTTTTCTAGAAAATTTTGAAGTTGAAAATGAGTGTTAATGAACATGATACATTCTGGAAATTTAAGTTTGGATGATGATTGTGATGTTAGAATGGTTTAATTTGAAGTTTAGAAGAGTTAGAGTTGAAATAATACTAATAGTTAATGATTTAGGAAGATTGAATAGGTTTCAATATTTTTGAGGCATTTTAGATTTAGTTTAATGTTTTTGGAAATTTTAGAAAGTGTTTGAATAGTTTGAATATTCTTTGTGGGCATGAAGATTTGATCACATCGATCATGTGTGTGTCATGTTACTATCATACTACATGGGACCTAAGAAAACAACACATACAAGGATGATAAGGAGAAAAGGAGGAACGCTTGATCTTAGTAGGCTCAAACACATTTGTGATAGGTGAGAGAGTTAAATTGCATCAAACCTCACTAAATATACCAAAATGGTACATGTTCTTGATTTGAAAAGAGATTGTTTCACTGAAATGGAAATCTGGTAATGCGCTAGCATTTTTCCAAATTCCCCCTCTCCAAATGGAAAAGGAATAGTGGCATTTATAAAAGGCCTAACTGTTAATGTCATCTTTTAGATTAGGTAGATGACCAACTGTTAGGATGAATCTCTTTCATAATGAATATCAAAGTGGGCTTTCTTATGGATTTATGCCCATGATGGGCATTATTTGTACTGCATGTGTCATGGTCTGCTCCTGTCTCATGACAACACGAGCCTTGTTGAGAAAGATTAGAACTAGTTAGGTCAATTCCAACGGGCCCTAATTCAATTTGACAATACCAATACTCCCTTCACCATCCCATTATATAATTGAACCTAACTTTCTAAGCTTTGTTGTCTTAACTAAAAGAGTCAAATTCAAATCAATATTAGGCTTGAAGCCCTTTAAATCAAATTTAGTCATATACATTTTTAAAGTGGGTAGATGATGATTTACCTATTTGGATCATCATTTTAATATCGTTTTGACATTATTTATAAACTGAACAGATGTTGAATCGATATATATAGATATGATACCGATGGAAAACCGATAGTTTTACTCAAAAATTGACTAAATAAAACCGATATTAAACCGATACAGATCCAATACAAATAAAAATTGGACAATTCAAATAGACCCATATGAAGATGAAAGATGAATTCATGAATGTTCATGTTCATATTCAATATGATTCGATGTGAAATTGTGATGTAGAATAGTTTTGATTCATTATGATACAAGAGTTGAATTTGTTCTATCTTTGAGTTTGAGTTTTTTGTGATTTTTCATAAATTAGTTTAAATACTTATGAAGATCTTCAAACCTCCAATGTTATATTCAAAGTGTTCATTATGAAAATTTAAGTCAAATCTTAAATTCAAGCCAAATTCAACCTAAAATGTGTTTTTCATCAATTTTTGAATTTTGATTATTCTTGAAAGTTTGTAACTCATAGGTTAACATGGAATTAATTTGAAATCCAAATCATAAACACAAAGTTTCCAATTTAGCATCAAAGTTTTGAATCAAAGTTGGTTTGAAGATGTAAAGTTTTGTTTTGATCTTGTTGAATGAAATTTGACTATGAAAACTAATTTTTGACCATTAGTTAATTATAATTGAAGATAATTACAAAAAATAATTTTTTGTTGAATAAATAAATTACACTTTATTTTAGATAATTACTAAATTGGGCTTAAATTAATTCATCTCTAAATCCAACATCCTATTCTAAGTTTAATATCATATTTTAATGGGCTTATCCTAATTATCTTAAGAAGCCTATTAGCCTAAAGTAACTGAATTATCCAAGGTACTTGCTCTAATTATTTAAGAATTATTAACTTAAAAATAGCCATTACCATAACTTTATCTTTTACTGGCTTAATTCTAAAATGAGTAAATTACACCAAAAGGTCGCAACGTTTGTGATAAGTTCATTTTAGGTCAGAACATTTTGAAAAGTTTAAAAGAGCTTGCAATGTTTTAAAAAGTTTAAAAGAGGTCATAACGTTTAATTAAATATTTTTCTTATTGATACATGTTTATAGGGCTTTAAAAGAAAGGTTTTTTGAGTTTTGATTAAATATTTCTCTTATTGATACGTGTCAAATGTGATTTTAATTGACTCACTTCTCTAAACATAAATAATCAGATAAAGGTCTAAGCATCAAGTTTTATACATAAAGCAAACATAAAAGAGAAAAGAAGCAAAAGATCAGATAAGAGGATCATCAGGATGTGGGTAAGGATGAATACTATAAAAGTGATCCATAAATCCTTAAATATCAGAGCTGAATGACTGAAAATCTAAATAGAGATAAGAAATCTAGGTTTCTATAGTGTCAAATCTAGTATCCATATGATCTCAAAGCTGTTGTAGAGGTATTAGGAGCTAAAGAGCTAGTTGGTGGAGGTAGAGGCTCATCATCATCGGAAGAATTTGTATCTATACCTGAGTTAGGAAGCAGAGCGCCTCTACCAACTAAAGGCTCTAAAGTTTTCTTTTATACTCATTGCCAATCTTGTCTTTTTTAAGTCCATGAACTAATTGTATTGAAAGAAAAAGAAGGGACTTGAACATATCAAGTCTCAGAGCGAAAGTCGACACTTTTGCTCCTTAACAACTACGTGATCAATTGCTTCCTCTAATAAATGGTTGAGCAGACTTATTGGTCACATTCTTAAAAGTCTTAAACATCAAATCAAAGAAGTGAATCCTATCTCCTCTTAAAATATAGACTATAAGCCACAAGTCTTGCTAGGTTACTATAGTCTATTGTCCTTTGTGTGAAAATTAATGTTTGAAAAAAAAAGATTAAAGCTATTAAAGCGTAGCTAGGCTTGATTTCATGCACATATTGCTAAAGCGAAAGCTATAAGGTGAGTTTCTAAACCAATTTTAAGCTCACTTATCCAACCATTATCTCTTTTATCCTTTTATGCACAATTATAACAATAATAATAAAGAGATAAGAGAATGAGAAGATTACACTAGATTTAACGTGGAGTTCGGCCCGCTCCCTTGTTTTTAAGATCCACAATTACCTTACTCAAGGAGGACTTCATGCATTTGATTAAAAACAATTGCCTCATGAAGAGGATTTCACACAATGCCTGAACACAAAGAATTTCACTTTACTTAAACACATAGGACTTCACATAATGCCTCACAACTGAGGACTTCATAATGCCTCAACACATGATGACTCGCTCAAACATTGACACACGACATGTGAATAGTGTCTTACAATATTAACTCATTAATCTCACGAATGGTACTATTCACTTAACAAATGCAAACATAAAATGAAAGAGTATTCTTTACATAATATAGCCAAGTCAAGCTTTACTCTCTTCTCTCTCCTTCCTCTATTTAACAAAACACCAAAAAACACTCTATATATAGCAACTTTAAAAACATAGTTGTTTTCCCCCAAAAGAACTTCTAATGGTCGAATTTAAAAGTCTGCAACGACTATTTTATAAACTAGCATGCCTTAGACTTGTCGCATCCTAAACTTATCGTGCTTCAATTTACCCCACGACCAAGTCTATACTTGTTAAGCCTTAAATTCAAACTTATTGCATCCTATAGTTAAACTTATTGAGTCTTCGACATGATACGTAACCCAGTCTGTGCATTTTGTTTTGTTCTAGTTATTGCACCTTAAGTTTACATTTCAATTGGACCAATCGAGCCCTCGATGAAGTCCGAAATTAAGACTGTGCTTTCTCATTTTGTTCCACTTATCGTGACTTAGATTTACACTTGTCATGCCTTAGATCAAACTGGTCGAGCCCTCGATTTGCTCTTTGATCAAGGCCGCAACTAAGGCTGTGGCTTTTAGTTTATTTCTATACAATATGTAGAGACTAATACACATACAAACATAAACGTATATATGCACATTAAAGCTTAAAATATTAAAAATATGTTTTTCTTATTAAATGTAGCTTTACTAAGTTATATAGCATTTGTGCAATATATTTTCTCATCAAAATAAAATCGTAACCACCCTTGGTTCATCACATAATTATCTATCAAGAATTGATGCAGAACCCAACACCAAAGAGACAATCATGAAGAATATAAATTGTGTGGTTCGTGCCAATTAGGACCCATGTCAGACACAGTAAACAACTCTTCATAATACTGAGTGCATCAAATGTACTATGCATTCTAACTCCAACATCATCAACCCCAATCAGACTATAAACTTCATGATGTGATATCTCAAGTCTCCTGCCATATAGATATGAATACAACACAGGTTACACAAAACTTAAGCTATTGAAACCAAACTTTATCCTAATCCCCAGACTACCATCATCTTCCAGATAATAAGTCAAACTGCAATAAAACAATCTAACAATCTCCTTATTTACTTCGGCAGGAAATGACATTATATCCATAATATTATTTATAGCTATTCCAATCATTTGAGGAATTCTAAAGAACCGTAACACATCTGCATTGTAATGTCTACCACAATAAAAAGGCATACATGCCTGGATGCTTCAGGGATAGAAACATAAACCCATTAAAGGCCGATTGAGCTAGTTATGCACGACCTCTAGCTATTCTTGCAGGCATAACTTAAATATCCGGAGGAGAAAGAAAGAGAGGCGATACAGAGAGAAAGAAAGAGAGAGAGAAGATGAATGGGTGAAGAGAGATGGTGGGATGGTGCAAGGGAAAGAGGTAGAGATGGTGAAGGAGAGAGATAAAGATGTGAGAAAGAAAGAGAGATTTTTAGAGAGAAAGACAATAGAAAAAGAGAGCACATGAAAGAGAGAGAGGAGGGAGAGCAAAAATGAGCGATGAGAGAGAGAAACACATACACACACATATATATGCATGGAAAAAAAAAAAAAGACTACCGGCGAGCTAGTGCATGATATATCAGCTGGCTCGTTGATACAAATAAATTTTAAACATCAAAGCCATGGAGTCAATCGAGGGTTAGATCGAGCCCTCGATAGACCCTTTAAGCACATACCAGCGAGTCAGTGTAAGATTTTGGACAAAACAGAGGCAATCAAGCCTTATGTTAAGCCCTCATTAGCTATACCGACGAGCCGGTGAAGGGGAGACCGGTGAGCCGATCTTTAGCAAACATGTAGCAGCCACAAAACATACCATTCCAAAACGAGATCACATAAATGAATGTATGATATATTAACATCTTGTTTAGCCTAAAAAAATGTTAGATCAACTTGGCTCCATGATATTTAACTCTTATTTTGCTTGATCATGCCAATTCTCTACATAACGTGCAAAAACGATCATCACTCAAGGGTTTTGTAAAAATATCAGCAATTTGATTACTTGTATCAACAAATTCCAAGCTGATATGTCTATTTAGAACATGATCTCTAATGAAATGATGTGTAATTTCAATATGCTTGGTTCTTGAGTGTTAAATAAGATTTTTCGTTAAATTTATAGCACTTGTGTTATCATAGTGAATTGGAACATGTTCATACTTTAATTCATAATCTAACAAAGTTTGTTTCATCTATAAAACTTCTACGCAACAACTACCAATGGCTATATATCATCTTTGGCAATTAAAAGTACAATTGAATTTTGTTTCTTTAATTGCCAACATATTAGGAAGTTTCCAAGAAAGTGGCACGTGCTGCTTGTGTTTTTCTAATCTACTTTGCACCCAGTAAAGTCAGCATCGGAGTATCTAACTAGATCAAAAAAGGTAAACTTAGATACCACAAGCCAATTTTAATTGTGCCTGTTAGATAGTTGAATATGTGTTTTATTGTATTCAAGTGTGATTTTTTTAGGTAAGATTGAAATCCTGTATATAGATACACAAAGAACATTGTATCAGGTTTATAAGCTATTAGATATAACAAACTACCTATTATGCCTCTATAAAGCTTTTCACAAACATTTTAGCTATTTTCATCTTGTCAAGTTTTACATTTGTGCTAATAGGTCTAAGTCTTGTTTTGCAATTATCCATTTTTGAATCTTTTCAAAAGTTCTTTGGTATATTTTGATTGACTTATGAAGGTTTTATTTTCATATTGCTTTATTTGAAGACCTGGAAAATAATTGAGTTCACCCATCATACTCATTTCAAATTCATTCTTTATGGACTCAACAAATTAATTTATAAAACTCATGTTAACAGCTCTCTAAACACAATGTCATCCACAAAGATTTGCAAAATTAATGTGTCTAATTTGTAATTTTTTATATAAAAGAGTTGTGTCAATTTTTCCTCTAGAAAATCCTTTGTTTAAAAGAAAGCTACTGAGTCTTTTATACCAATCTCTAAGAGCTTACTTAAGACCATAAAGTGCTTTGTTTAGTTTGTAAACATGATCAAGGAATTCATTATTTCTGCAACTTGGTGGTTGCTTTACATAGACTTCTTCTTTTACAAAACCATTTAAGAAATCACATTTGATATCTATTTGAAAAAAAGGAAAGTTCTTGAATGTAACATATGCCAAAAGCATTCTAATAGTTTATAGTCTAGCAACCAGGGCAAAGGTGTAATCCCCTAGATTTTATGCTACAATTATGTTCAAACCCTAAATCAGAAGTCAATTGGAAACCCTAAGGTGAACAAATAAGCATCAAACCCTAATGGATTAAATCCGGCAATCCCGTATTCCTAATCCTGAAACAACGAAATTGAGATAATAGTAAATAATAGTCAGTAATAATATAAAGATGCATAAAAATATTAGATTCGCTAATTTTTGGTGTCTTCCAGATCTGAACAAGATTAATTATCGAAAAACATGCCCTGGTACCCCCGACAGAAACAATATTCCGATAATACCAAACTCGTAAAAATACAAGGATTTCAAAAATATCAGTTTTATAATTTTTTGGTATCTAAAAATATTAGATATAGCTTAATTACTCGTATTTTCTTTATTACCGGTATTAATTTGTCTTATCTACTATTCATAATACTATTCTACACCATTCATCACTATTCACATATCTCTACTTTTTCTACACCTATTTCTATACTCTACCATACTTATTATCTACTTTTTACTTTTCTCATATATCTTCATTCACATCAAACTTTACATCTTATTACTTTTAATTAACAAAAATACAAAACAAATCAGAATCACTCCCTCTCTCCTCTAGAAGCATCACGCCAGCCTTATCTCACTTCCATACACACACATTTATTTTTCTTTTTCAATTTTTTTAATTCACACAATTTTCACACAAAACATTCTATAAATACCCCCACTCCCTCCAATTCTTTCACACATTCATTCACCTTACTAAAACTCTTCCAAAATCTCTCATCAAACATTCTCTACCAAAATATCCCTTTTCTTTCTTTTACTACCCAAATGTTTCTACACACTTTCTACACACATAAACACTATTCAAGCTTTTCTTTTAATATCACTTTCATACTTCCTTTTAGGTAAAAGTTCTTATCTATTTTTTTTTTTACCATGTCATGTAACTTAACATGACCATAGTGTATGTTTCTTAAACATTCCAATGTTATAGAAGCAACACTATGTTCATGTTCATGAATAAATTTCATATTATGTTGTTTTACTATTATGTTGTTACTATGATATTATTATTTTTATTATCATAATTCTAACCTAACTTTATATATGTTACTATCTATCTATATATATATATATCTATATTTTCTAGAGCCTAAATGCTCACTAACTCACTAACAAGCTTATTACTATATTTATACTTATTAATTGCTTTTTCTTTTTCTTTCTTTTTCTTTTTTTTTAGGACATAGTCTCGGGTTGCCTTGATGGAGCTAAGGATCCAAATAATTGACCGGGTTACCTTGATGAAGCTAAGATTCCCAATACTTGACTATAATATCTTACTTATTATTGCTATATTGCTTCTTAATATTATCTTGCTTCTTACATTATATTTCCATCATCTACATACTACATGCTCATGATACATGCATCTATGTAATGATAATGTCTCAACTATATTTAAAGTAGAATTTTTCTTTAATAAAGGAACTTGAAACTAAGTTTTCTATTATGTAACTTATCATTAAATAAAGAAATCATCATCAACAACATAAAAATGGATTTTTACAACATTTTCGCAAGTTTTCTCAAAGTTTTTTGAAATAACAAAGATAGTTTTACAAAGGAGAAAAAAGAATTAAACACCTTCTTTTTATAATATGGTAGCTTAAGTCTTAGTAAAAATAATTTTTTGGTATTCAAAGTTTTCACAAAAAGCTTAAGACTAAAGTCTTTTCTAACTCCATAACAAAAACAAGAAGCAAACTAGTTTTCAAAGATAAAATAAAATCAACTATAAATTTATGAACCCACTTAGAAAAATAATGATTTTCAAGTTTCTAAAGAAGGAATCTATTTTCAAAAAATGACAAAGAATATAAACATGATAACATAAAAAATAAAGGATTTTATCAATAAAGAGGATTTCTTTTCAAATAAAATTTTTAGAGGAAATAAAAGACCAATTTTTAGAAAACAAGAGCTTATTTTTAAAGAGTTAATAAACAAGAAATATAAGAAGAAAAGACTTATTTTCTAAAACCATTCTAGACGTAAATTTATAAATAGGTTATCAACAACTTAATAAACTTTTGAAAACTTTGTTTTTTTTTTTTTTATCATTAGAAGTAAAAATTATAAAAGACCAAAGTTAAGGGAAAATTTATTTGTTTTGGAAAAGGGAATGAGGAAAATAAAATAAGAATATACTCATTTATAACAACCTAGGAATATATAAAGTTTTTTCAAAATATTTTGAAAAGAAATTTGTCAAGTTTAAGTTTCAATACTTCAAAATGGATTGTTTTATGAAGTAAATTGTTGAGACACTATCATTAGAATTTTTGTATATAAAGTGAGCTTACATATATATACGCAAAGGATTTTTCAATTGTATATACATATTTATATTTTTGCTAAAGGATTTTTGAATAAAATTGAGTTGGAAAATTATTTTACAAAATCTGGAAATTTCCCTTTTGAATATGTACCGAGGTTTTTAGCAACCCAAATGACCTTATATGTAAGAAATAACCTTAGAAATGGATAGATCTTTTCAAATAGGTAGAAATCGGTATATAATATGTGAAATTCCGTGTTAAAATGAGCAAGTTATAGCCATTTTAAGTTAGAATTTCACTCTATGCGAATTTTGACGAACTTAGAAGAATAGAGTTACAAATTTAAGTAGATCTTCTAAGAAATACTCATTTTGGGTATTCCTTGTGTATAAGTGACATGGAGTCCGAGCTGCCTTACCCGAAGGACTATTTCGACTAAGGAGCTTTTGATATCGCCAAGTGAGTTTAAATTCTTGCAATTGATCTTATGTATATACTTGTAGCCTAGTAACACTAGATTTAGGTAAAGATAAAATATGAAAGGCATGTGTTTTACTTACATGGTTAAAGTTATGATAAGTATATCAAGGCGTGAATTGTTAACAAATCATTGTATGATTTAGTTTAGTATTGATTATCTGCAATTTCTATGGTCACTTATAAAATGAATAATGCTATGTCATGATTATTTAAATTAAATGATTCATGCATGACACGTAGTGAGTCACATTGCATTTATTACTATAACCTTGGTGGGAAAAGGGCATAGTAATGAGGTCGAGGACCCGAAATCATAATCTATGACTTTGATTGTCTCAAATTAAATGGTGAATGGGCACCTGGATCAACTTCATTTTAGCCATTAGTAAGAATCTGCACAAAACTACAAAATATATTATTTGCGAACTATGGCTTCGTTGCCCAAAACACCTAACTACCGAATGGAAGGGTAAATCCATTTAAACATATGATTCCCGGAAAATCGTATGTATTGTTTGCTCACGTGATTGCTTGCATTTCATATGCTTGATTAAATAACTTGATTGATTATTGGTTGTTGAGTACTTTACTTATGGATTTAATTTTCACTAAACGAAGAAGCTTACCCCCTTATAAATATCTCTTGCAGTTTCCCCATTTATGGTTGAATCCCTGGGGGTATTTCTCACAGGTATTGCCTTTTGGCTTAAGGAGTTTTTGGAAGAAGTTAAAGACTAGATGTAGACTTAGACTTCTAAGTAAATCTCCTTGTAATTATTTTGTTTACGCTTCGCTAGACTATATAATGAACTATATCTTTTAGCAGGGGAATGCCCCTTTGATGATTATAAGACCCTTATATAATTTTTTATTGCAAGTTTTATGTTTTGATTTCCATTCTTAAACTGCTTTATGAATGTCTTCTTAAACAACTTGTTTCAAAGTTGGCCCTCTATGATCATGAACGTCGCTTTACACTTAATATCGAAGCTCATGGGATGACTGAGGTAGTCATTCTTGGGTTTTAATATTGAGTGTGGCGGACTATCATGTTTAAGGTACCCTTTGGGTCGTGACAATTTAAGTCGGTTTGAGAGCATGGTTAAGAATTTTAGATCATAACAATAGAAAGGGACTTAGGAAGAAAATATGTACAATGGAAATAAGAAAGTCTTAGATAGTTTAGCATAAGTAGAATAAGTTTTCTAACACTATTTCTTTTTTGAATAGATATTTCTAAGAGAAGCCCGCTTGGAAGCCTAGAAATTTCGGAAAGAACTTGATGAGACCCTTGTTAATTACTGACTGAAACTTAGAGTCCTTTGCGAAGAGTTTGCTTTAGTAGGAAGACCTAAGTCATTGAAGGAGATCTTTGTTTCATGGAAGAATGGGTTGAAATATACCAAATGGGCCAAGATTATTGAGACGGTAAGATATTGCCTTTTAAGGAGGAAGAAGTGGTCAGAGTTAGAAGTGATTTACACCATCGATAACATCACTTTATTCAACAACCACGAGTCCATGCTTCAAGAAGTGACTTTTGTATTGAGGAAAGAAGGAGCACCCACATTTCCCGATTTCCAAACTTAGAAGGAAATTGGACCATTATTCATCTATGCTCATGACGAGCTGAAAGACCACAATGAATGGTGCAAAGCCGATGGTGAAGGAGCCTTCTATTGGCATGGCGTGTACCAGAATATGCTCAAGCCACCTAGCGATGAAGAACCTCAACCATTGTCACTTATGAGCTTGAAGACGATGAAATTCTAGTAGATGTTGGATCGGGTGATGCCGAGGAAGGAGAATCCAAAGAGAAGGAGGAAAAAGAAGAATAAGAAGAAGAAGACCCCGAAGAAGACTCGGAGCAGATTTAGAAGAGACGCTTGCAGAGAATGAATCTACCATACCCTAGGAAGATCGGTGGTGGACCGAGGAGGAGGATGACCCACATGGAAATAAACGATGGTATGAGAAGCGATAGGCTCAGCTGGCAGCAAGAAACCGAGAAACTACCTCGGCAATGGAGGTTGATTCCGCACCATCCAATCCCCCACTCATGAATGTCGAACCCGAAGATGGCACAATGGAACCCCTCTTGTGGATGAATGCTTATGAGCAAATAGAGTACTCCTTTGGTCGCCGAAGTGTATCTCGAGAACGACCATACAATGTGCCCCAGAAGCGGATTCTTAACTTGACCAGATATTTTTCTCTGAAGACAATGGAATACTTGGAGAAAATGTGATTGCCGACCTACCTAAGAGGATAAAGGAGGTTGTAAGGAAAGGAAGGATGACTGTGCACCAATACTTGTGCAACTTTATAAAAAGGTCAAGGGGCTCATCAAATAAAAACTCGGGTGATGCACCATCCCTGTAAGGTTTTGCAAAAAGAAAGAAGGAAGGAAGTTAACA
This sequence comes from Combretum micranthum, assembly GCA_024138025.1. NCBI lineage: Eukaryota > Viridiplantae > Streptophyta > Magnoliopsida > Myrtales > Combretaceae > Combretum > Combretum micranthum. Next base: position 409,345 of record JAMXBD010000729.1, on the reverse strand, counting down.
GTTTGACCCAAGCTTACCCACATAGTCCAATAGAAAGTTTTGTAAAAAGCCTAGAATGTTAGGTCGATTAGATTCTTATGCTTTGCGGAAAGGTATTGTTTGTGTTTTCCTTGTAATGTTGTCGCATGGTGATATCTTTCGATTTCATTTATGTAAGGGTCTTGTACCCATTTCTTATTTCAATGAAAAAAGTTTTATGTGGATTTCAATCTTGATTTAAATTTCCTTATCTATTTCATGAATTTTCATTTCAAGATTATGATTATATGCGATAAATTTCCATGATTTCCGTTATATCCGTTCGAAGATTTAATAAACTTATCGAAAAGATTAAGCTCACAAAAAGTAAAATCTAAACAGCCGAAGAAGAGGGAGAAGGCGCCAAGAGCAAAGTGCCTCGAACCATCTCGAACAAGAAGCAAACTAACCCGTTGCATCTCCACAAAACTCAGTTGCTACTGAGTCGCAAGTAAACTTGCAAGCTATGCTTGGGCAGCTAACACAAGTGTTAGAAGCTTTAAGGTAGAATGTGTAAGCACTTGTGCCACCTTAACCATGACCCGCGCCACAAGCTTCAATGGAAGTACCTACCCTGGTAAGTGCACAATCTCAAACTGTGCTTTTATTGCCACCGCCACCACTCAGGCTATACCGAAACTCTTTACCCGAGTTCATTAAGAGTAATTAATATTTTGATGGAGCTTTTGGGAAGCCAAGTGAGGCTGAAGACTGGTTAGCCCAGATTGAGAGATCATTTGATGCTTACGAAGTGCCCCATGATTTGAGGATCACCTTTGGCACTTATATGCTTCGTCTCAATGCTCGAGTCTGGTAAGAGTTTAAGAGACGTGAGTTGATGCCATCCGTGGCATGGGAGATGTTCTGACAAAAGTTCCTGGAAAGCTTTTTTCTCGGAAGTCTAAGGGTTTAGTATAGTGCTGATTTTCTACATATTGCCCAAAGGGAAAGAACCGTGGAACAGTATGAAACCGAATTTAATCGATTGCTACAGTGTGCACCAGATTCCTATAAGTATAGTGAATAACTCAAGCGACAAGTGTTCTTAAGTGGTTTGGATGAGGAGCTACATGTTAAGTTGAAAGAGTTTGATATAAGATCTTTCAAAGAATTAGTTGAAAGGGCTTGGATTATCGAAGGAGCTAAGAAAAGGAAGGCAAAGACTGCGGAAAAGAAAGCACTTGTCTTCGAACTAAGGTTTCATGAGGGGTCAAGCTGCACACACCTACAGAAGAGGTTTCGACCTATTGGCAGCTTCAAAGGGAATGCCAATAGTGGAAAGTTCACACCAAAATCCATTAGCTGCTGGAAATGTAAGGGGATGCACTATGCAAGGAGGTGCTCCCAGCTACAAGGAAAGTGTTATTTCTGTGGAGACCCGAGTCACAAGATGCCCAAGTGCCCAAAGAAAGCAACAAATACTGGCTATATTTGCAAGCAAGTTGGGCATTTTGTCAGTGAGTGTCCTCAGAGGAAGAATGCCCCAGCTAGATCAACTGGTGGATCTACCCCAGTAAGGTTTAGAAATGGAAGCGGAAATGGGAATCGAGCTGGATCATTGATGCTCGGATTCCGTATTTATAACATGGAAGGACAATGGATGTGCGAGGAGATGGAAGAGAAAGGAGTAGAGTTGGCCACCCTCGAGGAGGATGAGGACTTTAGCTATGACCTGATCATAGGTTAGCCTTAAACCCTGAGTTGTTTTTGTTCTTTCTTTCATACGACATAAGAGATGATATATATGTATGTAAATTGTAGCTTTATAAATAAGTAGGATTGTCGATTAGGAGTTAGTAATCCCCCTATGTTTAAAATGCAGGAGAAATACAAGTAATTCATCAAAATGCTTATGCCTTTTTTGATTCTAGAGCGACTCATTTCTTTATCACTTCTAGCTTGGCTAAGGAGACCGGACTACCTATAACCATAACAACCTCTTGTTTTAGAAGAAAAACCCTTATGGGAAGTGTTGTGATAACAAATGAAATGTTAAGGAATTGTCCGTTGATGATACAAGGATGTCTTTCCAACTGTGATTTCATAGTGATGGAAATGACTAAGTATGAAGTGATTTTAGGTATGAGTTGGTTGTCTCTTACCAAGGCTAAGATTGATTGTCAAAATAAGAAAGTGGAATTTTTGGATTAGAAAGGAGAAAAGGCAATGTTTGTCGAAGAGTCGATGGTTTCAAGAGGAAAAAAATTGTACTCATTCAAGTTGATAGAAGGAGAGGACAATGGAGTCGATAGTTACAATGATAATGGGAAAATGGTGAAAGAGGAGCCTATTTTAGAGAACATTCCCATTGTTAATGAGTTCCCGGATGTTTTTCCAAGGAGTTTCTTAGATTACCACCAAAGAGAGAGATCAAATTTGAAATCAAGTTGATGGCAAACACGGAGCCAATATCAAAGGCACCTGTGGAGCTCAAGGAATTACAAAAGCAGCTACAAGAGTTGCTAGACCAAGGATTCATTATACCGAGTGTCTCACCTTGCGGAGTTCCAGTGTTATTTGTTAAGAAGAAGGACGGATCTATGAGGCTCTGTATAGACTATCGAGAGCTTAATAAGATTACCATCAAGAATAAATATCCGTTGCCATGGATTGATGATCTCTTTGATCAATTGCAAGGAGACAAGATGTTCTCATGCATTGATTTGCATTTGGGATATCACCAGCTAAGGATCAAACCCGAAGATGTGTCAAAGACGGCATTTCGAACAAGATATGGACATTACGAGTTTTTGGTGATGTCTTTTGCATTGAGAAATGCACCAGCTGCTTTTATGGATTTAATGAACCGAGTATACAAGCCTTTGCTGGACAAGTGTGTATTATAGTGTTCATCGATGATATCCTTGTTTATTCAAAGACGCACAAGCAATATGAAGAGCACTTGCGAATGGCATTACAAATATTGACGGAGCATAAGTTATATGCCAAATTGTCGAAGTGTGACTTTTGGCTTGATCGGATTTCTTTCTTGGGACATGTGGTATCAAAGCAAGGAATATTTGTGGACCCGAAAAAGATTAAAGCTTTGAAGGAGTGGAAACCACCAAAGACTGTGACTGAAGTAAGAAGTTTCTTAGGTTTAGCTGGTTATTATCGAAAGTTTATGAAGGACTTTTCCAAAATAGCCAGACCAATGACATAACTAACCCAAAAGAATGAAAAGTTTGCATGGACGGAAAAGAGAGACCAAAGTTTTCAAGAGCTTAAGCGACAGCTAGTTTTGGCATCAATCTTAGTTTTGTCAAACCTAGAAAAGCCCTATACGGTACATAGTGACGCATCAAGAAATGGTCTTGATGCGTGTTGATGCAAGAGGGGAAGGTAATCACCTATGCTTTACGTCAATTGCGATCGCATGAGCAAAATTACCCGACCCATGATCTCGAGCTAGCAGCTGTAGTGTTTGCACTTAAGTTATGGAGATACTATCTTTATGGGCAAAGATGTGAAATTTATATAGATCACAAGAGCCTTAAATATTTGTTCACACAAAAGGAGTTAAACATGTGACAAAGGAGATGGTTAGAGCTCATAAAGGATTATGATCTCAGCATTAATTATTGCCTAGGAAGAGTAAACGTGGTAGCGGACACATTAAGTCGGAAGAACTATGGGGAAGTTGCTGCATTGCTAACCGATAAGAAGGAATTGATTAAGGAATTCAAAAGGTTAAGCATTGAGTTCATTAGAAAAGACGTGGAGATGGAGATTATAGAAAGGATCAAGGAGGCACAATGGTATGATGACGTGATTCAAAGGATAAAACAAGAAGTTCAAGAGGGAAAATACACAGATTTTGAAATTGATGATGAGGAAGTAATCAAGATGAAGGGAAGGTTATGCGTCCCAGATGACAAAGAGATGAAAAAGGAGATTATGGAAGAAGTGCATAACTCGGGATATACCCTACACCTTGGTGGAACAAAGATGTACCAAGATTTAAAGGGTCACTATTGGTGGAATGGCATGAAAAGAGATGTGACAGATTATGTAATGAAATGTTCTATATGCCAACAAGTTAAAGTGGAACATCAAAGGTCGGGAGAATTGTTAAAACCATTAGCTATATCAGAATGGAAGTGGGATCAGATTACAATGAATTTTGTATGTGGTTTTCCTCGAACACCAACTAGATACGATGCCATATGGGTCATAGTGGATTGACTTACCAAGTCGGCACACTTTATTCCAATTAATATGACCTATCCAAGGGATAAGTTAGCCAAGTTGCATATAAGAGAAGTTGTGAGGCTACATGGAGTTCTGATAGGAATGGTATCGGACAGAGACCCGAGGTTTATATCGAAGTTTTGGACTAGTCTGTAGAAATGTATGGGAACTAAGTTGCATTTCAGTACCACTTATCACCCACAAACTGATGGACAGTTAGAGCAGACGATCCAGACTTTGGAAGACATGCTTCGAGCTTGTGTTATGGAATTCGAAGGAAGTTGGGAAGTGCACATGCCTTTGGTTGAATTTTCTTATAACAATAGCTATCATTCGACCATCAAGATGCCACCCTATGAAGCCCTATATGGATGAAAGTGTAGGTCGCCTTTGTTTTGGGACGATGTAGAAAAGTTGACCATTGCAGCTGATCTCATTCAAGGTGCGGCTAGTAAAGTTCGGATTATCCAACAAAGAATGAAGGAAGCCTAAGACAGGTAAAAGAGTTGGGCGAATAAAAAACGAAGAGTTCTTGAATTCAAAATTGGAGATCATGTATATCTAAAGGTTAACCTAATAAAGAGAATACACCGAGTTCGAGCACAAGGAAAGCTAAGCCCAAGGTATATTGGACCATTTGAGATACTTGAAAGGATTGGTGATTTGGCTTATCGCTTAGCATTGCCACCAAATTTATCGGGTATACATAATGTGTTCCATGTTTTGGTATTGAGAAAACATGTACCAGATCCTGATAGAATCATGGAGCTAGAACCGGTACAGTTGAGGGAGAACCTTACATATGACGCACACCCAACTCAGATTTTGGATCATAAAGTTCAGAAGCTCAGAAACAAAAAGATTCAGTATGTCAATGTGTTATGGAGAAATCATTCTCATGAGGAAGCCACTAGGGAGGCCGAGGATGAAATCCAAAGGAAATACCCCAGTTTGTTTGGACAATCAGGTATGAATTCCAAGTTTTGAGGAAAAAACTTTCTTTAAGGAGGGGGTAGCTTACAGTCCCTTAAATTTTATGCTACGGTTATATTCAAACCCTAAATCGGAAGTCCACCGGAAACCCTAAGGTCAACAAATACGCATCAAACTCTAATGGATTAAATCTGGCAATTCCGTGTTCCTAATCCCGAAACAACGAAATTGAGGTAATAGTGACTAATAGTTCATAATCATATAAGGATGCATAAAAATAACAGATTCAATAATTTTTGGTGTCTTTTAGATCCAAACAGGATCAGGTTTTGAAAATCATGCCCCTGGTACCTCCGATGGCAAAAATATTCCGTAATACCAATAAACTCGTAAAAATACAAGGATTTCAAAAATATCAGTTTTATAATTTTTCGGTATTTAAAAATATCATATATAACTTAATTACGCGTATTTTCTTTACTACAGGCATTCATTTGTTTTATCTACTATTCATAATACTATTCTATATCATTTAGCTATCTCTACTTTTTCTACACCTATTTCTACACTCTACCATACCTATTATCTACTTTTTACTTTTCTCATACATCTTCATTCACATCAAGCTTTACATCTTATTACTTTTAATTAATAAAAATACAAAACAAATCAAAATCACTCCCTCTCTCCTCTCCAAGCATCACGCCGACCCTCTCTCTCTTCCATACACACATTTATTTTTCTTTTTCAATTTTTTTAATTCACACAATTTTCACTCCAAAAATTCTATAAATACCCCCTCTCCCTCTAATTCTTTCACACACTCATTTACCTTACTAAAACTCTTCCAAAATCTCTCCTCAAATACTCTCTACCAAATTCTTCCTTTTCTTTCTTTTACTACCCATATTTTTCTACACAATTCCTACACACATAAACACTATTCAAGCTTTTCTTATACTACTACTTCCACACTTCTTTTTAGGTAAAAGTTCTTACCTGTTTCTTTTTACCATGTTATGTAACTTAATATAACCATGGTGTATATTTCTTAAACATTCCAATATTATAGAAGCAACAATATGTTCATGTTTTATTCTTGTTCATAAATAAATTTCATATTATATTGTTTTACTATTATGTTGTTATTATGATCTTATTATTGTTATTATCATGCTTCTAACCTAATTTTATATATGTTACTATCTATAGATATATATATATATATATTTTTTTTCTAGAGCCTAAATGCTCACTAACTCACTAACAAGCTTATTACTATATTTACTCTTATTAATTGCTTTTTCTTTTTCTTTCTTTTTCTCTTTTTTTTTTGGACATAGTCCTGGGTTGCCTTGATGGAGCTAAGAATCCAAATACTTGACCGGGTTACCTTGATGAAGCTAAGATTCCCGATACTTGACTATAATATCTTACTTATTATTGCTATATTGCTTCTTAATATTATCTTGCTTCTTACATTATATTTTCATCATCTACATACTACATGCTCATGATACATGCATCTACATAATGATAATGTCTCAACTATATTTAAAGTAGAATTTTTCTTTAATAAAGGAACTTGAAACTAAGTTTTCTATTATGTAACTTGTCATTAAATAAAGAAATCATCATCAACAACATAAAAATGGATTTTTACAACATTTTCTCAAGTTTTATCAAAGTTTTGTGAAATAACAAAGATAATTTTATAAAGGAGATAAAAGAATTAAACACCTTCTTTTCATAATAAGGTAGCTTAAGTTTTAGTAAAAATAATTTTTTGGTATTCAAAGTTTTCACAAAAAGCTTAAGACTAAAGTTTTTTCTAACTCCATAACAAAAACAAGAAGCAAACTAGTTTTCAAAGATAAAATAAAATCAACTATAAATTTATAAACCCACTTAGAAAAACAATAATTTTCAAGTTTCTAAAGAAGGAATCTATTTTCAAAGAATGACAAAGAATATAAACATGATAACATAAAAAACAAAGGATTTTTTTAATAAAGAGGATTTCTTTTCGAATAAAATTTGTAGAGGAAATAAAAAACCAAGTTTTAGAAAACAAGAGCTTATTTTTAAAGAGTTAATAAACAAGAAATATAAGAAGCAAAGACTCATTTTCTAAAACTATTCTAAAGACAAATTTATAAATAGGTTATCAACAACTTAATAAACTTTTGAAAACTTTGTTTTTTTTTTTATCACTAAAAGTAAAAATTATAAAAGACTAAAGTTAAGGGAAAATTTATTTGTTTAGGAAAAAAGAATAAGGAAAATAAAATAAGAATATACTCATTTATAATAATCTAGAAAAATATAAAGTTTTTTCAAAATACTTTGAAAAGAAATTTGTCAAGTTTAAGTTTCAACACTTCAAAATGAATTGTTTTATGAAATAAATTGTTGAGACACTACCATTAGAATTTTTGCATATAAAGTGAGCTTATATATATATACACCAAGGATTTTTCAATTATATATACATATCTATATTTTTGCTAAATGATTTTTTAATAAAGTTGAGTTGAAAAATTGTTTTACAAAATCTGGAATATTCTGTTTTGAATTTGTACCGAGGTTTTTAGCAACCCAAATGACCTTATATGTAAGAAATAACCTTAGAAATGGATAAATCTTTTCGAGTAGGTGAAAATCGTTATATAATATATGAAATTCTGAGTTAAAATGAGCAAGTTATGGTCATTTTAAGTTGAAATTTCACTCTATGTGAATTTTGCCGAACTTAGAAAAATAAAGTTACAAGTTTAAGTAGATCTTCTAAGAAATACTCATTTCGGGTATTTCTTTTGTATAGGTGACGTGGAGTCCGAGCTACCTTACCCGGAGGACTATTTCGACTAAAGAGCTTCTGATATGGCTGAGTAAGTTTAAATTCTCGCAATTGTACTTATGTATTTGCTTGTAGCCTAGTGACACTAGATTTAGGTAAAGATAAAATATGAAAGAGCATGTGTTTTACTTACATGGTTGAAGTTATGATAAGTATATCGAGGCGGGAATTGTTAACAAATCATTGTATGATTTAGTTTAGTATTGATTGTCTGCAATTTCTATGATCACTTATAAAATGAATAATGCTATGCCATGATTACTTAAATTAAATGATTCATGCATGACACACAATGAGTCACATTGCGTGCATTACTATACCCTTGGTGGGACAAGATCATAGTAATGAGGTCGAGGACCCGAAATCATAATCTATGACTTTGATTGTCTCAAATTAAATGGTGAGTGGGCACTTGAATCAACTACATTTTAGCGATTAGTAGGAATCTGCACAAAACTACAAAATATATTATTTATGAATTATGGCTTTGTTGCCCGGAACACATAACAACCGAATGGAGGGGTAAATCCATTCAAACATATGATTCCCAGAAAATTGTATGTATTATTTGCTCACATGATTGCTTACATTTCATATGCTTGATTAAATAACTTGATTGATTATTGGTTTTTGAGTACTTTACTTGTGGATTTAATTCTCATTAAGCGAAGAAGCTTACTACCTTATAGATATCTCTTACAGTTTCCCCATTTATGGTTGAAGCCCCGAGGGTATTTCTCACAGTTATTACCTTTTGGCTTAAGGAGTTTTTGGAATAAGTTAAAGACTAGACGTAGACTTGGACTTCTAAGTAAATCTCCCTGTAATTATTTTGTTTAAGCTTCGCTAGACTATATAATGAACTATATCTTTTAGCAAGGGAATGCCCCTTTGATGATTATAAGACCCTTATATAATTTCCTATTATAAGTTATTATGTTATGATTTCCATTCTTAAACTGCTATATGAATGTCTTCTTAAACAACTTATTTTAAAGTTGGTCCTCTATGATCATGAGCGTATACTTTACACCTGATATCGAAGCTTATGGTATGACTAGGTAGTCATACTTGAGTTTTAATATTATGTGTGGCGGATCGTCGAGTTTAAAGTACCCTTTGGGGTGTGACAGGTCTTATCAAATCTATGCCTTCTTCTTAACTATATCCCATAGCAACTAATATGGCTTTATTTTTTATTATTATTTCTACTTCATCTAGTTTGTTTATATAAATCCACTTGGTTCCAATAACTAGTTTATTATCAGGTCTAGGAATCAAGCTCCAAACTTCATTCCTTGTGAATTGATTCAATTCTTCTTGCATAACTTGTATTCAAGACTCATCTTTTAAAGCTTCTTCAGTATTTTTAGGCTCGGTTTGAGATAGAAAAAGTAGATTACTTATATTACTTAAGGAAGATCTTGTTTGTATCCTATTGAAGCATTCACCTATTATTAGATCTTTTGGATGTGATTTAGCATATTTCCAATCTTTAGGAAGATCATTAATAGATTCATGCACATCATCTACTTTATGTTTATTTTTTTCTTTATTATTATTTTCAAGAGAAAACTTATCCAAATTAGGACAAACAATATCCACATCGTCACTTGAACATGAATAATGTAAAGAATCATCAAAAGCAATATGAATAGATTTTTATACAACTAATTTTCTCTTATTAAACACTCCATATGCTTTACTAATTAAAGAGTAATGTAGAAAAGTTCCTTCATCACTTTTAACATCAAACGTAATTAATCATTTTTTTCATTGTTTAAGACATAACATTTAGTGCCAAATGGATGAAAATAAGAGATGTTAGGTCTTTTTTTCTTTCCAAAACTCATAAGGAGTTTTCTTAAGAATTGGTCTTATGAAAACTCTATTTGATATATAACATGTAGTGTTTACAATAATGAAATATGATATTAACTTAAATAGCATATAGATTTAATTTCAAATAACTACAACCTGATACTCAATTGGAATCCTCACGATAATGAAACGGCATAATGCAAACATCCATCGAATTACATATAATAAAATGAAACTGTATAATAAATTTGTAAATTATATTAGCATTTTAAAAATTTTAAAAGCGTAATTTTCACATTTTACAGTTATGACTATCTAAAATTTAAAAGTGTTAATTTATTATCTAAATTGTGTTGTACATTTTAATTACCTGAACTTTGTTAAATTTTGTAATTAGCTACATGAACATTGCTATTGGTTTTTTCAATCAATACCTTATTTGTAAGTCGTAAATTGGCATGTTTAAAATTTAAATAGTTAATTACATAAAATTGAATAACTTTATGTATCATATGTGACCTTTATCCCATTTAAAAGTATTAATATATCCTTATATGGTTTGACTATTAGGTTATGTTTTGGTATAATGGCCATATATTTGAAAATAAGTTAGAATGAGCTATAGTTCCATGAAAGAACTATAACTCCTTAATTTGTAGTAAGACAAATTCCATGGAATCACTATTCTGTCACTCAAAACTTATGATTGCCATACATCTGTAGCAAAGTATAAATGTTGAGGCTATCACATTATTAAATAACATTAATACTCATATATTTACTACATATTGTTTCAAGTAATGTCTTCTAAATAAAAATTCCAAATATATATAAAAGAATAGAAGACATTTTTAATTCCAAATCAAACTCAATGATTTAACATACTCCAAAAGAAAGCACCAGAATCCAAAATAAAAATCTTCATAATGATAATTTCAAATTGAAAGAAGTAAATTTGAAAAAGTAAGTCTTAAAGCCTAGGTCTTTATCATCATTCTCATATTACCACCAATTCCATTGGTGTCACTCCTATACCTAAACTAGACATCATAACTAAGATAATCATAAGAAACTTGATCATCATTAATACATGAAAAAAAAAATCCAAACAATGTGAGCTAATTCCAGGCATATAGTCACAAACATGGTTGTCAAACTAGTAATTTTACTATTCCATGAAATATATAGAATCAATAGGATCATAAGAAAATCATATAAAATGGGTATAATAGTAAGTTCATAGAATTGTATATTTAAATTCATCATTTAATCTTAAATTTGTACCTTGCATCCATTTTAATTAAGGAAACAACTACAAATCACAAACTTGTATAATTACATGGTTCACTTGTGATTTTGACAACCATGATCACAAGCACACACATATACACCATGATAAACTAGCATACATATACCCAATCTAATGTAGCATACACCTTAATACTGAATCGGTCCATTAGAAGATTAGTGTACTCATAAAAGTTCACCATGAACCCTATAACCAACATAATGTTTCAACCAAAAAAAAAAAAAAAAAAGAAAGAAAGAAAAAACGACATAGTTACCTTACGCCACCTTCTCTTTACAATATTCTAAAGCATCTTTATAGTGTTACCACTATTAGCAACCCCCACTAAGAATATTAATGCATAAATCAACCATATAGTGTAGGGATCCACTAAGGATACTATCACACACTGGATATTGCACTAGTATACTAATCATTACGATCGTCAGCTATGGTGAAACATAACTAGTAAGCAATTATTTTTTCACTTTGATTATGGTTTGATTATCACTAACCTAACAAGCACAATACAATGTAATGTCTAAGGATACATACTTGGGTTCCGATTATCCAAATTCATTACTTCCTTTATATTACTTAAACTTGAAATGGAATATAATTTCATTACAATCTCACATTTGTTCTTAACTAAGATCAATGGCTAAGTATTAGGTCATGATTAAATACATATTAGTTTTACCAATAAAGATGGCTAATTATATAACTAAAGTAGATTATTTCAACTGAGGGTGAAAGACTTTTCATTATTAATGAACTATTATCCACCCCTAGTTATACACTAATATATATATATATATAGAGAGAGAGAGAGAGAGAGATCTTAAGTACATATTTCCTTAGTCTTAAAAATCTTTAATTAGCAAGTATTAATTTATTACCTAAATAGAAAATTCTACGTTCTTGTCATTAATTTTTATAGAACCGGTCCCATCACTATTTAATGCCTCACATCATACATAACAGTGATCGAATCACTAAAATAGTTAATATTGCAATTACTATATTTATTTTAATGATTAGATAGTTAACTAAATGGTCGTAGAAGCTCCTTACCTAAATATAAAATATCACTAACTTATCATCATTTATTAAGAGAAGGGTAAAGGTCAATTTATTGGCCTACAAGTATTTCATGTTCATTTATAATACTTAGGTTAGCTAGTTATTTAGGCAAATAAGCACTATTTAGCTAGTTAATCGTAGACTAGACAAAGTTTGGGTACCAAATGTGGATGATTAAATCGAACTATAAAAGCTTTAAGCTTAATTTTTATTTAAATTTAACTTTCCAAGATAAAGTGACAGGGCTTAGAGAGTTATACCTAGTTCGTTAGGATGATCAAGGGAGATCTGGCATGGTAGGCTTAGGGTACTGCCCGTTAGAGTTAACTTGCCTAATTCTAACCTTTATCATGAAGGCTCACACACTACAAATAATGCCCTTAGTGGGTTTAGGTCCACAAGCAGCCTACTTTAATATCCATTCTAAAATGGACTCATCATGGCCGTTAGTCATCCATCCAATCTAACGAATGACATCATTAGCTAGGTTTCCCATAAATACTATTAGTTCCATATCATTTGGATGAACGAAAATCTCAGGAAAACACCATTGTGTTGCCGAATTTTCATCTTAGTAAATCAATTACTTGTCTTAATTAAAAACATGCATTGATTCATCATACTTAGTGAGGTTGACTTTTTAGCTCCTTCACCTATCACACGTATGTTAGAGCCTATTGAGATAACTAATCTTTCTCCCTTAATACTTCTCTTTTGATCACTCACGTATGTATCATTTTCTTAGGTTGTATGTAGTACGATAATCATATACCATGCTCATGTTCATCATAATCGAATCCTTACATTCACACCAAATAGACACATTTAAGCTTTAGGAAGCTAATTAAAATTACAATAAACTTACCATTAGGAGAAAAAAATACCTTCCAAAACCAATTATAATAAAGGTTAATGTCACAAGTGGTATATGAACTTTGATAAAATATGCGATTTGGTACTTGAAGTTTGAAAATTATTAATTTAGTACCTAAAATAACTTTTCGTGCACTCCAATAGTACCTCCATTAAGTTTCTTTAGGCATTAAATTGACTAATATCAAAGTTTTTCAAGTATTAAATTGACGAATTTCAATATTTAGGTACCAAATTGATCATTTTCAAACATCAGGTACCTAAATTGTATATTTTGCTGAAGTTCATGTACCATTTGTGATATTATCCCACATAATAATCTTATCATAACAAAGCTGACTTATTACCATCAATTAACATATTGTTTATAATTAACCTATTAATGATTAGGTTATAACATCAATTAGTTATAATGATTTCTATATTATTATAACTTACCAAGTGTTAATGATTACTACACAAATTTAACTTAAATATGGATTTTTATGTTAACGTTTATTAAATGTATTAGTTAGCTAGTTTTTATTAACTAAGTTAATTATGGGAAATTAGCTTTTATTAATTAAATTAAGTTGGGTAATTCATTATTGTTAGTTTAAACATCTCACTTAGTGAGACAAGATAATAGAGTCATTGACTTTTTATTAATTAACTTAATTAAATGCTATTAATTTTCTCAAATTAGGTTAGTCAGTGGCATTAATTTTCTCAATTATGGACATTGATTAAGGATAGAGTCAATTATTATCCTAAAATTTTAAATTCAAAACCTATAGTTTAATTAACATATACTAGTTAGGTTGACATTAAATTATCATTATTAGCTATTACTTTAATCTATTTCTAATGAAAGATATATTAGCATGTTTGCAACAAAATATGAAAAGTCTACTTAATTGTAAAAGTCTCAATATATATATATATATACGTAAGGAAAATTTTATAGTCCCATATGTTTATAAGATATTTACTAACTCCAATTTATATCCAGACTACATAAATAAGATACTCAATAAATCAACTTTTATTTTTAGATCAACAGTCGAATCATTGATATATATATATATATATATATATTTATGGGATTGTAGAAGTTTTCATAGATGTATACAAGAAAAAAGAATATGTATAATTATTTTTTAATGTGTAGCTATATATACAACTATATTGTTAGAATTATATTTGTAATTAGCTTCTCATTATTTATGTGAACATTAGTATCTCCAACATGATTCAAAACCTAAAATTTAAAACCTAAGATCATATGATTATTTGGAAAAGAGTCAAGTCATGACATGGAATCAAAGTATATATTATGTTATGAAATAATAAAGACGAAAAATAAAGATTGAAATGACAAAGACACAAAATTGTTTACCCAGTTCGTCACAGATTGTGACTATGTCTGGGGGCGCTACCAAGCCAGGATATTCACTATATGTTAGAGAGAGATGTGTATTACATAGATGGGCTATTTATAAAAAACCCTAATGACAATTTTACGTGAACTGCCTAAAATACCCTTACTAACAATAATAATGCCTTTTGGGAAGAGTTACAACTCTTCTATATACCCCTTCAAGAAAAGTTACATTGTTTCATATACAAGAAACATGTCCCTTCGCATATATATTGAGAAGAATTATGACTTTTCAAAGGTGTACAGTATTCAGGCTCCACAACCCAACAATCTCCCACCTGGAGACTGAATCTCATGTAAGCCACTTCTCAATCTCTCATCAGTAACTTGCACCAAATGGTAGCGCCAAGACTTCTCTTCAAGTTTCAAGCCCAGTTGAAGCCATACATAGCTTCAACTTCTCTAAGGTCACAACCTTAGTCAACATATCAGCAGGATTCTCGCTCCCTTGAATCTTCACTAGCTGCAAGATCTTTCTCTCCAAGAGATACCGTATGTAGTGATACTTCAACTCAATATGCTTTGTTCTTGAATGAAATGCTGGATTCTTAGCCAAGAAAATAGCACTCTGACTGTCACTGTATAGGGTACCATCCTTATGCTTTTTCCCCAATTCACTTAAGAAATTCTGCAACCATACCATCTCTTTACTTGCCTCTGTCACTGCCACATACTCTGCTTCTGCAGTTGATAAGGCTACGATCTTCTGCAACTTAGAAGCCCAAGATATCGCTGTACCACCCAAAGTAAATACATACCCGGTTGTACTCCTTCTCTTATCTAGATCACTAGATGCCAAATCCGCATCAACATATCCTGCCAACTTGCAATCCTTGCCTTGAAAACACAAACTCCTATCTGTGGTACCTCTCAAGTACCTAAGGATCCATTTCAGTGCTTCCCAATGCTGTTTGCCCGGATCGCTCATAAAACGGCTAACAACTCCCACCGCATGCGCAATATCTGGTCTCGTACAAACCATGGCATACATAATGCTTCCAATCGCCGAAGCATAGGGAATCTTCTTCATATGGGTTCGCTCTTCCTCACTCCTAGGCGACTCTTTGCTAGATAGTTTAAACTGACCACCTAGCGGGACACTCACTGGCTTAGCATCTTGCATATTAAACCGCTTTAATACTTTCTCGACGTACTCAGCCTGTTGTATCTTTGTCTCGAATGATACGCATACCTAAAATCTGCTTAGCCTCTCCAAGTTCCTTCATAGCAAATTGCTCGGATAACTGCTTTTTCAATTTACTCACTTCTCGAGCACTGGACCCTGCTATCAACATATCATCTACATACAGCAGTAGAATGATATAGCTTTGGTCAAATCTCTTGAAGTAACAACAATGGTCGGCATTGCATCTGACAAAGTCAATTTCCTGCATAAACCCATCAAACTTCTTGTACCACTGTTTCGGTGCCTGTTTCAAGCCATATAAGCTCTTCTTGAGCTTACACACAAGGTTAGTGTTACCCTCTGACAAGTATCCTTCTGGTTGCATCATGTATATATCTTCCTCCAAATCACCATGGAGGAAGGCTGTTTTTACATCCATTTGCTCCAATAGCAAGTTCTCTGCAGCTACCATACTCAACACAATACGTATAGTGGTTAGCTTCACAACAGGAGCAAAAATGTCAGTATAGTCAATACCATGTCTCTGCTGAAACCCTTTCACAACCAGCCTTGCCTTGTAACGCTTGCTTCCATCAACCTCCTGCTTAATTCTATAGACCCATTTATTATGCAATGGTTTCTTGCCCTTTGGAAGCTCGACAAGTTCCCAAGTATCATTGGACATCAATGAATCCATCTCATCATCCATCGCAAGCTTCCATTTGGCTCGATCCTGTCCCTGGCTAGCCTCTGCATAACATTCAGGTTCACCACCATCAGTTAACAGCAGGTAATAACTTGACGGTGAATACCTGTCTGGTGAACCACACACTCTGGTAGACCTCCGCAGCGGAGCTATGGGCAGTGGTGTACTCTGCTCTGCCTCAATAACAACCTCATCATTCTGAACAGCCTTGCGCCCACCTGAGTTCGAAATATCTAACTCAACAATCTGGGTACCTACACTGTTAGAATCTGGTGCATCCAATCTGTCCTTGTACAGAACCTGCTCATTAAATATGACATCTCGACTACGAATAACTTTTCGATTACGTTCATCCCAGAATCTATAACCGAACTCATCACCACCATATCCAATAAACGTACATTTAACAGATTTAGCATCTAATTTAGTTCTAGCAGCAGCATCAACATGAACATAAGCAATACAGCCAAATACTCGAAGAAACGACAGGTTTACCTCTTTACCACTCCAAGCCTCCTCTGGTATGCCGTTCTCCAAAGGGGCTGATGGTCCTCTATTGACCAAGAAGGCAGCAGTGTTGACTGCATCTGCCCAAAACATCTTGGGTAACCCACACTTCAGCCTCATGCACCTAGCACGTTCATTAAGTGTTCTGTTCATGCGTTCTGCAACGCCATTATGTTGAGGAGTTCCTGGCACAGTCTTTTCCATGCGAATACCATTATTAGCACAAAATTCTTTAAACTCACTGAGCTCATATTCACCACCATTATCAGATCTCAGACACTTCACTTTCAGGCCTGTTTCAACTTCTACCAGAGCTTTCCACTTTCTAAAGATATTAAAAGCATCAGATTTATTTTTTAGAAAATAAACCCATACCTTTCTAGTGGAATCATCAATAAAAGTCATGTAATATGACGCACCACCAAGAGATGTCACCGGCGCTGGTCCCCATAAGTCACTGTGTACTAACTCAAGCTTCTGCTTTCTCAAAGTTCTGCCAGCCTTCGAGAAACTTACCCTCTTCTGTTTCCCGAGTACACACTCCTCACACAATCCGACTTCAGTTGTCTTGAGGTCCGGCAGTTTTCCTTTTGAACACAGCTCCTTCATCCCTTTCTCACTCATATGACCTAGTCGCAATGCCACAAATCTGCATCACTGTATGCTCCTGTAAGAGCAATACTATCCTTGAGATTTGTCGTCGCATACAATGTACCTTCCTTCTTGCCTCGAGCCACCACCATGGCTCCTTTTGTAATTTTCCAATTATTGCAGCCAAAGGTTACATCATAACCTTCATCATCTAACTGCCCAACCGATAGTAAATTTCTTTTCAACCCAGGGATATGTCTCACGCCATGCAACTGTAATACAGATCCATTCGGTGTTTTGATCTGAACATCTCCCTTCCCCACGATTTTAGAGGTTCGTCATCAGCAAGATAGACTTCTCCAAAATCACCAGAAGTATATTCTTCCATTAACTCTGCACCACTGCAAGAATGAAACGATGCTCCAGAATCCAAAACCCACGATTCCAATGGACTGCTCACACTCAAAATTAATGCATCTTCGGTTTCATCTACTGTTGCATTTGCCTCCTTCTTTTTCTTCGGTGCTGTGCACTGATTCTTGAAGTGACCAAATTCCTGACAGTTCCAACACTTGATTTTACTCAAGTCCCTTTTCGATGCACTTCTTCCCCTGTTCCGACCTCTTGATTTCGATCTACCCCGATTCGTTTCCTTCGAATCAGATCTGCCCCTATTTCCTGTGTTCAAAACTGACCCTGAAGTAATACCTAATTCCTTCTTGCGAATTTCTTCACTAATGATCAGATCTCTTACTTCGTCAAATTTCAACTTCTCTTTCCCCGATGAAGCACTAACAGCTGTAACTGTTCCGCTCCAACTCTCCGGTAAGGAAGACAGCAAAATTAGGGATGGACCTCATCATCGAAATCAATATCCACAGCGCTTAACTGGGTTGTGATCATATTGAACTCGTTAAGTTGATCGGCAACCACAGTATTCTCTGACATCTTTAGGTTGAAGAGACGCCGCATCAGATGAACCTTGTTTGCTGCTGATGGTTTCTCATACATCTCCGATAACGTCTCAAACATCTCCTTAGTGGATTTCGCTTTTGCTGTATGAAGCGCAACGTTCCTGGACAGAGACAAGCGAACCACGCTCATCGCCTTCCTGTCCAACAATTTCCAGTCTTCGTCCTTCATATCCTCTGGTTTTGTACCCAGAGGCTGATACAGATCTTTACCATACAGATAATCCTCGACCTGCATCTTCCAAAATCCGAAATCTGCTCCGCCAAACCTTTCAATCGACAATTTTCCGTCACCCATCATATCTATCCCACCGAACCTTGCTCTGATACCAATTTGTTATGAAATAATAAAGACGAAAAATAAAGATTGAAATGACAAAGACACAAAATTGTTTACCCAGTTCGTCACAGATTGTGACTACGTCTGAGGGCGCTACCAAGCCAGGATATTCACTATATGTTAGAGAGAGATGTGTATTACATAGATGGGCTATTTATAAAAAACCCTAATGACAATTTTACGTGAACTGCCTAAAATACCCTTACTAACAATAATAATGCCTTTTGGGAAGAGTTACAACTCTTCTATATACCCCTTCAAGAAAAGTTACATTGTTTCATATACAAGAAACATGTCCCTTCGCATATATATTGAGAAGAATTATGACTTTTCAAAGGTGTACAGTATTCAGGCTCCACAACCCAACATATTATTGCAAGAAAGGTCTAAAGTGTGTCAACCTTCTTAGCTCCTTCACTAAATTAGCTTCTAAAGTGTTGTCTAATTGTGTAAAACTGTAGAAACGCATAAGATCTACACAATACACCAAGATTATAAAATATTCTAATGAGTTTAAATCATGACTCCTTCATGTCTCTTCTTGATAAAATGTAAACCAATTTATTTATTTTAATCCAAAACTGAGAAATAATAAAATAGTATTAATTTGAATGTAAACCTTATGAATCAAATTTGTGAAAAATCACAATTACGAAAATCATTCTTATTTCCTTCTTGATCCAATATATCCCTCTAACTTGCATGAAAATTCCTCCTTAAATTTATCTATTAATATAACATAAGTTAAGACAAAATTTGAAAGGATTCTACACCTTATTCACAGAATTTCTAATTTCCTTGGATTTCGTAAACTTAACATAATCCACAAATCTCCTTGTAAAACTTGTGAATCGGGCTATAAATTAGAAACCAATAATCTTAATGATTGAAATTTGTTTTTTTGGAGGATCTTCATCTTATGGAAAATGAAAATTGCAAGCCTTGAGATACTTGAGATTTGTATTACCTAAGGGTTCGTTATAAATCCTCAATAAGTGTTTAGACATATGAAAATAACAACTTAATTAGGCTAGACTTTAAGAACTGCAAAACGAAAGGAAAAACAAAACTCTTGTTACAAGGAATGACTAGCCTATGAGTTATGTAAATATGTTTAGAAACCTAAAAATATGAACATTAAATTGACTTTTAAAAGGGCTCATGAAAGGGTCTTTGCCTGTCATAAGATAAAATAAAATATATCATAAAAAGGGAAATGACTGTAATTTCACCAAATTAAAATAATGGCAATTTTGTCCATCATAATTAAGTGTCTATATAAATAAAACCCTTTCACCTAAACCTAAGTCTTTTCTTTTCTACAGTATTTTCTTTAGGTCCTAAACCCTAGTTTACCTCTTTGAAAGAATCTCCATTGAAGAAAAACAAACAAAAATAAGGAGGTTAAGGTAAGCCATTCTTTTCGTAGTCTTCTGACGTTTCAAAGAGGATTTCTTTCTTAACCAATGCTTTTGGTGTAAAGGTGTTTGTGTTTGAGAGAAAGTTGTAATCTTTTAGTTGTAGATCAAGTATATTAATTGGAAAAATACTTGTATGATGTAGATTATGTTGTAGAGGCTTATATGTTTAAGGATTAAAGAAAATAATGTACATGTGTTGATAAGGCATTTTTGGAGTTTTTGATTGGTTTGAGAATAAATAAAAAGAATTTTTTTGAAGTTTTTCGTGTTTTAAAGCGAAGTAGGGCACAAACAAGGGTCACGTAGGTCATGATCTCTTTAGGAAACGTGAGTCTTGATCAATCACGATCGTGAAGTCTTTCATGCCCCCTATTACAGGCATGACAGTAGTCATGATGGCCATCACACCTCCCATAACGGGCGTAACCAGGGTATTTTGTTGTGTTTTTTTTCCATCTCGAGCCTATCATGTCCTCCACCATGGGCGTTATTAACAGGAGAATGATATAATTTTTTTTTTACCTACCTAAACACCTAAACCCTTAGCTTAACATCTAATGCACATAAACATATGTAAGAGATTATATCTAAATATAGGAATGAGTAGTTCTTATTGAATTAGGAAACCTAGATAACCTCAAGGGTATATATTTTCCTTCTTAAATAAAGCAAAGAGTTGGTATTGTTATATGTGATCAAGTGTCTCTTGTAGATATGAGTTAACGTTTTCGGAAGCTAATCCAAATACGTCACTACCTTGGTTGTTGTTTGTGCGTATTAGGTATTAGTAATGGGAATGGGCTAATCACTTATTGAACTCTAATTTATGTTTTATTGCATGTGTTTGGCTGACTCTAATGGAGCGGGAGTACCGGTGATGCTAGGGTGGTATCCTAATAATCCTTGTGTAATGTTGTTTTGAGTACAGTCGCACCTGGAAAGGATTTCTATAGACTAGGTGAAAACGGTTGTGGTTTTAATAAGTATCGAGGAGTACCCAATACCAAATATGTAGTAAAGTCATGTGTTATTCTAGGTTTAGGACCAGTTGCAAATGGTTCTAAATTGGTTGGTTGACTAGATAATTCAAAAATATTAAGTTGTGGTTGTTGAGTTTATCATCATGATGCATATGAATATGTGTTATGATTGTTCATATATGTGTGCATGTGGTTTTAGCGTACTAGGCTCCCGCTCTACCCTTTTTAATTTGTTCAGGAATAGTTGAGCACCTTATAGTGTTCGATTTATTTGCATACGATGATTTTATAGATTATGGGGATGACAATAGTGGATCAAACTATCCAACAAAGCTATGATCAAGTTGATTTATTTTGAAGATAAATGACATTTTCTTTAGATATGAGGCTATAGTTTTCAGATTCTTTAAAATAAACTAAGTTTGATTTTCTTTTAGGATAGGTATGAAATGGCTATAGGTTATTTTGAAGGTTATTTTTGAAAATTTTAAATTAAGATGAAATAATCATTTATATGAGTTGGAGTTATTAAATGCATATTGAGGATATTAGCAGGTTTCTAAGCCTTTGCATGTCATCACCTTATGGCAACACGCGGCGGGCTGATAACGTACTAAGATTAGGGTGTTACACTTGTTTTTGGATTTTACCAATGCATAAAGGAGCCATATGGGTATTCTAGTTATTTTACAAGGAACATTGCAAGTAACCTTCAAATTTTGACATGGGTATAGATAAACCCCGAACTTAATGCACACTTTGATAAGTTTGAGAGGTATTTTTGCATCAAAGTCAAAGCTTTAGGGGGATCATGCTCAACTTTGGAGGTTATTTGCAAATTTATCAAAGTTTAAGAGGTTAATTTGCAACACTTAAAAGCTCAAGACTTGTATCCACACTTGTTTGCATTTTCCCCTATCTTATAAGTAGTGGCACTTAGGTTTTCAAAGGGTTCCACATGATCTACTTCAAGGAGTAGCCATGAAATCATCTACAAATTACACAATTATGAAGCCCTATAAAATCCTTAGTAATAGAATGTAAGGTAAGTCAAAATACAAACAACTTGATAACAAATTAAGGTAAATTACATAAAAAAGTATTAGCGTTTGGGGGATGAATTCATTGGGGGTGATGTAAGTTCATTTAAGATATCAACGTGTAGAGTGATTAAAAAAATGCATCAACATAGGGCAAAGTGTGTCAAACGTTGATATCATGATATCTCATATGAAATTTGTAAAACGTTGATACCTTATTCGATGTACTTTGCAAAATATTTATACATCTTTTTAATTACTTAAAACTTTAACACCTTATATAATTTACCACATAAATATTGATCCTTTCTAGTGTAATTTATCCTAACAAATTTTGCACTTAATGCATTAATATAAAGATAATGTAAAACTTTCATGAATAAAGTATAAGAAACACTAACACATATTAGTTTAACAAATAAAAATAGTGAAATATGATATCAGCGTGAATACATTCCAAATTCTTTTAAGTCTAATAAACCGAATTATAATAGATTTTAGTAAATTTGTCCATGAAAGTGCAATAGATGGAGCAATAAATCAAACTGCAAGAGGAATACTACACCAGATTAATTCTTCATTCTTATTCCAAGTGGCAATTATTTATTACATTCTTAGTTGGGGTCCACATACGTGGTGAAACGGTTCTTGCATTATTCTTGAGCTGTCCTGCTTAGCAGGCTACGAACTGATAGTCCACCATGAGATGGCCCTGGGCATATCCGCTTCCATCAGTGTCGATCCGGCGAAACACGTTCACATCTAAGTCAAGCCCTCCATTGCTGCACTGATCGACGATTCTCACAGTCGCCTGAGCTCCTGTCCTCCTGTTCTTCACCTGAAACGCATGTACCGAACAACTTTAACCATAAGTTATAATCTATATTTTAATATATATATATATAATTTTTTTTTATTTTATTTTGACATATAAGATAAGTGAAGTTACGAAAATTTGGCAAATAACAGCTTTATTTTTTGGGACCCCAATTGTGAAAGTTGAGTGCTCTATATGTTGGTAAAGTTTAAAACGCATTACATTGACCAATATGTATTAAAATATGTAACATATATTGTTCCAATAACTTTCAACTATTTGATGGCACCTAATTTCCATGATGTTATGGTAATATTGAACACTATTAAAACAGTAAGATGGATCTTAAAATTTTAAGAAATTCTGTTCAGTAATACAAAAGTATTTGATGTAAGTATCAATTTGAACAATTCTCCTATAACTAGTTAAAAAAAAATATTAATAAGGCATTATAGAGAAATAGGTCTGGCCTCTCTTTTGTGTGCAAATCTGCATACAAGAATAATAAGCTGATTAGGATAAAGAGATAAGTAACACCTTTTTATCCTAGTAAAGCCAAGTCTTGCCTCAATTGCCTAGAAAATGAAAAAAATCTTTGGAGGCGAGTGTTTTTGTTTTTGTTTTTTTGGCAAATGGACTGGCCACTATAGGGCAAATGAGGTAACTTTTTTTATCTTTTAAAGTGAAATCAATCATCTCAATTGCCTAACATTATACTTGTCTATGGAACAACATGATTGGGCATAGGATTTTTCCATTTGCTGTAGCTAAAGTTTATGAGTTCTATAATCTACATAATCTAAGTTGTTTATAAGCCATATACATAAATGAGAATTTATAATTGTATAGTATCCTATCCCTTCTTAATAGATAATACATACCCTTAGACACTTGCCACAAGCAGCTTGGCCATGCTGTCCGGCCGGGCCGCAGAAAGCGGTCCAACCGTATTTCTGGCGCCATGCAAGGGGCTGATTTGCATCCCAAGTCGCGCAGTATGCACTCACAGCGTTCAAGTCCCAGTTGTGCTGCTGGGGATTGTACAGATGGTATGTTGCTCGCACGTTTTGTGCGCTCTGTGCATAAGCACAAGCAACAACTGCCAGTAAAAGTGCTATGCCAAGACTAAGCCCAAACCTCATTATGTGGTCCTATGATATGATACTTGAAAAAAAAAAAAAAAATCACTACTCAAGTTCTTAATTTCTTGTGTTGTGTGTGGTTTGGTAATGCCAAGGCATGTGGTATATATAGGAAATAACGTGGGACAAATAGGAGGATGAGTATTTACTGTCTCATGTCATCCTTATCGGACATAATTTAATACAATTATATGTGGAACAAATTTTTTAAAGTCAATATATGTATTAACTTTATTATAATAAGGGTTTTTACGGTCCATTAATGGGATCATGCAATTAATTATTTAAAATTAAAATAAATATTTAAAATATTAATTATTTGAATAATATAATTATGATTATATATAATATGAATCATTAAATAATTAATAAAATCCACTTAATTAAAATTAATAATAAAATTATAAAATTCTCATCCGATTGGATGAAAAACACGATTTGAGATGACAAAATTTTTTTAATATTCATCGCATGATTTTATCTATGACTAGGAACGGTATTGGGATTTTATCTTATCTCTTGACTTGTGACAGACATTACCGACTAACGACAAATGTAGGAGTGCTTCATCGAGTTTGCGGTCAAGCAAGTATATCTTGTTGGTGGCTTTTTTTTCGGTGGTTCTTCACATATGCCAGCGTTTTTCAATTATTTCTTTTTTTTTTTATTATTATATATCTTATAGCGTGTTATTATGTTTTTTTACATTCCGTGCACCTATATTTAATTTAGGTGTTTAAAATAAGGGCGTAGAAACGTATATAGTAAGAAAAGTAAAACTAAAATAGAAATCCTACATGCTGGTCAGAAAAATGAGAAATAAATCAAGCTTTCAAATTAAAAAATATATATATATATATATATTGCCTTACATATCCTCCTTGTTATCCTTAGAGAAATGTTACTATTCAATTTATTTTATATAGAATACTATTAGAATTATCTAATGATGATTACTGTTTATTTTTCTATATTTGTTAATTTTTGAAACCTTTTCGTTTTCCATTAAATCGGAGTACTTATTACGAAAATAATTATTCATTACGTGTTATATGGCACATGTATGGATATGTGATATGCAAGTACAAATAAATGGGAAATTTTTGGAATAATTACCATGGGTGGTTTGCGCACTCTTTACTCGTTTATTATTACACATCATGTATACATAATATGTGACATCTAACACTTTAGGAATCGCTTCTCATAACTACATCTATAAACTATCCATATTATTAAGTGACAACTAGGATATTTGGATCATATCCTTCCCATCAATTAAAATTACTTAAAATATCGTTCAATACTATATTAAAATTTATTACAACTAATTAATATTGGTTTTAACGAAAGATTTTTTAGAATTTAGCAAAAAGATATTGTTTTATGCATAAAATTATTTGTGTTTGTAAATGGTAATAAAGGATTATTAGTAATTATAATAAGATATAAAGTTATGATTATCTCAATATATAATTCGTTATGCTATATTATTAATGACAATTTTCCTTTTCTTAAAAAAAATCTTATCCAATATTATGGATAAATTACAAAATAAGGTATTAAGTGGGTTAAGTTTATTTGAGGTATCAACATTTCGAGCGATTAAAAAAAGCATTAATGTTATGTAACGAAAGTCAAATAAAGTGTATCATTGATAGTCCATTAGTAATGCCATTAGTGTTTCCTTACATTCTGATGTAGGTATTTTGGTGTTAGCAATTCGTGCGAGGATTTAGGGTGTAAAGAGAGTACAATTCCTAAATTGGGAGTTTTGGATTCATAGTTGTCTATAACTTTTTGTCTGCATTGTTTAAGAGAGGAGAGAGAGAGAGAGTTCTATTTTAATCAAAATTCTCTGTCTTTTAACTTGATTAGATCGGAGTTGCACATTGAAATCTAATATTTTATTTTTTTAAGACATGTGGCACTTACAACGGTCCATTAACAGTGTTAATAATGGACTGTCAATGATACCTTGTTTAACTCTTAATACCTTTTTTAAGCGCTCAAAATGTTGATATTTTAAATGAACTTATCTTCAGACATTGATACCATAAAGTACAATTTACCCACAAAGATAGATGTAATGCATACATTTGAATATTAGGTAAAATCTAGTAATATTTTATTAATTGTTGGAAATCTAAATTTCTTTTTTAATGTATTGACTCTTTGCAATATTTTGCCTAGATACATTAGATAAAATTATTGGTGTAATCAATGAGTGTTTGATATTACCTACCATACCTACTACACCTACCATATTTGAGATGCCTATAACCTAAAGCTTCTATGTGTAGTTTGTGTGAGAGAGATATGAAATGAAGTAAATTATTCTTACTTTCATATTTTTTTCTTATCAAATATCTGTTGGGTTTCCATAAGGTTTTAAAATTATAAAGATCAAATCTTTCGTAGCAGAATTCAAAAAGAAAACCCTAACCCAGTATCCATGTGTATTGATTAGATTAAAATAAATCAAATAGTTTGATTTCATACCTCTAAAAATTTGTAACTTGAAATCAATTTGCAGATAGGATCTGTACGTACCGCAAAATCACAATACCCTCTACGGTATCCACACGAACGAGCACTTTTCAAAAGGATCCTTTACGTGCTAGCGTGATCTAGAATATTTCTAGATGATATTGGGATTTTCACACATGACTCTTCGTGCTTCACTCTTTAGGGTTTGCAGATTTTCTCTGCCGGTCTAATGTCGACAGACAAGTCGTTAACCCTAAAGAGATTTCTTTATGTGCCTTTTATACTAATGTCATTCTCACACATGAGTAATGACATAGTGCCCCTTAATCTAATAAGGGATAATATTTCCTAAAATATAATTCTTGCTCATAACAATGTAATAATTTATTATTACTCTCAATAATAATAAATATTATTCCTACAAGACATCAAATTTAGTCTATGGTCCTTTAATTTATTATTATTCTTAATAATAATAAATTATTATTCCCACAAGACATTAATTTAGTATATGATCCTTTAATTTATTATTATTCTAATAATAATAAATTATTATTCCCACAAGACATTAAATTTAGTCCATGATCCTTTGACTCGTTCTTTTGTGTGTGACCCTGTGGGTTCACTTAATGTTGGCAATTGACCTAAAACAATTTTAGTCAACAAAACAAAAGTAGCCTCTAGCAAGACATTATGTTTAACCAAATTAAGTGAAGATCGGTGATCCGATTTTTGCCTAATCCATAACTATTTCATTATCCTTTTGTCACATGATATCTAGATTGAACATAAGGCATGGATAGTGTCATCCTTATATCGTTCAATCTTATCATTTCTCGATTTCTAAGTAAACTGATAAAAACAAATGAAATTGATCACGTTATCGATTCATTTGAGTTCGGCCATGCATTTCTCAGTCTCACTCATCGAGGGGCCCAGAGATATCTCTCTCACAACGAGAGGGACAAATCCCATCTTAATCACTCAACTTTCTCTACACGATTTACATTATGCCCAATCTCAACCTTTATAATTATCTGGTTAAAGATAACGTTTGATTGAGTTGAAACATAATATTCCCATGTTGGAATCCATGGTGATTTTAGGTCTGAGGATACGATGACATCTTATTTTGAGATCACTTATGACACTAATCCATGTAGTGATCTCAAAGCGGGTCAGTCCAGTACATAGTTCTCCAACATGTACCTATGAGTTTGATTTGTATCTCCATACAAACAAACATCTCATTATTATCAGTCAAACCTCATACTAGATTTAATTCATTATTGTTCCCATAATAATGAGCATCTAGGGACATTTAGAATAATTAAATTATTCACGGATCCTATTATAAAGTAAACATGCAAACAATATAATAGAAATGTTTATGAATGACAATATCCAGTAATTGGCCTAGGGCACAATCACCAACAATATCATGGTATTAGAGCTTTAGTCGATCCATATCGATAAAAATTAAATCACTATGAACAACCCTCCATCAAACCACTTTGGAGCAATTTTTGGGAAGATACATGATAAACTTAACAATCTGAAGTTCCAGGGAAAAGAAGGAAATTAAACTCCAAAGGGAGTGCAAGTAAATTAGAATCAAATATATGGAGTGATTTCTATTATGATTTTCTCTTATGATAATATTGCTCTTCTTCAACAACCACTTGGTCAAGTACAAGGTTTTTCTTATCAAAGTCAAGAAAGTGAAAATTCTTTGGTTACCTTTGTGAAAAAAGGTAGCCTTGTTATTGGAACCTTTAATGCTAAACATAATTGTTGGATTGTTGATAGTAGAGCCACTGACCACATGTGCAATACAATCCAGTTGTTAGAATCAATTACTTCTAGTAATAGTTTATTATCTATTAGCAAATTAGCTAAAGATTTGAACTGTCAAGTAATCTTCTCTTTGACTCACTGTGTCTTCCAGGACCTGTCTTTAGGGGGACGATTGGTAGTGCTAAAGGAAGTAAAGGCCTTTACTGTATAACAGGTACAAATCATGCATTTGAACCACCAATATCCCAATTTATTAAAAAATAATAGAGTGAAGGAATTTTATTATGAATCTTGCATCATGGCAAAACTATAAAAAAATTCCTATCATGCCTAACCTTATAAACCATCTAAACCATTTCACTTAATGCACAATGATGTTTAGGGGCCATCTCATGTCTTAACATGCATTGATAAAAAATGGTTTGTAACATTCATCGATGATCATTCTTATGTTTTATGGGTATTTATTCTTAAATAGAAATCTAAAATTTGCCAAGTATTCAGAAACTTTCACAAGTTTGTCTCTAGTATGTTCAACGAAACTATTCAAATACTTCGAGTTGATAATGGGAAGGAGTATTTTTCTAATGAATTTGAATCTTAACTTAGAGATGGTAGGATAATTCACCAAAGTTCATGTGCTTATACTCTTCAAAAAAATGGAGTTGTTGAACACAAAAATAGGCATTTCCTTGAAATTGCAAGGTCCATGATGTTTGAACACTCTGTTCCAAACTACCTCTGGATGAGGTTAATCTAACAACTACTTATTTGGCAAATATAGTTCCATCTAAAGTCTTGAACTTTCAAACTCCTTTGAGTGTTCTTACTAAGTGTCATCCTAAAGTTCATCTTTTTAATTCCCCTTCCCCAAGAATCTTTGGATGCACAGTTTTGTCCTAAATAATACACCAAATAAACACAAAACTTGATTAAAGAGCTCTCAAGTGTATTTTTGTTGGCTATTCTCCTTCTCAAAAGGGATATAAGTGCTACCATCCTCTTATAAAAGGAGTTTTCGTCACTGTTGATGTCGTTTGGCTTGAAAATCTATCGTATTTTTGTACAATTGTCCATGGGGAGTCATAGGATCCTATGAACAAAAGATTTGTCCCTTTTACTTGACTACTGATTCATACACACTCTTATAGGTCAATCTTCACAGTCACAACAGCTTGAGTTAGAAAATGGGCCTCATTTAGATTTATCAAATGAATCAAACCCTGATTGTAATTCTAGTCAAGAAGTCCCACAACAAGATAACTCTAAGTTAAATCCCTTACCGCCACTAGAAAGCATTTCAGATTAGTCCCCTCTTCAAGTGTACTATCGGTGGCTTAAGTTATCCTACATGAGCCAGTAGCTCTCCTAGAGACATTGGTCCGGCCCATTACTGAGGATGGAATCTAAGATAAAACACAAGAAGAGAATGAAGATGATCAACCAATTACATTGAGAAAAGGAAGAAGAGAATGTGCAAAGGGATATACCAGGTATGCAATTTCTAACTACGTAACTTATTCCAAACTATCTTCTAATCATAAAGCTAGTTTAGCTAAGGTTGATGAGGAAATAATCCCAAGAGATATTTGGGAAGCAATGAAAATACCTCAATGGAGAGATGCTATTTTAGAAGAGATGGGGGCTTTAGATCAAAGTAAAACTTGGGATGTTGTAGATTTACCAATTGGAAAAAAGGTTGTTGGAAGCAAATGAGTTTTTAGTATTAAACACAAATCAAACGACAGTGTTGAGAGATATAAAGCAAGGTTAGTTGCTTAAGGCTACACATAATCATATGGTGTAGATTATGAAGAAACATTTGCTCCAATAGCTAAATCGAATCCCATTTGAGTGATATTGTCTCTTGCAACAAATTTAAATTGGCAATTACATCAATTCGATGTAAAGAATGCCTTTCTTAATGGGGGCTTAGAAGAGGAGATCTATATGAAGATGCCACCAGGTTTCATTTCAAGAAGTAAAGTATGTAAGTTGAATAAATCTCTCTATGGGCTAAAACAATCTCCTAGGGCATGGTTTAAAAATTTAGAGATGCATTAATTTGATTGGGATACAACAAAAGCGGGGCTGAACATATGTTGTTTATTAAAATGGAAGCAAATGGATTGAAATATATCTTAATTGTGTATGTGGATGATATAATTGCAATAAGAGATGATGTTGGTGAAATTGCTCGGTTGAAGAGAATGATCAAGCAAGAATTTGAAACCAAGGAACTTAGATAATTAAAGTTCTTTTTAGGAATGGAAGTGGCTAGGAGCAGGCAAAGTATTTTCATCAGTCAAAGAAAATATATGATGGACTCATTAAAGGAAACAAGTAAGTTAAGCTGCAAACCAACTAGTACTCCGTTACTGTAAAATTGGACACTATGTGCACGAAAAGAAGATCTTTCATTTGATAAAGGTCAATATCAAAGTTTAGTTGGGAAATTGATATACTTATCCCTTACATGACCTGATGTTGTATATTCTATCAGTCTCCTTAGTGAGGCTATGCATGCTCCTACTAGACCTCACTTGAATGGAGTAAATCATATCTTGAAGTATCTCAAGGGAACTCCAGGTAAAGGCCTGCTTATTCAAAAGATAGAAAGCAGGGATCTTGAAGCCTTTGTAGATACTGACTGGGGTGGTGATATATCTGATATCAAATCAACATCTGGTTATTGCACAAAACTATGAGATAATCTTGTGACCTAGATGAGTAAAAAGCAGTCAATGGTGGCCAGAAGTAGTGTTGAAGCTGAATATAGAACAATTACTCAAGGAATATGTCAAGTAATTTGGATCCACAAATTATTGAAGGATTTAGAAGTTGAGGTTTCAAACACACGGTTATATTGTGATAGTAGATTAGCCATAAGCATTGTGAAGAACCCAGTTCAACACAAACGCATGAAACATGTTCGTCTCGACTAAGATTTTATGAGATTAGAGATTGAGAATAGAGGAATAAAATTACTGTATATTCCTTCTCTCCACCAAGAAGCAGGTATTCTTACCAAGTCATTGGCAAGGAAAATATTCATAGAGATTTCAAGCAAACTAGGAATGATAGATATCACTTTCTTAGCTTGAGGGGGAGTGTTGGAAATCTAAATTTTTTTTTAATTTGTTGACTCTTTTTCAATATTTTGCCTAGATACATTAGATAAAATTATTGGTGTAATCAATAGGTGTTTGGTATTACCTACCACACCTACCATGTTTGAGATGCCTATAAATTAATGCTTCCATGTGTAGTTTATGTGAGAGAGATATATGAAATGAAATAAAATATTCTTACTTTCATATTTTTTCTTATCAAATATCATTTTAATAATTAAATATTAGTTATTACTTGCTATGCACATGATAATTTCTTTATAAAACAAATTAGTATATCTTGTTTATTTTTTTTTTATCTAATTTAATAAAAACATTTATAATATACTATGCATATATATATATATATATATATTAATTGTCCAAGACACTAGCGAGATGGATATTTCCATTTTCCACCAATATTGATTTTCGGAAAATAAGGTTTGTACGTATAGGTTTGGTATGAAGACAGAATGGTCAAATTTGAACAGCTTATCTTGTTTTGTTTGTGGCATCTCGAATAAGCCTTTGAAGTCATTTCTTGGTAAAAGCAATCTTATCTCAATGAAAAAAAGCCAAACGCGCATCGTAATCACATCAGGTAAAGTTTCCCTCTATCTTGACTGGGATGGATTAGAAATTCACCGGTGAAAATCCCAGTAAATGGCCTAAAATTCTGAATGATATATATGTGACCACTCTTTTGCATACTTAATTATTAACCGTGTTAGTGGCATATTATAACATAATAACAACAATAGAAAAATGGGATACAGATCCTTAGATTTTCGTTTCTTAAACAGATGTGTATCTAAATGCCCTCTATAATAATATGTTGGGATTTCCCGTTGTTTCAGAGGATGGATTAATCTATTTTTGAAATGGGTTTCAGTTGAAAATTTTTGCTGATTTTTTGGGAAATCAGTTTCCAAATATGATCCATTTTGTACACAAGTTCAACCCACTTCTTTAGCAACATTCGGCAAATATCTAAAATGTGAGAAATTCTCATGCATGCTCCTTGCACACGTCCGTTATCCTCCGTGATGGGTAGAGCTCTATAAATGGGATGTGATATTTTCTGCTTTGAGTCACTAAGTTTGCTCCTCTTTTAGAAAAAATTACACCATCGAATTGTGAGCGAGTGAGAGTTTATAAAAGCTAAAAATAGAAAAACAAAACATGATAACTCGGGAGTTGGACTCTGAAAGGAAAAAAAAAAAAATACAAACAATACTCGAGGGAGGGTGAATTGAGAATTAGCCTTAAAAGCTTAAAAATTTAATTTTAATTTAACGTATAAAGAAACAATATAATTTACAACCGATAAACAATCAACATACATAGTGCATAAGTTAAAAAGAGATATGGATAAAGAAAGTCAAGCCAATTTTAATAAGGAGTTCGACCCTCTTCTTACTCTCTATGGTCCACCAATGCCTCAATCGAGGTCTTCACCACCAATTTTATTTCTCTTAGAAATTCACTCAAGATAAGCAAGTATAACACTTCAAGAAATAAAATATTTCCTCTCTCTCTAAATACTATTAGATGCGTAATAAATAAGAACAGAGTACTAGAGTGTATTTTCTCTCTTCTTTTGATTTGCAAATTAATTTGCAAGAGAACAAAATTTTGTTTGATCGCAATAAAAGCACAATAAAAACTATTGCACTTTGTTCTTCTTATTGATCTCCCAAGGACTGAGTATATATATAGCCTTCAAAATTCAAAAGTCAGTTAGAGCCAACATCTTTAAGCTTCCAAGCATTTAATGCGCTTCAATGACTCTTTTCTTGCCACATTAGCTTCAATATTTTAACCATCGTGCACCCAAAGGCTCATTGCACCTTAAATTTGCCACTGATAGACTTTTCCTCACATGCACTTCTTCGAGCCTTAAAATTCAAATTGTCACGCCCTAAGTTCCAACCCCTTAAGTCGTTGACATGAGCCGCGACCAACACTATGTCATTTTTAGCTTTATCAAATCTTAGTTTTGAATTCATTGCGTTCTAACTCTTCAGCATGTCAAGCCCTCGACTTGACCCTCGATTAAGTCTATGCATTTCTTTAACATGTTGCACTTTAGACTTGAACATATCGTGCCTTGAACACTCAACTTATCTTGCCCTTGATCGATCCCTCAACCACTGGTTCAGCGTACTTTTGAACTTGTCGAGCTTTGGCCTGAACTTTATTGCGCCTTGAACACTTGACTCATTTTGCCTTGAACACTTGACTCGTTTTGCACTCGACCAATGTTGTTCTTGCTAAAAAACCTGCAAAAACTTTACAAAATACGTAACATGAACATACATAAACTTGACTAATTAAGTGTGGTTTACAATAATTGAATAGTTAATTGTGCATTACATTGTCTCATCAAAATTCATTTTGAACATACAAGCTCAACAATCTCCCCCTTTTTTATGAAGATAGTTACACATGATTAACTCATTTTCAATACATCATACTTCCCCTCAATTAAGTATCAAGGTTTCAAAGAAATTTTCTCAAGTTTAATTCAGATACCAAACGATGCTTAATTCTAGGAAAATGCAAGCTACACTTAATATGTCATCTTCTCTCCCTTTGTACTTATCAAAACAAACTACATGCATGCTATCAATTGTGTATCCTACATTTCTCCCTCTTTATACTCATAAAAAAATGATAGATTTAATATATTGAAAGCAAGGAGAGCACACAGATAACATATAAGATTCAACTGAAAAAAAAGCCTCAACAACATAGACTTCACAAATGCCTTGATAAAGGACTTCACACACTTACTTACACCCATGTAGGACTTCACCACACTTGCCTACGCAAAGGTAGGACTTCATACAGTTGACTACACACTTGTAACACTTCACACCACTTGCCTACACACTTGTAAGACTTCACCATATGCCTTAATAGAGAACTTCAAATGCTTACACATAAGTAAGACTTCACCACAAATATCTCAATTCATGAGGAATTCTCAACACTTACCTACACACTTGTAGGACTTCGCCACATGTCTCAATAGAGGGCTTCATAGCACGATGTGTCATCTCATGAGGACTTCACAAAACCATAAGCATACATAATAGATTTTGCAAACACAACCAATCACCATCATCATAGAAGCAAATATGCGACATTCAAAAACAGATCAATTCAAACACAAATCAGATTTATAAGCATGTATTATATTTAACAGCTTGTTTAGCCCTAAAAACAAGTTCTAGACCAACCTGACTCAATAATATTTAGTACTCATTTTACTTGATAATACCTAATTCTCTTCATAAAGTGAAAAAACGATTTTCACTAAAGGGTTTTGTAAAAATATCACCAAGAACAAATTCCAAGTTGATATCTTTATGTCGAGCCTGGATTTTTCGTTCCTAGTTTAATTTCTTTTAATTTGATCTGTATTAAACCCGAACCCATTTAATACGAACCATCGACTAAGAATCAAAAGAAATTTAATTTTCTTGAAAATATTTTGGAGTCGCCACCAGATCAAGATCGGGAAAAAACATATGTTAGTATCAATCGGTTGGTTGATCCTAACTCAACTACTAGTATGCAAAAAAAGTTTGATTCAAAACCAAACTTTACAAACCAGAAATTTTAGATTCGGGGGCTATCCTATTAAAACCATATGGTTACCACTTAAAATTCATAATTTAAAATTTATCCTTTTAATGCTCGAAAAGAAATAAATTAATTAAATTTTATGAATTTCCATATTTATTATTTTTATTTATAAATTAATGATGAAATCATCTATCACTACAACAAAATAAGCCTTTGGCTACGTCTAATAAACGTGGCTAAACATTTAAAAAACGTGACCAAAAATTTTTGGTCACGTTTTTTTACACGTGGCCTATAGACGTCGCGAAAGGTCAGTCGCAGATTTGATAAGTAACGTTAAAAATTGAAACGTCGCCAATGTTAGTTTGACAGCCAAATACACTTTGTTAGGCCACGTTTAAACATGGCCTATTATCATGTTTTGGTCACACTTATGTGTGGCTAAATATGACTAATATCCATCCCACCAAATATAAAAGGAGGGAAACTTGTGATCGGCGACGTTTAAACGTGGGTAAACATTTTTATTAGTAACGTGTAAACGTAAGTAAATTACATAATTGACGATGTTTAACCATGGCCATACACAGGTTGAATATGCTTCATATATGTTTGTTGGACCACAATGTGATTTATTTAGCGACATTTACACGTGGCTATTGTAATGCATTGGCGACGTCTACATGTGTGGTTGTTGTTTTATTTAGCGACGTTTACACGTGGCTATTCTAATGATTGTTATATTTATTTAGCGACGTTTACACATGGCTATTGTAATGCATTGGCGACGTCTACATGTGTGGTTGTTGTTTTATTTAGCGACGTTTACACGTGGCTATTCTAATGATTGTTATATTTATTTAGCGACGTTTACACATGGCTATTGTAATGCATTGGCGACGTCTACATGTGTGGTTGTTTTTTTTAGCGACGTTTAAACATGGCTATTCTTGTTAAGGAGATGTTAATGCTCAAATTGTTTTATTTGGCAATATATATTTGTTTAGTGCAACATATGCACAATTGGCAATATAAACCTGTTTGCTCATAATATAATTGATACCTGCTATGACTTCAGCACATGTAATTTATATATGAAAAAATGTCACTAATACATTTTGGAGCATATAATGCGCTCGATATGTAATAAAAACTAATAACATTAAAATTACTTAAAGATCACCATGACCATCATTGCATTAAAGGGAAAAAAAAACCAAAAAACAATAAGGTTTAGTGTCCTTACAAGAAACGTTAGCATAAACTCCAAATTACATCAAAATGGGCATATGTACACACTTTATCACATTGATTTGACCCCATTCATGTCAGTGTGATAAAGCCAAAAAACAAAAAACAAAAAACTGAGTACTTAATTTTCTTCCTCAGTATTGACATCATCATCTCCAAGCGATGGATTTGATGAAGCATGTCGTGCACTTGCAGAAGTAGTTCCATTTGGATTTGCTGTCACACAATATACAAATTAAATATAATTATTAAATTGTTAAAAGAAACACGAATGAGATAATGAAAAATGACTCATGATAACTAACCTGAACTACTGGGAAAACTTGATATAAGTTGTTGTACAAGTCGAGTTAGCTTATCAAGCTGTAAATACCATTAAGTAGCAAATTCAATTCAAGAAAATCGGAAAAAATCTAGTTGAGCTATTTAAGTAGTCTATCAAATCAAATTTAAACTTTCTAATATTCAATTTGACTATAAATATTAAGTAAGTTCAACTAAAGTTTCATGTTAATATTATACTAATCAAAATTTAAAACATTTTTTTCCTTCACAAATTAAGTGTAAATGGATTCAAGCTTTAAAATTTTAACTTTGGTTTGAAATTTTGAATCAAGTTTGAGATTACACTCAACACTATCTCGATTCAACTTGTTTATAGATCCAAATGCATGGACGAAAAGAAGATGTGAAAGTGTAGTCTTATTAACATAAATAGCAAAAGTTATGACTTATGTATAAAACGTTAACCACAACACACCAAGTATTCTCTGATGGCCTAGTGATAAACCTAAAAATTACATTATAGGAACATCCACAAGGTAACATAGACACGCAAATACAGAACAAAGTAAAAAACTAAACCAAAATAGGACATAAAGTCATGGACACACGCCTAATGTCTCGACTGTATATATTGCAGACATCGTGATTGCTTCAATTGTTATGTCACATTTGCATATATTCAATCACCCTTGGAAGCCGTATTAAAGTTTATTTACCTGTTGAGTTTGTTGCTGGCGTAATGTTTTTTCCTCTTGCAATTCAGCTCTTAACTCCTCCATCTCATTCTGTCTTCGTGTTGATTTCCCAATAGATGGTGGTCCATATCCTCTTCCAGGATGGTAGTCAGATCTGTTACTTGCATTCATAAATATGTCAACAATCTCTTGTGGTGTCTTTGGGTTGTCAGAAGATTGTGAATCCTCATACATTTTCACCATCTTCTCCTACATTATGAAAACTAAAACATAACATCCGCAACATATTGCTTATTTAATAACATATTCAAAATAAAACTTAACCATAGACTTACATAATCTTCAGAAGCTTGTTGTGAAACCCAACCACCAGTACTGTTAGGCCTTGGTTCACGATATCGAGTTTGCTTAAAGAACTCGATAGCATTGGGCAGTTGGTGATTTTGATTGATCTACATACACAGATATATATTACAAAAATGTTAAACACTTGAGTAAGCTTACTACTACATGTTAGAAATTATATGAGTTGCTACTTACGTGCTCATTCCTTCTGCTCTCAAAAGATCGAGAGCCAGACCTATGCAAGTATTTGACAGAACCACGTGCTTCTTTCCCGATCATTGATTTGGTCCTCTATTAATTAAAAACAGTGACATATTTATGTAGTTATTACTTGAAATCCCAAGAAAAATGGGTATGTAGAGTTTACCTTCTTCGATGGGTCATTAGATTGTAAAATTGCCTTCTCTTCTGCAATCTCTTTAGTCCATTGTTCCGTCATCTTCTTCCAATCATCTTCATTCGATCCTTTAGGTCTTGCTACATCACCAATCTCCATCCATCTCCTCTTAGTTTTACTTCGATGATTTCTAAGCAGACTCCCCATCCATTTATCAGCAGCAGCAAATTTGTTGCCATTTTTTACTACATCATCAATATTCAATCGATTCTACATCAACCATATCAGTTAAGACAAAAGAATGATTAGTAACATCACATAATAAGTAAGTAATATGAAAAGAAAGTTTAGTCTACATTTTACCTTGACCCTCTCCCAAGCTCGTTGTTTCTCCATCTTATCTAATTTTCTCCAATCTTCACCATAAAGAGGCAACAAGTCCCTGCATGCTTTCCCTATCTCAGATGCTAATTTTGAGGATTGATCTGCCGAAACAGGACGTCCTCCGGATGTAGTAAACTCAACTAGCATTTTCCCCTTTCGCTTCATATTCTCCCGCTCAAGTGCTTCACCACGATATGCACTCCTCTTACCAACAGATCGTGTTGAGCTCTCAGTTCCTACAATTATAAGAGAATGGTTTTTAACTTGCACACTTTCAATAATTTATTGCATACATTTATAAAGCTTACCAAGAGATTCAGTATTATTAGACGTGTGGCTGTGCTCTTGGGGCCTATCCACTTGACCATTGTTCATTTCCCGTATATCTGGAGCTTCATTCTCTACATTTAATAGGAAAAGAAAAAATCACATTACATATGTTAATATTCAAAGCTAAATACACAACAAGGATAGTGGGAATAGAATTAGAAATATGAGTATAGAGAGCACTTATATTTGACCATATGAAAATAGGAAAAAATTAGAGACATGCCAAACTACACGTACCTAAGCAAAATCGAAATTATGTAAGACATTACAGACCAAACATATCAACACATTAATTTTTATCTCTAAGCGTAAATTTTTATTACAAAACCATTATTATTGATGAAACTAGGGTGTGCCCGTCATGATATTTTTTAGCGTCTCAAAAATTATAACTTTTTTAACTTTCACCTATATATGGATTCATCATCTAAACTTTTATTTATGTGTAGATTTATTATCCTCTAAATTCATAGAAAATGTTAATTATCTTTAATTATGTTAATTTTTTCAAGTTTAAAGCATTAAAAGGCTCATTTTGAAAGTTGAGAAAGTGAATTTGTACTTTGGTGAAACTTGAGGAAATAATTTGCAAATTTTCCTGATATTTTAATAATTTTTTCATTGAGAAATAATGATAGACTAAATTTAAAGCGTAGGACCTTCCAGAACCACAAGGCGCAAAAGAGTAAGGATACCTCTTGATTATGAGATTTTTCTTGGATGGTCCACGACCGACATGGAAAGCATATTATGGAATCAATAAAATACCATATCAACGTGGAGATGAAAACCCTTTTATAATATCGTCCTCCAGTCGTAATGAAACTACAGAGACGGATGAGTGTGTCCAAATAAAATTGATTAATTAATTAATTAACTAATTGATTAAATATTAAATATTTTATAGAAAAAAATATGCTCAAGTTTATATTAGTCTGTAATACTTACAAAAACATCTTGATAGAATGAAGTGCGATAGGTTTCTTTTAGTAGGACAAAGGTGAAAGTTAATTAGTTAAAATTTAAAAAAAAATTACAATACACCATGCGGTCAATTTATTTTTACATGACAATCTATCAAATGAAGTTAGAGGCATAAATGGGTCTTTATTCGTAGCAATGAAAAAAGTATTCAACTACCAATAACATTTAATAAATCAACAACTAAGGCTGAAAGTTTGAGGGCAGTATTCATTATTTATAAATCAACGATAGACTTAAAGCTAAAGAACATTATTCAATATCTACAAAACAACATCGCAGATTGAAAGCTAAAGAGAATTATTCAACTCTAAATGTAATATCTATAAATCAACATCGCAGATTGAAACCAGTGGACTACACTTGAATACTACAAAGAAAATAATGTAGTCCAAAAGGTTGTTGCAACTTCAGGTAAATATAATGTATGGTTCAAGCTTTTAGGACTTCTCTTAACTTCTATGGGTAACTTGGTTGGTTGAACATATATACATGTTTATGTGCGAGCGTTTATCATGTCCTATTTATGATGATGTTCTGGAAGAAGATCTGAGTAGTATAATTTAAGCAAATTCTAGGAGGGATCTGTTGTTAAAGTTGATTTTACTAGTTGTATGGACAGGTAATTGATTTTCCAAACCTATCTTCTACATTTATATGCCAATTTCACCACTTACCTGGAGTGTGGTTTCGATCAGCTGAATTGCTGCCCTGTAAGGATGCATTTGCTGGACTTACGTTGATACCTTCACCATGTGGAGTGTCATTTGCTGTAGTAGAACACAAAATCAATTTGAATTACCAATTTATACTAACTTATTCTACTTTAATGATATGTCCAACTGGAATACCTAAGGCTTCAGAAGGATTAGGTGGCTGGTTGTGTTGTTCTGATTGGTGCATATCATCCCCAGAATGGTGAGAATCCGACTCATCACGAATAGGTAGTCGAGTATCTCGTTTAGTCCTCCCTCCTCCTGTGAACATTCCTTCGACCACCAGCCATTACAAACCTGAAAATGAAAAAGGAGGCGTAAGTTAGTCATTAGAAAATAAACAACATAATAGCTTGGCAACACATCATTCAATATATAAAAGCTTATGCTAATATCATCGCCTTAAAAAAAAAGGAAAAAATTGATCTTGCAAGCATAATTAAGGAAATAAATTTAAAAAAAAAAAACATAACCATTCAATTTGCATCGCTACTGTCATAATCCACCAGCGTCTCATCCATCTCCTCATTCTCATCCTCATCTTCACTGGATTCAATACCGGCATCATGCTCTATATGTGTAGATGCTTGCACTGTTCCTCTAATAACCTCCCTATCAACAGTCTCATGACCTACATCAGTTCTCAATAGCACATCAACATCGCAATCGATTACTGGATGCAGCTCATTTCCTCCATCACCATCATCTATGAAATGTTCATCTAAGATCTCATCTGCTAATCGAGCCTCCACATCAGTTAACAAATTTGCACCACCTTCAAGCGAGTCCATATTATAGATGTGGCGATGCTCAAACTGTTGCACAACACGCCATTCAGTCCCTAGTTTCATGTCCTCTACATAAAATATTTGCTTAGCTTGTGATGCTAGCACGTACGGATCATTTTCATACCACGTACGAGTAATCTTAATGCTTTTAAAGCCATCATCAACTCGAACATGCCGCATGTTAGTGTCCCACCACTTGCACTTAAACAAGATCACGCTTTTGTTTCTAACATAAGTAAACTCATATATATCTGTCAAAACCCCATAAAATTCAATTTTCGTGTCTCCTTCATTTCCCTCTACAAGCACTCCACTATTCTGAGTCTTCTTCCTATCATCAAATTCTGTTGTATGAAATCGCACACCATTGTATATCAATTTGTTGTATCTCTTGAAACATGAATCGGGTCCTAATGATAATGCATATAACGCACTGATGACCGGGTCACCACTTTCATACAACGCACTCATCTGCAATAATGAAACAAAATAGACAATCAGGCCTATTTTCTTAAACTTCCTTTACCTATAGCCTAGTATATGTGGGCATTGTTAATTATATTTACCTTATTCATAAACCATTGACTAAATTCACTCTTGTGACGCTCATCTATGTCATCACCATTTTGTGAGCTTAAAATGTCGATATGTTCACTGCAACATAAATTTCACTGTGGTTAAGTAATACACACAAATTTTAATAGTTCTCTAACATAGTAAAAATGATCTAATGACAGCCACTTACGCTAAATATGGTTGCATCTCCTGACAATTATTGATAATGTACCATTTGGCGATTTCGACCTCCTCATCTGATAATACCACATATGTAGGTGGAGAAATAAAACCAACCCTATTTGTAAAGATGTCCAGCCCACCATCTTCCAGAGAATCAAAGTTCCTATCTGGTCGGTTAAATATTGTCTCCAAGTCTTCTAAGTGAAGGGAGCACCAAGTCAAGCACTCATGAACAACATAGGCTTCAGCAATTGAACCTTCCGGATAAGCTCTATTCGAACAAATTGCTTTAAAGAGCCTAAGTATCTACATAGTAAAATTTAAATTAGGGGAGAAAAAATGCAAACATTAAAAAAAAACATTAAAATAAAGATGTTATGTGTTGTATTCAATGTACCTTTCAATAGGATACATCCAGCGGTAAGCAACAGGTCCAGCCATTAGGGCCTCTTGAGGTAAGTGGATAGCTAGATGCACCATTACATCGAAAAAGGCAGGTGGAAAGATTAGCTCTAACTTGCACAATATTGTGACAATATCGCTCTGCATCTTTTGTAACTCCTCAACATTCAACATACGTCGGCACAACCTCTCGAAGAAGGTCCCGAGCTCAGATATGGTGGTGGTGACATCTCTAGGCAATAAGCCACGAATACCCACAGGCAATAGCCTTTGAAGCAACACATGGCAATCATGACTCTTCATACCAGAAAGTTTTGAGCATGAGTTGTCTACACACCTACCTATATGTGATGCATAACCATCGGGTAATCTAATATTCCTTAGAAATTGACAGAATAATTTTCTTTCAGAGTTACTTAATGCATAACTTGCACATGGCATTAAATACTTGCCATCACCCCGCTTCAATAGATGTAGTTCCTTCCGAATACCAAGTTCCTCTAGATCAAGCCTAGCTTTATAAGTGTCTTTTGTTTTCCATCAATCCTAAGAATTGTGTAGATAATATTCTCACAAATATTCTTC
Organism: Combretum micranthum; assembly: GCA_024138025.1. Taxonomy (NCBI): domain Eukaryota; kingdom Viridiplantae; phylum Streptophyta; class Magnoliopsida; order Myrtales; family Combretaceae; genus Combretum; species Combretum micranthum. The sequence goes on along the minus strand of JAMXBD010000729.1, from coordinate 366,386 downwards.
TCAATATGCATGACATCAAGATTATGTCTAAGCTTTAACTTTGACCAATATGGCAATTGAAAGAATATGGACTTCTTAACCCAGTTGAACCCGCCAACATGATGTGCTCTTTTAACTTTCTCTGGATGCTTTCCCATACCCACATCTACCACTGTACGTAATTGGTGAAGAATGTCTTCACTAGAATATGGTTCGGGAGCTTCACGATTATCACGCATTCCATCAAATTTCAAGCTACGTCTCCACCTATGTTCCTTTGGCAACCACATCCTATGACCAACATACCCAATCTTGCTATTAAGTCTTATTGATGGTGTTTGATCTTCGCATACAGGACAAGCACTGTATCCTTTTGTGCTCCACCCAGACAAATTCCCATAAGCTGGAAAGTCATTGATGGTCCACATCAATGCAGCATGCATATTAAAAGAAGACTTCGAGTATGCATCATATGTCCATAGTCCATTGACCCAAAGATCATTCAACTCATCAATCAAAGGTTGCATGTAAACATCGATCTCCTTCCCTGGTGCTTTAGGCCCAGGGATTAACAACGTCATCATGAAATACTCTTTCTTCATGCACATCCATGGTGGTAAGTTGTATGTAAGAAGCACTACTGGCCACATGCTATATGACTGGCTCATGGTACCAAAAGGGTTAAAGCCATCACTAGCTAACCCCAACCGCACATTACGACTATCCTTTGCAAAGTCTGGAAATTCATTATCAAAATTAATCCAAGATTGCCCATCAGCTGGATGGCTCATAATGTTTTCTTGTCTCTTATGTTCATCTTTATGCCAACGCATTTTTTGAGCAACCTTAGGATTCATGAAAAGGCGTTGCAACCTTGGTTTTACAGGAAAGTACCGCAGAATCTTATGAGGAATGGGCTTTCTAGACCCTCCAGACATCTTATACCTAGAAGTACCACAAGTAGGGCAACTGGTAAGATGCTTGTTCGTACCCCAAAATAAGCAACAATCATATTTACATGCATGAATACTGTGGTAACCCATACCCAACCCTCTTAAGTACTTGTTTGCATGATAGTATGAAGTGGGAAGAGACTCTCCATTAGGTATCACATCACGCAAAAGTTGTAGAAGCATGTCGAACGACTTGTTAGTCCACTTATTGTATACTTTCAAGTGGAGAAGCTTCACTATGAAGGAGAATTTAGAGAACTTACAACCCGGATAAAGCTTTTGTTGTGAGTCAGCTTTAAACCACTTAAAAAATCTGTTGGAATTTCGAAGCCATCTCGGAGACTTGCATCTTCCTCTTGATTCGTAGCAAAAGCCCCTAAATCTTCAAGCATTTCATCAAGCCCGTCAATGTCATCATCATTTACAACATTGTACTCCACCTCATATATATCATTTCACTCTCATATGACGAATTCTACCACGCGGTCCACTAGGCAATTCAATAGTCGGCTCCTCACCATGATATATCCAACACTTATAAGTTATGTCTATCCCATCAACAAGCAAGTGTGCTCTAATCACATTCACGGTGTACAAGTTGTTATTTAAACACCTCCTGCATGGACAATTTAACTCCGTGTTTCCTCCATATTTCAATTGCATGTATGCAATGAAAAATTCTACACCTCGTTGATACTCTTCACTTCCAATGTCGCAATTCATCCAATTCTTATCCATGTGTATTCTAAGAAAAGCCATAGAAAGAAAGAATTACAACCACACTAAAATAATATCAGTAGATTAAAAAGAGAAAGGAAAAGGAAAAGGAAAAGAAAAAGAAAGAAAATCTTGCCTAATATCTTCTTCCAACTTAATATGGTTGAAAAATCTTATTGAACAAAAACATCATATCATATATAAATGAGGAACAAGTTCGTACAAAATATTAAAACACTTAAACTACGAGTTGGAATAAAAAAAAATTAATGAAACAAATTTAAAAAAAAAATCAAAAAGGGAAAACTAGGAAGTATAAAATAAAAAACATATACGATTACCATTAAACAATTCCACATGCACAAGTATCAAAACATTTGTTAGTACGTCAATAGATTATTACGATAAAACAAATTAAACTATGAAAAATTCTATCGACATGTTTGGGAAGAGCACGCCAAACAAAAATCATCATATTATGCAATTGTTGCATGCATAGAGAGAATGACAAGTTTGGAATTATTAATCATTTATTTTTGTTTGTATGTCCGAGGGAAAATTAAATAAAATATATAAAAAAAGAAACAGTTATCCTAATAACTAAATATCTCATGGAGCTAAACATAAAGTCTAACTAGATTCTAAAGGATCTTAGGACTAGGATATGAAGAGAGTGTTTTGTGAGTGTGTGTGTGTGTGTGTGTATCTATATATTTTTTTTAATTTATCATCTTGTATAGCCTATATTGATCAATGAAATATCAAGTAGGGCAAGATAACTAAAGATCATAAGATGAATAAGTCTAAATAATAATTACATAATGTATACAATATGTAAAAGACTGACTTGGAATTGCATAAATATTTCGATATGTACATTTTTTTTAAGGGTATATGTGTGATAAAATAGAAAATTCAAAATCTTTTCATAATCTTAAAAAATTCGCAACCATTTCATTGTAACTTACCCCTCTATATTAGTTATCTACACCTTCTACCATTTATATATTACTTTAATTATTTCCTTTTTTCATTATTTCTTTTATTTTATTTTATTTCTATTTTGGCAATAAGATGCTATTGTGCATGCTTAGATCAACTTGTACGCATCATCAATCCTCATCTCCATCTTTTTATCGTTCACAATTTGATCATATATTAACATCAAAAGTAGGTAAAATGAAATAGAGGTCTAGCTACAAATTTCAAGTATCCTCTTTCAAAAATATCTTAGGGAATATATATATATATATATATACAGAGAGAGACAGAGATGTAAGGAGAGAGGGCAAGTGGGTAATTCTACCACGTAATTCCTTTATATAAATAAATATATTATATTAAATTAATAATAAATCATTGTAGTTATAATTAAAAAAAAAAGGTTTAGTAAGTATCATAGACATGCAATTTTAATAGTAATATATAATTTAAATAGCTTTAGACGTTTTCTTATAAATAAACATGCAATACTAGTTATTGTTAAATTTTACAAAAACAAAAATGAGAAAAGCCTGTGACACAGAAGACTGATAAAATTTCTAGACATTATGAATGGATAGGTAAAGAAAATGATGTATCTGATTCTTTGAGTGGGTATATTAGAAATGGAGCAAGTTCACAATGTTCTAATAATTCTTATAAAAAAATAATAATAATTAAATAAATAAACAAGGAATTTAACTTTCGACATGAATCAGCCGAACGTGCAGGAAAGGCAGGGCATAGTCAATAAATATAGAATTATGAGATTCCGTTTTTAATATATTTTGAGTACAATAACATTTTACATCAAAACAGACAATAACATAAGCAATTCCGACCTCCATAACAAAGGTGCAACTCCATGTATATATAGCCAACCAAACCATGGTCATGCAATGGCTTTGGGTATAAAAAATTCATTAGCACACAGCTAATTTCCTTCCTAGTACCTTATTCTTATAATGTTCTATTGCTTACAGAGCATACGCAAATAAGACACTAAGATGCCAGCAGCCAGATCAAATCATGCAAAATATGTGGTCCCATACGCTGGAAAGCCAGCCAACAACCACTGAAAGCAAGGTGCCTTATCCCCTACTTTTCGTCTACGACACGTCCAAATTGTACGCTACTCCAACTAGAATTCCATTCAAACAGTAACCAAGCAGCAACTATAACATGGACAAACCAAGTTACATGAAGGGATGAATTCTAACTAAATTAAGCAACTGTAGACTATCGAAAAGGAGCAGCTCTAACCATGATGCCAACTTGGTGTAATAGTCCTAAATTCCACACTAAGCTGTTACATAGCAGGCCAAAATAGCCACACGCTATAAACCAATCCTTACCAGGACACAATCAAACCTAATAACCACTACATGCTAATTGATATGTTTTTATTCCTCTATTATAAAATATATTTTAAGATGTGTGGTGGGTGTGGACAAAACAATAGCTTCTTCTTGAATGCATTCAAGCTCTGCCTCAGGAAATCGGGAAGGGAAAGGTTGGGTCAGTTCAAGTCCCACTTGCTGATGCAAAACTAGGATGAGATACTTACATATATGTAATGAAGTTAACTAGCTCTATCAACCACTAAGAAACCATGCTTAAAAACATAAAAGAGTGCATGTTTGAAATAGCTTGAAGCTGTAAGATACTAGAAAATACATGCTGATGCACAAAGAAGCCCAAAGAAAAAAAGGAACAATAAAAAACCATCCCCCGTTTTTTAATTATGTGAATCTTTAGCGGAAAAATGCAGCAGGAAATTGAAAAAGAAAATCTATCATAGGCATAGCAGTGAAAAAATCCATGCAGGTATAGGACACTTGCCTACATAAGTTCATTCAACAAAATTTGGTTTAAGTTTTTCATTAAATGGCATATTTATGAAAAATGAATTCTAGCCTACAACTGGAGAAAAATTCAAAAGGTGCAGCATATAGAGATCTGCAACTTCTTATTTCCTTTTTCGATGCCACCACGAGAAGTTACCTCAACAAAAAGACGATGTAAATCCAGCTCCTTCCCACCAATTATGGGTATCCTGGTTTCATAGTAGAATATACAGAAAGTCAAGAAAACTTACAGTTTCCATGATGCAAGGATTTGAACTACATATGAGAAAATGCTTGAGATAAATTATGTCACCCGAGACTTAGATTTTCTCGCAGAACTTTACAATTTTGCAAATGTCATAGTTCATTGTTTTCATGGTGTTTCTCCCATGCAGTAAATAATTGATTCCAATTCCTGATTATTATTTGTGCTCCAACTAATTTATTACCTTAAACACTATCGATATTCCACCAAAAATTTAGGCAGCAACTAACGGGAGGCCGCTTACCTTAAAAACTTCAATGGATAATTTCAGAGCACTGAGTACAAGTGCATGACAGTTCAAGCAAAGGAAGTTCAGTTACAAGCTCCCATGATGCTTTATGATGATGATAATTTCATAAAGGCAATTACTTTTTTCGATAAAAAAGTGACATAACAGCTACCAAGATTCATTTAACTAGAAATACTACTCATGGAGAAAAATGTAAGCTAAGCTAAAGCCTAATCAGCCACAAACTTTTTATGTAAGAAACTTGGGAACTTTCATGGATTAGATAGGATAAACAGAAGGGATTTTGTGCTGTAAATGAAAAAGGCAAAATTTAATTAAAAGCTTCAATCATCAAAATGTAAACTTGACTCAGCTGGTTTCTAAAAAAAAAAATATTCAGAAAACTTAAAAGTTGACTCTGAATTAAAACACAGAAAATACATATGTACAAGCAACTAATTTGCCAAGGGAAAGGAGAATTATGATGATGTTGGTGGAGAGTTGTAATTTCATTTTATAAAAAAGAACATACAGCAAGTTTGAAATGGTAAAATGAATGTGAAGCTATTTAGATGAGACAGAGTTGAGCTAACAGCAATTGGAAAATTACTATCTACTATTCTACAAAAATTATGCAGGCAGAACTGCAGTAATGCAAAATCTTATGTTACATATCTTCATCATCTACAAAGCTAGAAATGTGATCAAATGCCTCTTGCAATGGAATATATGTGAAACAGAGATTTTGATTTCATTCGTTGGGTATGTAAAAGGGAAGGTTGGCTCAATTGTTTATTGAAGAACTATGCATTAAGATAAGCTTCAAAACATCTGAAAAAAGTATAAGAAAAAGAGAGGGAAAGTTGGGATGCAGACTCTACCTATTAATCTATTGCGTTGATGAACAAGGTGACATAACAACAGCTCCTAAAATGGAAAAGAAACATACCTTTTTTTGCAGATATGCCTTGACCAATGAAGGATTCAACTCAATTGCCTTGCTTGAATCCGAGACAGCTTCTGCTCAAATTTAAATAAATGCCAGAGTAAATTTATATTAGCATAGCCACCAAAAGAAGAAAACGAGAGACATGAAAGCTCTATATTTAACTGCCAAAGAACTTTTCTTTTTCTTTTTCTTTTTGTCTTTTTGCAAATATTATCATTCAGCGAAAAAATCCAATTACTATGAGCACAAAAATCCAATTAGTCTTACATTCATACATACGCAATCCAAAACACCGTCTTAGCATTAGATAAAAATCCAACATGAACCTAGTACAGATGGTGTGCTTATCTTACAAAGACATGAGAAGTAATAAAAACTATGAAACTATATACTTGAGGCATAGCTATTTTAGAAGGGTAAAGGAGAAATCATGGAAACACGAAAATACTGATTCTCCGAGCAGCCACATGTCTTATACATGTAATCACTCAAAAGGAATTTTTTTTTTTTGTGATTTCAATTTGTGAAAATTAATACAAAAATGGAATATATGGTCCTTCATTGATTCATTAAGTAAATACTGAGCTTTGATGAATAATCAGCAACTCACAATATAATTTACTACTTTCTTAAAAAAATAAAATGGCATTTTCAACTTAAAAATAGGTGAAAACATGCCTAGGTATTTAGCTAAAGGGGCACATCAACCATACGATGAACTACCATTATATGCATGTATGTTTTTTTTTTTTATGTATACACATATATATCTTCCAAGTCCCAAGGCTTAAGTGAATCGCCCTATTCCTTAAGCTGCCTGTGATTTGTGGATGTGTATTACCATAATTGATGCTTCTAGTATCCTTGTGGTCTTACATACTGCATAATTTTTCGAAACAAAGAAACTCAGAATTTCTAACACCATTTACCTCCTCCAAGATTGTAAATGTGGTGTGTGGCCACTTGGAGAGTTTGCGCTGTTTGGTTTACGAAGCTCTTGAACCAACCATCATCAAAGAATCCGCCCGGTGCTAGAATAAGTGGCTTAACTTCATAATCTTCATAGATATCATTCATCAAATTTTGGAAATTTTTTAAGTCAGATGCGTATTGTTCAACTGAAAGTCTTGCTCCAATTCCCTTCCCACTCAGTTCATTTCCTGAAGGGCAACAAAATTTCTTTCAGAAACAAAACTCCATTGCCAAATAATACACAAAATCTCAAACACCAGTAACTTGTTCAAAAGCAAAACATTTTCCTAGTAAAAATCCAAGCAAACAGAGTTTGGTGCTTTTAAATTATCGAATGTTAATCAATATATACAAAACAGAACCAAAACTAATAATCTTTCGATTTTATATCAGTTGGTTGTAGAGCTAGACCTAAGATGGTACAAAAGCAGGATCCAAATTTACCATTGCATACCAATCTAACCTTCCAAGTATAATTTATGAAGAGGGGTCGTTTAACTTACCAAGTTCCCATCCATAAATAGGATAACCCTTCTTGACAGTATAGCGTAAAAGAAACTCAGCATCACTTGAATTCCAAGGTCCTATAACAGTACCATCCTTTTTTACTGTCCTCCCATACAATGCATTCAGCCCAAATGTTACAATAGCCCTGCAATTCCACCAGCAGAAAAATGAAAGTAGGTCGGCATAAATTACAAAGATGAGAATGAAAACCCAAATCATACAAGAAAACATTACTCAAAAACCCTAACCACATAACAAAACCCCAAATCGTACAAGAAAAAATTACAAACAGGACAAGCACACAAACGTCAACGAACAACTAAATGAAAGTTAAAAAATGAAAGATCAAACCTAGATTATGTTAATGTCCTGATGAAAGATCCATTTTTTTTAACAATTCGAAGACGTCTTCTCCACGCAGCTGCATGTGAAGGAATGGGTCTTTGGAGCACTGCTTCGTCGGAGGTGGAATGGACAGGTCGGTGTGGTGGCATGTACTACTCCGTTGGAGGTTGCTGCAGCCCGTACGGTGGAGAGTGGTAGGAGGTTTTCGGAGTATGCGAGAGGATGAGTGTGATATGAGCGTGATATGAGCCTTGGTGTTTTTTGACAGATGAAATGTTAAAAAGTAAAGTTACTTTTTTGTTTTCTTCTTATTTGGGTTCACTGTTTCGAATTGGCGGGCGGGACTAGGATGCAGAAAATTTTTTTTACGGTAAAAAATTGTCAAATCAAAAGTTAGCCACGGTTAATGTAGGATAAGGGTTACTAATTTAATGAATGTCCTATAAACGTGGCTAATGGTATGTTTTAATAATTATAAAAGATGGGCGACGTTTGCAATTTTTGCAAACGTCGCCCAATATCAAAATTCCTGTAGTGTATATTTACAAATAAATAAATTAATTTGAAATTTACAAAATGTAGTGGAACAAAATAAATCTTTTTGGAGTTTAAATCGCCCCGAAGGTGCCTACGCATCCACTAATCGGAATCAGACAATACGTAGTTCTTTTTATAAAATATTTAATTTGTTGGTTTATTTTAGATTTTGGAATTCTTTTCATTTTAAGTTTCTTATTTTTTGAAATTTTTAAGAAAATCAAGAATTTTTCAATATAAACCTATGAACTATCAAATTTATTTGTATTTAAAAAAAAAAATTCTGTGACTAAACCTTTTCCATGCATATTTCCAATTTTTATTTTTTATCATTTTTTTTATCTTTATATAGGTATATATATATATATATTTAAAGGAAACTTGCAAATAATAATAATAGGATTTTGATACGAAGCGGGTCAGATTTCGGACTTGGGTCGGACCTGGGCCAGACTTCGAAGTTTCGGTCGGGTTGTTGGAGCTGATGGCGGTGGTTTTTCAAAAACCACCCATTGAGTGCTCTAGAGCAGCCAAAAACTACAGGATCGATCAAATTAAGGGCGGTGAACAACTCGACGGTAGTGATTTGGATCGAAGTCGGCCGAGGAAGGTGGTTTCAAGCTTCCAATAATGGCGGCCAACGGTAGGTTTTTCGCGAAAATGGTGACCGAACTTCTAGAATCAATCCAAGAATTCCAACAAGTAAATTAGGCCTTCCTAAAGCTCCATATTATACTCAATTTGCTTGAAAATCTCCTAATCTTTACGAATTCTAAAATTTTGAATATGAACTAAGGAACTCCAATCTTGAACTTGAACTATCTTGAGTGTTTCTTGAAGTTGTGGATGTGTTTATATGTGTTTGATTGCTTGTTGATGATGCCAGAATAGTGAATTTGAAGTCCTATTTATAGGATTCGAAATGGGGTGTAGGGCCTATCGTGGTTGGTGGTGGTTGGATTCACGCAAATCCAAGCTTCTAGAGGGGTTTGGTAATCAACAAATGGATTAGGCTTCTGTAGTGAGGATAGGATTAACAGAGAACATGTTCTAGAAGCTCAAATTTGAATTTTTGAAAATTTCTTCTTTGCACAAAAAATGTGTATTTCGCGAACTTCAGATCCAAAAATGAACACCAATTTGTGATTGTCGAAGCTAGTTTTTTGTTTGAAATCACAGTGTTGCATACCCTCTTCCAGATCCTTCAATTAATTTAATGTAAGAATGGTTGAAATTGGGTCAAAAATGGATCCAAAACAGGCTCATCGTGCGAGCAAATCTACTACTAGAGGAAGAAGAAAACGCACATGCATGCACGCGTGCCCTATACTTGCTACACGCAGCGCGTGCATGTGCCTGGCTAAAAAAAAAATAGAAATCTACTTCCACGCAGATTCGAACCCTAGTACATGTCCTTAATCATCAGGCCGTTATGCTTGTGCCTCGATTAAATTGTGCATTTAAATTATATTTAAGGTTTTATAAAAATGAGTTTAATTAAATAACTTAATTAATCAAATTGTTTAATTAAACCCATAATTAATTTATAATGAAGATTAATATTATTTCAAGCTCAAAAACTTTGTAATAATTTTTTATGAATTTTTTTTATTTTACAGGCTTAAAATAATACCAATTTTATTATAAATTAAATCTTAAATGGGAAAAAATTGGGTGTCTACACTTTATTTGGAACATGATCTTTAATGAAATGATGTTTAATTTCGATATGCTTGGTCCTTGAGTGTTGGATCGGATTTTTTGTCGATTTTATAACACTTGTATTATCACAAAGAATCTAAACATTTTCAAAATTTAAACCATAATCAAGTAAGGTTTGTTTCATCTATAAAATTTGCGCACAACAACTACCAGCTGCTATATACTCAACTTTAATAGTTGAAAGCGCAATCGAGTTTTACTTTTTTGAGTGCCAAGATATTAAAGAATTTCCAAGAAAATGGCAAGTGTTGCTTGTGCTTTTCCAATCTACTTTGCATCTAGCAAAGTTATAATCAAAGTGTCCAATTCGATTGAAAGAAAAAAATTATTGGATACCATAAGCCAACTTCAATTGTGTCTGCAAGATACTTGAAAATATGTTTTACTGCACTCAAGTGTGATTCTTTTGGAGAAGATTGAAATCGTACACATACACATATAGAAAACAGTATATTAGGTCTAAAAGCTGTTAAAGATAATAAACCACCTATCTTGCCTCTACAAAAGCTTCTTACACACATTGTTGCCATTTTCATCTTTATCAAGCTTTATACTTATACTCATAAGTGTTGGTTTAGATTTGAAATTATCCATTTTAAACCTTTTCAACAGATCTTTTATATATTTTGATTGATTAATAAATGTTCCATTTCTATATTGTTTTATTTGAACACTAATAAAATAATTGAGTTCTCCCATCATACTCATTTCTGAATCATTCTTCATAGACTTAACAAATTCTTTTATAAGACTCATATTCATATCTCTAAACACAATATCATCTATATAGATTTATACAATCAATGTATCAGACTTGTGATTTTTAATAAATAAGGTTGTATCAACTTTTTCTCTTGAAAATTCATTATTTAACAGGAAGCTAATGAGTCTTTCATACCAAGCTTTAGAGGCTTGCTTTGGTCCATAAAGAGTTTTGTTTAATCTAAATACATGATTAGGGAATTCATTATTTTCAAAACTCAGTGGTTACTTTACATAAATTTCTTTCTTTATAAAACCATTTAAGAAAGTGCTTTTGATATCCATTTGAAAAATAGTAAAATATCGAAAGCATTCTTATAGATTCCAGTCTAGCGACTGGGGGAATAGTCTCATCAAAATCAATTCTTTTTTCTTGATTATAACCTTTAACTCTTTTTACATTGCATTTATCCAAAATTTATCTTTTGAGGCTTCTTCAATATTTTTAGGTTCACTTTGAGATAGAAAAACAAGATTACTGAAGTTCCTTAAAGATGATCTTATTTGCACTCGATTTAAAGGTTCACCAATTATTAGATCTTTTAGAAGTGATTTAGTATATTTCCACTCTTTAGGTAGATCATGACGGGAAGATTCATGCACATCACCCAATCTATGTTCATTATCTTCTTTATTATTGTTTTCAAGAGAAAATCTATTCAAATCAGCACAATCAGTATCTACATCATCATTTGAGCATGAATTAAGAAAGGAATCATTAAAAGCAACATGTATAGATTCTTCAACAACTAATGTTGTGACGACTCTAAAATGGGGGCCTAACAGGATTTATCTAAAGCCATCATATTACGTATGCACCCGTAACATGAGAGCCGCCTTGTATGTCAGAGTATACAAGACTCTATTATTTATAAAAGTTTATAATACTAATGATATAATATATTACAGTATTTCAACTATAGAATCCGATTTTCCAATTTCCACCAAGATCGCAGAGAATCGGTATCCCCCACCAAATAGTTAAATTGGGTTTCCAAACTACAACATACAAAATTCAACATTCATCTAATTTACATTCTAAGTTTACAATATCCTACATTTCTATCTGCAATAGAGTTTGTTGGAGAAGCTCTCTTCACACATTCCTAGCCCAATCCCAGCTAGTAATAATCCTGCACAAAGAAACTGTTGGGGGGTGAGCGAACTACGGGCTCAGTGAGTTCATTCCTCACTACTACCGGTCACGCAAGTTATCAAACATTAATTATTCACTCATGCAAATTTATCTACACACAATATGAATGCATACGTGATGAATGCAAGCAACACATCTATGGGAGTCCGGAACCATAGACGATGTAGATTTACCTGTCTCCACTTCAGTTGTCTCCCATACTTACCCGCATGGGACACCTCGCCTTAACCGTACGAGGCTGCCTAGTGGTTGCGTCCATCCAGACTCACCTAATGCTTAACCGCCATTGGTAACAACAAATATTCCCCAACGTGTTCACGTGATTTACGCTGGTTCATATTTAAATATATATAATGCCAATTTAATGGTCATTCTTACAATCCATCACCAACCTATGGTGAATCGCACAAGTAGACCCCGACTCGGGTAACATCTACTGCCAACATAAACCATCACCTATTAAAGGTGAATCCGGCGGATAGACCCCAACTCAGGTAACATCTATCGCCACGTGACTAGTGGACCCAAATTCAGGCAACATCCACTGTCACAACAGTACTCAGAAATGTCCCATGTTCATCTCGTAAACTCTTTTAGTACAAATTCTTCCTTTTTAAAGGATATAAAAACAACCTGGAATATTCCAAGTCGGATTTCTTGAAAATACATTTCGAAATACTTTTGATTTCAAAATTGGGACATTTCTTACAAGGGGATCAAGCACATGCGACGAGTATATCCAATTAGTTTAGTCGAATAATTATCTTTATCCATTTTATGCAGGTGATCATGCGGATGATAACACTCACATCAATCAGTCATTCCACATACAAGCAATACAATCAACATAACAACAAACAGTAGCAATCACAAGCAAATAGTAGATCATCAGAATTCCCTCACTTGTGGTCCTCGCTAAATTGTTGTATAAGCTACTGACAGTTCGAGAATGGATCTATTTTTTCCTATGAAAGGAAATAGCAGAGATTTATTATTGGATTATTTCTGTAAGAGAAGTCTTCCTATAATTTAAAGGTATTGATCTCTATCGTCGGATATTAAACTAAGTCTGTCATATTAATTACTGTATCGTTAAATAATTTAATTGAATCCTTATAGGTGCCTAACTATTCCGTATCGGTACTTGGTATAGTTTTTATTAACTGTTATCTATATTTTTATTTAAGGGGTTTGTCTTTTCTTAAGCTCTACTGCTTTTAGTAGAAGACTTTTATTTATTAATTCTTTGCCCGTCAACCTTATCTGTCTCTCAAATTGATATTTTTATTTATTTAAGGATATATTCTAGTATTTGTACCTTTCAAAAGTATAAAAATCGTATGTAAATATATCAAATTTCTATCATACTTCAGTTTTATTTTTATTGCAAAACAAACTAAGTTTAATATTAAAATATAATTAGTAATATTAGTTTTGAAACGTTAATATCAATATTAGTAATAATACAAGTATAATAATAGCAACTATCTTCATACTATTAGTAAATAATAACAGTAGTAACAAAAAATAATAATAGAATTATTGTTAATATAAATATAATGACCTTAATGTAAAAATAACAGTATTGATAATTCTGATGAAAATATCAATAATACAGAATACTATCAACAGTGGTAATAGTAATGATAATAATCATAACTATATTAATAGAAATAACAATAGCATTTATGTTGGTTGAAAACAGAATGAACTTCTATTTATGATTTCTTATTTGTTTTAAATCCGATTTCATTGTATAAATAGTTGATTTGATAGTACTCTTTGAGTAATTTTTAGTAGTGGAATTATTTTCGGGAAAAGAAACTTGTACGATTTTTAGATTTATGAAACACATGTATAGGTTTCAAATGAATTCTAACAATTTTAGTCAAAATTTGTTTTGATCATATCTAACTCATTTCTAATCCGTTTTTCACGAATAAATAGTCCTTTTCATAGTATTTTCTGAGTACAATCCATTGGTGGTGTTATTTTTGGCTTAAAACAAACACATCAATACAGTTTATTCACTCTTTCCAATGAGTTTCGTGAGTTATTTAAAATTTATTTAGTTTTGTTGTAGTTCAAGTGTGATTTTGGTTTTTCCTTTATTGGATTTGAATTTCTATACCTAAAAATCTTCAAGTTCATATGTTTATATCCTAAATAGTTTAGATAGCATAAATATATTATTAGACTAATCTTGATAAATTTGTAAGACAGATTCCTATAAATCAACATAACAAATATTTAAACTTAATGTAATTCTTACCTTGGTTGGATAATAGGATAAACTTAGCTCTTCATTCTTGATGAAATTATTGATCTAAGAGAAAGGTTAGAAAAATGAGTAACTAATGAAAACTAATCTAGCTAAACTATCATATATATTTATTTGATTCTCTTACCTTGTTGAGCTTGGGTCTAATTCGAATCTATCGTAACCAAGACTATCTAGTTTGGTCTTTGATGTTGTTTGGGTTTGTTAAAGTGGTTTTTGATTGTGGTTGATGAGTATTAATGCTTGGATAGTGCTATAGGATCTAAACAAGGGATACACTTTGTTTCTAAAGTGTTGAAACAAGGTTAAACAAGTGAGCATGGAAGAGGTTTTGATAAATTCGTAGTGGCTTTTCGGGGCAGATTTTTGGGTTATGTTTAAGGAGAATTTGAGTTGGTTTTGTAGCTAACTTATGCTTATATATGTATACAAAGGTCAGTCTAAGATTTAGGTACATGGGAGGGTGTTTTGGACTTGGAAAAGTACAAATTCCAGTTGCTATTCTCGGGTAGAATTTTAATGTGAATTTGAGGACGAATTTTGGATGAATTTATGGGAGATTTGTGGCTGATTTCAAGGGGAATTAAATGTGTTTGTTTGGGAGTTAATAAAGGTTGTTTATGTGTGTAAAATAGAGGCTCAAATTGCAAGAAAATCGGGTGAAAATCGTGTGAAAACAGAGGTCAAAAATCAAAATTTTCTGCTGCTGTTTACTTCTTGTTTTTCTATGTTGGTTTGTGTGAATTTTTGTTCAGATTTCTTTTGTTGTTTCCTAGCTAATAAATGGTGGTTGAAGTGGACATTTGAAGGCCTTTAATTGGAGTTTAATTGGTCAAAATTATCAGCTCAAATGAGCCTAGGAATTTACAAAAATCGGAGTTGAAATTGCTGCTGCATTCTTGTTGGTTTGTCCCCTGCTGCAGCTGGTTTGTTTGATTATTTGAGGACAATTTCGGTAATGTTTTGGTTGTTTTCTTGAGCTGAGATTCTTGGTATTTAATGTTTATTACATGTGGTTTATTTTGGTTGGATTTTATGTCATTTTCGTTTGAAATTAAGAACTCAAATTCGGATCATAGTTGGGATGAAGCAGCCGAAATTTGTCTTGCTGCTGCTGCTCTGTTCACGTGCTCTGTTTTTAACCAAGAGCTGTGTTGTGCGTGTGTGTGTGCAATGTGAACGTTGCTGTGTGGTCTGCTCGTGCATGGGGTAAGGAGCTGAAATGCGTGGACAAGAATTTTAAGCACTGGTCATCTGCTGCTTCCTGGTGCTTGGTTCCACGTGAAGGCCGTGGACTACTGCACCGTGGAGAATTTTTCAAGCAACCAACTCCTCTGTTTCCAGCTGTGCTGTGAAATGGATGTTCGATGGATGATGCACGTGTATGTTGCTATGCATGGAGATGGGCTGCTTTCGTGGGGAAAGTCCTGCTGCGCATGAAGTGGAGTTGTCTTACTCAAAGGAGTCCAGCAACGCGCGCGTGGATCAAACAAATCTGCAGCCGACTTCCTTGTTGCTTGTGGAACCATTCTACTGCATGCTCTATTCCACGTAAGTTGAATTGCTGCAGCGGTTTCCAGTTCTTTGGTCGAGATTTGAAATTCCATGAATTCTTCCGTTGGTAATTTCCAATTTCTGCTCTGTTTGGTTTTTATTATTATTATTATTATTATTATTATTATTATTATTATTATCTAATTAATAGTTAACTACAATAATTTAGCCAATATTAATTTATATACGTTATATTCATTACATACAAGTTATCTCGAAATAAAATTATCTAAGTTACTACAGAAACTCTAAATTATTTTTATATTCACATTTTTAGTTTGAAGTTTACACGATTAAGTATTTTAGCATTTTTAACTTACGTGATTAAGTTTTTTTTTTTTTTAATTAGTTCAATAGATTAAATTAGGAACCAAGTCTTAATAAATTCAGAATGTTCTAACAAGTTATAACAGCGGGTTTGAAATTTTAATGTTAGATCTATATTAATATTTATTGATTGGTTTTGGTATCCACTATGTATTTATAATCCTAGTAACTCATTTTTTTAGATTATCGTACTATACCAAAAAGTGCTGTTAATAGATTGTATTTATCAGGTTTGAAATTAATCGTTTATTATTGTGACTTAAATTCAAGGTTAACTATGATTTCTTCTTGAACTAGTGATTTTTTTACCAAATATTACGTTTTATTGTATATGAGTTATCTATAACAACATAATTTGTCTAGTGCTACTTAATATTGTTATTAAATTTTGAATACTATTATTTCATTAGTTAACAAGCATATGATTTATTCTCGAAGTATTGAGCTCAAAGAATTCAGTAATTTTATATGAACAATTGGTTTATCGTCGTTTTAAATTATTTACGATCAAAGAAGTTACAGTTTGTACTTCGAAATATATATATATATATTTTTATTGGTAACGATTCTTAATCTTTCCAACTATAATCAAATTCATTCTTTGACATTTTTAAATCGAGAAAAATTTGGAGTGATTTTTACTACTTGTTCCAAATATTCTAAATAATTCTGTATAACATTTTTAATATCAGATTACGTAAAATTTGGGGGATTACAAATGTTCTTTTATTAAACACTGTATTTGCTTTACTTGCCAAAGAATATCCTAAGAAGATTCCTTCATCATTCTTAGAATCAAATTTAGCCAATTATTCTTTTCCATTATTTAAATATAACATTTAGTGTCAAAAGGATGAAAATAATATATGTTAGATCTTTTGCCTTTCCAAAGCTCATAGGGAGTTTTCTTTAGAATTGGTCTCATAAAATCTCTATTTAAAATACAATATGTGGTATTTACAGCGTTAGCCCAAAACTATTTTGGCACATTATTTTTATACAACATGTTTTTAGTCATTTCAATTAAAGTTTTGTTTTTCCTTTCGGCTACATCATTTTGTCATGGAGTTCTAGCTATTGAAAAAGTGTGCAATACCATAATTACTACAAAAATTTTCCATTTCATGATTTTCAAATTCTCCCTCATGATCACTTCAAATTGTAACAATGTTAAACCTTTTTTAATTTGGACTTTCTTGCAATATCTAAAAGAGACATGATTTGTTTTGTCTTTAGATACAAGGAAGAAGGTTCATATATATCTAGTGGCCATCAACAATAATAGAGTATATTTTTTTGCATCCCAAACTTAAAGCTTGAATAGGACCAAATAAATCCATGCGTAATAGTTCTAATGACCTAGAAGTGGCAACAATATCCTTAAACTTGAAAGAAGCCTTAGTTTGCTTTCCTTATTGACATGCTTGATAAAACTTGTCTTTTTGAAATTTTATCTTTGGTAAACCTTTGACAAAATTTTTTTAAACAAGTTTTGAAATAATGTTCATACTAACATGTCCCAATTTTCTATGTCATAACCAACTATTGTCATTTTGGGAATATAGACAAGTTTCATTTGATGATTTAAAATCATCTAAATTGATTTTGTAAATATTTTTTTGTCTATATCCTTGAAAGTATACTTGGTTAGTGTTAGTTCTTTCAATGGGGCACTTTTTGGCAAAAAATGTTATTTTAAAACCATTGTCACACAATTGGCTAATAGTTAGCAGATCATGTTTTAGATTATCTACAAGCAACATATTTTGATAACTAAATCTTTTTTATGAGAATGTTACTGAAATGACCTAAATTAAATACACCAAATTAATTTTATATATATATATATATATATTGATTGTTGATTTTATGATTTAAAATTTTAATAGTTAAGTTATGATAATTTGATTTGATGACATGATAAATTACTTATATTGAAATGTGTAAAAATTTAATAGAAAGTGTGTTGGTATAATTAGGTAATTATAGCAAAATATATGGAATTGTATTGCATTAAGATAGTATGATGTGCGTTATTTAGTGATAAATTGAGAGACCTTTATGTTGCAAAACTTGTTGAAAATTTTAAGCCCAAATTTATTTAATTGAGCAAACTAAGCCCATATACACACACACACAAAATCCCAAGACTATGCCTTACCATCTTCTAAAGGCTTCTAAATGTCCCTAAAGTTAAAAAGCAACAAATATATTACCCGAAACAGACCCTAAACATCGTCCCTTTCTCTTTCAAAGCTATTATCCTCCTAAAATACAAACAAGCCTAAATTCTACCTCAAAATCTCTTCTAAATCTTGCTTACAATTTGCTTAAGCAAGGAATCAATCTAAAGAACAAATAAGAGCAAGAATCAAGCTACGGAAGTAGCGAGAGAAGTTTGATTGATTCTAGTAGCCACAAAAGTAAGTAAAGTTGAATTCTTGCATATTTTGTGTAGTTATAGTTTATAGTTGTTATTGATGTTGGATGTAAGTTGAACTTTGATGCTCTTGACAAATTAATAATACGCTAATATGTATGTAGAATTAGATAGGCAAATAGACACATATACCTTAGGTGTTTGAAGAAATGAATTTTGAGTAATTTATGATGAATTGATATGTGTATTGATGTTGTTAGTAATAAATAAGTAGAACTTGAATGATTAAAGTAATAATAGAGTTCAATAAGCACGAATGATGAATTTATGTTTTTAAGCTAAAGTTTGTTATACATATATATATGAAGTGAATATATGTGTGCAAGAGAACTTGATGATGGTTGATATTGTGATTATAGGTTAGTTTTGATATGTTTTTATAAATGAGCCAGGTCTTATTAAGGAGTTAGAAGATATAGAACTTTGAAATTCTTGAATCAAGTATCAAAGGATCAATACCTTGTTCATCATGGGTGTGCTCGAGGCCATTACCTCCTCAAAAGCACGTTTTCTTGATGATCATGTCTAGAACATTGCCCGTGATCTCCTTTAAGTGATTTTTAAAATGTGAAATGACCTTGATCATGGCTGATATGAAGGCCATTATCTCCTCTGTGTAGTTTTCAAGGCTCGATCATGGCCTTCACCAAGCTCCTAATCCTTTTTTCTTAAAGGACATGGCCTAGAGTATGGTTGTTATAAAGCCTATTATCCACTCGGATGATTTTTAGAAAAATTTTAAAAAGGCTGTTACGGGCGTATTCTTCATCATAGCCTACATCATGGCTGTTATAGGGGGTATGTTCTCTTAATAAGGGTGTGACAAGGCAATGAGATACACCATGGCTCAAGATTGTGATGGTGCCCGTAATATATATCATGGCCTTTGTCATAGGCGTGATAGACCATTTGATATTGTTCATATAAAAAAAGAAATAAGAAATAAATAAATAAATAATGGATAAATGATTAATGAAATATGATATGTATATTTGTATATGTATGAGTAAGATGTTGTGTGATGATTTGAATCTTATTTAAGTTTAATAAATATCTAATGACTTAATATTTCATTGTGGATTAATGTGTTTTATATGAGATGATTTTCTTTAACAGATTCCCATACCCAATTGGGTTTGAATATAAGTCTTTTTATTTGATAAATCAGATTATTCAGGTACATAATAACTTATTTGTTGAATGATAAGCTAAGCAATATTAAAGCAACTCTAATTAAAGATTGACTTAAAAATTGTTTGAATTGTTTGTGCGTGTGTCGTTTAATCCAATCCGAGGAGCGACAACCTTATTAACAAGGTTGACATGGTAGATTAGACGCTTAAGCCACCCCTGTCATGATGCAATGACTTTATAAGTGATTGAGTGGGTAATCAATAGGAGGAATGATATTGTGTAACATTTATTTATTCTTAAGAATAAATAATATGATTTAGTTCATATTTATAGGGACGATTGAACTACGTGATGTTATAGATAAAGTTAAGTTGACTAATGGCTGTGAATCCTAGATAAGATTATTAATTAAAAAGTTATATAGGGGATATAGGAATTCCAGCTACTATTTCAACCCACTGAGCAGCTACTATTGCTCAGGACCCCGGATTCCTAAAGAGTGAAATCGGAGTTTGAATACTCTAGTGTTGAATTGTTTTATTTAAATAAAGATAATTAATTCTATTATTTCTTGCATTGCATTATTATAGGAGAGTTTATCACTATGTATTTGTTTATGTTACTGTGTATTGGGCTCCTCGCTCACTTTTTCCTCTACAACTATTGATGATGATGAATACTATGATGATATGAGATATGGTACTGATTGGAAAGCATTGCTGGATGAGTGAGATGATTAACGTATTGGACCATTCCATTTTGTTTTCTAGGAAAAGAGAAAAAGCAAAACCTTGTTTTTGTCTAATGTAATAGTAAAGACCAAGGCTTTCTCAAAGCCTATGTTTTGTAATATTAAGCACCTAAGTTTTCTAGCATGTATATTATAAGTATGGTTTTGTAACCTTTGAAGTACATGAATGTTGGTACTATCATATGTATTTATTTAAAGTCTACTCTTAGTTGAATAGTTTTTGTAAAGTTTTGTATTTTAACAAGTTGAGTAAGCAATTTCTATAAACTCCTTCTTTTTTGGAAAAACTTATGTATAATATCTCTATATATTATATGTGGTTAGAGATTTGACATGTAAAGTTTTAATTATACATACCTGGTCTTTACAGTTACCTTCACTAGGACGGTTGAAGACAACTCGTACGAGTCATTCTTGGAAAATGCGCCTATTAGAAAAGTTTATGTACACAAAACAACTAAAAAAAAAAAAATATTACATACATATAATTATATTTAAAAAAAAAGGATAGAGTAGTAGCTCACTGGTAGGTAGGTGTGGGTGCATGTTAAGGATCAATCCTTGCAAATGGTTTGATTAATTTTGATTATTATGTGCCTAAATTAATTTAAATTATAAGAAATTGTACGTATAGTTGTTGGTGATAAATTATACATATGATAAATAATTAAATTAAATTGTTGAGTGCATAAATAATTACTTAAGATTTATTGTGTATTTTGATGAAATGTATGTTTAAACTTTGGTATTTATTTAAGCATGCAATACTGGGTTGAATAATTTATGCACATTAAAATTAGTGATTAAAAGAGCATATATGATTAACTGTTGAATAATTGTATGCATATATTGTTTATTTATTTTGAAATTTGCATGTACGAATAACGATTATTGTACATGCAATATTATGTGAAATAATATTTGTGCATAGTTATTCAATTCATTTGCATTATTTAGGAAGTTATGCAACCATTTTTGTCTTTATTAAGAATTAATGATAGGTGATCAATATTATTTTAATTAATTGGGAGTAGTCATAGCATCTCTAATTAATTATGATTATATATTTAGTTTTAAAATCACTTTAAAACATTAATTGTAGTTAATCATACATGAGATAATAAAATCTAACCATAGAATTTTGTCATATTTGTGTGATTAATTAGGATAAAAATATCGGATTATATATTTTAATCTACCCATAGGATTTAAGAAAATGATCATAATTCGATAGTTTTATTATAAGGCCATAGATAAATCTAATTGAGTAGGACTTTAGCCCATAACCAAGTTTTAATGTCACTAGATTCATGGACTAAAAAGTAATTTACATTGGTAAAGCATGGATTTTTATTGGTCTCAAGTTATGAATAATAAGTATGTATGTATAAACTTTGTAGTTGTTCAAACTGTGAACAACATTTATGATATTAAATGTGAAATTCCTAAATTAAGGGGTGACAACTATAAAAGGTATGGAAGGAGAGAATTACTCTCCATTTGGGATGGATGGATCTAGATTATGCTATTAGGAAAGATGAATATTTGGGTATTACTGAAACCAGCACTATGGATGCTATTGCTCTTTATGAAAAATGGGAGAGATCTAATCGCCTCTCCAATGATGTTCATAAAGACCAAAATATCTACCAGTATCCATAGTTATGTCGAGCAGCATGATAAGTTCAAGGAGCTTTTGAAAGCCATTGGTGTGGAATTTGCTACATCTAACAAGGCCCTTACCAGCACCTTAGTTATTCAGTTGTCATCCATGAGGCCCACAAGATAAGGGGCATGTGTGATCATATCATGCGTCTGAGGGATATAGCAGCTCAATTGAAAGCCTTGGAGGTTACCATATGGAAATCATTCTTAGTGCACTGCATTCTGCGTACTCTACCTAAAAAATATGGTCCTTTCAAAATCTTTTATAACATAAATAAGAAGAAGTGGTCGATTAATGAACTGTTGGCCATGTGTGTGTAAGAGGAAAGGTTGATAATGGAAGAGGGTGAAAGGGTGAACTTAAGCGTTCTTGGAAATAAAAGGCAAGATGATGCCAAGAATAACGGAAGAGGTAAGATTCCTCCTCAGCTAGTCATAAAGAAAATGTCAAAGTATTTCTTCTGTAAGAAGAAGGGGCACATGAAGAAAAACTCTCTAAGTTTAAGAACTAGCTCAACAAGAAAGGTACTCCATTTTTGTTTGTTTGTTATGAATCTAATATGGTCAACGTTTATCATAACACGTGGATTGATTCTGGTTCTACAATCCATGTTTTTAATACCTTGCAGGGTATGCAAAACCTAAGGAAGCCAATGTGAAGTGAACACTACATTTATTCATGATGCAAGATGAGTTCATATGTAGAAGCCATTGGCACTTGCAATTTAGTTTTAAGCAGTAGTTTTATTTTACATTTGGAAAAGACATTTTACATTCTAAGTTCTCTATAAATTTCATTTCTGTTTCAAAACTTGTACCATTGGGTTTTTCCTTTAATTTTCTTTATTCTAGTTTTAGTTTATCAAATAAATCTGAAGTTATTGGTTAAGGTATGATGTTTGATGGTCTTTACTCTATTCAATTACAAAATGATGTTGCTTATAATTCTATTCATGTTATTGCTAGGTTAAAACGATGTGTTGTGAATGAGGAATCCTCTATGTTGTGGCATGAGAGGTTAGGACCCATCTCCATTGAGAGAATTGAAAGATTGATAAATGAAGGAGTACTTAATACTTTAGATTTTGCTTATTTTGAGACTTGTGTGGATTACATTAAGGGTAAGCAAACTAACAAGTCTAAAAAGGGTGCAAAAAGGAGCACAAACCTATTGGAAATCATACATATAGATATTCGCTGTCCAAACATGGACGCAAAAGGTCTAAATACTTCATCACCTTCATAGATGATTGTTCACGATATATATATATATAATATATCGACTTACTTTATTCCAAGGATGCAACCTTGGAAGCCTTTAAAGTTTTTAAGGTTGAACTGGAGAATTAGTGTGGAAAGTAGATTAAGATTTGAGATCATATAGAGGTGGAAAGTACTATTGTAGATACACGGAGAATGGATAAACCCTTGGTCCATTTGTAAATCTCTTTAGGAACATGGGATTGTTGCCCAATATACTATGCTTGGTTATCCAGATCAAAATGGTGAGACAAAAAGAAGAAACCAAACTTTAATGCACATGGTGAGAAGTATGAGGAGTAACACAAAACTTCTTCAGGTCCTGTGGACTGAAGTACTAAAGATAGCTATGTATATATTAAATTGAGTTCCAACCAAGGTCATCCTAAAGATACCTTTTGAGTTATATAAGGGTTAGAACCGAGTTTGAAGCATATATGGATTTGGGGATGCCCGTCTGAAGTGAGAATTTGTAAACCACAAGAGAAGAAGAATCTAAATTCTTGAGAATGACTTGATTAGTGGGAGTGGTCAATTTCAAGGCATAGTTTTTGAAAAGTACATTTATGAAACTCAATCCTCTGGTTCAAGTGATAGATTGATTTGCATTCACACCCCTCAAGTTGAAACGGGTGTTAAACAACTAGCTCCTAAAGTTCCACAAGTTGTTGATGTCGATCTAATAAATCAAGTTGTAAATGAGGAACAACAAGGAATAGTTGACTAACCAGTTGAACAACATGTCAAGCAATAAGTTCCTTAAAATATGATGGCACAACATTGAGGAGATCTACTAACGTTAGAAAATCAGTAATTCTTAGTTATTATGTAGTGTATCTACAAGAATCAAACTATAATATTGGAGTCAAAAAATGATCCTGAAACATTTTCATAGGCCATGAGTTCTAAGGAATTGGACATGTGGTACAATGCCATAAAAGATGAGATGGATTCTATGGCATCTAATCGAGTCTGGGATCTTGTCAAGTTACCTATTGGTGTAAAACCCATTGGATGTAAACGGGTCATTAAGACAAAGGAAAACTCACATGGCAACATTGAGAGACATAAGGTAAGACTCTGCTAAAGGGTTCACTTAGAGGAAGGAATCGACTACACGAAGATGTTTTCACTTGTGTCCAAAAAAGATTC
Organism: Combretum micranthum; assembly: GCA_024138025.1. Taxonomy (NCBI): domain Eukaryota; kingdom Viridiplantae; phylum Streptophyta; class Magnoliopsida; order Myrtales; family Combretaceae; genus Combretum; species Combretum micranthum. Next base: position 341,901 of record JAMXBD010000729.1, on the reverse strand, counting down.
TCTCCGTGTAATTATGGCATTGATAGCCCATTTTGATTTTAAGTTATATCAAATGGATGTGAAAATGACATTCCTCAATGGTGATATAGAGGAAGAGGTTTATATGAAATAACCTAAAGGATTCTCCTCTAGTGATGGTGTGCATTTAGTTTGCAAGCTTAATAAATCCATATAAGGATTGAAACAAGCATCCCAACAGTGATATTTTGAAATTCCATGAGAACATCACTTCATTCGGTTTTGAAGAGAATGTCATGGATCAATGTATATACTAGAAGGTTAGTGGGAGTAAGACTTGTTTTCTTGTGTTATATATGGATTATATTTTGCTTGCAAACTAATGATACATGCTTGCTATATGAGATGAAGCAATTTCTCTTAAAGAACTTTCATATGAAAGACATGGGTGAGGCATCCTATGTCATTGGCATTAAGATCCATAGAGAACTATCTCGATGCATTTTGGGTTTCTCTCAAGAGACCTATATCAACAAGGTTTCAGAGAGATTTCACACGAAGGAATGTTCACCAAATGTAGCACCTTTTGTGAAGGGTGACAAATTCGATTTGAGTCAATGCTCAAAAAATGATTTCTAACGGTAAGTAATGAAAAACTTTCCATATGCTTTAGCTACTGGAAGCCTTACATATGCTCAAGTTTGCACCAAAGCTAACATCGTATATGCTGTTGGAATGTTGGGTAGAAATCAGAGTAACACAGGGGTTGACCACTGGGAAGCTGCAAAGAAAATTATGAGATATCTTCAGGTGATAAAAGACTACATGCTTATGTATAGATAAACTTTGGAGGTGATTAGCTACTCTGATTCAGACTACGCTAGCTACATTGATTCATGAAAATCAACATCTGGTTATATAGAGTTGTATCTTAGAGAAGTGCAAAGTAGCCCTTGACTGCTACTTCCACTTTGGAGGCTGAGTTTGTTTTTTGTTTTGAGGCTACCTCACATGGTGTATGGTTAAAGAGTTTCATTTTTGGGCATAAAGTTGTGGATTCTATTTCTAGGCCATTGAGAATGTACAGTGACAACTTAGCTGCAGTATTTATGGCTAAGAACAATAAAAGTGGGAGTCAAATTGAGTATATCGACATTACATATTTAGCCATAAGAGAACATGTTAAGGAAAAGAAAGTGGTCATTGAGCACGTTAGCACTGAGTTGATGATTGCAAATCCTTTGACTAAAGGCATGCCACCAAGGAATTTTAAGGATCATGTAATGCAAATGGGACTTGGTTCCATGATTTGATTTTCATTCTAATTACATTTATTCTTTTAGTGGAACTCTTATTTAGTTTGATGTTTTCTCATATAGTTTTGTGCATATATTTATTTATTTTGAGAAATATCATTTTTTTAAGCCTTATATGTGGTTTAATCATTAAGTTTAAGGGTTAGTGTTGGGAAACTTGATATATTGTAATACAAGGAAGGAAATACTCACTATAAGAGGACCTATCACCATGATTCATATATTTGTTTCTATGATGTTTGATGATTGGGTTAAATGGACCAAGTAGGAGAATGTTGGAATTTCCTGATATTTCCAAGGATGGATTATTTTGATTTTGAAATGGATTTAAGTTGAAATCCTTTGTTGATTTTTTGAGAAATCAGTTTTCAAATCTGGTCCATTTTCTACACAAGTTCGACCCACTTCTTTAGCAATGTTCAACAAATATTAGAAACACGAGAAGATCTCCTTCATGCCCTTTGCACACGTCCTTTGTCCGTTATGATGGGCAGAGCTCTATAAATGGGACGTGGTGTTTTTTGCTTTAGGTCACTAAGCCTGCTCCTCCTTTAGAAAAAAATTACACCATCGAATTGTGAGTGGGTGAGAGTTTAGAAAAGCCAAAAATAGAGAACAAAACACGATAACTCGAGAGTTGGACTTTGATTGCAATGGTTGGAGGTATCCTTTCTCGATCCATTTCACTTTCGCTAATTGACCTGAATGTGTTTATTTAGTTTTGCAAACATGTTTAGATCGATTGAAGAGATTAATGTAATATGGATCCTATAACATATGTTTCTTATAAACGGTTTTTGTAAGAATATAGGCTAGATTTTAAAATTAATTCTCAAAATACTCACGTGTAAAGCTTATTCAAAAAATGGATCGGTGAAGGTACATGCACAAACACAACCTAGATTTCACTAAAGCAATTTCTTAACCTGCACCTTCATTGTTAATTTATAATAACATACTGAAGATGTAGGAAGCATGTGCCCTTCTTCTTTCACTCTACACCACACTTTTCATCCTAATTCTTTAATTTGCGAGTAACCAACAAGGATTATATATTTTTGGCATCTATGTACCTAGCAATCTCATAATCCAAATCCATGCTACGATTTCACTGAAAATGAAAGAACTTGTAAAGAAAAGTTTGCAGGTTTCATCTTTAGTGTAGAGAGAGACAAAAGTTTAAATTTTTCTGCATCTGTAGGCCTTTAGAAATCGCGTAAACTAGATTTCATGCTCTAATTTTGCTGGAGATGAAAGAATATGTAGAGATAAATTTGTGGGTTTTATCTTGGTGAAGAGAAAGAGTTTTTTTTTTTTCTATTTTTTTTTTTAGGATGTAACACTAAAGGTCAAAGTAGACATGCACCTTCAGTGTAGTTATAAATTAACTGAAAGCCCAGACACACTTTGCATCTTCTTCTTAAGATTTTGCTATACTAGCCCATTTTCTAAATAAATTTTGCATATAACTTACTTCAGGAATCAATTTTAGGCAAGTTCTTATAAACTTACCCTTTTTAGGTCAAATCCGAGATTCATTATGAAGCAAGCAAATTTCGCAACTGATATAACACATTCAATTATGCATTAATGCATCAATTTTTTCTACACAATGCCCGCCCACTCACCACCCACACACATATATATGCGTGCACACGTATATACCCTTAAATCGAATGGATAAATATAAATCTTGGTAAGGGTTGAATCCGACTTGACGCCTGGCCCTCAAGACCTGGTTCGGCCACAACGGGTTAAAAACCTATATCGAACACGAGGCTATGGGTCAAAACCATGGCTTAAAAAAAAGAAAAGAAAAGAAAAATTGAAAAGAGAAAGCATTAAGCATATAAGTAAATGGCACACAAAGTTTAAATTAATTCTATTTGAAAAAGGAAACATTATTTTCATTTATTTAAATATTGTTATTAACAATATATAAACATGATTAGAAAAAAAGGATTTTTTTTTTTCGTTTCAGAAAAGCATATAAGAAAATGACATTGGAAGTTTGAATCAATTCCATGTGAATGGGTAAAAATTCAATTGGCTGAATTTAATATACAAGTAGTAAATGTGTCTTTAACATGGTTGACTTATTTCATTTAGAGCATGAACACGTAAGTCTGAGTTTGGGTTTGAAGCAGTTCCTGACTTGTGCGTGGCTAACCAATTAGGAATGCAATGTTAGGTGTGGAACATGATCTATAAAACCTAAACCACTTTCAATATGGTAGTTTTCAAAACGCATAAAAAAGGCTATCCCAATTCCTTATTGGAATTACAACACATGGTATAGGTTAATTATTAAATTAGACAGGTTAGGTATTCTAGATAATGGACCTTTGATTTTTTTCCTAAGAAAATGTAATAAAGGATGGTGACTATGAGAAAACATAGTGATGGAAGTGAGGCATTAATCAATGGTAATTGGCAGGGATAGTGTGGATTAATCTAGTTATCCTTCCGCACTAAACCAAATCATGGATTGCCGTTTTTTTTTTTTTTCCTCTTTTCCTTTTAAATCTGGACCAATTCATCCAATTCGGTTTGTAATTCTTTTATTGAAAAAAAAGATGCTTTGGTCGGCGATTCAAAGTGTTCTCACAAATAAAAATTAAATTGAATGGACTCAATTGGAAAATTTGTTTTCTCGAAACTTCACTCTCGTATTGTATACTTAGCAACTAAAAATATGCTTGAGCTAGGAGCTAAAATGCAATCAATGCATTATAACATATACATAAATAGAATATGTATTATCCAAGTCTTTTACATATACATAAATAGTATGAGGTTCACGTGATGGTATTAAAATATTTCCTCTTTCCATTTTTCCATTCACTAAAAAACTTGTACAAAGTTACATTATGCATCAGTATTAGATGATCTTTTTTTTTTTTTTATCTATATCTTATTTGTATATTATCTACATTTGTATTTGATCTATAAGGTTTGTTTATAAGTAAAAATATCTATTTTTTATCTGTATCTATTTTTGATAAATAGTATGATGAAAACATACATGAAACAAATATCAAACTAATAAACTAAACACACCACTATTAGTGCAAACATAACTTGGAAATTAGCTAAGTTTGAGTAATAGATAAAGATCTGTACGAATCACATGGAATTCTAAGTAAAGCTTTTGTTTTGCAATGCCTATAATATTTTTGGCCATTCATTTTTAAGTAGTCTACAAATATGTATCTCAAACTCTTTGCTACATTTGTGTAAATTCCCATAAAGTGATATAGCATTGATAGTCTCTCTTTTTTTCTTTCTTTTTTTTTTTTTTTAACTGATACCTTGTGAATGAACTGAATCACAAACTGCATCGTTTTAAAAAGGACTGAAATTCTGATTCATTTTGATATATATATAGATAGGTCAAGCCTTACTAAGGATGATTGTAAGAAAGCATTGGTGAACTCCAATTAATAAAAAATTTCAGACAAATGAATGAATGATTTAAAATAATATGGTCAAGACCCATTAAAGTTTTTTTTTTCTTTTTTTTTTTTGGCCATCAAATAAAGTAATTATGCTACTTTTTTTTTCATTGTCATTATTATCTGTTTAATTACTGTTATTTGCCAAAGAAATTACCAAAAAAGGGGAAGTTAAAATATATAGGGACATACAATTGTTAATTATCTAACTCACAAAATCCATTTTTCATAGATCTAAAAGTTCAAATTCCCTTTTCCCTTTCCATACAACACTAATTTGAATTGTTAGCTCAGACTTTAGGGGTGGCTACACATTTTCACCTTTTTCCTCACAATAAATTCACAAATCTGCTATTGCTATTAATATTTATAATTTAGGATTTAGAATTATATTTTATCATAACCATCATTATCAACCATTGACGTCACAATACCATCGCCACAAGTTCATTATACTACAAATCTAGTTAGATTGAAGATTACAGGAGTCAACAAACATTAGTTTGTTGGTTGTATATTAGAATTAGTAGATTTTTTAAAATGTATTTGGTATTTTTCTTTTTCTCATTGCCATCCCTTGTGTAGAATTATACTACTGCTTATGTGAGATTTATTTAATTGTCAATCATGTGTGTTTTCTATTTTTAGAAGAATTTGTATTGTTTTAAAAATATTTTGATCTTTGAAGAGATGCGCCTTTTATTTAATCGGTTTTTTATTCCAACTTTTTGTTAGTTGGATTTCTTGTGTCAGTCCTTTTGATTGATGTAATTTTAATCCATTCGGTGAGATTCAATTTTTCGGGAGGAAAAAAATGGAAAATATATGGAGGGATTTATGGAAGAAAAATATCATAACTTTGTTTAAAATTTGTAATATCAATGTATTACGAAGTTCAATATGAAATAATGCCACTGATTCAGGAGAGTTAGACTTTTTTAACAGTATATGGATCCGAATGTCAAGATAGAAAATCATTTTGAAGAGGAATTCACAAAAACATATAACATCATAAATAGAAGGAAAGCAACGCTGCATAAAAAAATACATATATCCTCATATATTTGTGTGTGTAAAGAGAGATTTTACAAATCTGAGGAAACTTTATTACTTAAAGGATGGTTCGGAAAAATAAGTGAGGTTATTAAAAGAGGGGGTGGTGTTGTTGGTTGCGTGGGCCGGGGAATTACGTTGATTTAGAAATGATACGACATTTTGAAAGAAAATTACAAAAATTTGCATTTTACAAAACTTTAAAGAATTTGATGAAATTTGAGATTTGTGAAATAATAGCAGAGTTCTAGTGGGATTTTCAGTTTTTTGGCCTTATCCTTAATTTTGACGAGACTGATTTTGTCATTATTTAATGGCTCACACTATACTCAGTCGTGATCGAACTATTAAAATAGTTAATATTCTAATTACTATATTTATTTTAACGGTTAGATAGTTAAGTAGTCGTTCTGTAGGAGTCTTCAAAAATAAATAAAAAGAAAAAGAAAAAAAATGTACATTCGAAAGAAAAGTAGGTAGGCATAAAATAATTATGGGATAATACTATAATTTGTACCTAAATTTTGATAAAAGGGTTAATGAGAAAAATAATACTTGATTCAATTTGCTTCAGGTATGAAAGATTTTTTATTAAAATATCAAAATTGTCAAAATCAAACTTTAGGTATGAAAAAAGTTATACGAAAACTTGATTCAAGTATCAAATTGTTAAAATGAAACTTTAGGTATCTGATTGAATATTTTATGAAAGTTCAAGTATAATTTTTTACATTATCTCTTGATAAAGTAGGGGAAAATGCAAAACCTCCCGCTAAACTTTAGAGATGGCGCGGATTGATTCCCTGAACTTTAAAAATGTGGTTTTTGACTCATGAACTATAAACAATTTGCAAATAAGGATATCCTGTTCTTTTTCTTTCCTTTTTTCCCTACAATCTGTACAATTCAAAAAAAAAAAAAAAAACTGGAAGAATAAATTTTATACTTTTTTGATAGGAAAATACAAAATATACTTAATTGCAAATTTTTATAATTTAGTAGTCAAAAACCACACTTTTAATGTTGATGGGTTAATCCGTACCACTCCTAAAGTTTGTGAATGTTTTTGCATTAGTTGATAAAATATGCAATTGGATATTTGAATTTTGAAAATTGATCAATTTGGTACCTTAACTTTGAAATTGATCAATTTAATATTTAAAAGAACTGGACAATGTATTATTGGTATGAATGAAATGTTCTTTCAATTACTAAATTGATCAATTTTAAAGTTTATGTACTAAATTGATCAATTTTTAACTTGAACTATCTAATTATATTTTATCAATATTAAGGTATAATTCATGATATTAACTCATCAATTATTGACAAGAAGAGACAAAGATCAACATATGGCTCAACATTCCATATAGAAGAGGAATATCCTATTTGTTAAAAGATTATTGGTTGATAAAGAGGTCGGCATGATGTGGCTCTTGAACCAGACTAGCATTTTTTCAAATAGTGGAATCAAAAAAGTAGTAGCACTACACCAAAAACTACCTAAGGCAACACAAAAATTGCAACATGCAAAGTGATTGTTGCTTAAAAATATTAATTGTATCGATTTACTTATAATGTTGCTAAAATAGTTACTTAAATGCAACACATTTAAGCAACAATGTAACAATTGTTGCTTTGATTACTTTAATGCAACATTATGGTAACAAATATATTTTGTTGCTAATGATTTTTAAATAAATGCAACAATTTATATAAGTTGTTACCATAACTAATTGAGTTTTAGTGACAATTTATAAAGGTGTTGCTTTATAGCATAAGAACATGAAACTATATGAAAAAATTGTTGCTATAATGGTGCAACCAATTAAAATTGTTACAATATTAATCATAATATGCAATATTAACTTAATTATGACATTAACGAAGAAATTTTTAGATAATAACTACTACTAACTCAACACTTTTTATATTACAAAAAAGTTCTTTTAAATACAAAACAACTTAATATATTTGAACCCATAGAAGTTCTATTTCCTATACTTCTCCAATGTTTCTGATTATATTGTGTGAAATATTGAAATCTATCTTATTATATTAAAATCTATCTAATTTATTGAACTTCTTATTTTGGTTTAAGTTTCACAAATTTTATAATTCTTATCATCTTGCAAATATTTCATATTAAGAATTAATCAAAATAGTTGCACTAATATAATATAATACATCATATCATATTTTTAAAATTAAGGTATAATAAATATATAATCATAATATATACATTTATATAACATAAATTATGCTACTCTGTAGCACAAATATGTTATTGCAATATACTTTTCATACAAAATTTTTGCATACAGATAATATGATGTATAACGCATGTTATATATTATATTATATTTCACTCATTAAAATAACCAATAACATAGACATAATGTTATGCATCACATATTATAATGTATATATATTTACAATCACATGTATGCATATAAAATATATATATAACATATATAAACTTTGTGGTTGTGACCAATAATTATAATAGATATAAATTGTAATATATATATAATATATTATAGATATTATACATATTATAATATGCATTAAGTATATAAATTGCTATTAAATATATATTATAATATATATAATACATAATTAGTAGTAGTTGTCATAACTAATAAATTATTATATAACATAATTATATTATATATAAATTATACACTTTATCCAATTGTCGATTGTCGATTGTCGAAATACATCAAATCGTTAAAATTTAGAAGGAGAAAAAAAATGAGAGGGAGAGTGTGAGGGAAGAAGAAGATGACAATTTATATATGTTATAAAAGAATGGAAAATTCTATAATCCTGATGACTGGTCTATCATATTATTGAACGATATAGATCTATTTTAATCATGATCAAAGTCGTTAAATGTTTTACAATAATTTTTTTAATAATTGATATATTTATATTTATAACATTAGGGTTGGTACTGTCCCATCGTAGGACCGTAGAATTTGTTAGGGAATTAATCTTATTTGTTATATTTTAAAATTGAGGAAAGAGAATTTTAAATGATCATCATTGATGAAGGATGGATAACTTCAGATGCTCTTTTATTGATTTTTTTCTTTTTTTTTCAATTAAAAGCTAAAATTAAGTGTATAGTTCCACAAAATTTGCCAAAGATAATATAATTGAAACTTATCTAATTTTATAAATTTCAATTATGTAGATATTGTACTGCTATAAATTTTATGACAATTTGTATTGAGTAATAAATTGAAACAAGGAAATCTAATATATGAAAAGTCTTTAAAATAGAGGTTATTTTCATAATTAATCAATAGAGTTTAATATACTAGCAGTAATGTACCCTATTGCTTGTGCAGATGATAAATATAAGTGTTAAACATATTACTCTCTTTTTTACTAATCATTATTGTTTAGTCATATAAGATAAAAATGAGAAAAATTGATAGTAATGGAAATTTTTTTTAAAAATTTGTCATATTAAGCAATATATGGCCACACATGCATATTTATTTGGGTATATATTTTGTAAAATTTAACGGTTATTGATCCATTTTGTAAAATTATAAATAAATACATATATAAAACACTAATAATAATATTTATTTATTATAACACTGCTTAAATGATTAATAATTCCACATACATTACATATTAAAAAAAAATTATGTATAATAAAAAACATATGCGTTAATGTAATTTACAGAAATAAAAGTGAAAGGAAAAAAGAGAATGAGATTAACTTCTATATGCAATTTCTTTGGTAGTTAGATAATTAAAATGTGTAAGAACCCGCTATCACCCCTATATTTGAAATAGGTGATAACAGTTCCCCAACCACATATAACCTATAAGATTATATGTAAGGTTGTCTGAAATAATTGTTTGAGGAATTATTTATCTAATTCCATATAGATAATATAATAGAAATCATAATTTTGTAAACCTTAAACAAAATTACACTACTTCACTACCAACATATTTTGCAAAAGAAGCAACTTAAGTCCTACATAACTAAGTACATATATATATATATATATATATATTACATCCAAAGGCTTCTTACAAGCCTTAACAAAATTTTCAAAACATAACTCAAACTAAAACTTTAGTTATATTATCAACAAAAGAAATCACATCTAGTCTATTACAATTATAGGGTTCCATTGAGTATATGGTTAACTTTAATCCTCCAAATCATCAAGAAAATCTTCAAAGTCAGTTCCATACCCCATACTCACATAGAACTCATCGGAGTCATCACCTGAAATGGATAAAATATGAGCTAAAGGCCCAGTACACAAGTAACGAATACAAATGCAAAATGAGTCACACATTCTTAGACTAAATGCATTATGCAACAATCAATTGTTTATTGTTCAATCTTTAATTAGTAAAACAACACGGGAGTATTCAAACTCTAGACAACAGGGATCTAGTATCACGTCCGCCTCCCTGAGTGGTCCCCACTGTTCATACAGACTAGGCAGCCCCACCTTCCAGCGTAGCCCGTAATACTAGGGGTTCCTGAGTAACGCATCGCGATGCTTAGGGGTTTGATATGAGTAGCGCGGATACTCATATCTCCTAAATAATTCTATCTATTAACGAGAAAGTACCTACCCCCAATCTGGGCAGGGTGCCGCTCTTTGAACCAGATTCAATGGCAAACAAGGAAAAATCAACACTCATCAATTAATGAGATTGTCTTAAGTTAAAGTAATTTGGTTTGATGCCTACCCTAGCAAGGAAACAAGCAAGTTACTGTGTACCCGTACTAGTTCGAGAATCAATGGAAATAACCGAAAGGGGATCAATCACTGTAAAAAGAAGTAATTATAAACTCACACTTAGTTTAAGCATAATATCAACTAATCTCATACTTAACCATTCAAGTAAATTCAAATAAGTTATCACAAGATCTTAAAACAAGCAAAGGAAATCATATATACAATATAACTAGTTTTAGCTTAACACTCATAGACAACCAATAATTTGTTAAATCTACAAATAGACTTAAATCAATCATCATAACACATCAATTATCATATATCTATCTCATTTTAGTCCAAAAATCCATTTGTTAAAGCAAATACACATAAAACAAAAAAAACAAATTTTTAACTTTGTTTGGAAAACATATCAACTGGAAAGAAGTGAAATTTAAGCACTGATAATTTTATAATTTGGAAAAACTCAAAACATAAAAGTTGTAGATCTCTTTTTAATCTTTCCAATGCAACTTGAATCATCTCAAATGGAGGTTGGATGAAAAAGTTACGGGCAAAATATGAAAAGGCTACGAAACTGGGAAAAATTACAAAACCAACACCGGTGCTCAACGCCGGCGGCGTACTTATTCAAATTTGCTAGCGTTAGAGGTTAAGCATTCTGGTCACCGAGTGACCAGCGTAAACTTCAACACCGGCAGCGTACTTTGCCGGCGTAGACTTTGTAACAAGTTACGAAAATTCTTTTGAACTCTCCTGTTTTTCGTGTTAAATTTACACTTCCAAAATTTCCTTAAACTCATGCCAAGTTTCCCAAATCTTGTTATATGATCAATATAACATTCAAACAACATTAACTTTAACTCTAAACATCAAACACTCCACCATCCATATCATTCACTAATCATACTTCAAACCCCAAATCCACAACATTCATCATCTAATCATTCAACCACATGTGTTTCCAACACTTCCAAACTCATAACTACACATATACTAACTTCACTATCCCCATAACACCTCTTATACAACCAACAAAATATATGAATCATCAAACACAAGCTTAAGTTCAACCCTATCATCAAGAACTTCACATATGCATAAATTCAAAACAAGAAATCATACCTACCAAGTAAGCTTTAGGCATTGGTTTAATGATTCATGAGCAAGTTTTTAGGGTAGAAATGGTGAAAAATGAAGTGCTTCACTATATACTACCATGAGAGAGCTTTTAGGAGGAATAAGAGAGTGTTTTGAGCTTTGAAAGAGGGTTTCTTTTTTTTTTTTTTTATCTGGAAATTTTTGGCCGAATTTTGCATTGTTTGGGGTTGATAATATCCCTTGCGTTGACTTTTGAGGCATGTAAGATTAAGAAGTTAATGACTTAACTTTTGGCTAATTAATGAAGTTGTCTTAAGGCATTAATGATAGTTTATAAGCTTGAAACAAATGCATGCATTTATTTACTTATTTTAACACATTTCAAACATAATTCATGCATGTTAATGCAATTTAAATTTTATGAACTAAATGTTTAATAAATTTTAGAGTATTTCAATATTTTAACACAACAATAAAACACATAATTTATCATGAACATAAATCATATTCAACACATACAAAAGCATGTATAAATTCAATAACACACATATAAAATATAAGTTGAGAATTTCATGATTATTTCAAAATGAAATCATTATTGGGTAGGCATATAAAATAAATATAAGTGAAAAACTGATCAAAACGGTAAATTTTTGAAAATCATATCATATAACATGTAGTTGTAATAGACACTCACGTGTATTTATTTAGTTTGTTTTTCATAAATTCATAAAACAATAAATAAAACACTTAAAATAATATTTATTTATTATAACATTACATAAATATCACGAAATTACATTCAATTCATAATGAAAGTCAAAAACTACAATAATGTAGGGGGATAAATTAAAAAAAAAGTGAGTAGATGCATATTAGAACAAAAAGTAGTTTTTTAGGAAGTAAAAAAAGAATGGAATTAACTTATATTATTTATGTATTTATTTATTTATTTTTGCAATTATACATGGCAGTTAGATAATTGAGAGGGAAGAGATTATCTATGCTATACAAAATTTCAAATATTCAAAAATGTAGAGAGGTGAGAAGATGAGCAAAAGTAAAGAAAGACACATAAGTTTTATGAAAGAAACAATTATTTATAAATGAGTTACAATTTTTGCATTATATAATCTGAATACTGTAATTTGAAGGGTTGACATCCTTTATAAGCAATACATTATTTTATATATAAGTTAGAGAAATGACATGGAATATATATATATATATTAGTAATTAAATAATAGTTAACTACACCATACTTATAATTATTATAAAGATACATTATTAAATTGTTAATTGTTATAGGTTTTTAGGTGAGTGTTTTATCTTTTTAGTTACAACATTAAATTAAATAGATATGCAATCTGTTTAATGCTAAATTTTAAGACTAAGGTGATTTTGTCATAATTTTAATGTAATGACAATATTTTTATAAGAAAATCATTATTTTATCATTGTGGATAATTTGATTCATACAATTCAATTATCATTATACTATAGAGTTGAAGAAGATAAACATCTGAAAATTTCATGATATGCATCTCTATACTAAATCAAATTCAAATTCCACAATGCTGATCACTACAATTGAAAAAATATCCATGCATTGGATTGTGAATATTTGAAAGATTACATTAAAGATAATTATAGATTTTAGATACACTTGAAAACATTGGTGAATATTTGAAAGATAACATTAAAGATAATTGTAGATTTTAGATGGATTTAGTATAATAAACTAATTGTATGAAAACCCTAAACTTAAAAAAAATAAGAATGGTTGTATTAAGTGTAGGTGCTAATATTTGAAATATATTTTTATCAGATATTTATAAGATTAACATACAATTTATAGTTATGTAAAATCATTATGGTCGTCATGTAATCTTAGCTTTAATTGGCCATTATATATGAATATTTGAAAAGATATATGAATAATGATTTTTGCTTCTTTACATAGTTGAAAACAAATTATTCAACAAATCCTAACAAAGAGAGGCTAACAAAATTTATATACATTCATTCTCATTTTATATTTTTCTTTACCTATTTTCAACTAGAAATACTCACAGTGTTGATTGTGAAAATTCATTTTAAATTATGGATAAAAGCTGGATTTTTGAATCAAATCAAGTTCAACATACATCAAAGGAGTTGGAAATTTTTGGATTTTGCCTTTTCCTCTAATGCAACCATAGGGAACGAAATCCTCTGTCCTTGTTCAAGATGCAATAACAATAACTGGTTAAGAGAAATGATGTTTTAGAACATCTGATCTTGAAGGTTTTGATACAACATATACAGATTGGATTTTTCATGGGGAAGATTTATCATCATCACAAAGTAATAGCAATGAATTTGATAGAGATGAAAGAGATGCATTTGATGATATGCATGGATCAACTCATGATACTTTTGTTGCAAATGAACCTGATGATGGAGTTTCAGATGGGCCTGATGCAAATACTATGAAGTTCTTTAATCTACTTGAAGAAGCTGATGAAGAATTATATCCTGGATGTGAGAAATTTGCAAAACTTTCTTTTACTATTTGCTTGTACCTTTAAAATGTCTTCATGGAATGAGTAATGCATGTTTTGATGCTCTTATGAAAGAGTTACATGAAGCATTTCCACAAGCGAAGCTTCCTAAATCTTTTAACCATGCTAAGAACATGGTTAAAGACCTTAGACTTGGTTATAAGAAAATACATGCATGTCCAAATGATTGCATCATATACTGGAAGAAGATGAGAGTAGAGATTTTTGTCGAGTATGTGGTATATCTGTTGGAAAGAAAGTTGTAATTTAAGTACAAATGATGATGGCAACGATGCCTTAGGTAAGAAAACTAAGATTCCAAGCAAGGTTTTAAGGCACTTTCCCCTGATCCCAAGATTGCAAAGATTGTTCATGTCTTCAAAGACAGCTAATTTTATGAGACGGCATAAGAATGAGAGAATTAGTGATGGAAAGTTAAGATACCCAGCTGATGGAGAGGCATGGAAAGATTTTTACTTAACTTACCCTGAGTTTGCTTTAGATTCTCGTAATGTGAGGCTTGCTTTAACATCTGATGGTTTTAATCCTTTTAGAACCATGAGTGTTTCTCATAGCACATAGCCTGTAGTGTTAATGACATATAATTTACCGCCATGGATGTGTATGAAATCTGAGTATTTTATGCTATCCTTACTCGTACCTGGCCCCCACTCCCCCGGAAATAATATTGACATATATTTGCAACCATTAATTGAAGAGCTAAAAGTGTTATGGTCTTTTGGAGTTTCTACATATGATGCAATAAGCAATCAAATGTTTAAAATGCGTGCTGCTCTACTATGGACAATCAGTGACTTTCTTGGCTATGCAATGTTATCTGGGTGGAGTACAAAAGGGAAATTCACATGTCCCTCCTGTAATTATGAGACATGGTACTGATATCTACACTATAGTAGAAAAGGGTGTTACATGGGTCATCGTAGATTTTTGGATTTCAACCATCCATAGCGTCGTGATAAAAGTTCATTTGATGGAACCATTGAAAATAGGGCTGCACCAGAGCCTCTCTCAAGACCAGCAGCACTTCATAATGTGCAAAATTTTCCAAATAACTTGGAGAAGAGACAAATTGTTGTTAGACATAATGAACCGTGGAGGAAAAAGTCTATATTTTTTGAGTTACCTTATTGGCAGTACAACAAAATACATCACAATCTTGATGTAATGCATATAGAGAAAAATATTTGTGATAACATATTATGTACATTGCTTGATGTTCTCGGAAAAACAAAAGATCATGCAAATGCTCGTTTAGATTTAATGGATATGGGTATAAGAAAGAAGTTACAACCAAAGGCTTGTGATAGCTCAAAAAAGACTATGTTTCCTAAAGCATGCTTTTCAATGACTAAGGAAGAGAATGATGTCTTTTGTAAAGTTTTCAAAGAGGTGAAACTTCCCAATGGATCAGCATCAAACATCTCGAGATGTATTAATCTTAAGGAAAAGAAAATTTTCGAGTATAAAAGTCATGATGCACATTTCATCATGCATTATCTTCTTCAGGTTGCTGCTATAAGGACAGTTCCAAAACATGTAGCAGTTGCTTTAATTAGGTTAGGGTCTTTCTTTAGATGCTTATGCAACAAGGTTATCAAATTAGAAGATGTTCATCGCTTGCAGTCTGAAATCTCAAAAACACTTTGCTAACTTGAGAGGATCTTCCTACCAAGCTTCTTTGATATAATAGTTCATCTACCAATCCATTTAGCAAAAGAAACTTTACTTGGTGGTCCAGTACATTATTGGTGGATGTCTCCAGTAGAGTGATATTTGTGTAAATTAAAATCATATGTTCGAAATAGAAGTCACCCAGAGGGATCGATTGCTGAAGGATACCTAGTAGAAGCGTGTTTAACATTTTGCTCAAGATAATTGCATGATAGTTGCACTACTAGGTTTAATAAGGTTTTAAGGAATCAACAATCTACAAGTGCACCAGCAGATGAAAAGCATCCGATATTTCCTTTGGTGGGTCATCCAATATGGGGAAAGAAAAATAAGAAAGGGAAGATAATTGAAGTAGAAGAGATATCTTTAGATCAAGCTCATCGTTTCATCCTATTCAATTGTGATGGAGTTCAAGAATTCATCAAGTGAGTCAATATATTTTTAATATTAAGTTTTTTGTTTCATTTTATTTAATGTCTAATAATTTTGCATTGTATTAAAATATTTCAATGTAGTGAGCACCAGAATATAGTTTCCAATGTACATGGAAGAAGAAAGCACAAATGGAAAAATGCACAATCTCATATGAATGATTTTGCTAAATGGTTTAAGACTCGTGTTGAGAATGATGATAATGTTCTTGATTATATTAGAGAATTGGCAAGAGGCCCAAGCAATATTGCATGTACTTTTTCTGGCTATATCATCAATGGATTTAGGTTTCACACTAGAAAACGTGATGCGAATTGTAAAACACAGAATAGTGGAGTTAGTTTGTCTGCTTTAACATCAAGTTACGCAAGTTCAAAGGATCAAAATCCAATTGTTGCCAATGTGACTTACTATGGTGCCATTGATCAAATTATACAGTTGGATTATTATGGAAGTTTTAAGATCATCTTATTCAAATGTGCTTGGTTCAAAGCAGAACAAGATGATTTTGGATTGACACGAGTTAACTTTAACAGATTGATTTACCAAGATGATTCTTTTGTTATGGCTTCTCAAGTGCAACAAGTATTTTATGTGCAAGATCCTTTAGATATTGACTGGCACTTTGTTATGATGGTCCCCAAAAATTTATCTTTTATAGTGAAGATTCTACTTCAGTAGATAATTCTAAAGATTCAAGCAATATCAGGTTGGAACAAATGTTGGAATTTGCAGATGATTTTGATTTGTCTATTGATAAGCCTCTGGATGAACTATGTGCTCACACTAATACAAATGAGGAAGAAAATAACAATGAAGATGTAGAAGAACTTGAAGCAACAGAAGAAGAAGATATTGGTGATAATGATTTAGATTTTATGAACTAGTGTAATTTTATTTTTTTTCCCTATTTATTGATATAGCTTTTAACATCTAATATAATAATATATTACTGCACAAGTTTTATATTTTTTTGTATTTTAGCTTTTTCAAATATTACGTCTCTTTAATCATGAGAATATATAACATCAGTCTCTTCCGTACTTATAGGTAGTAGTATTCCTATTAGGATACTAAAATTCATATTTTTTTTTCAAAGAATGTAATTGCACCTTATTTGTATAAATTAATATCAATAAATTGATGTGCAGCACTTCTATTGATTTTTTTCCCTTTTTACCATGGGTACAATAAATGTTGTATTAAATAATATTAATAAACTTTTTTGTAATATTCATCTACCATATTAAAGAACAAAAAAACTTTTTTGATTTCTTATATCCTTTTAATATGAACTTAATTTTTAAAGGTATGTAAAATTAATTAATATCTCTTATGTAATTAGAAAATTACATCATCCCACTATTTACATTTAAGATAAGGAAAATTTGTCAATTTAGAAAAATTTCTATAATTCTCACTAATAAAAATGGTAGAAATATTTTATACATAACTTTTTATAGCTTTTCATAGAAATCTTCATTTATAATTACATTCTAATGTTGTATCAAGAGATCAATTTTGGGTTTTATAGTTTCATTGATTTGCAATTAGGTTTTTATAAATTTTGGTTTGTCATATTTTCACACACATAATTGTGATTTTTTTATATCTACTCATTCTAACTTTGGTCACATAACAAAAGCAAAGGTATATAATATTTTTATTAAATTAATACATAAGTATCATATTAAAATATTTATCTAATGGCATACAGGTTATGACTACATTTTTAGATGGTAGTCACCAATAAAAAAGAGGTAAAATATTATTTTTTCTTTTCATTTATTCATTTTATTGTTATAACAATTAATGCAGAAAAGTTAAAAAAACAAAAAGAAACAAGAGTAGCTAATTTATTACCTGTGCTGAAAAGGGAAATAGTGCATCAATTGCCGCGCGCGCGACATTATTGTGATCAGTTGAATCCAATCCATGATGAACGTGAAAATAGGGATACATACACATCCACTCTCATTCTTTTCAACTTTCAACATTATACGGGACTCAATTATTATCATCTTTGTGCATTCCGTATCTGTAAGTTACTTTCCTCCCTTTCATTATTTTAACGTGAACTATCCATATCTTATTCATCTCATCTGTTATTTGTAGATTCATCAAATCCTGCTCATACTATGCCATAAATAGCCTAAAGCAACAACAATATTAGTTGCTTTTACCTTTAAATTTGTTGCCTAAACACATAAGTAACGAAATTTCCTCCGTTGTATTAAGTGCTCATTGCTTTTAATAAAAGGCATCGAATTTTTTACTAAATGCAACATAATATAGGTGTTACCTAACAAAATTGGAAACACAAAATTAATAATAATGCAAATTGCTTGAAAGCAACGATGATGTAATGTTAGTGCAACACCTTAATTGAGCAAAGGTAACATTGTTAATGATTTAGCAACTAATTAAAATTATTGCAACTCAATATTTTGGTTTTGCATCAATTTTTAATGGCATAAGAATCAATATTTTTTTACATTATAAGTAACACTATTCCTATTGATGCAACTTAAATCTAAAAGATCTTTTATTTTTCTTTTGGACATTACTGTACTTTGACTTTGTTGATACATTAATAATATTGATATTTAAAATGCACATAACTAAAAATAATTACATCAAATGTTACAAGAATATAAATAGTTACATCCTTAAAATATCTCTAGCAAATAAAATGATCACAAATGTCACTCGATATTCAAATCTATAATAAGTGTAGAATCTATTGGGAAACTATATCTTGAATCAATGCTCCATCATTTTCTAATCCTTGCACATTTTCTTCATTTTCTTTATCCTGACAATAATCCTGCATAAAAGGAAAAAAAGAAAAGAAACAAAGGTGAAATACCCTACAAAGTAAATATAATCCATTTGTAATGAAAAAGATGATGAATAGTTAATTTATTACTTGTTTATGAGAGAGATAATACATATATATAACAATTTATATTAATCTTATATAAGTTTAGTGCTATCTACTACAATGATATATATAACAAGTAATTTTAGTTGCATTACAATCAAACCATTCACATATATCCAACGACATAATATATTTAATGTAAAAACATACAATACTTAAAAGGTACCTGATTAGACTCAGAAATTCTTAAACTTGTAGAGTCTTTTGGTGGAGTGGGAAGGTGTAAAAGATCAAGCAATTGTGGAGGAATAACTAACCTGGATTACTTTGTACTAAAAGACTAAGCTGATTGAAACTTCTCAAATCTATCATCGATGTCATCTCCTTGTGAATTTTTTTTACTGCCACTTTCTGCTACTTCTTTCAAACTCTTTTTAGTGACACCTCTCCCAAAAAATTGCATTCGTGATGCTCTTGCTCGCCCATTACTTCAACAAATTCTTTCTCTCTCTCGGGATATTCTTGGACTCTCGACTGTATTTCTTCAAATCGTAACTATATTTGCAAACAACAGAAATTTTTTCTAGATAAAGAAGTGTAGAATTTCAATAAAATATTAAATACGACAAATAAATGAAAGTATTATGAAATTCATTTATAAGAAAAGCAACATCAAGCTACTTATAGTCTTTATACTTATGTCCCTAAAAACATAAAGTTATGCGGAAAAAATGAAGGTATATTAAAGGGCACTAACAAAGCAACATAATCAAGGAAAGACATTAATGTAGATCTTAAAAAAGCTAAATAAGGAAAATAATATATTCTATATCTTCTTATAATTTATAATCTTTTCAATTACACATACACATATTATAAATTATAGAGAGAGTCAATGGACACACAAGTGCCTATATAACATTGCAACATCTTATTAACTAAAATAAATAAAAAAGCAATTTCCCTTAAGAGATATGATTTTATATGTTTTGTTATTATAATTTTAGGCCTAAAAGTCTTATTATACAAAAAGTTAGTGCTTTTAAATTAAAAGAAGTGTGTAGATGTTATAAAAAGTTAACTATCTAATGCATGCTATTTTTCCTTCTAGTTTTATTGCGAATTAAATGACATAAAGAAGCCAGAGATGAGACAATTCTCTCATATTATCAATATGCCCTCATGAAAATACTAATTTTAATAGATGATGGATATCTTCCCATATTTTCTTTAGGACACAGTTGTTATTTTACTTGTTGGACTACCTACATTACATTCTTTGGAAAATCCCAATAGTTAGAAAAAATTAGATTAGGACTCTGACAATGAATTTATCACATCTTTTAAACCAATGAATAGGAGAAAAATGCGATTAGCTATTTAAGGAAAGAAATACATATAACTGCTATAAGATTAGACACATACAAAAAAGAAAAAAAAAACATAATTACTAATATTTTCTAAATTGATAATTATATATATGTTTCATGGGCATTCGATTATCATAACAAGATATTTTTCTCTTATTAACATGAAGCACCATCTCAATGTTGAATTCTAAATTCATTTTGAGATTTTACTTACAATCTTTTGCGCAGTATCTTCATCAAGTGCTACTTTTCCTCTTGGTCTTCGAGTCTCAAGGAACATCTCAATACTCGATGGTTCTTCTTTATTCCCCTTATTGGCCATCTAAAAATGAAAAAAAAATTATAAATCTTATACTATATTTACATATAAAAAGCAAAGTACATTACACTAAGTCATTATTTTGAAATGTATAACTTAATTAATTATATTGTTTAATATAACCATTATTTATTTAAGAATGCAATCACCATATCGTGAAACATAATGTATATTCTTGTATATAAATGAAAAAAAAAACCTCACCAATTCTTCTCTAACCCTTGCAAAGCTTTTCGGACCAACTCTATGAGCATTTTTTAGCTTTTGACGATTCTCCTTGTTTTTCCTGCTAATATCCTACAATTTTGAAAATAATGAATATATGTTAAACTAGGCTATCATATTTGAAATACAAAACAAGTTTTTACCTTGACTTCTTCCTTCTCCCAATATTGAAGTAATGTTGTGAAATGGTCTAAAGGGATATTAGGGGTCGATTTTGTACTCTTTCTACAAAGCTTTGTACTTAGTCAAGTACCTTTTTTTCAATCTTGATTTATATACTCTCCATGAAGCAGCAATGGTATTAAATACCCATTTCTTAGCACCATTTGGAATGATATACTTGTCCTGCAAACAATTAAAATGAGTTACCAAGTGACTTTATAATCAGTTTATACACACAAAAGAGAGTATTCAAGTAAACCTACATTTACATATTTCCACAACTATTCTTTTTCTTTTTGTGGAAATTTGGTCCAATTTTCAATTGTGAGCGGAATAAACTTTGAGTTACGAGCTATTGAACCGAGAAACCGACTAAAGTCATTACATATTTTCCTATCACCAATAGGTTGTCCTTTGTTATTGATAGTAATAGTCTCACGCTCTTCTAGTCCTCGGGCATGAATATGCTTATATTTGGAGGGACCTCTTGTATTTTTCTTAGAAGAACCTGAAACAAATTAGTAGCTATATATTAAACAAAAAAAAAAAGAAACTAATATATAATATTTACGAAGCCTACTATGTGTATTAATAAGTTTTATATTGGGTAACTAAAATCATAAAGACAAATACTTGCCTTCATTTGCAACTTGGGCTTCATTTGTAATAGTATGGGTTTTCACTTTCATACTCTTCTTGAAGAATCATTGCTTCTGTATTTTCTTCCTAATCCCATCACTTTCCGATTCTGTATCAAAATTACTTTCCTCATCTTCAGGATACCAATCCTCATCACTATCTTCTAGATTAGCATTTTGTGTTGATTTTCCTTTATCTCTATGAAATTGTGGCACTACAACTTTTCTTGAATATGATGTGGGAAGATAGTTTTGTAATACCTTCCTTGATTTCTTAAAAAACAGCCTCTTGTTAGGAGAGGTTAGTGCCTTGTAAATTGAACAAGTTGATTTCAATGCACTTGTCTTCTCTAAGGAACTTCTATGTATGTTTCGAACCATGGTTCTAGCAATCTTATCATTCTTGTCCCTTGCTTGTAAATCTTTTACTTTCCTTTGTGCCTTCTTAGCATTTGCAAGCAATAGGGTTTCCTTCATCTTTAAAAAAAATAAAAATAAAATAAAGCACATTATATATGAAATAAGAAACCATAAAGTGTTGATTAATTGTCTTATATCCTTCATGTAAACAAATTCCATATGCTGCAATATTCACTTTGAAATCACATAATTTGTAATTTATGCAAATATTGTATCAAAACAAAAGTAACATTAGTAAAAGAGTTAGACTAGACCTAATATTGATCAAGCCAAACTAATGTAGATATTTAATAACAACATTTTTTAGTATCTGCATTACTTAATTTATGAAAATATATATTATTGAGGCATCTCACAATTTTTTTTTTTTATCAATACCTATAAACATAAAAAGCCTACAATAAATGGATCTTTTTCTTATGTAATTGTTAGATAAAAAATACAAAGTACCGTTGTCATACTTTGTAAATGCATAAAGGTTTTTATAAGTATTAGCATAAAGATTAATTTTCTACTTAAATTCTCCTATGCCACCACAAAGATTGAGAAACAACTCATATCTTTATTAAAATTTTAAATGATGCCATGTTAAAAAGTAAATGAAAGTAATAAAAATTGATAAAATTGAATTCATTTTTCTTAAAGGATATATCTAAATGCATTTTATGTAATTATTTGGTATTAGCATATGACCGAGGGAAATTTATTGGTATAGATAGTTTTATCCATGTATGAAATGATGAAAATTTAGGTATATGTACACGAATAAAACATGCATTGTGTCTTACTAATTTTGTTTGTTTTAATTTCTTGTATGTATTATGAATCATTTTTCTCCAGGAAATGAGCCTTGCACCATGTAACATACCAATTATATATAATATACTTGTACTTTCTAATTTAATATGAAAACATTATGGTTAATTATCATTAAGAACTTGCTATAATGCTAAAAGGAAATAATAATAATTTAGCATTTAAAAAATAATGATATAAGTTAATTAATATTGCATCTCATACTAATGATTTGAAGACATGCTAATTTCCCATGCGTGGTAGATATATCTTTTTTCCATTAAAACTCGATACATCTTTCATTAATGCGTGCTATTAGTACTCAAGCCTACAACATATATACTACTATCCACATATAAAATAGACAAAATCGATCAACGATAATGATTGGGGGAGATCCAATTAGTAAAAACAACGAAAAGTTCATTGTTATGTGGAAACGGTACGACATGTAGATAATATTATTTAATTTTCCAAATTTAAATAAAAGAAATGAACCTAATCATAGAACATAATCAAATAATTTGTGATAAAGTGAGAGAATACCTTGTTAAGCAAAACAACTTTTTTGTGCACTAGAAGGGAAAAAAATCAGTTGTGATGGTAAATAACGATTGCTTTTAAATAATTACTGCAGCTATCAACTTAACAACATTACTTTAGTAATAATCTATTTTGGAAATTTTATGGTTATACATTTTTTTTCTAATAGTTCAATGCTGTTATTTTTTTTAACCGCTCATATCCAGACCTAAAGTGACCGCACTATTAAATTACCGAATATATCAAATACTATATTATTTTAATAGTTAAATTAGTAAATTTAATAATCGAGACTTTAGAAGTTATACCTATTCAACAAGTTTTTTCTTACTTCAATAATAGCGGCTGGAATGCTTGAAACACTTTTAAAATTTGTAATATTAAAAATCAGTGTAATATGCAATATTAGCACTTTTAAAAATGCCAAGTGCTTTTTATACGTTCCAAGTAGTGATATTTTCTTTCTTTCTTTCTTTCTTTCTTTCTTTCTTTTTTCTAAACAAGTAATTGTGGTGGTTTAAATAAAGAACTAAGAATACCATAATAGCAAAGTTATCTTGCAATGATTATATTGTCATAAAATTTTAAATTATTCCTAAAGTAATATGATAATGACGTGGTACTTAAATGAAAAAAAAAAAAACAAAAAAGAAAGAGAAAGAATACATTCAATATACGTAGTGTCGGCTGAAGTTGTCCATCTTTATTTCATGGAATTAGTTGATAAAAGTCCACAAGGGAGACGCAGAACTTTCATTGCTCGTTCCCAATTCTTCGGCTATGCGTGCCCATTTAAACATACAAAATTTCAAGTTGTCAAATTGTGAAATGAAACATTGACTTGATGAAGTCATTTTCACGTGTACGCATTCCGTGCCCCTTCACACGTTGCAAATTTGAACGTGCAAAAATTTGTAAACAATGAAAGCTGATACCTCCGATAATGAATCCTAATTCCTACGATGCTACGTTTGCCATCTCCTTGTCCTTATCCTTATCCTTATCGTTATCCTATCAGTTATTACTCCTCACCTATTATGCAAGCTGGTAAAAAGAAAAAGTAAATGCATATGGCCAAGTGATGATATTTGTCCTTTTCCGTTGGCCAATGTCCTATGCCCTTTTCAATTTGCCAAAAGTACCATTTTAACTTTCATGCATGCTGACAACTTCATTTAAGCCCATGTGCCAATGTTAGAAATGTTGGGAGCCGTGGCTGGCCAAGTACTAATGTTGCCTTCTTTCTCATCCTTTCTTTGAAGCTTTATGGGGCAGTGGTTTCTTTTTTTTTTAAACATTTTTGCATGAACCGATTAGGACAGCCAGTTTCATGGTTTACCACGGCTCTTGACCAGGTGGTTGAACACTCACCTAAACTAATGCTTTTGATTCACGAGCCGTCATTATTTGTTAGGGTAAATGAGCTGTTATACGAGTTGGACCTACCACTCATTGTCTGATTTTCTGTTTATAAACTGATAGTATGGGTTGGGCTGGATCCTAATTAGGAACTGGCTCGATGCCATGGATAAAAAAAATTAATATAGTCAAATAATATGTAACTGCATAATTCTTTGTAAATTTATGTAGGAAGTTTAAAGAAATTCAAAGACAAATTCCAAAATATAAAGATTAGGATGACTCAATGAAACTTCGAAAGTCCTATCATCTGATTTCTTTGCTTATAATATTATCATTAAATTTATTATAAAAGATACATATGAAAGGAATATTAAGGTTTGATTAGAATAGATTTAAGCTAGTCAATGATCATAGATATTAGTTTTGTTTAAAAAAATTATGGAATCATAAAATTTCCAAAATCAATATATAAATAAAAAGCAAATTAACTTAAAATTTAAGCAAACAATATAAATTTTATAGGAATACTATGCAGTCTAAAGCATGGTTAAATTTTTTTATCTGAGTTTGAGTTTACATATATATATATATATATTTAAATGAAACAGATATAATTTTGTTTTTTTTAATAATCCAGCTTAACTAATTCCAAGTCAATTGAATAGCTCTTTAAATCTTATTCAAGCCTAAAAATTTTAGATCGATTAACTTGAATTTGAATTTACAGTTTGGGCTAGAGTTTGAATTTTCAAAAATTAGAGAAATGTAGTAGAGGAGTTTAGATATATGAATTTCAAGACCTTTATTTTTCTTATCGAGCATTTAAGGTTTGGTTCTTTAGAGAACAAAGATATGACGATTTCCTATTACATTGTCATTACTGTTAGGAGAGGAAGAAGCCTTCAATGGGGAGATATTCTTCAAATGGACTTTATGAAGGAATATATTAATGTACTTGACAGCATCTATAACTCAAAACCTTAAGGAATTAGGTTAATGGGTCTTCGCTCTTATAAACCCTTCACATAAGTCCCATGTTTCCCATGAGGATTTTTCCAACCTCATACTTGCATCACAACAAATCTCCCCCTCAAGTGTAAGTCTTCACAATGGGCTAGATTATACTCCCCTCTCAATAAGAGCTTATCCAATTGACTCAAGTAAATCGCTTTTAGTGAATGGTCTGCTCCCTATCTACTCACTATACACGAAGGATTTCACAAATGAGTCACACTACGAAACTGTTCTTTCCACATGTAGGACCAACCATGAGAATTTTCCAACTGAACCATTGGCCCTGATACTAATTATTAGGAGAGAAGGAAGACTTCACGGGAAGAAATTCTTCAAATGGATTTTATGAAGGAATACATTAATGAGCTTGACACCATATATAACCTAAAATCTTAAGGCATTAGATTAATGGTTCTTTCCTCTTATAAACCCTTCACATAAGTCTCATATTTCCCATGTGGGATTTTTCTAACCTCACATTTGCACTATAACAAATTAGTTTTGTTACAACCAAGAAATGATAAAAGGGAAGATTGAGAAATATTATGGCAAGAGAAAAAGATTTCAATGAAAAGAAAAGAGCAAAGCTTACTAGAAGAGGAGGCAAGTAATTTACAAAAAGAAATTACTCCCCAAATACACTCAATCTCTTACTCTAAAGACACTCACACTAGAATTGATATTTGTTGTTGTGTATATTTTTAATCACTCATGTCGTCAAAACTGTAAATGAGATGACCTATTTATAGGGTACTTCTAACATGGTTTGGTGGTGGTAGTAGTTGGTAACAACCTCACCAACTATCCTTCCTACTACATATTTTAGAATATTTCTAGATAAATCTTAACTAAAATATTCTAAAAAACTTACTTACAACAACAACTAGAAAATTCTACAATAAGTATAAATATGTGGCACAAGTTTAAGCAACATTACAAATCTCCGTCTTGGCTTAAACTACCACTAATAGAAAACATGTATACAAATAAAGTTCATAATGCTTGAAGTTAGCTACTAGAAGAGGTTTCATTAGCATGTTAGCTGGATTGTCTTCTATATCAATCTTCTTTTCCACAATGTTGCTTTGGGATATTATATCTAAAACAAAATGAAATCTGATATCAATATGCTTTTTTTTTTCCAATGAAACATTTGATCTTTAGTCAAATGTATAGTACTTTGGCTGTTACAAAAGACATTTGTAGGCACCAAATCTAAATTGAGTTCATTGTGTAAACCTCATAGCCAAATGGCTTCTTTTATTGGCTCAATCAGCACCATATATTGTATCTCTGTTGTAAACAAAGCAACTGTGGCCTATAAAGATGACTGATAGCACAATTACCGAAGCAAAACACAAATCTCGTAAGTGATCTTCTTCTATCAAGATCACCGGCATAATCTGAATCAACATAACCTACTAAGCCTCCATTCTCTTTTCCAAATTCCAAACATGCATTAGTTAAACCTCATAGATATATGAAAATCCATTTCACTACTTGCTAATATATTTATTGAGGTTAGCCATATATCTGCTAACAACACTGATAGCATGTGAAATGTTCGGATGAGTACACACCACGCATACATCATGCTACCAACTACATTTGCATAGGGAACACAGCCATGTCCATAACACTTTATCGTCTTAGGAGATAAAGTTGCTGAAAGATTGAAATGAGCTACTAGTGGAGTACTAACATGTTCAGCATTCTTCATCCCAAAACGTTCCAACACTTTCTCAATATAATATTTTTAAGATAGAAATAGCTTTCCAGTTTTTCTAGCTCTCTGTATCTCCATGCCGAGAATTTTCTTCATAGCTCTTAAATCTTTCATCTCAAGTTTATCTTTCAAAAGCATCTTCAATTGATTAACTTCAGTTATGCTTTTGGTAGCGGTGAGCATATCATCCACATATGGGAGCAAATACATAAAAGACCCATCTAATAATTTTACGAAATAAAAACAACTATCATACATGCTCCTTGAATAGCCACGAGTGATCATGAAAGTGTCAAACCACTTATACCATTGCCTAGGAGATTGTTTTAAACCATAAAGGGATTTCTTCAATAAGCAAACATGGATTTCCTTGCCTTCAATAACAAAGCCTTTTGGTTGTTACATATAAATTCGTTCCTTCCAATCGCCATGTAGAAAAGCATTTTTAACATCCATTTGCTCTAATTCCAAATCATACATGTCTACTAATGCAAGCAATAGCCAAATGGAACAATGTTCTACAATCGGTGAGAAAACATCGTTGAAATCTACTCCTAGAACCTGACTATATCCTTTTGCAACCAGGCGAGCCTTATATCTGACTCCTTCATTTGATGGAGAAGACTCTTTCCTTTTGAAGACCCATTTGCAGCTAATAACCCTTTTGCCTCGTGGCGGTTTGACTAGCTCCCATGTGTCATTATTTTGTAGAGACTCCATTTCTTCTTGCATTGCTACCATTCTTTATCTGAATCAACATAAGAGATGGCATTTGAAAATGTGGATGGTTCACCATTTGTTGCTGATAAAGCATAGGCAACCAACTCAGCATAATCAGCATACCATGGTGGTGGTTAAATTTGTCTTCCCTTGCCTTTAGTTATGCTGTAAGGAACTTCTTGCTCAACCCCACTTGAATGAGATGACCTATCTGATTGGGAAATATCTAGAGCAGCATCTTGTTTGGTTACTTCTAACCCACGCTTCTCTAAGTTGTTCTATTATATCTTCTTTAGAAGACCTTTTCTTTGCTTGAACATTGGCTGCTCATCAAATGTTACATCTCTACTTATTACAACTTTAAGCGGCTTAGAGTCTTGACACCATAGTTTATATCCCTTCACACCAAAAAGGTACCCAATAAATATGCATTTCTTAGCACGCGGCTCTAATTTGCCATCATTGATATGCATATAAGCTGGAAAACCAAATATCTTCAAGTTAAAGTAATCTACAGGATGGCTAGAGCCTACTTCCCTTAGAGTCTTGCCACCAATTGGGATCATTAGAGATAGATTTACCAAGTGGCAAGCCATAGATGAGTCCTCAGCTCGGAACTCCTACTGTAAACCGCCATTTGAGAGTAAGCATCGTGCTTTCTCAATGAGATTTATGTTCATATGTTTTGCAGCTCTATTCTATTGGGGTGTATTCTTAACTGTGCGATGTCGAACAGTTCCCTCATTTTTGTAGAACTCATTAAACTTATCATTAAAGAATTCCATACCATTACTGTTCTGAGCCATTTCATCTGCTTCCCTGTTTGTTTGTGCATGAAAGTTTTCCATTGCTTGAAAATGGTGAAACTTGATTCTTGTGCTTCAGGAAGTAAAAAACTTTTCTTGAAAAATCATCAATAAAGGTCAGCATATATTTAGCACCACCTTTTGAAGAAATATAGGAAGGACCCTAAAGGTTTGAATGAATATAATCCAAGATGT
This sequence comes from Combretum micranthum, assembly GCA_024138025.1. NCBI lineage: Eukaryota > Viridiplantae > Streptophyta > Magnoliopsida > Myrtales > Combretaceae > Combretum > Combretum micranthum. Next base: position 312,445 of record JAMXBD010000729.1, on the reverse strand, counting down.
CTTTGGTCCTATGAGTGACTATACTAAAACTAACTCGCTTTTGTTTCCTAAAGACACAATGTTCACAAAACTCCATACTTCCTATCCTCTAGCTGCATAAAAAGCCTCTTTTAGTTAATAAGAAAATACATTTTCACTCATACGTCCTAGTCTCATATGCTACAATTTTATAATGTTGAAATCGAAGAGTGATGAAAAACTTGTAGTAGCAACACCGATAACTATATGTCCATCCAACACATAAAGATTTGCAGACCTCATGGCTTTCATCACAACAAAAGCACTTTTGATGACCTTCATAACTCCACCTTTATTTGAATACTTGCACCCATTAGCATCAAGGGTACCTAAGGAATGAGATTCTTCTTCAAGTCTGGAACATGATGAACATCAGTTAGTGTTCTCATAATGCCATCATGCATTTTGATTTAGATTGTTCCTTTACCCCCAACTTAGCAAGCAACATTATTTCCTATTAGCATAGACCTGCCTATAAAATATTCATATGTTGAAAACTAGTCCTGATTAGGACACATATGATAGAAACAACTAGAATTCGTGATCCACTAATCTTTAGATCTACCATTAGCATCAGTAGTGACAAAAAGATCTGTAGCAAACTCATGAGCTACAATGCTCACTTTCGCAGATTTCCCTATCTTTTCATATTTTGATTGCTTATTTTTAAGCTTAAAGCAATCGGCCTTAATGTGTCGTTTCTTGTGACAATAGTTGCAAGTCAAATTCCTACATTTGGACTTTCGCTTTGACCTTGACCTTGACCTTGCATTGCTACTACTTGGACCTCTCTCTTGTGTCCTTCCTCTCACAATCAATCCTTTTACTTGATTATCACCTTTGTTGCTACTTGACAATTCATTTTCAATAAGATGCTTAGATAGAAGAGCGGATTTGACATCTTCTAGAGTTACATTTGTCTTGCCATAAAGCAGGGTTTCTCTTGAGTGAGAGTATGAGGGCAGCAAGGAACACAACAACTTAAGGGCTTGATCTTCATCACTAATTTCAACACCCACATTTTCCAAATTCAATATATGGACATAAAAGTGTCAATGTGAGATTTAATGGACGTACCTTCTTCCATTTGTAGGCAATAGAACTGAAGCTTCTTATGAAGCTTACAAGTGAGAGATTTCTCCATGTAAAGCGACTCTAATTTAGCCCATAAGTCAACAACGGTCTTCTCCTTGATGACCTCCTTCAAAACTTGATTGGACAAATACAGTCAAAGTGTAGACACAACCTTCATCTATATTACTTTTTGCTCCTTTGTAAGTGAGTCTGGCATGTTTTCCTTCCCTAATAAAGCTTTATGATATCCATATTGAACTAGGATATCATACATCTTGATTTTCTATAAAGCAAAGCTAGATTCACTATCAAATTTCTCAATCTCAAACTTTGTTGCCTTTATAAATCAATAACCAAATCTCCTAACTTTGAAACCAGTTTGTTACAACCTAGGAAGATTGAGGTGCTTATAGCAACAAATAGCAAAGGATCAAAGAGAAGATTGAGAAATATTTCATTGAAATAAGATTTCAATGAAAAGAAGAAGAGAAAAACTTACCAGAAGATAAGACGTAGTTTACAAAAGAGAAATCACTTAAACCTAAACCCCAAATACACGGAAAAGTGTTTATTGTCCTTAACATCCTGTCTCCATTGTGTCCCTACCAATAAATATCTGACATATGTTAAATAAATTAAAAAAGTTATAAAAATTCCTAAAATATAGGAAACAGTTCTTAACACGTGTTAAATGTTGATTTGCAAGGACATAATGAGGGACAACAAGGTTGGGATAACAAATTTTTTTCTCAAATATATCCAATCTCTCACTTTAAAGACAATCACACTAGAATTGATATTTGTTATTGTGTATATTTTTCTGATCACTCGTGTCGTCAAAACTACAAATGAGGGGATCTATTTATAAGGTGCCTCTTATATGGTTTGGTGATGATAGTTGATAACAACCTCACCAACTATCCTTCCTACTATGTATTCTAGAATATTTCTAGATAAATCCTCACTAAAATATTCTAAAAAACTTACATGAACAACAACTAGAATATTCTATAATAAGTATAAATATGTGGCACAAGTTTAAGCCACATTACAATTACCATGACCAGACATGTTGGAAATGTCTTTGAAGAAGTTTGCAAAGAAGAGTTTAGGTTTGTATGTGTCGGGCCTGAATTCTATTCTCCTAAAGGTCCCGATCCATATCAAACCCGACCCGTTTGACACGAAAGACTTGACAAGGAACCAGTAAGGTTTTGTAAAAAGCCTGATTTCTAAAAATTGGTTTGATTTGGAGTCACCATCGATTAAAGTTGAAAAAATAGTGAACTAGAAACCAAATGCGTGGTTTGGTTTCCAGTTCGGCCACTAGTCTGCATGAAAAACTAGAAATTAATGGATCAAGATGCTATTATTTTAAAACCTAAACGGTTATCTTGGTTTTTTTACGGGCTTTAGAAATCTTGAATCATATAGGCAAAAAATTCATTAAAAAAAACATTTAAATTGGATTTTTCAATTTTTAGTCTTTTTTGAAAAATATATTTGCAAAAAAAAAAAATATTTATATTTTTTTTAAAAAGAACCTAAGAGTTTTTTATTGTATCCACTAGCCGGAACAAGGTCCTCGTAGCTCGTTTTTATTTTTGTAATTTTTTTAGTTTGTTTGTTCATTTTAGTTGTGAAAATCTACCAAGTTTAAGTAATTAATCTTGTCGTTTTGATTTTCGGAAATTCCTAAAGAGACCTAATTTTTGTGTTTTTATTTTTGAAAATTTCTAAATGTATAATATTTTTTTGGAAAACCCTATTTATTTTGTTTGAAATGACCAAAATCTATGTGTATATTGGAAATTGAGTTTAGATAGATTTGAATAAGTTAAATGAATTATATGATATAATTAGACAAGTTAACATAACTAGATTAATAATTAACTAAGTTGAATTTGAGATTTGAAATCTAAATTCTCTAAACAGTCATTGAAATGTTTAGAGGATTCATAAACCCTTAATTCTTAGCCAAAGCTCTAATTCCTAAATCCCCACAAATTTTGAGTTCATTTGCTTGAATAAAAATATCAGTTCTTAAACCCGAACTCAAATTAAATATCTTTTATCTAAAATAAATTCCTAAATTAAGTTCTTATTTTAAGTTCTTAATTTCTAACCTAATAGTTCCGAAATCATTCCCTAAATATTTCTAAAACTATAGATATTGATCTGATAGTTCTAAATATAATACCCTATTTTGAAAATACCTTTATATTTGTCATTTTCCTCCCTACCTCTTTATTTTTTCTTTTCCCTCTCTCTCTCTCCCCTTTCTTTCTCTTTTCTTTCTTTCTTTTCTCTCTTCAATCTCTCAAATTCATCTCCCTAAATCTCAATTTCAAAAGGAATAAGAGAGAAATTCTAGTGGAAAAGCTTCAACAACATGAAGAAGAAAGAATTGTATAAGTAGGCTTAAAGCTAAGTTTTCTATATTGAATTATCTTTGTTTTAATTGTTATTTACAAGCTTATAATTGATATATAGATATTAGAAATGGGTTGAGAGTGTTGTTTATTTATGTTTTTGTTGATAATGCTTGTTGGAAGTTGATTATGAAGGAAAAAAAGAAGAATAGTAGTTTGGGGTTTAAAGAATTGGTTGTTTAATGTGTTGATTGAGCTGTTTAATGTGATATTAGTGAAGAGAATACATGTTTGATGATGTAAAATTTATATATCAAGTGGTAGGAAGCTTAGTAGATGATTTGAAAAAGTTTTGATAAGAGTAAAGCGTAAAAACCATGTTTTCGCAAAGCTGTTCTGTCGTTAATGTTGCCTCCTGAAGCTTTAACACTGTCAGCTTTGAGCCGATGTTAAAATGATCAGAAGTTATTTTCTTAAGACTACCTCCATTGTTGCTGGCATTGAGATTTACGACACCGGTGTAGAAGTGTCGGCTTTCGTTTTACATTATTGTCCTGTTTCACAGCTTGATCGTATTTTAGCCATAACTTTTTCATATGACCTTCGATTGAGGTGATTCAAGTTTCTATAGAAAGATTAAAAAGAGATCTCCAATTTTAATGTTTTGAGTTTTTATAATTTTGAAACTATCAATACTTAAATTGTAGTTATTTCCAACTATTGTGTTTTTTAAACTAAGTTAAAAATTTATGTTTTGCATGTTAAATGTGTTTTGTTTAGGAAATGGATCTTTTTGGACTAAAATGAGACAGATTAATGATATTTGATGTGTAATGATGATTTAGGGATATAATGAAGCATGATTTAAGTATATTTGTAGATTCAACAAATAATTGAATTTCCATGAGTATTAAACTAAAAGTAGTTATGTTCTATATATGATTTCCATCACTTGTTTTATGATCTTGTGACGACTTAGTGGAATTAAATGATCTTAGTAATTATATAAATGATGAGTTATGTATTTATATGAATTTTATTTGAATTTTCTTGATGCTAAGTTTAAGATCTAGTATGTTTTAAGTTGTTTTTTTCTTCCATTGTTTTTTCTTGTTTATTATTTGTTCTTATGATTAGCTATTGAACTTAAAAGAACCTGTTAAGCATGTAAATGTTAAGTTAAGCTTATGTATATATTTGAATTTTATGAGTATTGTGCTTAATGTTTAAAGTTAGGTATATTGTATACGTGATTGGAAGTTATAGGTGATGATTTTATAAGTTAATATGATATTGTTAGATAAATACTTATTAAGTTATACCTTTATGTAAGTTATCTTTGAAATCCTTAAAAGTTGAGTTTAAAGTTAGTTATGCTTAAGTGTTATTCCAAGTATAAGATGTTGCATTGATTTGAATGTTTTGAAAGTATATGCCTTGTTGATGCCTTGTCAATAAGAGGTCATAAATAAAGTGAAAAGAAAATACTTTGTTAGACAAAGAAGAACTCTCCATATTTTGGCGGAGCGATATTCGTAGCCATAGTGGAGTTTCAAATTAGTGTCTAATCAAATAGGGTTATAATAAAAGTTTGAGATGAGTGAATAATTGATATAAGTTCTTAGATGAGTTTGATATAAGTGGATTTTATTAGATTTCTTATAGAGTTTAAATTGTTAAATAGATGTTTGAGTTTGACTTCTAAATCTTTCGGATTATCTTCTGAATGGGTGTCTGAGCCTTCATTTGGAGTTCTTATATAAGGTACGCAGTAACTTACGTGTTGGATGCTAGGATACGTATCTAAAATGAATTAAAACTTAAAGACGGCTTAATTAATTGATGAGTGTTGGTTGTATTTTCCACCATTGTAATCTGATTCTTGCCCTTGAGTGGAAGATTGATATTTAGCCCGAGGAGTGACATCTTATCATGATGCAATGATACAGTAGTTTTAGGCGCTTAGGCCACCCCTGTTATTGAAATATGACTTTCATAAGTAGTACGACGGATAGTCGATAGGGTTATTGGTATTGGCATAACATTTACTTAAACTTGGGGGAAATTCCATGGTTTAGTTCAACGTTTATGGGAACGATGAAATATATTTATGTTGTAGACCGAGTTTAAGTAGAGTTGGGTAATGGCTGAGAACCCTAGATGAGACAATTATTTCTCGTTTTCGGATATATCATCTAGGAGATATAAGTATCTGGCCTGCTTATATCAACCCCTTGAGTGTCGTGATCGTTACTCAAGTTCCCGCGCTACTCCTGTTGTCCGGAGTTTGAATACTCCCGTGGTATTTGTTTACTTTAAAGAAAAGATAATAATCTGTTGTTGATGCAATGCATTTAATTAAGCTCGCGTGCCACTTTGTGTGTGATTGTATTATTCTGTGCTGAGCTTCGGCTCATTCTTCTTCTTGTTGTTCTTTTTACAGGTGTTATTGTTGATGATGATGTTAATGATGATTTGATGAAGATGATTGATCTGATGATGCTTGGCTCGGGCTTTGGGCGATGTTTGATGAGTGATGGGGTTAGGGTCGTGGATATCATTTGTATTTGTTTTATTTATGTATTAAGAGATGGATTTATATTCTAAGTTATAACATTTCTTAAAAAGGGCTTGTTGGTGCCCATGTTTTGTAATTAAGCTTTTATAAAGCTTTTTTTAGGTGAAAATTCTTCCACTTGAGTGAGTGGAAGTTCTGAAGTGTTTTTATTTAGAAATTGTTTTACAAAATAGATTTTCCGCTGCCAAATCCAGCTGATTTAGAAATTCAACCAAACGATTTCTGAATCTAAAATTGAGTAGTAATGTTCAATATAAACAAAATCTTTTAAAGAAAGCCTTAGCGTGTAATATTTAGAGTACTATACGTGGTGGTAGCGCCTTAAGTTATTTAATTAATCGAATTAAATTTTTAGGATGTTACATTGTTTTTGTATTTTATAAAAGAACTAGGTGATATATATATATATATATATATATAAGCTGGAAAAACATTTTTTATATATAAATATTATATATATATATATACGTATCCCATATATGGGAAAAAAGGGTAAAAAGAAGTTTTGTTGATTTTGTAGAATTTCCTCCTTTTTTTTTTAGTTTTCTATAAAAGATGATATTACAGGGTACTAAAAAAAAATGTTCGGATTATTACACCAAATAATTTACGAATTTCTATGAATAATTCTTTAACTAAACAATCACAAACTACAAATACAACACATGATATAAAAAGTAATGCGAGAAGCTGTTAATCCTAAAACTATATCTATACATAAAATTTTTAATCCTTGGAAACTAACCTTAATTTTTATTACTAACATTTACATATCCAAATATAGCTATAATGATATTCATAATGGCATTGTGTTTATATTCTAATAGATTAACCAATACCAATATTTATATTCTAAGATTTTATTTAATTGGATTAAACTATCTAAACGAGCTAGTATTCATGATACCAGTACATGCATACTAATATATACACACACATATATATATTTTTTTCTTTTCTTTTCTTTTTTTCTTTCTTTTTTGTTCCTTCTTTTTACCCTTATTTTTTTCATTTTACTGTATATATATTTTACATTTTTACAAGTACCTGCAATTACAAAATTTACGAAATACAAAAACACAAAAGACATAATAGAGTTCAAACTAAACTGAAAACGAAAATAAGATGAGGCCACTGTGCTTGATAGAAATTGTACCTATGACTCAGAATCGAATTTACGCATTGGACGCTGGTTCGACTAGAACGACGCGACTCTTCAAACTTGAAATGGAGAACTAAAGTTAACGTCTCTCTCCCTCTCTCTCGATGGAATTGGGTTCGAATTGAAGCGCAAGTATGGGATTTGGTCTCCGTTGTTTCCAATAAGAAAAAAATATTCTAGGTTTTTTTATATTTATTTTCTTTTCTACATACATGGATATTTATATATAATCAAGCTCTTTTATTTTTTGAATACAAATCTGCTATAATGACAATTATAATTTGTTTTCAATAATATTCATTGACCAGCCATAAACTCCTAATTAATGATATTCATTGACCTTATGATACAGTTATAAACTCCTAATTTCTAGGAGTCCTTCATGTCAACACTTCCCTTCAAGTTGGTGCATAGATATCTATCATGCCCAATTTGCTAAGTGAGTTATAAAAATTCTTGCTACATATTGCTTTAGTTAGGATATCTGCTAACTGGTCTTCTAATTTTACAAAGAAAAATCGCATTGTCTTTTCTTCAAGATTCTGTTTGATGAAGTGTCGATCAACCTCCACATGCTTAGTTCGATCATGCTGCACCAGATTATGAGAAATATCAATAGCTGCTTTGTTATCGCAAAATAAATCCATCTCGCATTTAGGAGGAAATCCAATCTTAAACAATAAATTTCTATGCCAAAAAAGTTCACGTAACCCTTTTGTCATTCCTCTAAATTCTGCTTTCGTACTTGATAATGCTACTACCTTCTACTTCTTACTTCTCCATGTAACAAGATTCCCACCGACAAAAGTGAAATAGCCTGAAGTTGACTTTCTATCTAAAATATTTCTAGCCTAATCCGCATCTGTATATTCTTCAATATTCAGATGACCATTCTTAGAGAAAAAAATGCCTTTACCAAGCGATGATTTTAGATATCGAAGAATCTGAATGACCGCATTCATATGATCTTCGCTAGGGCAATGCATGAATTGGCTAACTACATTGACTGCATAAGCAATATCAGGTCGAGTATGAGATAAATAGATCAACTTACCAACTAGCCTCTGGTATCTTCCTTTGTCTGGTGGTACTTGATTTGAGTATTCTCCAAGTTGGTGATTTTGAATTATAGGTACATTAGCTGGTTTGCAGTCCAATAACCCGACTTTAGTTAATAAATCCAGCACATATTTCCGCTGAGAAAGAAATATCCCTTAATTGGATCTAGCAACTTCAATCCCCAAGAAGTATTCGAATCCCCCCAAATTCTTCATCTTAAATTCTGATGCCAACTGAGATTGAAGTTTTGCTATCTCATCTATATCGTCTCCTGTAATGATCATATCATCAACATAGACGATTAGAGCTGTAATCTTGCCTTGTTGGTGTTTTAAGAATAAAGTGTGGTCGGAGTTACTTTGTCGATAGCCATATTTCTTCATTGCGACACTCAATCTTCCAAACCAAGCTCGAGGTGATTGTTTTAACCCATATAAAGTTCTCTGTAACTTGCAAACGACCTTATTGTCAGAATCTGCCACATATCCAAGAGAGATATCCATATAAATTTCTTCTTCAAGGTCATCATGGAGAAAGGCATTTTTTTATATCAAATTGATGTAAAGGCCAGTCAAGATTTGCTACAAGGGACAATAAAACTCTGATTGTTTTCAATTTTGCCACTAGAGAGAAGGTTTCTTAATAATCGACTTTATATATTTGTGTGTATCCCTTGGTAACCACTCTAGCTTTGTACCTTTCAATAGATCCATCTGCTTTGTATTTAACTGAAAACACCCATTTGCACCCTACTGTCTTCTTCCCTTCTAGTAATGTAGCAAGAATCCATGTTTTATTTTTCAACAAGGCCTCCATCTCTTCCTTCATCGCTTGAGTCCATCTAGGGTCCTGTAATGCTTCTTTTGCATTAGTGGGAATGTGATGAGATGACAGATCATTTGCAAAGCTTTTCAGAGATTCAGAAAGTAATCTAGTGGACATGTAATTGGCAATAGGATATTTGGATTATTGTTCTTCCATCTCAGGAGAGTATCGACTTGGGGGCATACCATGGTTATGCCTGTAAGGTAATCTATAGCCAGGGATAGAAGCAACAGTATCTATGACATTAGAGGGTTGATGATCAATAGGGGTTGATGGAGAACTTACCTCAATGATATTCTCAGGAGATGGACTAGTGGTTATTGGTGAAGAAGGGGGCATGTCATCATTTGACGAAGTTGTCTCTGACTCATTCTAAATGTCATATTCATTAAAGCTTGGCCACTCATATCTCATCCAATTCACCTCTTCACTAGAATTCTCCCCCTAACGAGGTGGATTGGAGAGCTTAGTAGTAAACAACATTTCAGTTTCAAAAAATGTGGCATCCATAGTGACATATGTTCGCTTATGAGTAGGATCGAAGCAACGATGTCCTTTTTGGTGTAGGCCATAGCCTAAGAAAATGCACCTTATAGCACGAAGATCAATTTTTGTGTGTTGATCCTTTTGGACATGAACAAATACAACACACCCAAACACGCATGGTGGCATCATCAAGATTGAGGGTAGTGTTACAAAATGAGATAATGCTTGAAAAGGAGTTTTCATTTCAAGAACTTTCGTTGGCATCCTGTTGATAACATAAACTGCATGCATAATTGCCTCTGGCCAATAATGCCCAATCATATTAGCCCCAATAAGAAGAGCTCTAGCAGTCTCAAGAATATGGCGATTTTTCCGTTTGGCCACTCCATTCTGTTGGGGAGTATGCGAACATGACTTCTCATGAATCATTCCATATTGATGAAAGAAGTCATTAAATTGCGTGTTGACATATTCTCCGCCATTATCGGAACAAAGAACTTGTAATTTGGTGGAGTATTGTGTACAAACCAAGATATAAAAGGACTGAAAGGTATTGAAAACCTTATCCTTATGTTTCAACAAATACAACCACGTCATCCGTGTGCAATCATCAACAAAAATCACAAACTATCGATAGCCATGCATATTAGGTTTTGGGGATGGTCCCCACACATCAGTATGGATTAAGGAAAAAGGAATAGTATTTTTATTAAAACTCAAAGGATAAGTGGCTTGATGGCTTTTTGCAAAAATACAGGTTTCACATTTGAATGGAGAAATTGCCATATTTGAAAATAAATCTGGAAGAACATGTTTCAAATATCCAAATCACGGATGACCTAACCAACGATGCCAAAGCCAAATTTGCTCCTCCTTGGACATATTCTGATAAGCAATGTGACATTCTTTACCGATCTTTATGTCCATCAAATAGTATAGTCCCCCATTCTCAATACCACGTCCAATAATCTCCTTTGTTAGAATATCCTGAAGAAGGAAAATATTAGGATAAATAATTGCAACACAATTCAAATCTTTGGTAAGTTGAGTCACAGATATTAATTTGTGAGAAAGAGATGCAATGAGAAGAGTATTGGATAATGGCATATTAGGTGTCACTATTACTGTACCAGCCCCTGTTACTCGGGAAATTTTTCCATTGGCATTTGTAATGTTAGTTCTTCTAGGCTTGGATCTTTGGGAGATATCATTTTCATCATAGGTCATATGGTCAGAGGCTCCTGAGTCAAGATTCCATTGGCCATGAGCATTATCTATTTTAAATTCATGTAGATTCATACTTGTAACTAGTTTATAAATTTCAATGGTGCTGACATTGTGAGCTTGAGCTAGAATTAAGGAAAGAGTCATATCACTGATGGCAACTGATCCTTGACCTCTAGTTATCTGTTCATTCTTGCCTGTGTCATTGGTTCCTTCAACATTGCGCTTTTTCTTTGATTGTAATTCATGCCACCATTCAGGATACCCATGGATTTTAAAACAGGTCTCCCAGGTATGTTTAGTCCATCCTTAATGAGAATATTTCAGTCCATTAGATGCATTCTTTTTAAAAGAGGAATTTGATTTTCCATTATGAGAGGAAGCTGTCGAAGGAGTTATAGTCCTCAAACTCTTTGACGTAAATATGGAACATGATGGTTCTTTAGTCGAAGTTCCTATCATGATTGCTTGACCCACCGCTTCTGGCCGAACATTGGCATAAGCCTGTTCCATTGTGGGGAATGGTTGCATCTACAGAATATCTCTACGAATGTTGTCTAGTCGGTCATCTAGGCCATTTAAGAATATGTAAACTCGATCTTCCTATAACATGTTATTATAACACTGAATATCAACTTGGCACTGCATGGGGTTTAGCCTTCGAAAGTCAATCTCTCTCCATAATTTTTGTAGACTGTTATAATATTTTTCCAATAAACCACCTGCTTTCTTTAGCTGTGTAGAAAATTTGATGAAATTCCCAATCAATGATGGGTCTATGGAGTTAATGAGCCATCCTTCTACTATGGCATCATTAGTAAGGTTTGATCTATCATTGCAGGTTGGGGCTGATCACCATTGATATGACCTAATTTGTCTATGCCAGAGATGTACATCTCCACCACTTGAGACCACGGTCCATAGTTGGTCCCATCCAATTTAATTCCTACTGGAGCAACAGCTATGTCCATTGTTGAGGTTGTACTAGAATTCTTAGATAGGATTTCCATTATTCTGGTAGTGAGTTCTAATAAGATAGATGAAGAAGAGATTTCAGGGGTTTCTGGTGACTGCAAATCTTCACCAGCCATATCAGTGTTGTGGGATGTTATTGGCTTCAGTGTTGTCTGTATAGAGGAGGATGGGAATTGAAAACTTGCTCTAATACCATGTTTTCAATAAGAAAGAAATATTCTAGGTTTTTTTATATTTATTTTTTTCTACATACATGGGTATTTATACATAATCAAGCTCTTCCATTTTTGGTATATAAATATGCTATAATGATGATTGTAATTTGTTTTCAATGATATTTATTGACCAACCATAAACTCCTAATTAATGATATAAATTGACCCTATAATACAGTCATAAACTCCTAATTTCTAGGAGTCTTTCACGCCAACATCCGTTAGTTATGGGTTTGCTTTGGTTGTGGCATCAAGTATTTTGAAGGTAGCTGGAATGATAAGGTTGACAATAATGGTAGGTTTGGTGGCTGAGGATGGCGACGGAGGTTAGGGTGATCGGGTTTGGAATCGATAGAGGTGGTCTTGATTGTGGTGGTCAGTTTTAGTTTTTGGATTGACAGCTGTTGCATGGCATTTTCCGCGAGCTTAGGGTCGTTGGTATAATTTCTAAGTGCAAAGCAAGTTTGGTTGTTTCTAGGCTTGTGATGGGATTCGAAGTGATGGTTGGGATTCATTATGGGTGTTAGGGTTCGAGGTGATCTTCGATAGAGGTGGTTGTTGGAGATAGGTTTTCTGGTTATGGTAAAGTGAAGGGAACTTGGATTAGCGGTGGTTTTCGTTAGCGTATGGTGGAGGCAGAGGCATTGAAAGAGGTGGCAAGAGCTGGAGAGAAAGTCTGAGTTCTAGTTCCTCTCAAGAGTGAGGAAGGAGCTTCCTTTATCATGTTTTGTCCATGTCTCTTGATCGATCCATTCATTTGATAATGAATTTCGCCATTAAATGGCGGTTTTGAGAGATCAAGAGTTAGGGTCAGCGCCAGGTCAATGATAATGCAAGAGTTTCCAAAAAACTTTTCAATTCCTTGTGTCCGTTAGTAACAATCGAGGTGGCCATTAATGGTTGTTTTGGAAATTCAAACATTAGGCAGTGGTTATGAAACGCCCCAATTCTTTTGCTTTTTTATTTTCAAATGGGTAGCTTAAAGGTCGTTTAATATATTAGTGCCAAGTTTTTAGGTCGAATGGGTTAAAACTGAGCTTCAAACAAGTCCAACAAGCTCATTTCGAGTGGGCAAAAATGGCTGATCGCGTGCGTCTCCCAGGCATGTGGAAGCTCGACTGGCACGTAATTTCTCCATACGCGTGCTCATATGGAATCAAACTTTAGCCTCTTCTGGCATGTGCAAGCCCTAACCAACTAAGATGTTTGGTCTTGGTTAATCTGCTCACTTAATATGTATTTGAATTATCCAAACCAGGCCAAATATGATCTCAATAAAATTAGACCGAAATAAGATGAGTTCCAAGGTCCAAATTGATCTATAAAAATAGGCTAGAGCACTATAAAACTAATATTAAACTTATAACAAGCTCAAAATAAAATTTTCTTTATATTTTCATCTTTCCATTTTTTTTTTCATTCTAAAAAAAGCGTATTTACTAAAAGATAGGGTTTTCTAACTTCTTAATTTTCTAGTTTTTTTTATTTTTTAATAAATTTTGATTTTTATTCTTTTTTAGAATTTTTATGATTTTTGAATTTTTCATTTTTATTTTTAGGTGGGCAAAAATGGGGTGTCGATAAGATTACATTTTTAAAACATATATTAAGGGCTATATTTAAAAAAAAAAAAAAAGGAAATGGACATTTAAAGGTCTTATTTTTTCATAAAATTAATACTACTTCATTTTATGAAAAAAAAATTGTCTTTTAATTATTAACCTTATAGATAGGCTTATAGTTATTGGTGATTTTGGAATTTAATTTAAAAATACATAAATTGAGATATTTGTAAAATAACATATCACTACTAATAACATTAAATTGCACTAAAACAGTACAATCTCTAATTCAGATTAAAAGAATAAATTCACAAATAAATTGAGGACTAATATTTGATTTTCTTTAAATTTGTTTATTGGTTTTTTATGAGTCTTATTCCTAATCTTGACAAGTTGAGAAGAGTTTTTTTTTTTTTTTTTCACGCAATTAAAATGAGAGTTAATTATGCATTTACTACTTGAAGTTTACTCAAATATATAATTAATCAACCAAACTTTAAATAGTAAATTTAATACATAAATGAACTTTTCAACTATGCTTACATACCTGATGTTTGTCAGTTAATGTGGAGTTTCCATTGCGACACGTGTAAGTTGTCCTCATTAAGCACAAAATTCCTAATTTTTTTAAAAATATTCCAATAATATTTGAAATCAATAGTAGAATAGACTAAAAAATGGCATAAACTAAGATTGAACCAATGGAATCATCATTGAGAAAACCTTGCTGACCAATTGGGCCATGTGAGAGAGAAATAGTTAAAGATATAATTGAGTGTATTTATTGGATATCTGACCTACTCAACTAGATTAATACCTTATAGGGTAGTACCTTATAGGATTTAGGATGGATTCTGAGATCTTGTGCGAAACACTATAAAATTTTTTGTCAGGTTTTTAGAGATTAAAACTTATTGGGAATTTGGACTTGTTAAGACAATAATTTTGTTAAATTTATTTCAATTAACAAGATTAAAAGTGAAACTACTTTTGAGTTTAATATTTTTAGTCTAGTTTTGAGTTTAATATTTTAGGTACATGTTCAATTTAATAAATGATAAATACATTTTCAATTTTGTAGAAAATTTATTTTTAATAATATCTAATTTTAATGAATCATGGCGAATTATTATAATGTTAAGCTAATAAAGAAAATTTTGGAAGGATTTATTCTACATATAAATATTGATGGAAATAAATTTTCCATGGGTGAACAAGAAGAAAATTATGAGAATATATCTTATGAGAATAATATATATTTTTATTAACTTTAAACATAAAATAATCGGGTTCAAGTATCCTATAGGATCTATTGGGTTGGTTTTGAGTTCGTGGACAAAACTCCTATAAGATTTGAAAGGGTTTTGAAAATTCCATGGGCTATTTGATTCGAGTTTGAGTTTCGTAAAACCTGTCCCAAGCCCATTCTAGTTGCATCCCTAAAAATAAGTAGATAATAGATTGCTTTGAACCTCTAGATAGAAGGCCTCTAAAAATTTGAGACCCAACTCTGTAGAAGCCCTAAAGTGAAAAAAAAATTTCCAAAATTAATGGTGAAGAGCGAATGCAGTATGCTACGAAGGCAAGACAAACCCTAACCCTTGAATCCAAATTTGTCATTTTCCATTTCAAGGTGCTTGATGAGCAATCTTTAACGCGTAGTCTTAATAAGTGAAGTGTGATGATTTGCTTCATGCTCGTTGGCCATGATATTGGCTATGTTCATCTATGTTTTTCCACTTAGGGTTGTCTTCAACTTAAAAAGGTTTGTTTCATTCACATGGTTGAGGATTTCTTTATGCTTAGAGTTTCACGAGTGTGATTTGTTGGTTCAATGTACAGGGTTTAACTACTTTATGTTGTTGTCATTCTACATTAAAATATTGTGGCGGTAGGTTTCGATTTCAATTTTAGTGGTTAGGGTTCTTAATTTCTCCCAATTTCAGTTTTACTCTCACACCTGTACTCTCTCTCTCTTCAGTGTGGTTTTTAACAAGTAGAAAAGAAAAAAATAGATAAAAGAAAAGAAAAGAAAGGAAAAAAAAAAACACCTCCTTTGCCTTAGTTAACTCAGGTTAGCAGAAAATAATTTTTTTTTTTTAAAAAAGAAAACTATTTCTTTGTTTTAATTTATATAATATTTGAATTTAAAACATTTAAAAAAATGAAAAGTGTTTCTTATTCCACCTCGACATATGTTACAACGCCATTTACTTGGTAACAAATCTAATGGAATTAATCTAGGCATTCAAAAACATGCTCTAAAAGTTCAATTAGATATTAAATATAGACTATTTAAAAGTTTAGACAATTAATTATTATTTGGGCATCCTTTAGCTAATTAATGTGACATTATTCTTAAAATTATGCACCACGTACATAAAATAGTCACCACCACTATTTTTTTACATTAATATTAATCACCATGAGCATTAAAGGTTGTGTATAATTTCTAGATAATTTAACTTGTGAATAAGGGTTTTCAAAATCAAAGTTATTTATTATTATTTTTAAGTAGTAGCTGGAGCGGTTTGAGCATGATGCTTTTGTAAAATTTATATCGTATATAAGTGATCTACAAGTTCAATTTAGATAATATTACATTAGCTTCAACAATTCTTGTCATTCTTTATTTAGATTAAAGCATTCTTAACCATATCAATAGAGAATAATCTTCTAGAGTGACACATTAAAATTAACAATTTATAAGGATGTAAGTGGACAAGTCTATGTGTCCCTACATTTATCCAATAAGGTATTTTTAAATGTTTGGTAGATGATATTAATGCCAATAGAGAATTTGGACCTCATAAAACTTAACATATATTTATTATTTATTTATTACTTTAAAAATTTAAATTCTAGTTCAATCATCAATTGAAATTTTAAACTTTAGCCCAAAAGCTATGTTTCAATCAAGAGAAAAAAAAAATGTCCCATAAGTGAGTGGATTGAAATAACCTAAATAATTTAATCATAAAGAATGGTTGAAGAGTAAAGCGTTTTAAAATAGGTGCAATTTTGTCCCAATAATAAAAGTCCAAGAGATACAATGGATAAAGAAATATATTTAAATTACAAAAAATGTAATCCCCCTTTTTCTTTCCTTACGTACAATAGGTCTTTCCCCTTCCTCCTTGCCTTGCCTGCAACTTGTGAACAATTCCAAGCATATTTTGCAGTAAGTTAGTGTTTTGTTTTTGTTTCCTATCGTTTCTAACAAGATAATTATGTTGATAACAAAACTTTGGCTCTTTGGTCTCAACAATGATGTTTTATGGTAAGAAAAGAACAACAAATCATTGAAGAGAATTCTTGAGAAATCTTAGAAATTGAGAATTTAAGATATCTTTGAAGAAGAGAAATATTGGAAAATTATAAGTTGGTAGTGTGACTTTGGTGTTAAGTTTGATGTCTTAAGTATTACTTCAATTAGATATGCACAAACATATATTTAAATTAATGTTGGAGTGATGGATTTTAATATTGAAAGATTATAAAAAACCTATGCACAAGCTTGTGCTAAGTATAAATTCATAAATGTGGTGTTTTGGAAATTACAACCCATGCACAAGCATGTGCATGAGTTAGTATGTATGTCATGTATAGTTTCTATAGCTTACACAACCCATTACATGGGCTCATGTATAGATTGTGTATACCTTTTGTGAATGCACAACCATTTGCATAAGGATGTCTATAGATTGTGTTTAAATTCTGTGATCCACATGAGTCATCTTGCATGAGCTAGTTTATAGATTGAGCTTAGTACACAATTCCTTGCATGAACTAGTGTATAGGTCATATATAGTGCAACTTTCCTCGAGCTTGTAAAGTTCTCTTCTAAAACTCATGAAACAATTTAACTCCTTCTTTAAGGTTTATTTACACTTTAAAACCTTGATATCAATATAAAATCAAATCAAATTTTAATTTCATATCAAATAACCAGACAATAACCATTAGTTAATTTATGTAGAAATATATAAGACCAATATGCAATTAGTGAACTGGGATGTAATATGATCCTTAATACCTTTTAATTACTTCTTATACCAAGTTCTAGGATAACTTTTGTTATGCATTGAGACAACATTCCATGTGAATGTATATTTTACTTGTTGCTTGTGTTTGCCTAGGATAGAATCATAAATTGATTAATTGGCTATTTGACTTTAATAATTGCTTTGTTACTTGTGTGAAGCTGCTGGTATTAGGTGAGGACTACCCATGCTATTGTCGCGGCAACCCAATAATCCTTGTGTGGTGTTGTCCCAAGTGGAGTTAGACCTGTAAATAATTTGGCTAGATCTAGCTTTCCAGTGTCGTGATAATTGGGGAATACCTAGTAACAAATATATACGTATTTTTATACTTATGTTTGCATGGGGAGATCATGAGTTTTCCTTATGTTGCTTGCTTGACTTGAAATAAAGATATTAAAATACTAGTTGTTGCATCAATAGATCTGTTTACTTATGAATGTGTTGTCACTTGATCACATGCATGTGGTAGTTGTATGCTATACTGAGCTTCGATTCATTTCTTTGTCTTTTTTAAGGTACAAGTTTCATGTTTCCATTTATGAGTATAGCATTAATGATCAATTAGTGAAATATAGGAGCAAGAGCAATGCTGGAGTTGGTCGATTACGTAAGAGTAATGATTTAGTTACCGATTGATATGAGATATAAGGAGTATGGAGCTTGATTATTGTTTTGAATATGTTATTGTTTGATTTTAACTCTCTGGTGTTGATTATATATGTACTTGAATATATGTATGCTTGTTAAGCCATTAGTGTTTTGATACTTTCTTTACATGTGAATTTGTTTTAGCTTTAACGTTATATAGAAAATGACTAATGTATGTTTAAAGTCATTTATTTAATTTGGAAAAAATTAGTAGATTCTAAGCAGTAACGTGTGTATAATTGTTATGAACACAAGTTATAAATAACTCTAATTTATCACGTTATATGGAATCTAATGTGGTTTTATTGAGAAACAAATTTAAGTTTCTTTATTTTATTTTATCAAATGTCTATGCTCTGCTTCTATTACTTTTGTTGTCAATAGCAAATCATCAATCAATAGATCCATGGTGTTGTTCTTTTTGTTTATTTAAAATTGAATTTCTTGTGGATGTGTATAATAATTAGTATATTGAAGTTCATTTGTTTATATAGTCGATTTATGAGTGGCTATCCATAGTAGATTTTGGTGGGATAATGAAAAGGATGCAAATTTCAAACGAGTTGGGAAATTCTATTAGATTATTTTCAATTTATGAATAGAGGTATTTTCAAGAAAGAAAAAAATTTCCTATGAGGAATATCAATTTTCTAGAATGGAATGAGACTACATAGTAATAACAATTACTTCATTTTATAATTAGAGGTATTTTTGGGAAAGAAGATATATATATATATATATATTTTTTTTTTTTTTTTAAGGAATAGCAATTCTTCTAGTCAAGGAAAAAATAACAATTTTTATTTATTTTACATTACATGAAAAATTAATTTATTGTGGAAAAAATTCTAACCAAATGAGACCATGTGAAGAAAAAACACTAATAGGTTTAGCATCATATATAACAAAAAATCTCAAGACATTAAGTTAATGATTCTTTTCTCTCATAAATTCTTCACAAAATTGATGTATTTCTCATGTGGGACATCTCTAACTTTGCACTTGCATTCACGTGGGGCTTCTCTAATCTCATCTAACAACCTTCTCTCTACAATGGGTTTAGATCTTACTTCCACTGAAGTGTCATCCTTGTGATCATATCAAGAGCTTCTCAAATAAACTTCACTAAACCTGCTTTATGAGTTGACCTTATAACACAGGTTTCACACACAAGTCACCATCACAAATCTCTTCTATCCACATGGAGAGGCAAAGAGCTAACAATGAAAGTGTGCAAGCAAAAACATTATCTCTAATACCACTGGTTAACAAGAGGAGTCTTCAATGGAGAAAAATTCTACAAATAGACTATGTGAAAGAATATACTAATGGGCTTATCATCGTATATAAGAAAAAAAAATTTAAGGTACTAAATTAATGGGTCTTTCTTCTTATAAATTCTTCACATAATTTACATATTTCCAATGTTAGAATTCTCCAATCCCACACCTAAATTAAAAAAAAAAAAGAAAAGAAAAGATGTATGAAAAGATCCTTGCCCATACAATTTAAAACATGCCAATCTACAATGCTATATTTAGAAATTATAAGCTCTATCTAACATATAAGCCATATATATGGATCTTGTTTTTAAATTTTCTTAATGGTGGAGAGACATGCTAATTATTTATAAAGATAATATACAAAAGTTTTCATATATTTATATTTCAGAAGACCAAGCTCTTATGTATGTGGGATAGAGCTATAATACATATATATTATGAATTACTATACTTCAGTTTCCACCACATATACAACAAACAACTATAAGAGCATTGACATCCCCATAGAATCTTTAAGTGATTCTTGAGATGTTACGACGGTATTTTAAGAACTCTTATTTTACTGAACTTTATAATATTATCTTTAAAATTTTTTACATAAGATCATTCATATCTTTTTAAGATCTATGGATTATATACATTTTTAAATAATATACTTAATAAAATAAAAAAATTATAAAAAATGTAAATGACCTTATTTTTTAAAATCCTTAGCAGAAGATCCTAAAAAATATAAAGACCTCCTCCCATTCCTAAAGACCCACTAGTGAGGCCCTTCTCATAGAGTCCTATGAATCTCGATGCTTAAACTATATTTATGTTTCGCATGGGAGAGAGCTATAAGATCAACTTTATCAAGGTTATTTAGCACAAATTTCTAGCTCATACAATATCCCACAATAATTATAAAAGGCTATTTGTAGAATTGCTTCAGCATGTTGAGTAGCTTCACTGGACAACGATGCTAACCTGCTTTCTCTCATTCTTTAAGTTCGTGTCTGAGAGGATGTCAAACTGGGCATTTACTTTGTGGGTGGAATATGTCTATTAACAAAATTAGAACATTGAGTCCTGTAGAGCAACCAGATTAACCAAACACACTAAACTAGTCAGCATTCAAAGAGAATGTAGGCAACTATATTTTGAACAATTCCCTTTCGTACGAGATGCGAAGAACTGGGCATTGTTGCAACGTTATATATTAGGTTAGTATGTTATGATTGGTCGCATGCAACGGTCCTACGTTGTTATGTTGACGGTGTGAACAGCAGTTCACATCGAAACCCATATTACAATTTCACCTGTTTAACTCATACGATGCCGATGGACATGCGAGTATAGCATTGTTTATGCTATAACACCACAGTCCATGATTATATATCACTTATCTAAATGTATCAAAATTTCTATTTGTTTGTCACGATATTTAAGAAATATTCTTATGGTTAAAAATTAGCTTAAATTGCAAATAATAAAAAGAAATAATATTTTGGATAAAATGATGATTTAATGTATAAAGCATCTTGTCTGAAAACTTAGTTTTAACACTCAGTTTTAAAGATAGGAAATCAAGTTCATATGAAACAAATATAATGGATATATTTACACTTTATTATAAGTATATATTTTGAATAAATTCCTCAATTGAATATTAATTATAATCTAATACATGTAGATGGCCAAAAAAAAAAAAAATCTAATACATGTGAATCTATTTCTAATCTTCTTGATTCAATTACCCTAGTTGATTAATTTGAGTTAATTAAGAGTTGCTTGAGTCTTCTGAAAATTGAATTTTGACTCCAAATATAATTTACTATTAGAACTTTTAAGAACTCTCTTGCTTCAGTTCGTCTTTCATCTGACTGTTGCTATGTTCATTTGTATGTTTTGAGGAAATCTACTTCTAATCATGATTATCACGTTAGTTAACTTCATATATTAAAAATTATGGTCAAATATTCAAATGTGGTACTCTCTTACTTGAGCCCAATGAGCACTAATCCTAACGGCCTAAAACGAAAGAACATTGGGCCCTTGAAGCATCTTTGACTAAGAAAGGTTTAGATTTACAATATTGGCAGGTCTGACCCATGACACATGTCTAGGCCTCTATAAGAGCCTTAAACATTTGTATGATCATAATGCAGGTATTCTTGTACAACTATTGTATGCCTTCGTCTTTTTATTTATTTATTTTCCCTTATCAGCGCCCTTATAATAATAATAATAGTTAAAAGAGAAAAAAAAAATAGAAAAAAGAACACAATAAGTTGTAAATACATTATCCCATCTTTATTCAAAGCCATACAATGCTCTGGTGATTGAGATGCTTAGACTATGTTTGGTATAGAAAAATTGGGAGTCATTGAGGAGGAGTGGAAATAAGAGGGGACTAAATTTCATCCTCTTATTTTTAAGCGAAAAAGATAAGAGGAGGGAAAATAGATGTAATATTTTTCTTAGATCCCACCACTTTTTTGTCCATTCCAAAATAGAGAGAATTAGAAGAGAAAAGAGAAATTTAAAAAAAAAAATTACTCTTATATCATTCTTGTTTAAATTACTTGTTATTTTTATAAGCATATAAGTAATTTATTATTTATCATATTTGGTGAAATACCCCGACTTTTACTAACCTAAAATAAGTATAAAATGATGGTAGTTTTGAATCTTATTTTAAATTTAACTTAGCAATTGAATTTAGATAGTTTAGTTAATTAAATTTTTTTAAACTATAGAATATAATTAGATGATTTAACATAATGAGTAAATGGATTGAAAATAGAGATTTTAATATAACAAATACCCACTTTAATTTATCAAATTACTTCAATTTGCTATGTTTGACATACCAAGCTACTCAATCCCTTTCAATTATTAATTTGAAACCAAATTTCTCAAGTTGAATTACCTAAATTCCTAATGCACAAAATTGAACCTAACCAAATTTCACAAGTTTAACCACCTAAACCCCTAAATATTCAATTTACTTATTTTAACCAAAATTCCAACACTTTAATTCCTAGAACTTCAAATCCAAATTTTGGCTAAACCTCTAAATTCCTAAACTTAAGCTAGATATCAATACCTCACAAATCAAATTTCTAAGATAAATTTCTAATTCAATTTAGCAATCTCTACTTATAAATTCTCTTACCTATTTGAACAAATTCAAATAATTTAATACTTTCTAATTATCAAATTAAATTTAATTCGTCAACTTCAATGGCCTAAACCCTTAAACATTCAATTTACCATTTTAACCAAAATTCCAACTCCTTGATCATAGAAATTTAAACCCAAATATTTTCTTTTAAATATCATATCCTAAGACCCTACAACCCTAAATTCAAGTAAGATTTTGATTTTCTTTTAATTTCCTAAATTCAATTTCTAATACAATTGGCAAACTTTTTTTTCTTACTACTTAAATCTAATCCAAAATACTTAAAGTCCATAACCTAAGGCCCAATTCATCATTTAAAAGTTTAAGTCCATTAACACAAATTCAAGCCCACATTCAAGAAGTCCATTAATATGAAATCAAGTCCATAAAGTCAAGCTCATAATCAATACCCAAGCCTATTATCAAGAAAGTCCATAATTTAAAGGTTAAGCCCAATTACTCAACATTCAAGCCCATAAATTGTAATAGCCATGCTTTTATTCCCGATATCATATTATATGTATGTGATTGTAGTTGCATCGTAAAATAAATAAATAACATGTTTTACATATAGATTAATCTAGTGTAATTTAATGTATGTGTTTGAGTAGTGTAGAATATTTATGTGTGCATTAGTACAATAAATATTTAATATTGACTTACATATTGATTTTGTATGAATAATGAAATGAGTAATATTAGACTTAAATGTATATTTCAAGTATTTGTGTATAGCAGATTTTTTGGAACCCAAAAAGCTAGCTAAATGCCTTTTGTTTTACTCAAATTAATAACCCTAATTAAGCCTAACTAAAAAGCCACTTTATAACTTTATTTGGGCTGTCTTAAAAGTCAAAGTTGAATAGATATGAGCTAAAAATATCTCCATTTTCGTCCAAAATCATACCACTATCAAGACAACTTTCTGAACAAACACAAAACTCATTACTTTCTCTTCCAAATCTACCCTAACTTCAAGACCAAGACCCACATCCAAATTCTTACAAATTGGCCACCAAAAGACCCTTCTAAAGCCTTGCAAACCAAGCCTAAAGATTTGAGGTAAGTTTAAGTTACATTTGATACAAGTTTCATAGTGTAGAGTTTGTTAAATGTGAATTGAATACATATATATATGTATTGGTGAAGTGTTGATGAAGGTTTAGGCTGCCAATGAAGTTATAATATGTGTATGTTAAGTAGTTGAAGTGTGTTGATGAAAATGAAGTGGAATATGAATAGTGTAATAAGGGTTAGTGAAGTTGGATATGTGTTGAATGTTGCATTAAATGAATAGTGGAATTTGAAGTGATATTTTTGTTATTTGATGAGTTGGAAGTGAATGGATAATGTTAAGTTCATACACCAAATAGTAAGAAGCTTATTATGTGTTTTGAAAAGAGTTTGAATGTATAAAAGTTGATATATTGTGTAAAAGAATCATGGAAAATGCGTGTTTGCTGTAAAAAAGATTTTCTCAGATCAGCACTATCTTGTATACGAGCATGTACAAGCTTGTGCTAATAAAAATAAGCTCTCAGGTCACTTTTTTAACCTCTGGCCCACCTTGCACACGGGTGTATAGGTGGTTATGTAGGTCATAAAACCTTAAAAAATTGCTCTCATGTCAATTTTTAATACCCTACATGGCCCTGAGCACGGCTATGTACTAGGTAGTGTACTTTCTTCTGTTTCGCAACTTGATCATACTTTGGCCATAACTTTTTCATCCAACCTCTAATTGAGATGACTCAAGTTGCATTGGAAAGCTTAAAAAGAGATTCGTAGAGTTTTTATAAATTCAAAACATATCGATGCTTAAATTTTAGTTCTTTCAAGCTGTTGTGTTTTCCAAACAAGATTAAAAACTTATGCTTTCTTGTTAAATATGTGTTTGCATATGAAATAGATCTTTTTCGACAAAATGAGATAGATTAATGATATTTGACGTGTAATGATGATTGAGTGATCTAATTAAGCATGATTTAATTATATTTGTAGATTTAACAAATAATTGAATTTTCATGAATGTTAAGATAAATCTAGTCATATTGTATATATGGATGGAAGTTAAAAATAATGATTTTGTGAGTTTATGTGGTCTTGATAAATGTATATATTATATGTTATAACTTTGTATAAGTTATATTTGAAGTCTTTAGTAGTAAGTTTAAGATTTAATATGTTTTAAGTGTAATTCCAAGTATATAATGTTGATTTGAGTTTGGATTATCTTTTGAAGGATTCCCGAGGTTCTATTTAGATTTCCTACATAAGATACATAGTAACGTGTTTGTTTTTTGCTTAGGATAGGCATATCTTTAATCAATTTTAATATAGAAAAACTTAAACCTTGATTGAGTTAGATGTCTCTTACGCTATTTAAATCCGTATCTGGCCTAGTATGGCAGATCGGTATCCGGCTCGGAGAGCAGCACCTTGCTCAGATTGGGGGCACGGTAGATTAGGCGCTTAGGCCACCCTTGTCTTTGATAAGACTTTCTTAAGTGATATGACGGGTAACTGATGGAGAAGACGGTATCGACGTAATATTTGCTTACGCTTAGAATGAAGTGGCATGATTTAGTTCAAATGTTTATGGGAACATTTGAACTAGGTGATGTTATGGACTAAGATAAGTAAAGTCGTGCAATGGCTGTCAACCCTATATGAAATTATTTTCTTTTTGTCGGATATATCATCTAGGAGATATAAGTATCCGAGCTACTTATATCAACCCCCTGAGCGTCGAGGTTGTTACTCAGGACCCCAATTACCCCTATTGTCTAGGGTTTGAATACTCTAGTGTTGATTGACTAATTAATATAATATCTAATAATTGAATGGATGTTGCATTGCACTATAGTTAGGATCATGTGAATCGTTCTGCTTCTACTTTTGTTACTGTGTACTAGGCCTTTGGATCACTTTTTATCTTTTCAGGTGTAGAAGATGAGTTCTACACAAGCATGGGATACGGATCTGATTTTGAAGAGTTCTTAGATGAATGGGATGAGTACAGGAGACCATGACCCACAAGGAACCCTTTGAAATAGATTAGTTATATATGTGTATATGAATTATGGACCTATGTAATAGTTATTAGGATTTTTACTATCTTTTGTAAATGGCTTGTTTATGAGCCTTGTTTGTAATGTTTATATATATATATATATATATATATATATATGGTTGTATTATATTTGGATCTTTTATTAAGTAATGAAATTAAGAGTTGTATTTTATGGAATGTTATATGTACTATTAGTAATGAAGTTTGTTCTTATAAGACATTTAAGCTAATAACTATCTAAATTGATCCTTACAAACTTACATATAATATCGCGAATTATATGTGGTTGGGGAACTAAATTTACTTATTTTAAATATAGGGGTAAGTCCGGGGCCTTACATAAACCTAAGCCCATAATACCATATTAGTTAACATACACTATCACACATTATAATTCCCCAATTCCTAGAAAATTCAATAAGTTAAATGACAGAAACGACCTTCCCCAATTCTTGAGAATTCTAATACATGGGAAAAAACCAAAATGCCCCATAAAATTCTACACAATGCAAATACAAGAAAATATCTTCTAAATCTAGAGAATTCTACCAATGGGTATGTAGGTAAAATGACCAAAATGCCCTTAACCCTAGAGATAATTACAAAACATGAAATGCTATAAATATGCCTCTTAGAAAAACCTAGAATCCCAACACATTTTCAAAAGCCACACACACCCAAAATCCTCTATAAAACATCTCTTAAAACACACAAAAATCATCCAACAATTCATCAACAATCCCTCTTCAAACCTAGCATCCAGTAGGTAAGGATATTCATGATTTCTCTATCATCTAACCACTCAATTTCTTTCATAAATCTAATATCTATTTTAATTAATTCCTATGTGATTATGAAGGCTAAAAGAAATGTTGAAGTTAGGAAAATAAGTTTGAAGAAGCTTTATCAATTTGCTAGTAGTAGCAATAGTAGTAGTAAAGATTTCTAGATTGCTTTGCCATTCAAGTAAGTGATTTTAAATAAATTGATATTGATTTGAATTTGATGATATTATGTAAGTTTCAAACCTGAAAATTTTATTTAAGTATGTTATTCATATGGTTTTTATGAACTATTGCTTTTATTGTATGATTTATACATAATGTATGCTTAATAGTGGATTAATTTAATAGATGATGCAAGAAACATACTATAATTTTAAATCTAAAATTTGAATATGTTTTTACTATGCTTTTATAGAATATATTAAGTGCTAAATATTATATGTATGAATTTGCATATTATATTAACTAAAATTGATGATTTATGTTGATTTTGTGTAGAAATTTGAGAAATAAATAAGGATTTGTCTTATGTATGATCTTAGGTCAAATATATACATGTTCTATCGCATGAAATAATTGGAAATTGATAAATTCTGGTTCATACTATTTAATTACGAATTTACAATTAATATTGTGTTAATTTGCTTGATTTATAGAAATATATGCTAATAAATATTAATGATGATAAAATGTTGGATTCAAACTTTAAAATATATGAAAATATATTATGGAGAATCAAAAATATTTTTGATAATTTTTAAAGAATTAAATTCGGATTTTAAAGGCATTTTTCTATAAAAACAGCCTATTATAAGTTTATTGATACTAAAAATATCAAATAAATTTATTTATTATAAAAATTGATGAAAATAGTTTAAAAAATGTTTTTAGATGTAAACTGGAAGTTTTGATAATTTTTTAGTTTAATTTACTATTTTTAAACTAATTTTCAAAGTAAACTGCAGCTTTGAGGAATCTAGAAATTCCTAAAACAAGGGTGTTGTACAGATTGCATAAAATGTATCGATGCAAGTATCTCAAGCCTAAACCAACACCACAATTGAAAAGTACTAAAAAATTTGTATGAAAATGACTATAAATTTGTGGAAAACGGATTTAAACGACAAAGTTCTATCCAATTTAAGTTTGGCTAGCGAAAATTATAGTGGAATAAAACTACGTTGTAGTATAGTTTAACCAATGGTTCAAATGAATTAGTTAAGATACTGTGTAAACATAACTTTAGACTAAAATAGTAAAATAAGCTTTGGTTAGAATTTGACAAATATATGTACATATAGATATATGCGTTGGAACAAAATATATAAAAGTGTATATATATGTGTGATAGAGATTATTGTTTTGTAGGAATTATTTTTATGTGCCAAATTAGAACAAAATCATGAAATAAATATAATGTATGTTAAATATAAAATCTAGCTGAATATATATGTACATGCATATGGTGTGTTTGATGAAATGCAATTGATAAACATTGATGTATAATATATATACATGTATAAATAGTAATGAGTTAGGTTTATACTTATAATAAGTAAATTTTGAATTATAGTATATTAGTTCTATTCAACTTGGCTAAATTAACTTACTATAGATTTATTAACTAATTGGCATAGTAAATTCTTCAGAGACCAACAATTTATATTTAGCTATTAATCTAGTTGGTGAACTCTCATAAGACTATATTAACTTGTTACTTGCTTAGATATAATTGTAATATGATAAACCATAAATAATAAGAGAAATATGTCGTTTTAAATGTATGTTTGCTAGAAAAAGGAATATTTCATATGAGTTTGATATAAGTTGTTAATTGATTTAAATGCTTATATAAATTAATCTCTTGAGTAAATATTTATTAGGAGTTTGCCTCCTATTTTATCTTGAGGTCTATCTTCTATTAGTTCATAATACAGAATTTGTACCAAGTACGCTGTAACTTGTGTGTTGCGTGCTAGGATGGCCATTTTTAAGACCTAGTTTGAGGGGCAACAACCTTGCTAGGCTGTGCCAGCATGGTAATTAGACGCTTAAGCCAACCTCATCATTGACATTGGAAAAATGATGGTTATCAGTGACTCAGCGGACAACTGATAGAGGGAACAATATCGGGATAATGTTTATTCATATTAGAGAGAAGTTGTATTAAGTGGTTTAATACGTAGGCTCTGTTACTCCATTTAATTACAATTGATTAATATAGTTAAATATGAGTAACAGCTGTGACCACTAGATAAAGCTATTTACTACATGTTCCTATAAGAGATATAGGTACTCAAACTGCCTATATCAACCCTCTAAGCAATTGCTACTACTTAAAACCCCTAGGTTCTCAGCGTGTTGCTAGAGTGTGAGTGCTCAACTGTTATTTGTCGCACTTTAATTTAAAGATATAAAATATTAGTTGTTGCATTGCTTCTAGAACAAGTGTGTGTGTGCCCATCTCGTATGTACTTGTGTTGTTGTCGTACTAGGTTTTGGCTCAATCCTTTTTTTTTTTAAAGTGTTGATGACCACTACAACAAAATGAGCCTTTGGCTACGTCTAATAAACGTGGCTAAACATTAAAAAAACGTGACAAAAAATTTTTGGTCACGTTTTTTTACACGTGGCCTATAGACGTCGCAAAAGGTCAGTCGCAGATTTGATAAGTAACGTTAAAAATTGAAACGTCGCCAATGTTAGTTTGACAGCCAAATACACTTTGTTAGGCCACGTTTAAACATGGCCTATTATCATGTTTTGGTCACATTTATGTGTGGCTAAATATGACTAATATCCATCCCACCAAATATAAAAGGAGGGAAACTTGTGATCGGCGACGTTTAAACGTGGGTAAAAATTTCTATTAGTAACGTGTAAACGTAAGTAAATTATATAATTGGCGATGTTTAACCATGGCCATACACAGGTTAAATAAGCTTCATATGTGTTTGTTGGACTACAATGTGATTTATTTAGCGACGTTTACACGTGGCTATTCTAATGCATTGGCGACGTCTACATGTGTGGTTGTTGTTTTATTTAGCGACGTTTACACGTGGCTATTCTAATGATTGTTATATTTATTTAGCGACGTTTACACATGGCTATTGTAATGCATTGGCGACGTCTACATGTGTGGTTGTTGTTTTATTTAGCGACGTTTACACGTGGCTATTCTAATGATTGTTATATTTATTTAGCGACGTTTACACATGGCTATTGTAATGCATTGGCGACGTCTACATGTGTGGTTGTTATTTTATTTAGCGACGTTTAAACATGGCTATTCTTGTTAAGAAGATGATAATGCTCAAATTGTTTTATTTGGCAATATATATTTGTTTAGTGCAACATATGCACAATTGGCAATATAAACCTGTTTGCTCATAATATAATGGATACCTGCTATTACTTCACCATGACCATCATTGCATTAAAGGGAAAAAAAAACCAAAAACAATATGGTTTAGTGTCCATACAAGAAACGTTAGCGTAAACTCCTAATTACATCAAAATGGGCATATGTACACACTTTATCACATTGATTTGACCCCATTCATGTCAGTGTGATAAAGCCAAAAAACAAAAAACGAAAAACTGAGTACTTAATTTTCTTCCTCACTATTGACATCATCATCTCCAAGCGATGGATTTGATGAAGCATGTCGTGCACTTGCAGAAGTAGTTCCATTTGGATTTGCTGTCACACAATATACAAATTAAATATAATTATTAAATTGTTAAAAGAAACACGAATGAGATAATGAAAAATGACTCATGATAACTAACCTGAACTACTGGGAAAACTTGATATAAGTTGTTGTACAAGTCGAGTTAGCTTATCAAGCTGTAAATACCATTAAGTAGCAAATTCAATTCAAGAAAACCGGAAAAAATCTAGTTTAGCTATTTAAATAGTCTATCAAATCAAATTTAAACTTTCTTATATTCAATTTGACTATAAATATTGAGTAAGTTCAAATAAAGTTTCATGTTAATATTATACTAATCAAAATTTAAAACATTTTTTTCCTTCACAAATTAAGTGTAAATGGATTCAAGCTTTAAAATTTTAACTTTGGTTTGAAAATTTGAATCAAGTTTGAGATTACACTCAACACTATCTCGATTCAACTTGTTTATAGATCCAAATGCATGGACGAAAAGAAGATGTGAAAGTGTAGTCTTATTAACATAAATAGCAAAAGTTATGACTTATGTATAAAACGTTAACCACAACACCAAGTATTCTCTGATGGCCTAGTGATAAACCTGAAAATTACATTATAGGAACATCCACAAGGTAACATAGACACGTAAATACAGAACAAAGTAAAAAACTAAACCAAAATAAGACATAAAGTCATGGACACACGCCTAATATCTCGACTGTATATATTGCAGACATCATGATCGCTTCAATTGTTATGTCACATTTGCATATATTTAAACACATGTAATGCCTAACAGAAAAGGTAGGGTTCTGCCACATCCTAGAGGACTTATTTCCCACAATTCCTTAACCTACACATTGTATGTCCAAGAGAAAATCCAAGGACCTTTAGGTTTTGCCACAATCACCCTTGGAAGCCGTATTAAAGTTTATTTACCTGTTGAGTTTGTTGCTGGCGTAATGTTTTTTCCTCTTGCAATTCAGCTCTTAACTCCTCCATCTCATTCTGTCTTCGTGTTGATTTCCCAATAGATGGTGGTCCATATCCTCTTCCAGGATGGTAGTCAGATCTGTTACTTGCATTCATAAATATGTCAACAATCTCTTGTGGTGTCTTTGGGTTGTCAGAAGATTGTGAATCCTCATACATTTTCACCATCTTCTCCTACATTATGAAAACTAAAACATAACATCCGCAACATATTGCTTATTTAATAACATATTCAAAATAAAACTTAACCCATAGACTTACATAATCTTCAGAAGCTTGTTGTGAAACCCAACCACCAGTACTGTTAGGCCTTGGTTCACGATATCGAGTTTGCTTAAAGAACTCGATAGCATTGGGCAGTTGGTGATTTTGATTGATCTACACACACATATATATATTACAAAAATGTTAAACACTTGAGTAAGCTTACTACTACATGTTAGAAATTATATGAGTTGCTACTTACGTGCTCATTCCTTCTGCTCTCAAAAGATCGAGAGCCAGGCCTATGCAAGTATTTGACAGAACCACGTGCTTCTTTCCCGATCATTGATTTGGTCCTCTATTAATTAAAAACAGTGACATATTTATGTAGTTATTACTTGAAATCCCAAGAAAAATGGGTATGTAGAGTTTACCTTCTTCGATGGGTCATTAGATTGTAAAATTGCCTTCTCTTCTGCAATCTCTTTAGTCCATTGTTCCGTCATCTTCTTCCAATCATCTTCATTCGATCCTTTAGGTCTTGCTACATCACCAATCTCCATCCATCTCCTCTTAGTTTTACTTCGATGATTTCTAAGCAGACTCCCCATCCATTTATCAGCAGCAGCAAATTTGTTGCCATTTTTTTACTACATCATCAATATTCAATCGATTCTACATCAACCATATCAGTTAAGACAAAAGAATGATTAGTAACATCACATAATAAGTAAGTAATATGAAAAGAAAGTTTAGTCTACATTTTACCTTGACCCTCTCCCAAGCTCGTTGTTTCTCCATCTTATCTAATTTTCTCCAATCTTCACCATAAAGAGGCAACAAGTCCCTGCATGCTTTCCCTATCTCAGATGCTAATTTTGAGGATTGATCTGCCGAAACAGGACGTCCTCCGGATGTAGTAAACTCAACTAGCATTTTCCCCTTTCGCTTCATGTTCTCCCGCTTAAGTGCTTCACCACGATATGCACTCCTCTTACCAACAGATCGTGTTGAGCTCTCAGTTGCTACAATTATAAGAGAATGGTTTTTAACTTGCACACTTTCAATAATTTATTGCATACATTTATAAAGCTTACCAAGAGATTCAGTATTATTAGACGTGTGGCTGTGCTCTTGGGGCCTATCCACTTGACCATTGTTCATTTCCCGTATATCTGGAGCTTCATTCTCTACATTTAATAGGAAAAGAAAAAATCACATTACATATGTTAATATTCAAAGCTAAATACACTACAAGGATAGTGGGAATAGAATTAGAAATATGAGTATAGAGAGCACTTATATTTGACCATATGAAAATAGAAAAAATTAGAGACATGCAAAACTACACGTACCTAACAAAATCGAAATTATGTAAGACATTACAGACCAAACATGTCAACACATTAATTTTTATCTCTAAACGTAAATTTTTATTACAAAACCATTATTATTGATGAAACTAGGGTGTGCCCGTCATGATATTTTTTAGCGTCTCAAAATTATAACTTTATAGGATTTTATCATGTCCTATTTATGATGATGTTCTGGAAAAGATCTGAGTAGTATAATTTAAGCAAATTCTAGGAGGGATCTATTGTTAAAGTTGATTTTACTAGTTGTATGGACAGGTAATTGATTTTCCAAACCTATCTTCTACATTTATATGCCAATTTCACCACTTACCTGGAGTGTGGTTTCGATCAGCTGAATTGCTGCCCTGTAAGGATGCATTTGCTGGACTTACGTTGATACCTTCACCATGTGGAGTGTCATTTGCTGTAGTAGAACACAAAATCAATTTGAATTACCAATTTATACTAACTTATTCTACTTTAATGATATGTCCAATGGAATACCTAAGGCTTCAGAAGGATTAGGTGGCTGGTTGTGTTGTTCTGATTGGTGCATATCATCCCCAGAATGGTGAGAATCCGACTCATCACGAATAGGTAGTCGAGTATCTCGTTTAGTCCTCCCTCCTCTCCTGTGAACATTCCTTCGACCACCAGCCATTACAAACCTGAAAATGAAAAAAGGAGGCGTAAGTTAGTCATTAGAAAATAAACAACATAATAGCTTGGCAACACATCATTCAATATATAAAAGCTTATGCTAATATCATCGCCTTAAAAAAAAGGAAAAAATTGATCTTGCAAGCATAATTAAGGAATAAATTTTAAAAAAAAAAAAAACATAACCATTCAATTTGCATCGCTACTGTCATAATCCACCAGCGTCTCATCCATCTCCTCATTCTCATCCTCATCTTCACTGGATTCAATACCGGCATCATGCTCTATATGTGTAGATGCTTGCACTGTTCCTCTAATAACCTCCCTATCAACAGTCTCATGACCTACATCAGTTCTCAATAGCACATCAACATCGCAATCGATTACTGGATGCAGCTCATTTCCTCCATCACCATCATCTATGAAATGTTCATCTAAGATCTCATCTGCTAATCGAGCCTCCACATCAGTTAACAAATTTGCACCACCTTCAAGCGAGTCCATATTATAGATGTGGCGATGCTCAAACTGTTGCAACACGCCATTCAGTCCCTAGTTTCATGTCCTCTACATAAAATATTTGCTTAGCTTGTGATGCTAGCACGTACGGATCATTTTCATACCACGTACGAGTAATCTTAATGCTTTTAAAGCCATCATC
The DNA here is from genome assembly GCA_024138025.1 of Combretum micranthum. Taxonomy (NCBI): domain Eukaryota; kingdom Viridiplantae; phylum Streptophyta; class Magnoliopsida; order Myrtales; family Combretaceae; genus Combretum; species Combretum micranthum. The sequence goes on along the minus strand of JAMXBD010000729.1, from coordinate 278,341 downwards.
AACTCGAACATGCCGCATGTTAGTGTCCCACCACTTGCACTTAAACAAGATCACGCTTTTGTTTCTAACATAAGTAAACTCATATATATCTGTCAAAACCCCATAAAATTCAATTTTCGTGTCTCCTTCATTTCCCTCTACAAGCACTCCACTATTCTGAGTCTTCTTCCTATCATCAAATTCTGTTGTATGAAATCGCACACCATTGTATATCAATTTGTTGTATCTCTTGAAACATGAATCGGGTCCTAATGATAATGCATATAACGCACTGATGACCGGGTCACCACTTTCATACAACGCACTCATCTGCAATAATGACAACAAAATAGACAATCAGCCTATTTTCTTAAACTTCCTTTACCTATAGCCTAGTATATGTGGGCATTGTTAATTATATTTACCTTATTCATAAACCATTGACTAAATTCACTCTTGTGACGCTCATCTATGTCATCACCATTTTGTGAGCTTAAAATGTCGATATGTTCACTGCAACATAAATTTCACTGTGGTTAAGTAATACACACAAATTTTAATAGTTCTCTAACATAGTAAAAATGATCTAATGACAGCCACTTACGCTAAATATGGTTGCATCTCCTGACAATTATTGATAATGTACCATTTGGCGATTTCGACCTCCTCATCTGATAATACCACATATGTAGGTGGAGAAATAAAACCAACCCTATTTGTAAAGATGTCCAGCCCACCATCTTCCAGAGAATCAAAGTTCCTATCTGGTCGGTTAAATATTGTCTCCAAGTCTTCTAAGTGAAGGGAGCACCAAGTCAAGCACTCATGAACAACATAGGCTTCAGCAATTGAACCTTCCGGATAAGCTCTATTCGAACAAATTGCTTTAAAGAGCCTAAGTATCTACATAGTAAAATTTAAATTAGGGGAGAAAAAATGCAAACATTCAAAAAAAAAACATTAAAATAAAGATGTTATGTGTTGTATTCACATGTACCTTTCAATAGGATACATCCAGCGGTAAGCAACAGGTCCAGCCATTAGGGCCTCTTGAGGTAAGTGGATAGCTAGATGCACCATTACATCGAAAAAGGCAGGTGGAAAGATTAGCTCTAACTTGCACAATATTGTGACAATATCGCTCTGCATCTTTTGTAACTCCTCAACATTCAACATACGTCGGCACAACCTCTCGAAGAAGGTCCCGAGCTCAGATATGGTGGTGGTGACATCTCTAGGCAATAAGCCACGAATACCCACAGGCAATAGCCTTTGAAGCAACACATGGCAATCATGACTCTTCATACCAGAAAGTTTTGAGCATGAGTTGTCTACACACCTACCTATATGTGATGCATAACCATCGGGTAATCTAATATTCCTTAGAAATTGACAGAATAATTTTCTTTCAGAGTTACTTAATGCATAACTTGCACATGGCATTAAATACTTGCCATCACCCCGCTTAATAGATGTAGTTCCTTCCGAATACCAAGTTCCTCTAGATCAAGCCTAGCTTTATAAGTGTCTTTTGTTTTCCATCAATCCTAAGAATTGTGTAGATAATATTCTCACAAATATTCTTCTCAATATGCATGACATCAAGATTATGTCTAAGCTTTAACTTTGACCAATATGGCAATTGAAAGAATATGGACTTCTTAACCCAGTTGAACCCGCCAACATGATGTGCTCTTTTAACTTTCTCTGGATGCTTTCCCATACCCACATCTACCACTGTACGTAATTGGTGAAGAATGTCTTCACTAGAATATGGTTCGGGAGCTTCACGATTATCACGCATTCCATCAAATTTCAAGCTACGTCTCCACCTATGTTCCTTTGGCAACCACATCCTATGACCAACATACCCAATCTTGCTATTAAGTCTTATTGATGGTGTTTGATCTTCGCATACAGGACAAGCACTGTATCCTTTTGTGCTCCACCCAGACAAATTCCCATAAGCTGGAAAGTCATTGATGGTCCACATCAATGCAGCATGCATATTAAAAGAAGACTTCGAGTATGCATCATATGTCCATAGTCCATTGACCCAAAGATCATTCAACTCATCAATCAAAGGTTGCATGTAAACATCGATCTCCTTCCCTGGTGCTTTAGGCCCAGGGATTAACAACGTCATCATGAAATACTCTTTCTTCATGCACATCCATGGTGGTAAGTTGTATGTAAGAAGCACTACTGGCCACATGCTATATGACTGGCTCATGGTACCAAAAGGATTAAAGCCATCACTAGCTAACCCCAACCGCACATTACGACTATCCTTTGCAAAGTCTGGAAATTCATTATCAAAATTAATCCAAGATTGCCCATCAGCTGGATGGCTCATAATGTTTTCTTGTCTCTTATGTTCATCTTTATGCCAACGCATTTTTTGAGCAACCTTAGGATTCATGAAAAGGCGTTGCAACCTTGGTTTTACAGGAAAGTACCGCAGAATCTTATGAGGAATGGGCTTTCTAGACCCTCCAGACATCTTATACCTAGAAGTACCACAAGTAGGGCAACTGGTAAGATGCTTGTTCGTACCCCAAAATAAGCAACAATCATATTTACATGCATGAATACTGTGGTAACCCATACCCAACCCTCTTAAGTACTTGTTTGCATGATAGTATGAAGTGGGAAGAGACTCTCCATTAGGTATCACATCACGCAAAAGTTGTAGAAGCATGTCGAACGACTTGTTAGTCCACTTATTGTATACTTTCAAGTGGAGAAGCTTCACTATAAAGGAGAATTTAGAGAACTTACAACCCGGATAAAGCTTTTGTTGTGAGTCAGCTCTTAAACCACTTAAAAAATCTGTTGGAATATCGAAGCCATCTCGGAGACTTGCATCTTCCTCTTGATTCGTAGCAAAAGCCCCTAAATCTTCAAGCATTTCATCAAGCCCGTCAATGTCATCATCATTTACAACATTGTACTCCACCTCATCATATATCATTTCACTCTATATGACGAATTCTACCACGCGGTCCACTAGGCAATTCAATAGTCGGCTCCTCACCATGATATATCCAACACTTATAAGTTATGTCTATCCCATCAACAAGCAAGTGTGCTCTAATCACATTCACGGTGTACAAGTTGTTATTTAAACACCTCCTGCATGGACAATTTAACTCCGTGTTTCCTCCATATTTCAATTGCATGTATGCAATGAAAAATTCTACACCTCGTTGATACTCTTCACTTCCAATGTCGCAATTCATCCAATTCTTATCCATGTGTATTCTAAGAAAAGCCATAGAAAGAAAGAATTACAACACACTAAAATAATATCAGTAGATTAAAAAGAGAAAGGAAAGGAAAAGGACGAATGAAATAATCTTAAATACACATAAGGTTTTTAATGTTGTTTTTAGTAAGAGTGAAATCAATGGAAATTGTATGTTTGGTTTCGCAAAATAAGACGGAAATGAACGAAAATCAGCCAAAATATGTTGACATTCCATGCCCGTTCATTTCTCTATAAAAATAGTAAGAAAGCTGGAAAACAGAGTAAAATCACAAACATACCCATAATAATACAATTACTGTTCAAATTTTTTGAATATTTTAGTCTATTCACAACAAGCTTTCATCTTAGTTCATTCCATTTCTATCATAACAATCCAAAAATGTAAATTTTATATTTTGTGTGCATCTATTTAATTTCTTACTTATTTCTCAAATATAGCATATAATTAAACGAAACGGAGAATAATTGTTAGTTTGTTCCTGTATTGTTTTTTACCATTTCAAGGCTCAAAAGCATAATTCAATGGCCAATGATTCACATGCAATAGAAGATGATTCCATGTAGTAGAAGATGATTCCATGCAGTAGAAGATTACGTGATAAGAAAAATTATCATCCCTCATCTATTTTCGTTTAAATATAAGCTTAACACTCGGTTATTGGTAAACCTTAATAGAAGATACCAATATATATGTGTGCATGCATACTATTTTACATTTGCATATCATTTTTAATAACTCCAAACCAAATAATCGTATATTAAACGTATATAATCAGACCAACTTAAAATAAATATAAGAAAGAAAGGAAAAGAAAAGGAAAGAAAAAGAAAGAAAATCTTGACAAATATATTTGAATCACACGTTCGTAGCCACGATGTCCTTGTTTTAACACAACATGAGAATGGCCGATGGTTTTTTTCTAGGCGTTTCCTTTTTACTTTTGGCCTTGTCAGGCTAGCTTATCTGTTATGATTTTCGGATTAGACTTGGTAAAATAGTAGTAGAAAAGTAGCTAATGTAATGTCATTAATTAGTAGTTTACCCAAAAAAAAAAAAAATTGTCATTATTTAGTGTAATTTTAAACAAAACATTGTTTGGTAGTAAAATAACCAAATGATAATGAACGTAAAGCGGGATGATACTCCTTAATTTACTCTCATCGTATAAGTGTGTGTTTGGGCTGTTTAATATTTATTTATATTTTTTTTGTATTTTATATGTTTGTGATTTATTTAATTTTTTTATAAGAAAATATTTATTTTTTTTTATTTATTTTTTGATAAATATCTGTTTGAAAATAATAAAATATATATCAAAATGATCATAAATGAGTGAAACTGAGGTACCCTAAATTTACTTTGTTCATAAAATATTTTGTAACATTTTTGTGGTTTAGTATATCTTATATGCTTTTCAACATGGTTGTTTCATGTTTGGGTAAGTTTTTACTTCTATATTTGATGTTAAAATGTATTAACTAAATGTAATATGGGATATAAACTTGGGTGCTTTATTTATTATCAGATGTGGCTAGTCCGTGGTGTTTATCTAGCTTAGCAGTGATTGCACGGCATTTTCATTAAAATGCATATCTATTTACTTGGTGCTTTATTTTACATTTTTGCATATCTATTTACTTTCAACATGGCTCCAACTACAATTCCCTTCAAACAGTAACCAAGTAGCAGCTATAACATGGACAGACCAAGTTATATGAAGTGATGAATGCTAACATTTTGAAGCAACTACAGACTATCAAAAAGGGGCAGCTCCAACCACGATGCCAACTTGGTGTAGTAGTCCTAAACTCCAAACTAAGCTCTGACTTAGCAGGCCAAAATAACCACATGCTAGCTAAACCAATCCTTAGCAGGACACAATCAAACCTAATAACCACTACATACTAATTGATACGTTTTTATTCCACTACATACATGTTGATGCACCAAGAAGCCCAAAGAAAACAAACGAAAAATGAAAAACCTTCCCCTGTTTAATATTTATTTATATTATTTAAGAGACCCTCGTAATAAAAATTATACAGTAATAAACATTTAAAGTAAAAAAAAGAAAAATCATGTGTCTAGGATCCTTGTTAGAGGACCATAATTTTTTTTTTTTTTTTTTAAGAATCAGGCTTCAAGGTTGAAGCAAACTCTTGCGTTTTCGCTACATATAGAATTTTGATTATATTTTTAATTTTATATTAATTTACTCATATATAAGATTTAGGATTCCGGAGTCTGCATATAAAAAAAATATATATATATATATATATATATATGATTGCTTATAAATCCAGGTCTCCCATTTGCCAAAAAGCACAGAAAAATGTACCCATTTTGATGTAAACCCATCCTACTTAATTCCAATCCGATTCTAACAAGAATTAATTACTTCAACAATAAATCACACATTCTCCATTGAATATTAAATTGTAAGAAATATCATTCAGTTGATTGATGGAATCCGGATGAGAAAAGTGTAGAGATGCTAACACCATGTGAATATTTTTTTAACCAAGTTAGGAAGTGATTAAAATATAAGTAATTTTGTATTCAACATATCAGTAAAAAACCATATAAAGTTTTTCTGTGTGTGTTACTTCTAGTATGAAGTTATATATACCATAATTATCAGTTTCTCTCTCTATTTTTCTTCTTCTTTTTTTTTTTTTTTTGCTTGATGGAATTATGTCCCACTCTCACCATTTGAATACTATTGAAACAACTCTTTTTCTTTCACATATGAAGACTACACATACATATATATATGAATCACAATAAACAATTCAAACTAAGATTATAGAAAATGGAATGCCGATCAATTGCATCTGAATATACCTGTAAAATTGAACCAAAATTTCTTCACAATTGTTGGCTGTAGTTATACTGTTCCATTCCAAGCTTGAGAAGTAAGACTTGATATTTTCGATAAAAGCTGAGATTGATTCTCTATGTGGAAACTCCTAAGAAAAGATGTCTACCCCAGCAACACATGGGGGTTCTGATGCTATTGCCACACAATCACCACATGACGAAGCATTAAAATTGAAATTAGGAAATGCAATGAGATCTTTATCGCAGTCCTACATAAGAAACAAAGACAATAACAGAACAGACCAAACCACATAAGTTATAGGAAATAAAATATATATATATATATTTGTATGATGCAAGGAAATATTTGACCAATCTCCTCTCTTAGTGAAAAGAATAACTTCTTTCATATCATAAACAATAAAAGGGATTTATGTACCTAAAAAGAATGATCAAAGAAGAAGAAAATCTCCATTAAAAATAGCTTTTCCATCATTCTGCGAATACCTGGATGAAAAAGTTAAATTAATTGCTTCTACAACTATTCATTTACAAGTGACTAAATAATCAAAAAACTAATTGAATGGATGGAATGGAACGTCATAGATAACTACTGAAATTGCTAATCACAGAGGTGTTTGCATAAGGGAAAAACTTCGCTGTTGAGCCAATCATGAGAAGCAAAACTCAAAATAACCTTTTCAATGTAATACATAATTATTCCACCATGTTAACATTTGTAATTTCTAATTGTAGCAGTATTATGGACAGCAGTGGCAACAACTACTGCTAATCACGTTATATTCAAAGGTGACGTAATTTGAAACACCTAAAAGGTCGTTATACAAATTATTACTAGTTAGGATTTGATTCTGTTTGAAGGTAATATGGAAAAACACATGTTGTAACAATTGCATCGAATTAATAGCAGCATTTCTGCATCCACATATGTGCAATAGTATTGTGTGGAGTTTTCATTTTGTTCATCTCTATTATATGTTCCCTTTGATGCTTATTTTTCTCTTTTTTTCTTTAAATTTTTATAGTCAATGTTCTTGTTATCAAACAATATGTAAAACCTATTGTCATGGATCATTCTAGTAATGGGACCTTTTGAATAATTATCAACTTGCTTCATTAAGGTTTTAATGTAATTGGGAAGATATCTACTAAAGCAAATCATTTAATTTACTTAGATTACCTCATATAAGCTCATGATTCATCATCACACCAGAAAAAAAAGTGTCAAAGCCAACTAGTAAAATTTAATGTTATAAAATAACATACTGCCAGTTTAAAATGGTATAATGAATGTGAAGCTATTTAGATGAGACAGAGTTGAGCCAATAGCAACTGAAAATTAGTGTCTTAATTTAATATCTAACCTTAGCCATGAAAATGCAATCCAAAACTTAAAGCAATTAAAATTGAATGGAAGTTCAAACCTGCCTCATCACTTGTAGCTTCTTAAGCATCACTTGCATATAGAATATGGCCACATAACTAAGGCATTGTAAACATCATGCTGAAAGACTTGAAAGCAAATCCTGTTACACCAATAGTGTAAGTTGTGAAATATAACCCACTGAGTGTGAGGATTAATTATAGATAAATAAATTTCTCTAACACTAGAGGATTGATTACAGATAAATAAATTTCCCTTGGCAGATTAGTACAGCAAGAAACTCCAAACAACATTCCTCATGGTTATGTTTTTCAAATTCAACCAAAAAGTGACATAACAGCTACCAAGATTCGTTTAACTAGAAATACTACTCATTGAGAAAAATGGAAGCTAAGCTAAAGCCTAAGTAGCCACAAACTTTTTATGTACATAAATTAAAAACTCAATACATAGAATATGATTATCATGATTTTTTACTGCACTTAGTTTTACATTTTGATCTGAAACATGAAATTCAAAATAAAAACTTAACTCAAACAAGAAACATAACGAGCACATGACTTTTATATACCGATAAAATAAAAATATCTGAATAATTTTACAAAAACTATACATTATTGTTGACATTTTTTTTGTTTCTAGAAAAGAAAGTAAAGCATCTAGGCATACAACTTGAATGTATTTGTAGCTATTTCTTACGGTATCAGAAGAATCTTGTTTTTAACAGTAGAAGGCAAGGGAGGAACCCCATTCGTGTCCTTGTCCTCCTCCAAGGAAAAATCACATTGATGGTGATAAACTAAGTTATAAACCAAAAAAATCCACATATGATAGATCAATTGAAAGGTTTATATCTACATCTCAAGCTATCAAAGATTGCCATATCTCATTTTATGTAATAGCATCATTGGTAAAATCATAATCCACAGCTGGCCTCTATTGAATCAATCTATATATTCCGTATAAAGTTGATGATTTGTCCAATCCTATTTATAATTAGAGAAACCCCATTTTCTTATAACATATGCTACCTACCTACATTTGCAAATTGAGTTACTTTGTTATATTTGCTCTTTCTTGGCTGCAATTAAAAGAATTATCCTACCCTAAAATGTGTTCTCATCGACGAAATCTGTATCTTCCATCTCTTACTACTTACAATGAAACTTACATTATTAGAATATGAAGAAAAGTTCCAGATTTTGAAGTTTGTTCTAGTATAGTAGGAGGTACTGTCTCTGGTTAATTTTTATTTAATCCTGGAAGAGTGATAGATCAGCTCTGCCAATATTTGTTGGACAGCAAAGTTCCAGATTTTGAAGCTTGTTCTAGTATAGTAGGAGGTATTGCTAAACTGTAACACTTGTGCACAATACATGGAGAATACAAATAAAAAAGCAGTAAGCAGATGTGAGGATTAAAAGTAAGACACAATGCTTAATGCCAATGCATAACAACGCAGTAAACAGACCAGAAAAAAGAAAGATTGCCCATTTGTTTCAAAAAAATTACTTTTTGCCTTTTAAGTAGGAACATTTCCCCTGTTGAGATCGGAAAACAAAAGGACAAATTCCCAACATCTTCTACCAAAATAACTTACCTTTTCAATAACCTTTACATGTATTGCAACTCTCACAATGTTAATTCTAGTTGCTGTTCTACCAAAAGCACCTACAGTTTATGTTTTGAACATGAAAATAACTTTAGTAGGACAAGAAAAAAATGAAAAGATCCTGGGTGGTTCCAGGAACCAGTTTGACACGCCCCAACAATGGGGCAGTCTTGGTCATGCTTTGGGCTGAAACATAAACTACCAGTCCCCAAACCGGAACTAGCAATGCAGTGGAACCTTTTGTCTGATCATGGATTCATAGGTGTATGCCTATGCTTGTGTGCATGAACAAATTAGCACGGTAAGTTGTTTTTTTTTGCCAATCAATCCATCTAAGATAAGAATCCAAAACAAGCCACAGTAACAGTTCTTTGGCAGACCTACACAAGAGGCTATCCTCATTCATAAAAACATCATCTCCTACCTACACTATCTAACCCAAGAGTGCTCAGGCTTATAAAACACATGTTCATGCACATTGCATGCGACTTGTGAGTGAACATAAGCTGATTCTTTAGCATATGTGAAGGACTTTTTTTTTTTTTGGTAAATATAAAGGAATTTTTATCTTCTGCACAATCTACAAATCTAGAATAACTCTCCTTATTATGTAAACTACTATTCTATATCTTGCCAACTATGATCCACAGTAATAGTTCATTGTTCTTTTTATCAACATAGCAAGCCCTTTCCTTCAGGGTAACCTGCTTCTCCTCTCAGCACCACCCATGGTACAAGGGATGCTTCATTAGTATATGAACTATGAAACGAGCATCTTTGAAACTTGAATTCCCATCAAAGAGTTGGACAGTGAGAGACAATATAGTATTATGCAACTGTCATTTAACTCATATTCTACATGGCAAGCTTGTGAAAAAAGGATAACTATTGCTTAAGCAACTATTGTATTTGCAAAACTTTTACATTAAGTACCTGCAAAATCGGGAAGCAGCAACCTAATTTTTGCTGAGCTGAACTCTAGTATAATGTAAAAGGTTCCGGATAATTGTTCCCACTACCTCAGCAAGAAACCATCTCTAATGAATAGGAATTCCCCAGTACCTGAGAAATAACATCTTCATCACATCAGTCATATTAGAAGGGGGCTATTAATAACTATATTGAACTTTTCGCATATTGCACTTCAGTAAGACAAGAAAAAAATAAAAAAAAACACTTGTTGAGAATACTATGAAAATAAGCACGAGAGGTCGCTATTGTGAATATTAAAACTATGTATGCATTTTATATCTTTTACTGTTTCATAAATGATACTGAATTCAGGTTCGACTACTTTACATAAATTCATTATTCAAATATTGGTAAAGTTTTTTTGCACTTTCATATTAACACAACCAAGCAGATGAAAACAGTAGGCAACGGTATTTTTGGGACAAGAAAAAAGGGACAATGATACTTTGGGAAAAATATTTTGAAATGAAAACAATTTTAACTAATAAGTAATTTTCTTTCAAACAAACAAAATTTATATAAATATGCGTATAAGCATACTCACAGAACAGAATACCCAATTCTCAGCAAGAATAATAAGTTGCTAAAAAAAAAAAGAAGCTATTTCAGATTCGACGTTCTCATATTCAGGACCTAATGTTTATATCACTCATCTCCCCGTTTCTTTAACTTACTTCCATGTGCCCTCTTTTCTCAATGATTAACTTCCCTACTGAAATCAATCCATATTCGCATTTAAATTTTAGCTTATTATAAATTATTGTACTTATATACATTTACGAATGGAAGGGTTAGTCGAGAATAAAACCCCAAATCATATAGGAAATGATGACAGTAGATTGTCCGAAATTACAAAGACGAGAATAAAATTTCAAATCGTACAACAAATAATGAAAGTGGGTCAGCATAAATTGCAAAGACGAGAATGAAACCCCAAATCATACAGGAAAACATTATTCATAACCCTAATTAGAGAATGAAACCCCAAATCGTACATGGAAAAAAATGCAAAGACAAGAAGCAAATATATGTGTACGAACAACTAAATGAAAGTTAAAAAAACAGAAGATCGAACCTAGATTATGTGACTGTACTGATGGAAGATCTATTTTCTTGAAGATTCCGAAGAAGTCCTCTCTACGCAACTGCCCGTGAAGGAATGGGTTCGCGAAGCGCTGGTTGGTCGGAGGTAGAATGGAAACATCAATCTGGTGCCATGAAGGAGTCCGTCGGAGGTGGCTGCAGCACGTACGGTGGAGATTGGTAGGAGGTTTTCGTAGTAAATGAGAGAATGAGAGTACTAGTCTTGAGTTGGACGAACGAAGGATATGGTAAAAAGTAAAGTTTCCTTTTTGTTTTTTTTTTTTTTCTGTTTGGGTCTACTACTTTTCAAACGGCGGGAATTTTTTAGAAGTCACAACAGATTTTTCTTTTCTCTTTTTTTTAAGAGAGGATATTGTAAAATGAAAAATTAGTAATGGGTAATGTAATATAAAGGTTACAAATTAAATGAATGTTCCATAAACGTATTAATAATATGTTTTAATTGATACACATGAATTATAAAATATGGGCGACGTTTGCAAAAAGATAAAGGTTACAAATAAATGAATGTTCCATAAACGTAGCTAATAGTACGTTTTAATTGATACACATAAATTATAAAAGATGGGCGACGTTTGCAGTTTTTGCAAACGTCACCCAATATCAAAATTCCTGTAGTGGACTTTGATGATGATGCTTATGATTACATGGGGTATGGCACAAATTTCAAGGAGCTACTCGATGAGTGGAGGAACTAGGATTGCTGGATATTTATCTTTATTCTAAATTATTAAATTTCACTATCAAACTTATGTTTTGATGAGGGTATATCTATGAGCCCATGGTTGTATGTTGGCATACTAGATACTGCTTATTTTGAGATAACTAATGGTATGATATTTATTTATAAATGGTGGTCTACTCATAGAAGTAGCCTGTTTGAAATCATTTTGAGAAATTTATTTTTTCTACTGCAAATTCTAGTTGCTTTCATAATTTAATTTAATAATTTTAGAATCTAAAATTTATTTAGCAATAATACGATAAACTATAAATTAGATTTTCCTTAACATATAATGCGTAATTGTTACAAGTATCGGTTGGGCACAACTTGACCCAAATTTGGGTGTGACATTTTGTGTTTCATAACAATTAAGATTCCATCCTTTTTTCCTCTTCGCATTTCAAATGCACTAAAGAATTTAAATTCTCTAATAATTCATTTCATTTGCTTTCTTTCCTTCTATAATGTTTTTTTCGTAATTCATTCCATCATATAAAACAAAGTGAATTCATCAAAACTTTAAAATCTATAATGTTTAATAAGGAAATACTTTAAGGATAAATAATTTTTTAAGAATTAAAATAGATGGCACTAACATAGGCAAATGTCATATTAATTAAGGGTGAGATAAAAAGAAAAATCAATTGTGAACCAAACCAGAAACATGGTTTTTCTAGGCAATTTCATTTATAAAATTTTTAAATTAAACCAATCATTAAAATTATAATTTTTTGGAGGAGTAAACTGAATTAATCTATAAAATTGAATTAAATTGTTTTAGAAAATATCGATTCACTTGTTATTAAAAGATTTTTACGTTAAACATATTACTAAAAGATTTTTTTAATTAAAAATTTATTAAAATGTATGTTTATTTAACATTTATAACATGATTTTTAAATTGTATAAGAGAATGACAAAATATATGGTGTATCTTAACTTTATATATATAATTAGTTATTAATGAGTATTTAAAATAACAGTTGCATGGATATCGACATCTTAATTATTATATGCTAAAAATGCACGTAATTAATAACTGATTTTAGTATTTTCCGTTTAATATTACATTTACTGCAAATATACATTGCTAAATTCTATCAAATCGAACACAAATTTAAATTTCATGGGTTTGGAAAATTTTCTAATTCAAATTGCACAGTTAGGAAAAATCAAACCGCATTCTTATAATTAATTTGGTTGGGAGGGAAAATCAAACCAAATAAAAAGTAACGAGTTATTACTTGTTACACCTATTACATCTCAACCAATCAAATTAACATACTAATGTCCAATCCTTACTGTAGAGTTATTTAGGTGGTAGTGGGACACATATTGAAATGGGCACATGCAAACATATGTTCATTTTGCCAAATTAGAAACAAAAATGCATAAGAAGTTGGGGCCAACTAATCGGACTAGGACAATCAATCGATCTGATGATACTACACTAATCTATTGATTTTTTTTTTTTTTTTCAAAATAAGCATATGTAGCTATCTTGAGCTCCATATGAAGATTCTAAAACTTCCAATTTTTTTATTATTTAATATTGTTATTGGTTTCGTATGTTAAACTATTATAAAGTTTCTAACGCAGCATGGAAGCGTTAAGTAACAAAAACCAATTCAATGATTAATTTCAAAACATGAACTTAATCACACAATTACTAAATAATTACAAATTTTAGGGAAAACATTCTCAATTCAATACCAAAGGTATCAAATATCAGTTGTCAATACAAATACAAGCCTAAAAGGCCTATTTATATTATTAGATAAAAAACCCTAAAGACAGATAATAAATACAATAAATACAAATAAATCGTGTAACCGACTATTAACACATGAAATAAAAGCTGGCGACCTATAATTAATATTGACGGTTTCAAAACTCAAAAGTTGAAACCGTCAATAATAAAAACTGACTTAAATTGACATTCCGCTACTGCAATATTCTCTCCCACCTATAAAGAAATCTACCACTGGATGCAGAAGATAAATCTTTGATCATGGATAAGTATCCTCCAGGATTAAATATGAACTTGCAAAAGTAAATCTTAACAAGTATAATTAAAATATCTTAATTATTTTATGATTTAGAATTGCATCCACCCTTAAGCTCCTTACAGCATCTGTAGCAAGATCATGTCTTCCAGCTAGAAGTAAACAATCTCCAACTTTATTTAAAGCAATTTTTCCGCATTTTTTCATATATATACGACTAACTCTTTCATAATCTTTCATTAGAAAATAATATTCTGCAGTAGACTCGCCTTCCCAATTGGCCTAAATAGTGTCCTTACTACTTCAGAATTTGAAAAATTCAATCTTTCTACTGTTGCCTTGAGTTTATAAACTTTTGCCAAATTTTCACCAGAAATTAAGTCAATATGGTGTTGTTTATCCCTCATGGAAGGCACATCATCTGATAAATTGTCAGGTATCAATTCATTTAACTCTTATAATTGCTATCTATTACTGTCGGCACCTCTTCAATCTTCTCCTCCTTATCAACCCTTAGCACTTGTCTTTTAATCAATGTAGGTACAATTTGGGATTCCTTCATAACATCCTCTATCTTCTTCTTCAAAATCATATTCATGATAATCATCAAAATTATGATACTTACCTCTATATTGACACCTACAATTTGCACCAACAGGTTTGGCATCAGGATCACCGTAAACATACTCTGTTCTTGGTCGTCTCACACAACCATTCTTGTTCATATTGGCATCGGATTGATTGATCAGGTTATCAAAGTGCTATTCCATACGCTGGAATCTCTAATCCCTACTATCCAATACCACCCTTCGAACCTGTGACTTGGTTCGTAGGACTTCCACATCCCGAACATCATCGAAGACGTGACTGCCGTCAATACTGTTATTGGTTGCCATCTTCGGGGGAACCAACGTTGCTCTGATACCAATCTGAAGCAGTGTGGAAGCGTTAAGTGATAGAAACCATTTCGACGATTGATTTCAAAATGTAAATTTAATCACACAATTGCTAAACAATTACAAATTTTAGAGAAACATTCTTATTCAACGATGTCAAATATCAGTTGTCAATACAAAGACAGACCTAAAGATCTATTTATATCATTACATGAAGAAACACTAAAGACAGATAATAAATACAATAAATATAATTAAATCATGTAATTGACTATTAACAGAGGAAATAAAAGTTGGTGGCCTATAATTAATATTGGCAGTTTCAAAACTTAAAGGTTGAAATCGTTAGAAATAAAGATCGGCTTTAATTGAGATTATGTTATTGCATTAGTTTTAAGGATTATTTATATATATAGGTATATTTTTTATATTTTATGGACATTATCTCATTTGCTATATCGAATGTCTCATTAAGATCGTTTCTTTTATTTCTTGATAGGTACTATACCACATACACAACTTGGAACAGATCATCAATCCTAAAGATATATAAGATTATTATTTGCATATTGAGGGCCACTGTGCCTCAACCCGACATTAGTTGATGGATTAGTACGGCCTGATTGAATATGGCTCAAATCAGACCCGTGCTCCTCCTCAGTTGTTATTTTTGTGTTAAGGCAGGGCTAGTACTTAAATATTGTAACAATTGACAAAGGAGTTTCCGTTCGTTGCATCATTAGGACCGCCGTGCCTGGATCTGATGTAATGCCTGGCTTTTTGCTCAAGAAATTCCTAGTCAATGACGGATCCAAGAAAATTTTTAATTTTCTAGAATGAATGAAGAAAAAGAGGGGACATTTGCTTGCTAAAGACGACATTTATATGAGTTGGCTCGCGAATTCATGCAATTCGATAACGAAAACAGTGGAACCACAATAGAAGAAAAGAAAGAAAAAAAAAAAAAAACTAAACTTGGGATGATTGGATATTAAGGTGGAGAGTACAATGCTAGCTGTAGTAATTACTAATTAAAAACTAGAATAATAAGTTTTTAAATAACTAAAATCATTTTTTATATGTATACATAGAATCTAGCGGGAATTGAGTTTGATGGTTTATCTTTTACTCTTCCGAGTGTTATCATATATATGATGATGTCTGATATTGTACCTTTTTTATTCATATATAAGGACATGTAATGCATCATTACATAAAGAAATTGTTTACATATAGTATTGAAGTCAAACTTATGCTTGAGCTTAAGTTTGATTTGGACTTTGATAACTTAAAAGTTACTGGAAGTTTACTGAGTATATAACTTTGAGTTGAAGTTTGACATGTGTTGAATTTACGGTTGCAAATGAGCGAACCATTAGCGTGTTATTTAAATTTGGCTAACAGTAAGGCCGGTTTGGTTAAAGCTCTTTCAATAAATGAGTAATGCTCAAGCTTTAAACTATCTAAACTTGTTTACTTAAACAAGTCAAGTCTGAACATTTTTTTAAGCTCATTAAGTGCTTGTGCATAAACTCATAAATAATTTTTTTTATAATTTTAATTTAATATTATATATTTATCTATATTAATATAATATTATAAATATAAATATATTAATTATTTATGTAAACAAGTCTAGACTCGTTTGACATAAGCTTGTTAACCTAAACGAGCCAAAGTCAAGTTAGTGAATCATTAATAAGCTTAGCTTGGCCTTATACATTTTAAGCTTTTTAAAAGCTCAGTCTAACTTGAACTCCTTAATTTTATTAAATGAGTCAAGCTTGAATCTTCAAAAGCTTAACTCGATTTAAGTCAAGTCTAAACTTTTAAAAGCTTGACTCGATCTAATCCATCCTATTTACAGCCCTAATTGAATTGATACTCTATCAGTTTGGGCTTCTCTCAATTAAGTTGATGTTGACATAATTATCAAATTAACTCCGTCTTAACTCAACTATTTGAACTTTAATTATGTCAAGTTGAATTTAAGTAACACAACGTAAGTTTTTCTTATTCATACCATCAGATGCTGCAATTTGTTTATGTGTTACTCGATCCCTCCCTCTCTTTTCCCCTGCAGGTTCTTCTTTGTCATTTGCCCCGAAGCTATAGTATGTTTCCAATAGCGACATTCATTAACAAAAATTTGCAAAATGTTACGCACCAAAAATTCTTACACATTCATCCGTGAACGGCGTGCATATGTTTATATAGTATTAAGCTCTATACGGTCTAACATTGTCAAATTCACACCACATAAACTACTTTTTGATAGGAAGATATAGTTAATTTTACAATCCTATTGATAGGATGGTCTTGTTCATATTGATCTAATATTTAAATCTTTTTATTACGCTAACTATATATATATATATATATATATGAAAATTTCTATAGTTATAATGGGATCAATTCATCACATCAATAAATAATTTAAAATTTTTCAACGATAATTAAACTTTTAAAATGTTTTATACTTATTCTTTTTATAACTTTTTAATTTTCATATGATTGGTGGAAAGATCCTATAACAAAATTATAAAAATTTCATAAATGTGTGTCTATTATGTGATCCATAATTTCTTGATGAATATTTCCCCCGAAATTCAGGCGGAAGTTGATGTCTGTTAATTTATTGCCCGATTTACGGATACATGAACACGCGCCTTTTATTTCCCTTTTGCAATAATTGAGATTAATTGACTCGCATGGTCCAAATTTTGCCAATTTTTATGATTGCTGCAGCAGGTCGACAGGAATATTAAATCACAATAATTTTAATAATGAAATATTTCTCCATTATTGCTTTTGCGAGGGTCCACATTTATTTTTTTCATTTTCGCCATTATGCTGCTGAGTTGTGAATGAAAGATATGCTTAAACATGAAGTCCTAAAATCGTGACAAAATAAATTAATTGGGTCAATAAGTGGTCCTACGTCGTGCACATGGTCTTGTTCCCCACTGTTCATGGATCTTGTTTGTTGCCAGAGTATATTAAATTTGATAGGAATATCATGATTCTTCAATAGATGTCTCGATACACCTTTCCTGTGACAAAGAGTTGATTTTGTAATTCAAGAATTCTTTGAAATTGCAGTTGCTAAAATTTTTACCATCCAAATCAACCATTAGAAAATGGGTAAATCACAATAGTAAAAGTAAATTTATTTAAGTTATTAATGTTTTAAGTGATTAAAAAGATATATTAATATTTTAAAAAGTAAATCAAATGATGCATCAAAGTTTTGTAAAATTTATTTAATATATCAATGTTTCGATTAATTTTTATTTAAGTTTATTAATTTTTTTTATGATCAATTTTTAATACTTTATTTCACTCACTTTTTAAAATGTCAATACTTTTTTTTAATATCTTAAAATGTTGATAATTTAAATGAATTTATCCCCAAATATGACTCCTATTTTAAATAACTTGAAATATTAATATTTTAAATAGACTTATTTTTAAACATTGATACATTTTAATATAATTTACCTTTTAGAAAATACGCATCATATTATCTTAAATTGTATTAAGAGAGTCTCCATAGTTAAGGTATTGATATGCTTTATCTAAATGATTTAGGTTGAACTCTATAAGACTTGGGATAAGAAAAATTCTTGTTTCATTTTAAAATTCCTAATTAAAAATAGATTGGTGGATTTTTTTTTAATTTTTATTTTTTAGCTGGCCGCTAGGGAAGAATAAAAACTACTAATAATTTTAGAATTTTGAAGTTTCAATATTATGAATTGAGTTGAAAAAAAAAAACTGTGATGCAATTTTATCCCCTATATGTTTGAACCTTAAAAGAAAAAAAAAGAGGAAAAGAAAAACCTCCCTTATATTAACTACCTTTACAGTTTAATAAAAAATTATAAAATAAATTGAAGATATGGGTGACCAGAAAAATGCAAAAATACTGTGATATTTTGAGGTATCAAGAAAAATATGATTCATGAAACAGGAGGAATATTTTTTATTGCTTTTATTATAGCAAATGAAAACAAATTAATAAAGGAACGAAGTTGGGACAGATGCCATAGGAGTCTCATCATGATGAACCAAAATAAAAAATAAAAACGAGAATAAGAAATATTAATGCAAAATGGAGGGAAAATAAAGCAAGAACACACCCTTACAGCCAGGGCATACAAAGGTTGTTTAATTAACAAACCTTCAAGCACAAAGTCACAAAAGGAGAGAGTTACATAATAACATGAACAAATTTTACAAGATATAAACATCTAATATTATTGTGCTTCTTGTTCATAAAATCCTACAAACATCTCACGATAATTCCTCATAACATATCATATATATTTTTATCTTGAAAATTTAAAAAAGAAAAAGTAAATAAGAAAAATAAGAGTGCCATGATGACGATGATGATGATGATAATGAAGATGATGGTGATGAAAGAGCTTAATTCCCAAACTTCCTGCTCGATCCCTCTCGAGCCGGTTTGCTTCGGCCGGTCTGATCACAAACACCAGGAAATTGGACATTTTGCCAATTATGTGATATTTAGCATCGGTTCCTGCATTTCTCCACAGCTCTTGGTGCTACATTCAAATTAAAATTTTAAAATTATTAGAATAGAAATATATACTAAGTATAAAAATAAATTACAAAAATATATTGAAAAAACTGACCCTAAAGATATTATGATTGATAATGAAGTAAAAATTCAATATTATACTTTTTTTTCCCTTTTTTGTAGCTATAAGAGATTAAACTTAATTCTCTCGTGAAATTTTTTACTTTATTTATATTATTTTTTGTGTGAGTGATGAGGAAGTATAGTTGGCAAATTGATTAAAGTGAAAATTTGACTAACCAAGGCCAATTGCTTCAGATCCCTTCATTATCCTTAAGCGCTTGCATGAATCAACAAACATCCTGTAAAATTAATTGGAAAATTTATTAATTAGAGAAGGGATTAGTGTTATATAAATATCTAGATCTTTCTAAATATAGTAGTGTAGTTATATGGATTTATTTTAATGAAAATATACTTACTCCCATGGAACATCTCCCACAAGCATCCAATCTCCATCCTTATCTTCATAAGTGGGTACATACTCAGATCCATTTAGGAGGTCTATCAGTTTGCTCTCATTCATAAATCCTTCATTCCTTGAGACCCACAATGTCCTATAAAGTAAAATAAAAGATCCGTTAATGGGTGCTTCGAGAATATATATATATATATATATATATATATATATTAGTAATAACATAATTAATGACTTGAATTGAAATAATTAATTAGGGTTTTTGAATGACTTGAATTGGTAATTACCAATCGTAAATGAGCTGAACATTTTGGCTAGGGCATCAGACAGTTCTTGATAACTTTTATACAACTTTAAGTCCACTTTTCTTAGGTATGGTGCTCCATCCATGCTAACTTTGACAAATGCTGCACTGCTGCTTGTTCCCTTGTCACCTTCTTGCTCTGGGCTGCTTTTTTGGACGGCCATGATGTGCTTTCGGAATGATCGGACGGGTGGCCAACCCACAACTTGTGTCCTAATTAAACAAAGTTTTGCAATAATAATCAGTTTTAAAGATATAATAAAGATAATTCATTTAATTAATCCACATATATATTATAAATATATATAACTCACTACAAGAAAAATTCCTATCGCAAAAAATATCGTTGTTGATTCAATCATAGAGATACAACTTTTCTATCTCTAAAGATCAATTTTCTTATAGTGACTAGGGAAAAAACGATCAATCCTGTTAAAAATTAATTAAAATATATATATATATATATATGGTATATACTAATTTCAATTTACATATCCCCATTACATAAAGGTAAATATTTAAACATATTACAAAATTAAGATATCTTTTACTTTTTTTTTTAAATATATAATAAGGGATTTTGTCACGGGTTAGGTCGATGAGGAATTTTTTATTCAACAAAAGAGTTTGTGAATACTTGTCAATTAAATCCTACGTGTGCACGGATAATTAAAAATTTTTTGAATATTGAAAGATGTTGTCATGCTTGCACCTAAAAATTGATATGCAGCGTCAAATTTACACATTAATTAATCAATTAATCATATTAATTTGACCGGAGAAAAATAGAAACAGATTCCTCCAACATGTCACATGTGGACTTATTCCATCATGTATTATTGTTAGGTGACTAATGGTGGACTATAATTAAAATATGGTTTGGCTTTTTTCTTAATTTTTGTGGTTGGTCGGAAAAGCAAAGATTCCAAATGTTTTGTACTTTAGCTTTGTGCTCCCGACAGCCCGCCAAAGCCACGAAGGTCAATTTACACCACTCGTGAGGCCTATGATATGATCCATGAAATGTACCCTCCACTTACATGAAATTATCTCGAAAATATCAACTTAAAAACAAAATTATAACAACTCAAATTATACCTCTAAATTTAAACCAATTATAAGTATATATTTAAACTTTGAAATTTACTAACAATCTCACAAAAACTTTAAATAGTTGAATTTACTTAAAGTGACAACAATAAAATTATATTATAATTTAAAAGACATTAAAGTGTACTTGGATAAATTTGAAGGATATTTCTATACTAAGATAAAAAAATCAATGGGATTATTTGTAATAATTAGGGGTTTTTACTAATTTAAAAAAATTCAATTTAATATCTTAAAGCATACATTTTTTTCAATAATATAATAATTGCATTAGACAAAGGAAATAAATTTAAACCAAGCTTTAAGAATGTTCTACCCATGATTACAATTTTAATTGAATAAAAACAAGAATCAAAACGAATTCCAAAGATTTTGCCGTGTCACTAAGCATGAGCATCATGCTTTGATAATGGATGGCTTCACAGGAATCGATACGTCTTTTACAATCAGCCAAAGTAATTTTCCGAGCGAATAGGTAAATCACCAAATTTTTATTTGTTTAATCCTACATTTATGCACTAATATTGACATGGTAGTAAACAATTTTCAATTATCCACGTATTAGAATATGATAATTACATATTACGTGTATATTAGATGTAGCGTATAATACATCCATAGATCAAAATCCTTCATAATTACATATTACGTGTATATTAGATGTAGCGTATGATACACCCATGGATCAAAATCCTTTCTTGTATTAAACACGGTATATTACTCGTTTCGGGGAGTCTTTTTATTTAGATATGGCTCAAGATCTATGCACTAATTAAGAATGTTTTATCCGATGTGATGGTTATAATTGTAAGTAAAGATGTAATCAAGATAGTTCCACCTTAATTCGAACGAGCTATGCTATTACTAACATTATTTTTTTCTATTTGGTCCAAAGTTTACGACGACCTAATTTATGGTTAATTTACTGGTTTCAAAGTATCTACAAAGTTTACTCATATATATTTGATGAACAAACTGGAACATAATCTCTAAACTTTAAAATTTGCAATTACCTCAAAAGAAAGAAAAAAGAGACGAAAATATAGCAATATATGTGAAGAATAAGACAATAAATGGTTAAGTAGATAAATAAATAGAGAAATATGAAGCTTACTTAGATGGGGGCTTAGCAGGATCATTTGCAGGAGGAACAATGCTCTTTTCCTTCAATTTTTCGGCTGAATTTTCTTTGTTAGAGTCCTTAGACAAAGGAGAAGAAAGATTAAGCTTCAAATCAACGGTTTCCGAAAACCCTCTCTTCCCACTATTATTTTTAGCTACTTCACAATCGTTATTACCACCGCCAGCAGCACCACCTGGTAGGCCGAGCCTTAGCTCGGTCTCTTCAAAATCTATAGTAAACTTCTCCGTACTCACAGCCATGACGTTTTTCCTTAGAAAACTCCAGCTTAAGGCACTAAATTTCTCTTAAATTCACCCACACCAGAGAGAATGGCTACCTTTTGCCCTAATTTAACTTTCTTCACAAACACACTCTCTTTCTCTTTCTCTCTTTCTCTCTTTCTCTTTCACTCTTGTTGGGTTCACTTACTATGTATTGATGATGGGTTTTGTGACTATGGTGATAAAGGATAATGGTACTATGTAATAACACTATTATGTGTGTCTTGATTAGTGTCACAAAGATGTGAAACTTGTTGCAGCAACCAAGAAGAAGGTCAATGTGGCTATGAGAGTGTCATTATAAATGGCTTGTAATGGGGATTTTGGACGGATGAGATGCTGACACGTTGAATCTGCTGAGTGAGTTGGATCATCCGGGGTCTGTCGGGGAAATGATGTCATGGATGATGTATTATATGTGAATGATTGTGAAGAGGCAAGTGGACATCACTAGTTGGCCGTTGTTTGCCTTTTGATTAGCTTGCTTGGCTCCACCAACAGGTGGCTATTCTCTTCCCAATTTATAAAACCAAAAACGGGTCTTCGGGTAAATGAAGTGCCTTTATGACCTTTTATTTACTTATTTTTCAAAGAAATGATCAATATTATACGATAGGAAAAGAAATTATTTTAGACCTTTTAATAATATCGTTCTTGATTCATTGAATGGAAATTACTCTAGGAAGAAATATCAATTCTTCTAATAACAGCATTAGTACTATTTTTTATGATTAGGAAACATTATACATAATATAGATTTATCTACTAAAGGGAGGGAATTAAAATTCCTTAGTCATTCTATTTGTATAAATTGGTTAATACTTATAATATAAAAATAAAGTGCTTCGTACGTTCTTTTATACAATTTAGGCCAAGGGAACTGATAAATATGTTTTAAACAGTTTAGGCCTTACTTTATTTTTATATCGTAAGTACCATTTATTATAAAAATTGCTCATTTATTCCATTTCTATTTATTCTTTTACCTTTTTTAACCTTTCTAAAAATATCGAAAAATTTCTACGTTTCTTTTTCTTGGATTGTTGTTGGAAATAGGTAATAGAAATTAAATATAGTCTATGGCCAAAAGAATAATATTAGTTTGACTAATAATCAAAACGACCAATACAAAAGTAAATAAAAATAAGCAATAAGTGAGGCTCAAAAAATAACTAATTCCTAAAGTATGGTAGTTAAATAAACAAAGGTCAAAGTTTTATTGATTAAAACCACTTAAATGCTTGATGACTTATCAAGGTGTATATATATATATATATTAATCATGATGTAAATTACAAAAAAAAAAAGTAAAATAAAAAAATAAAAAATCGTTGAAAACTATCAAAATTATAAAAAGTTTCTAAAATTTTAAAAGTTTATATTCATACCTTGTGAAAATCTTGACACCAAAAACTTTATTTCGAGTCAACTCTATGTTTACAGTCATTTATAAAAAAAAAAAAAAAAAAAAACTCATAATATAATGTTGTATCACATGAAAAAGACGCAATACAAATATTTACAAAGCATCACATGTATAAATTGCGATAGAGCAACATACTTGACATGTTTAAACAAGCATCACATAAGGAACATGCCATATAACAATGTACTCAATAAAGTACTACAACAATAGCTCTATTAAATCTCTAAATGGCAACTATCTTTGCAATTGCATTCCTAATTTTTCATTTTTCCCAATTAGGGTTTGGTGTTTTCCGATTCCCTTATGGTGGTAAGTGAAGAGAAAAATATCAAAGAGGTCATCTCGTACTCGATACTCTTGACAAAGCAAATTGGTTCAAGAATATTTTAGATCAAAGTGCTTCGAATTAGGTAAGCAAGTTTATAAGCTCTCCAAATGCTTTGTTCACTTGTTCGTGTCACTATTTCCACTTCCAATTTCCTCTACGGGTGCCCTATTTGTAGAGTTATTGCCAATGCTTCTCAAACCCTAGAGAAAACTGTAACCTAAGTATATGAGTGTAATTGCCAAAATTTGTTACCAATACTATATTACATATCAATAAGACGATACATTGTACCTACACTTAAATCACACAACAATAAGATATATATGCAATTATGAAATCACGTCTTACCAATGTAATACAACATTGGTATTTTGTAATTTTTTTATCCAAATTATATTTAAATAATTCTTTTTTAAATGAATTGGTAAACAACTAAAATTCTCCTACATTTCCCTAAATGCAATGCCAAATTATTTTTTTACATATAGGTATATATTATACATAGATATGTAATTTTTAGGCTGATTTCATTTGATTTATGATATTTCATTCATCAATTTAGTCAAATAAGACAATAAATCAACTTAAAGAAAATTGCTATTATCATATAAAAATTCAAGATTTTTTTATAATCTTAAAGATTCTTAGTGGCCTTGATATAATTTTCTTTAACCATAATTTATTCGGTTTTCGAAACAAAAAAATAAAAAGAAAACCATATCATATAGCGGGATTCCTTTCCACTTTTAAGAAGGGAGTCAAGGGACTATGTTTTTTTATTGTTTATCTTTGTTAAATATTGTTCCTTGTTGCAGAGAGGTTCTTGTGTGTCCCCAAAATCTCCATAATCGGTCAATATTGTAAACCAAATGCAAGAACTGTCCCTGATTCCTGGTCAAGCTCGTTATCACAATTATTTTCTTATTGCGGTGGTTTAGTTGCACCTCCCCTTACTATAAGGAAAATCATGTCCAACCGACCATCAAATCATTAATTTCTTAATAAGTGGAATCAAATTATTAAACAAAATGTTAATTATTTATTTTTTAATAATCACAGGAAGCCCACCTTCTTAATTTCTTGCCCAACAAATCATTCCAATAAAGTTAGCAGATTCCATATTGAATATGTTTCTGCATGCCTTAAAAGTTGACTAATGACTAATGAAGTTTCCATATAATATAAATCTACTAATATTTACATAAAAAGGGCAAAAAAAAGAGGAAAATAAAAAAAGCTCTCTCGAATTACTTTTTGTGGTTGGCCACCTTTTCTAGTATTTGAAATCTTGGGTTACTAATATTTACTCTTTCCCTTGATAAACTTGGGTTAAAACGATCCCTGTTCATGTAGTACTAACTTTTGCGAAATTAATCTGAAAATTTTTGTAAATTCGGTTGTGGATAGTTTATTAAAGGTAATATAGTAACCTTTTTCATCTTTTAAAATATTGAAAATATCCTATGCCAAAAAACCAAAAAAAAAAAAAAAAATCTAACAAGTATCGATATATATAAACTTTATTAGAATAAAGCATGGTATGTTTTGTAGACCATGACATGGGTCGAATCAGATCCATAAACTGGTCCGACATGATATCAGCAAAGCTGACTTATTGGCTTGGTCTGGGCGTAAACGGGCTAGTTTTAGGTTGCTTCCAACCTGATTCAAGACATAATAGGTTTGCACTATTTTAGTCTGATACAAGGTCTAGGTATGATTGTAATATATTTATTATATGTGCTTGCATGAAATCTACCTCCACAAGACCCATAGAAGGAGAGGGAAAAAACACTATGTGATGGAAAAGTTGCATTTTAATAATCTTTTAACAAGTATGCTTTGATTTTACCTTTACTTATGGCTTTCGATTCTTTTATAGATTAAGATGTGCGCATAAAACGAGAATATAGGGCAAGATGTGGTGATTTCACTAATTTACGCAAAATCAAAAGTTAATCCTTGCATTATCCTTTTATCTTTAGCAACCATTGGTGAGAAAGATAATCATACTTTAATCATGAAGAGGCACATGGAGATGGCACAACTGAAAGGATTACTGAAGATGTTAATTAAAACAATTAGACCACACAAAGATGACGTTGCTCCAGTAATCAATTCATATATATTTATCATTATAAGTCACTAAGCACATAGGCAAGAGATAACAAGTAGAGAAAAAGACAACATGACATGCAAGACTGAACATGAAAATCTCAAAACCAAGTAAAAACCCAAGAGCAAAACACTAGTATAGCAAGTATCATACGAGGTTTCTTTAACGCAAAGATGAATGGTCACTTTCAACTAAGTTTGCAAACAACTTGAGTTGAGCTGCCATGTGCTATTCCATCTTGACTCGTTTTAGGCTTAGCTCGACTAGAGCTCAATTTTTAAACAAGCTGAATTCGAGTTTAAGGTAAAGCTTGTTTTTTCAAATAAGTCGAACTCGAACTTTAGCTTAGACTTGCAATCCAGTTTGTAAATAAGCTTGTGGATAGGCTCGTTAATAAGCTAGTTGACAGATTTTTAAGTTTTATAGTTATAATATATAGCTACATAATTAAAATAATAAAAATTAATTTATGTTTAATATTTACATATATTTATAGAAACAATATATATATATTATTTTTTAGTTTAATAAAAATTAAAAACGTGCTATTTACATAAATCAAGATCGAGCTTAAATTCGTCCTTTTTATTCATTATTCACTTTATACACACACACACTTTAAAACTAGAGTCTCGAATTTTTAAGATACATAATAATCCCTACCATGACTTAAGTTCACACAACTCAACAAATGCACATACACTTGACATTTTCCTACAGCCACTCCTCCTGTCAACCTACCAATTCGCTTGCCTCTAGGCAACCTAGGCACTATGCTCATCTACGACTCTTACGTTACCCTTTACTTAGATGATGTCGTTAGTTTACTCCCAAGGCATATGTGCCCAAACCTATGCATCGATGGCACCGCTGCAATCTACACTCAATACCAATCCACATATAAAATGAGTGCTTCTTGTACTTTTGAACTCTCTCTTCAAGTCAAAGAATGATACCTAGGTTTCTCAAACTTTAACTTCATTTTAATCAATTCATATGCAGACGCATGCACTTTCTGCATCATATAGCTATGTTGTTTTCCAACATTGTCGTGGTTAGGGGTGAGCGGAATATAGTGGTTAGAGTATAAAACCTTAAGCCTTATTCGTTTTACATTTACAAGTTATAGGGTACTAATATTTCTACACAAAGTCTACCTTATTACACTATAAATTCACTCTATATCTCTGCCTTATAAAACTTAAAGGGCACTAATGCAATAGGTTTTTTTTTCTAAACTTGTAATTTTTTCTTTATTTTTAAATTTCATATTTATTATAATATAATATATATATAGTTTTAAGTAATATGTAAAAATGTTTTATTTTCTTATATTCACTATAAAACTTATAAAAAGAAATTTAAAAAGTAATTGCTTAATATCACAAGTTTTATAATATGCAGAATTTATTTTTATAAAAATTAAAACATATAGCAAACACTAGTAGAATCTATTTATTTGATATCAAATAAAATTGTATAACTCATTGTAGATTCAAAACTCTGGAGGCATTATTGTGTTATTAAGTCTTAGAAGATAAATAACATTTTTACATAATTTAGAAGTATAAAGCATGTGTAACAAAAGTTTTTCTAAAACAAAAACAACAATTTCTTTTCAAATAAGAATAACAAGTTCTTCTAAAATTAAAAAAAAAAAAAAGGCACAAGTTTTTCCAAAATAAAAATTTTCAGACGATAGTCTATAAACAATAATCTTGAACAAAAGTCATCATAAAATAAAAAATAATTAGTATTATTTATTATTTATTTATTAGCTTTTTCTATAATTTTCAATTGGGTAAGTAGAGGGTGTCCTAGAACATGTACCCTATAATAAAGTATAAGTTTTAGGTGTGTACAAGATATGAAAATCTCATACTCATACCGGCTAGAAAGAGTATGATCTAAGAAATTTGTACTTATACCCTACCTTGTTGCTCTCGATACTACTTGGACCTTACCCATTCAAGTGGGTATTGGTAGGCATCATGTATGACAAAATTTCTGCTCACCCTTAGCCATGGTACATCATAAACCTTAGGATCCTCAACCTAACAAGTAAATCCAATACAAAAATACCAGGACTTCCTAATCTCTTATCTGAAGAACAAGTTATATATCAACACTTCATTTTTCCCTTTATTATTTTAGTTGTGTTATGACTAAAGAAAATATTAATAAATTCAAAAGAAACAAATAATAATAATAATTAAGAAAAAAAGAAAATGAAATGATAAGAAGAATATAGTTAGAGAAAGAAATTTTATGGGGAAAATTAATTTTTTGAGGAACCATTTTGAATTAATTAAATTTTATGAGTATTTTTCATTGTCTACTTAATTTAATCTGACCACTACAAACTTTAATAGAATGATAGATAAATTTATCACTCAACATTTATCAAATTAACTAGTTGCATAGCATAAAGTTGTATTGTTTGATATCGCCCAGGGGGTGGTTAGGGGTTGTGCTGTCCTTAACATTTTCTATCCACATGGAATAAAGGGATCAATAGTCAAAAGATAGTAAAAGACTTCAATAATATATGAAATGGTTAATCATGCTTATGGCAGGTCATTAATACAAGATTGAAGGCCAAAGTCAAACTTATCCTAGTATAACCTACACTCTATACCTCATAGTTCTACTGAACATCAACTTAATTTTTGCTATGCCTCCAATAGAGCTATAGTTCAAATTACATACCTAGCATCTCAAGTGATCATTAAACCAAAACTTTACCATAGATCATTAACCTATAAATCTCAAAGGATTAATATACCTAAGCTCTGATAAAACTAACCACAAATCATTACACTAGACTTCCGAGTGACTATCAAACCTAAGAAGCTACTCCTTAGATCATTGACTCATAGTTTTAGGAGATTTAAAAGTCTCAGCTTTGGTTAGCTATACTAATGATCACCAACTTTTAAATCCCAAAGGATTCATGTACATAGGTTCCAATATAACATATCATCATTAGAAAGATATACTTTTGAAAGAAATCGTATACTGAAGCATTGGTGAGCTATATCACAAATCTTTAACCTATATTTATTGGAGATACAAGTAGTTAAGGTCTAATAATGCTACATCATAGATCATTAACCTATAATTCCAAAGAACCATAAAACTAAGCTATGATACCACCTAATGTTGTAATGCTTCGAGACCAAAACGCCACAAGCCCCAACATACACATAGACTGAAACATGGTCAAATGTGCAAGGATACTAATACCCATAAATCATCTTGTAACAATGGATAGAACTCCAAAATATTCTAAAATAGCTAAATCTTCAATAATCATTGCATCACTCCTCCAAAATAACAACTAACTAAAGTCTTGTTCGTGAGTCAAATCCATTCTTCAATTGAAAAACTAACAAAATAGATCTATATTCTAGGTACTTAATTAATCCTCTACTTTTGCACAACTACTATGTATCTCACCATCAAATACATATTATAGCTCATGCATTCTCAATCATTAACAATATCTAAAAAATAAGGAGTGAGTAGGAAATACCTAGTAACCATTACCTACAGGCACACAAAATGCCGTACCATGTGCAACTTAAAATATCTGCTACAACCCATCAAGCACATAATCAACTTATTATTCAAATACAAACAATATAATAACCAAATTATTTCCAAAACCGATATAAAAAATGAAGTTTGTGGGTACATGTTAGAACCAAACCCTAGAAATATTTTTCAAAATCATTTTTCTCAACACTAATATTATAACAAAAAAACTAGCTAAAGATCCAAAATATGAATAGGCACGAAGCCTCTATAGAAATAAAATGAGCATGAAGCTTCTATAGAAATAGTAACAAGTGCAATGCTCAACAATTACAAGGGCGCATAGCCTTGACACCATATGAACGTGAAGTTTCAACCGATAATAGGGTATGAAGCTTGGCACGAAGCCTTACCATAATAGGGGGGTGAACCCAGTAAAAATGCTCATTATTAGACCACATACAACATATCAATTACTAGATCATAATCAACATAGATAACTCCACTCATGAACCAGTAATTTTGCAAACACAAACCAACCCTGAGTGTAATTAACCAAAAAAATTTTCAAAAACAAAGCCTAACAATTCCAATGGTTCTCGAAACTTAAATAATTCAAACTCAATGTATCATAATATAACACAAAAAGTGATACAATCATAGATTATTATTAAGAGACCAAATATCAATTTAGTTAAATGTTGACTAAACCTAAAACAAAAGTAACAAGCAAAATAGCAATGTACCTGTGTCCATATAAACTAAATTTGACTTCTTATTACAAAAATAATTACACTCATATCAAAACCTATTTTAGAAAAAAATTACATCACCTAATTATAATTCTTCCTCAAGTTGCTTGCTTCAAGATTTTCCTCACATTTAGCAAAGCTAGTTGACTAGACGTGATAACTAATGGCAGTAGACGAACGATCTTCTCGTCCATTTTAGCTGCCTTCTCTAGTGGTCTCCTCTAATCTGCTCAACTGTAATTTTGGGAGTATTTCTTGATGTTTATATATACTTATATATATTTTAAAGTTTCGACTTTTGAAAAAAACTTAATTCTCAAGTTCATGTGACCATTTTGATTGTTCCTAAAATCATGTTTACCACGTAAAAAAGATCAATGACTATTCCATACCTTGATCCAAGAATTGATTTATCATCTTAATCTTCTACAAAGCACAACTTTCAAGTTCTCGATCCAAATCTCCCACAATTTCATAATTATATTGTAAAGAATTGATCTTCTATGCTATAAAAAAAACTTTATTACTTGATATTACCTTCTATTATCTCTCAAAATTCTTCTTTAACTTCTTTGATTCTATATCAAAGAATTACTTCGATTAGAATAACTTAATAGATTATTGAAACTATGATTAAAGGTTTCTTGCAAATTTTACCTTTTCATTGGTTGGTCATCCTCATTGTCTCTGAAATCCCAAAAAGGAGACAATGAGAGAAGGTTTGAGAGGGATTTCATATAGAGGAAACCTATGTACCATTTCTTAGAGAATAAGTTTTATTTTAAGGAAGGCGGAGGTTAGGATACTTTAGGAAAATCAAGTTTTAGCAATATACAATTTTGCCATTGCTTATAGAATATTTTTCTAGATATTTCAGCTCTTTTTCCCATAAGTTTTTATAAGGATAATGCTTAAAATTTTATAATCTTATGATATTCATCTCCAAATCATGTTTTTATTTATATTTCAAGAATCTTGGTTTAATTCTACGATCAATTTTATATTTCTTTTGAATTTACCTTAACTTTCATGTATAAGATCTAGTTTTAATATATATATATATATATATATATATGTATATATACACACATACATATCTTTAATGATTAAAACACTAAATTTAGTTTTGTTCCCTCAATTAAAGTCAAAACCTAAGGGACGATTTGATAAAACTATATAAAATGAAATTATTTGAACAATGCTTACCTTAGCATTAAAAAGAAAGGAATTTGGATTTTTCACAAATCTAATATAATCCCTTAAATTAAGATGTTGGCCCCTTTAGCTCAAATAGATTTTCCTAAGAGTCTATTAACAAACCTATGAGATTCACATAGACATGTCTAGTGCGATTGATCTTTCTCTTATACAGGGATTGAAAGTTAGTCCCATCAATTTTCCTTAATTGATACTGAGATTATAAATGGGAAGCGTATGAACTGTCCATATATTTAATTTATCTCTTGGGGCAGTTCACAAACCATAGGCATCTAGAAACCTATGTAATTAAGCCACTTGCAAATGCACTACTCATGTAGTCTAAATTGTTCTCACTCATATGCTATCTCTAGATCTCGCAGATCAAAACGTAATCGAGCACTTCAAAATTATCACAAATCTCCCCACTAGCACTTAGACTAAACTAAGATTTCTATCCATCACCCTGATAAGTTTGATTGCACTTGGATCCCACTTGCTAAAACTAAACCCGTGTCTTCGTTAAATGCCTCAACGTCATCCTTCACTCTTCACTGTAAATCACTGGCCTAAATTTCCAATCTCCTTGCTTGACTATCATCTTTTAACGTACACAAACAACAAGGGCCCATGCTACTAATCTCTAGCGAATCTACCATCTCATCTCAAACTTCTAGCCACCATGACTCTAACCTTGTTGTACAAAAAAAAAAAAAAAAAAAAAAAAAAAAAAAAAAAGTAATATATTGTTGATTAACTCAAGCAAATGTTGATAAACACTTATTCCTAAACGAGGTTAAATAATAAACATATGATAATAAGGAGATCTGTAAATTGGGTGAACATTAGTAATGCTTATAAAAGGAAACATTTATTTGAGATGTTGAAGGATATTTGAAGATAATATATATAGTTTTACACCAATGATTAGAAACTTAGGTTATACCATATTAATAATTCATAGGACTATAAATGAGGTGAGTCAAATGATATAGTGTCAAAGATGAAATCAAAATTGATAATTTAGAATATATATATATATATATATATAATGGGATTTAAATGGTATTGAAGAAATCTGAGATTGATCCAATTAAGTTTTTCTAAACTTTATATATTTAAAAAATATTTTTATTGAAATTAAAATAATATTAATATTTAAACATGACTTGAGCTTAATTAACATTTAAACTTGATTCATAATTAAATCCTGGCAATATAATCGAGTTAAACAATATGAAGTTTGAAGTTGACTCAACAAACCACTCAAGTAGCTCAAGCACAAATTTTGATTAATAGCTTAAGAGTACCTTAACTCGTTTACATGCCTATTAATACTTTGGAAAACTATTCTCCCACGGGATTTTTCAATAATTCAATTGGACACATATCTTGTTAACTTTTTGTCACGTTAATC
This sequence comes from Combretum micranthum, assembly GCA_024138025.1. Lineage (NCBI taxonomy): Eukaryota > Viridiplantae > Streptophyta > Magnoliopsida > Myrtales > Combretaceae > Combretum > Combretum micranthum. The sequence continues at coordinate 244,936 of JAMXBD010000729.1, read as the reverse complement.
TCAATCTATAGTCACTGACAAGCAATCTTAGGCACTCACAAATAATTATCATTAATGAATTTTTAGTTTACACATACCATCATAATTACTAATACGAAATCAAAATAAAGTAGACTCCTTCTAATCCTTTTTTTTTTTTTCTTTTCCTTTCTTCTTTTGGTGTTGTGGAGGTGCATATTATCTCAATACGGAATTCGGATATTATAGTTGTGATGAATTTCTTTTAACACAAAAGCAGAAGAAAGTAGACCGCCTCTAATGCCCTTTTCTTTTATAGGCACATTTTATATTATAGCATTGTGGAAAGAACAAAAGGTGCTCATACTGATTAAAAAGAAAAAAAATTCAATCTATTTGGTTAATTACGTACTGTAACACGAGTTCTATTTTTTTTTTTTTTCAGATTCATAATAAGAAAACCATATGGTATCTTTTTACCCTTTTTTTTCATCGTCATTTATGACATAATATAATATAATCTAGGATTATAGCAATGTCTTGTTTAGGAACTTACTATACTGTGGGTGAAATATTGTCATTGTATCATGTAGGATTGTAATAAGCTACCCTAGATTATAGCAATCCTTATTTTGGTTGGTATAATTAAAAAAATAAATTAATTAGATAATATATATATAATATAATTAAAATACTACAGTGCCATATTTAATACGTATGATAATCCATTTTGAACATGTGCAACATGTAATAAATGCAACACTCACTTTCTCATGAGTGTTGCATTTATTATGTAGAACATATATCTAAAATGCATGTCGTATGTAATAAATGCGATACACAATAGTATTTTGATAATTTTTTATATCATTAATATTTAATAATTTATTTAAACAACTATAAACATGAGCTTAACCCCGTTTCGGTCTTACTTGTGGTAAGCTTCCCCAGATTTGAGGTTTTTCCGGAAAAAGTATATGACAATTTATTTTTTTTTTCCTTTCTTCATTTATTTAAATATTTACATATTTTTAACTTTTGATATATGACATGTGTGCTTCATTTTGCCTTCCGTCCTTGCTTCTTGCCATTCCTTTGAGATCAAAGTAAATGTACTTAGTTCAGTAATGGATAAGTTATACAAAATTTTAATAATTAAATGATCCTAATGGCCTTTCCTAATTCTAACGACTGAAATCTTACATAATTTTCAAAACACGGTTAATACTTTTTTCCAATTATTATAATTCATGCCGTTTAAAAAAAAAATATGTATATATATATATATATAAGAAAAACCCTCAAATTTCACTATCTCAGACCTGGTTTCGAGGAGGTCGTACAATTATTATATAGATAAGTTTTGATAAAATCAACGTTCAAGATGACGCCTAGAAAGCTTTATAAAAAGTCAACAGATCAAGGGGAAATAAAGCATAGAAACTGTTGACTTGTAGGGTCATGATTGGGCCCAAAAACATCATCAGTTGCACCGGGATGGATGCACGAGACATGTTGGCATGTGAATTCCGCCTCGTATATTAAACTTGTAAAGCATACGAATTGATTTGGTCCCCCAAAAAGTATGCATAATTGCATGCCCTTCTCCTTCACTGTAAAAAGGGTGGGAACTGGGAAGAGTCCACAGCAAGACATCCTCTTTATACTTTATTTATAGTAGAAAAAGATTTAGATGAAAAGAATTTCTTTTATTTGTTTAGATAGTAAAGAGAAGAAAATTTTAATAATTAAAAAAATACAAAAGAGATAAAATATTAAATTATCTACTGTAAATGAATAAAAATTAATGTTGTCATATCCGGTTAACACATGCTAGTTAAACCTATTTGAAACTCATTAGGCCTTCAGAAGGACTAGTTTAATCGAGGTTTAACCCTCAGTTTAACTACAATCAAGTTTGGTGCATTGATAGGAATAATAATAAAGGAAAGGGTTGCAATTTGAAATCCAAATTCATTCCTTTTTAGTCTTTTTAAATCCTCTTCCTTTTCTTTCTAATTTGGGTGGAAATAATCATTGGTTATGTTCTTTACTTCTTCTTTTCATCCCAATTTCATCTTTAACCAAACATGAAATTTTGTATTTTTTTCTCTCTCTTTCCTTTCCCTCTTTCCGAATTTATAATATTTTTTCTTCTCATTGTTCATGTAATAGCCATGCTTTTATTCCCAATATCATATTATATATAAGTGATTATAGTTGCTTATTAAAATAAATAAATAACATGTATATATTTGAGTAGTGTAGAATAATTATGTTTGCATTAGTATAATAAATACTTAATATTAATTTGCATATTGATGTTGTATATGGAATGAGTAATATTAGATATATGTATATATATATTTCAAATGGAGTGTAGCAGATTTTTTTAGGAAAACAAAAGCTAAATAAATGCTTTTATTTTACTTAAATTAATAACATTAATTAATACTAACTAAAAGCTACTTTATGACTTTTGTGGGCTGCCTTGAAAGTCAAACATTGGATAAACATTAAGCCAAAATACCCAAATTTCGTCCAAAATCAGACCACCCTCAAAACAACCCCTCAAACAAGCACAAAACCCATTTTTTCTCTCCCAAAGCCACCCCAACTTCAAGACCAAGATCCACATCCAAATTCTTGCAAGTTGGCCACCAAAAGATCATTCTAAAGCCTTGAAAACCAAGCCCAAAGATTTAGGTAAGTTTGAGTTACATTTGATGCAAGTTTCATAGTGTAGAGTTTGTTAAATGTGATTTGATATGTATATATGTATTGGTGATGTATTGATGAAGGTTTGGGCTACCAATGAAGTATAATATATGCATGTTTAGTATTTGAAGTGTGAGAATGAAGATGGAATGATGTATGAGTGGTGTAGTAAGGGTTAAGTGAAGTTGAGTTTGTTGAAAGTTGTATTGATTGGAAGGTAGAGATTAAAGTGAAATGATGTTGTTTAATGAGTTGGAAGTGTATAATAGATGATGTGGAGATCATATATCAAGTTATGGAGAGCTAAGAAAGTGTTTTGGTTGAAGTTAAAAGTGTTAAAGTTGTAAAAATTTTGTGTTCAAAACAGGGGAAGGCGGAAAATTTCATACAGCCCCATATGGAAGGGTGTTTCACTCACTGATCTTGAAAATGCACTTTCCCTGAGTTGAAACGGCCCAATATGAGAGGGTGTATGAATTGAAACAGCCTCATATGGAAGGGTGTATCACTCTCGGATGGAAAAGTGCAATTTCCTGAGTTGAAACGGCCCAATATGAGAGGGTGTATGAATTGAAACAGCCTCATATGGAAGGGTGTATCACTCTCGGATGGAAAAGTGCAATTTCACTGGGTTGATACGGCCTTCCAAACGGCCCATATGGGAGGGCGTTTCAATTTCTGATCTCTTCCCTGCTGCGATATTGTTTTGTAATTTGATCATAACTTTTTCATTCGACCTCCGATTGAGGTGATTCAAATTGCGTTGGAAAGCTTAAAAAGAGATCTACAACTTTCATGTTTTAAGTCTTCACAAATTTTAAGAGTAACAATGCTTAAATTTTAGTTCTTTTCAACTGATACACTTTTCAAACAAAGTTTAAAACTTATTATTGGTTGTTAAAAGTTCTCCCAAGCTTGATAAATGATCATTTAAATATTTGTTGAGTATTGTATGATAATATATATCTGAATGTTATGTGATGATGTTGTAATGATTTATTTGAATTTCTTTGGATGATTGTACTTGAGATTTGATGAATATATATATATATATATAAACTACTAAGTGTGAGTTTGTAATGTCTTCTTTTTACAGTGAGTGATTCCCTTTCGGTTATTCCATTGAATCTCGAGCTAGTACAGGTACGCAGTAACGTGTTTGTTCTTTGCTTAGGATAGGCATATCTTTAATAAATTTTAATATAGAAAAACTTAAACCTTTGTTTGAATTCGATGTCTCTTACGCTATTTAAATCCGTATCTGGCCTAGATGGCAGATCGGTATCCGGTTCGGGGAGTAGCACCTTGCTCAGATTGGGGGCACGGTAGATTAGGCGCTTAGGCCACCCCTGTCTTTTGATAAGACTTTCCTAAGTGGTACGGCGGGTAACTGATGGGGAAAATAGTATCGGAGTAACATTTGCTTAAGCTTAGAATGAAATAATATGATTTAGTTCAAAGGTTTATGGGAACAGTTGGACTAAGTGATGTTATGGACTAAGATAAGTGAAGTTGTGTAACGGCTGTTAACCCTAGATGAAGTTATTTTCTCTTTTATGGATATATCATCTAGGAGATATAAGTGTCCGAACTACTTATATCAACCCCCTGAGCGTCGTGATCGTTACTCAGGACCCCAAATATCCTTATTGTTCGGAGTTTGAACACTCCAGTGATGTTTGACTAATTAAAGATTATCTAATCAATGAATGATTGTCACATTGCATTATAGTTTAAGATCGTGTGAGCCATTACGCATTTGTTTTTGTTACTGTGTACTGGGCCTCTGGCTCACATTTTATCCTTTTCAGGTATGGATGACGAATTCTATACAAGTATGGGATATGGATCGGATTTTGAGGAGTTCTTAGATGATTGGAAGGAGTAGAGACGACCTTGACGTTGATGGAACCCTTATGTAATAGAATAGCTATATGTATATATATGCTTTGAAAACTTATGTATTAGTTAGTAGGATTTTTGTTATCTTTTGATACATTTTGTAAATGGCTTATTTACGAGCCTTGTTTGTAATATATGTATGTATGTATGTATGTATGTATGGTTGTATTATGTACTATTAGTAATAAAATTTATTCTTATAAGACATTTAGGCAAATGACTATACAAATTGATCCTGGATTACAACCTTACATATAATACTACGGATTATATGTGGTTGGGGAACTGGGTTTGCCTATTTTAAATACAAGGGTAAATCCGGGGCCTTACAGTTCATTGTACCAAACAAAGGCTTAGCATTTACGAAATAACTAGAGGGTTTAAGAATCATTCATCTTTAGTCATTAGTCATCAGAATAGGTTTAGATAGTGAAGATTTTGTTTGATTGCTTAAACATTCTATCTTTAGTTTATATTGTTAACAGGATAATTTGAACTTCTTCATTTTTTTTTTTTTTTTTTTTTTTTTTTTTTTGCTTAAGGATGTCTAAGCAAAAGGTAGACTTGCTATCTTTGATTCATCTAAGGAGATATATTAAATTAACCGAGATTAAGTCTAGAAATTGCCTAATCATAAAAAAGAAAAAATAAATAAAAATCTTTTTACAGTCTTATTAAGATGTTGAAAATGGCCTTTTATATGTTAATTTTAGTTATGATATAAAATCAAAATTAGCAAAGAGGAAAAAAAAAGAATAAGAAAGGAAAGGCTAGTATCCATTTGAGAAGAGATGATCACAAGATTATGATTTAGCAAAGAAATTTATTTGCATCTTCTCAATGAATGGTCACCCATAACCCAGGTCTATTTATGATTATTACTAAGGGCCTAATCTTGTCTAACCATCATTTTAACTTGGTGGAAGGGTGACAAAAGCTAAAAGTAACAATTGATTGTAATTAACCGTCAACTACAATATATATAATGGGTAATCGCGAAATCATCCAAATTTTAACTAGTTCCCACCATATTGCATTATTATTAACACAAATTTTGCACAGACATAGATTATTAATTATCTATTCCATTTAGATTTTGGTAACTAAGCAGAGATCATTAATGCGGTGTCCAATGCTGGTCTCTAACATGCATAGACATGAAAGGAGAATCAATAAATGATACTCTATTTACATTTCTTCAATTGCACTAACTATTCACATGGTCAACGCCTAGACATCTCATCACATCTTTGGTTATATATATATATATAATATCATGTAGTATCTCAGTCAGAACTTAAACCTAACTCGTTTGACTAAATTTCGGCACAAATACATATGTAATTTTAATATACCTCTATTTTTCCATTTATACTTTATCTCTTCCCTTTTATTCGAGTTATTCCCACCAATTTCATCGAAATAATGCATTCAATATGTCAATAGATTTAGTAATGGCACTTTATAAAGTGTTAAATTAAGTAACGGAATCATGTGCTTTGGATAGTTCTTAATTGTCATATGATTAGAAGATTTCATGCCAATTTTTAATGTTTTAACTTTTTCATATGTGGTTTTATTAATATTATTTTTTAATGATTGATCATAGCAGTTATTCAACGGCTTAGATTGATATTTAATTGTGATCACACTTCTCAAATACTATTAATATATTAATTATTACATTTCTTTTAATGGTTAGATAATTTAGTATACTCGTTGATAGGTTGTAAAGGTTTCATTTGTTGGAAGTGATTTTGATTCAATAACAAGAGATTATTTTGCTTTTTACTATATATATATATATATATATATATGTGTGTGTGTGTGTGCTCATAATCTCACATGATTTAGCCATATCAAAATCTATACTTTGTACATTGTATATGGCTTATTGTTATATGTGCTCTTATTGAAAAGTAATTAATCTTTTAAAGTAATTTTCTACGAATACACTGTAATTAGGCTGCAATCAAATCAAATCAAATGAAATGATACAGTATTGAGTCCAAATTCGATTTCGATTCAAAATTTTAAAATTCAAATTCAATTCGAGTTCGATCGAGTTTAATATTTTAAGCTCGAGTTTGACTAGAAATAAACTTATATAATCTTGAGTTCAACTCGTTTAAGTTCATTTAAGCTTGATTTATTAATATGTATTTAAATTCTAATTAAAATAATATTAATTTATGAACTCAATTTGAATTCGATTAACATTTATACTCGATAAAGCTCAATTAGAGCCATGAACTAATCGAACCAAACATAAAAAGTTGAAGTTTGGTTCAATAAATTATTAAAAGTTCAAATTCGAGTTCAATTTGAATATTTTCTAATCAAACCTGAATAAACATTAGTCAAGGTCAAATAACTTGTAAACCAGTTTGGTTCATTTGCACCCTAACAGTAATTAAACTTTCTTTGCTGTAGAAGATGGTTTAATATATAAATAATAAAAACAATCTATATATGAAAAAGCTACTGGAATAATATAGAATATTAATATGAACTTCTACAATCCTGTTAACGAGACCAAATAAATATGATAAATAATATATTAAGTATTCTAATGATGCGATCAATGTTAAGTATGAATCTAAACCATTAATCGATGGGATTGCTTCCATCCAAAAAAACATCAAAGATAATCGAATTTTCCAAGCTTTAACAATAAGGTTTTCCTACATCTATTGAATATCGGTCAACATTACGTACATGCATGAAAGTAATTCTTAATAGAAAGCAAAATAATCTTTTATTGGAAAAAAAAATTACACAAGAAACGAAGATGGTTCAATTCTAATAACAAATAAAAGGTTTTATTATTATAAAGAAAAGATGGACATTACTAAAAGTGACCAAAAAGAAATTATCTATTGTATGTTATTGATCTGGCACATTAGCACCATATCGAATGTTGGTGTAGCATGTCACATTAGTGGCATTTAACGAATTATAACAGTCATCTAACAATATCTTTAGGATTTGCATCACTTTTAATAATGTTTATCTTTCACTTCATAGTACTAAAATCATCCATCCTTTATTTCTGCTTGTTTTTCAATCCTCAATGTTTGAAATAATGTAATTTTTTTTCATTTATGATTGATTACGAAGCTGACAAAGGATGGATAAATGTTGTTGGACTAAAAATCATTTAAACTCAATTATACCAAAGGGACTATGTTACAAATGCTAGCTCAACTTTGACAAAATATGCAATTAATAATTAAAGAACTTTGAAATCAATCAATTTAGTACTCGAAAGAACTTAACGAATGTACTGTTAGCAGATATGAAATGTTTTTTTCAGATACTGACACTAGTAAAAATCTAGCCTTATGAGGCAAAATTATTTGCCTTAGTAGATTTAAAATTTGTCTCAATAGATCCAGTAAGACGAAAATTTCACCTCAAAATTTTGCATGAAAAAGTTGTCTCTTTTAGGGGAAAGAAGACAAATTTCGCCTCATAAATTTAATTTGAGCTAAAAATCGCCTCATGCAAAATAATGAGGCGAAACTCACTCATATATGGTACATGAGAAGAATTGCCTCATAAGTTGACGTGGTGGGTCAACCATGTATGAGGTGAAATTCGCCTCGTGTACACTAGATGACGCAAGTTTTGCCTCTTGCTATTAATATATATATATATATATATATAAACTAAATTATTTAAAAATCGGATGAATTTAAGTCAACATTTGAAATTTTATAATTTGATAATTTATATTATGAATTTTTAATATTAATATTTTATTAGGAATATTATACTAATAATCATAATTAATTATATTTTTTACTTAAATTTTATAAAAGTGAAAATATTATATTGTCACAAATATATTTATATTTGTGCAAATATTACACATTTCAAATCATCAAATACCTAAAACAATAAATAAAATTTATCAATTACTTAAGAATTATTATGGAAATACAAATTAAAAAATAAAAATCATACTCTAATAATAGTAAGATATTACCTTGATTTTGATGTTGATGAATTTGTAATAACAAACTGATAAGAAGATTTAAACCTATAAAATTAATACATAGAGATAATAGTTTAGAAGAATCAGATATTAAAATTAAATGATTTGAAGGAAAGAAAAAATCGAACTAATTGGAGAGAAAAATTTAACAGAGTGATCCGAAAGTGATCAGAGAGAAAAATTTAACAGTCATTTAGGAGAAAATGAGAAAGTTAAAGCGTACATATAGTGGTAAGTTGAGGAGAGTGTTGCCTCAATCAAATAATGAGGTGAAAGTTGCCTCATGAAGACAAATTAGATAAAATTAACCTTAATATCTTAGTCATGAGGCAAATTTTGCCTCATTGTCCTAATTAGCAAGGCAAAATTCACCTCATGACTAGGATTGTAGAATGAGTTTTGCCTTTGCTAAAATTCCCACACCCGCCAAATCAAATTTTTGATCCGGTGAAAATTTTTGTAGCAATTTTCTGAACCTATGCAAATTTTGGTCGGCAATTTGCTTTTTAGGTTTTTTTTTTAATTTATTTAAGATAAAAGTAGATAATATTTATTTAGGTTGATTATTATAATTGAAATCATATATGTGTAAATATTATTAGTAGGAATTAATTGATATATGATGTGTAAATTATATAGATAGTTTTTTTTTTTGTACAATTGAACATATCAAAGTAAATTTTGCACATTTTATAAAAATCATATTATTAAAATTCGTTATTTATAATTTTATAAATTAATTAATATGTGGTGTGTAATTATGTATTGATGGTAGTTTTATATAAAATTGAACCCACAAATGTAAATTTTGCACATTTTATAAAAATCTTATTATTAAAATCACTATATATAATATTATCTTGAAATTAATTAAGATAAAAGTAGATAATATTTTTTAGGTTGATTATTAAAATTTAAATCATATACATGTAAATTATATAATAATAGCAGTTTTTTTTATAAAATTGAACACACCAACGTAAATTTTACACGTTTTATAAAAATCTTATTATTAAAACCCGCTATTCATAATATTATCTCAAAATTAATTAAGATAAAAGTAGATAATCTATGTTTAGGTTGATTATTAAAATTTAAATCATATGTGCAAATTATATATTGATGGAAGTTTCTTATAAAATTGAACACATCAATGTAAACTTTGCACGTTTTATAAAAATCTTATTATTAAAATCTGTTATTTATAATATTATCTCGAAATTAGTTAAGATAAAAGTAGATAATATTTGTTTAGGTTGATTATTAAATTTTAAATCATATATGTGTAAATTATATGTTGATAGTAACTTTTTTATATAATTAAACACAGCAACGTGAAATAACATGCATGTTAAATACTATACAATTTATTCGTACAAAACAACAAAAACATAATACACGATCTATAGTGCAACAAAGAAGTCTAGAGAAGATAGAAATAACATAGTTTGAACATCGAAAGCAACGAAAATATAGATAATAAGCAGCTTAACATCTCTTACGTTAGCGTTGTCGGGCATGGGTTGATCTTATGATGGATGTCATCTAAGAGACTATAGTCGAGGAAGTTAAAGTTGGTGTTGGATGATGAATAGAAGGTCGTGTGGAGGTTTGTGGAGGACTCTAAATGAATTTGGACCTACAGTGGAGTTACGCCTGGGAATGTGTATGATCTATAAGGCTACCTACAATGAAAACTAACCAAAACCTATCCCCTCCTGACTATGGGATAAAACCCAATAGGGGAGGTTAGTCTCTCTATTATTCGGAGCTGCCAAGTGACCTGTGAGATGGATCGTACATCGCATGCGTGAACATAGATAGCTAGCTCGACATCCTATAAAACCTTGGTAGAAATTCAGATGAGTCACTGTTGGTGTAAATGGTGTAAAGTTTGGCTGGCTAGGATTTAGACCACTACCAAGAGTACCCATGTGCAGTGCATCCTGCCGGTATGGAGGGTACTACCCGAAGGAAGACATTGAAGGAGGATGAACATAGTTCATCAGGATATTAATTTTCTCTTGCATCTTGTCCATCTAACATTGCTATGTGGTCCTATCGTACTCAGAGTGCACTAAATCCTTATCACATGGCTACTCATAGTAGTCAATCATGTGTTGATCTATCAGCATATTGTATCCAAAGCCATGGTGATAGTTAGATCTGTACCCCAAAACCTCCTCCATAATGTCATGATCTAGCATAGGTCGCTAACCCGTCACGGCTGTACAATCATCCTCCTTCCTCTTACGCTTCATGCATGCCTGGTTGAAGCAAAGTGAAGACAACGTCAATATAATGATACAAAATGATAGGTATGGTGTATTATTGTGGAATATGAAAATCAAATATGCTTACATAATTTTGCACGGACATCTCCGACTCCCAACAATTAGTCAACTGTTTATTCTCCCTCCTCAAATGCGTGTGCTTGTAGTTCTCTATAAGTGTGGGATTCTATAATAGATGATTAGTGAAATTACCAAAAAATATAGAGCATAAATTCGTACACCATATGGATATTGCCACATGCATAAAAAAAATGTAATTATAATACTTATATTCATAAGTGCATGGTGAAACATAGACTTCGTACCACCCATGTACTATTTTTGCTTCTTCCTATTTTCGTATTCACCATGGATTGATGCTACATGATTGAAAAAAGTAAACAAACAAAATAGATAGCTGGTTATGTACTCTACCACGTGCAGAATCATACCTTCTAATCCGAATCAGTCTCTACAAAGTAGACAAACGCCCTATACTCATCCGTTCGGTGCTCAAAACCTGGCGGGCATGTTAGCAGCTTCCTCACCTCTACCTTTAGATATGATGTATATCTTCAGCTTGTAGCAAGGCTGATTGTATGATTTACTCACCAAATAGTTCAACTTATCACCATTTGTGCACCTTGCGCCAGTTCTCTAGTGTTTCGAACTTTGACAACACATTAAAGACAAGTTGCATGTGCTAATGAATTGTCGAAGCTAATTTAATGGTCACAAGTATGTTTTTAACCAAAATTAAACTTACCATAACTCTTCAAATAATACCACAGCGATAAGCCTCTAGAAACATTGACCACACCTTACCTTTGACTCCCAGAATGAACAACTTAATTATGCTCTATGGTGGAGTAAGAACTCTAACCTAACTATCCTAGGACATGAGCATATGAGACCTATATATTCATTCGGCATGGTGACGATCGGCTTATGACCAATACTCTTAAACTCCTGCTTTGCTCAAGTACCCTTATACATACCCGGGCGCCTCATGGGCACCATGATATTAGCCTCCTCATGTTCGACTGCCACAATGCCTTCATCATGCTCTATTACTGCAACCCCTAGTTCCTTGGGGTCTACCTTAGTAGGTAGATCATTAAGGTCATATGTGACATCTTCCCCTATTCCTAACTCGTGCACCCACCCCGGTTGAGCATGAGTAACCTGACTCAATTAGTTGTTAGTCCTTCTATCCTGCTGATTGGTAAGCAATGAAATAAATGATCTTCCTCTATAATCAAATATGAATATTAGCACATCATTCTAATGAATGTGGAAGATAAAAGATTAAGCATTCATGGTGAAAACCCTACCAGCATACTACTCAAGGCATGCCTCAACGTCCTCTATAAGCTCATCGTGGAAATTTGGGCACTACATCCTACACATTATGAAAATAACCATTGTTAGTAATCTAACAATATGAGGTCAATACAAACAAATATATGTGACAAAGAAAAAAAAATGAAAACAAGCATATAATCTATTCGTTTGATTCATCATCCTGTATGCCACTACAACCCTCACATGGATCAAGTAGGCATGTAAGGTTTCTCAGGTCAATAAATATGCAATCGATTAGAATCACCATTTGTTGCATTGGCTTCTCAATTGGAGGTGGCTCATGCGATTCACCATCTTTCATGGATTTGTATTTGGAAGAGACCACGAGTGAATATATGCAAGTGTAGAACTTTTTGTACAATCCTCTAGCAGCTAGATTGCTTGGTCGGGTCATTTAGATAAAATACCTATTGTGCTTAGTCTGCAAGAATGCATGAGTTATTATTATACCATGTCTTTGTAGTGTTGATTGAGATGAGGTTTCCATTGATACTTTCCAATTTATAACAATCTGTGTCAAGCCACCTGCACCTGAATAAAAATACCTTCCTAGACCCTACATAATTTAATTGAATAACTTGAATGAGAATGCCATAAAAGGTTATCTATTGTTCGTCATCTCACCAATGATGTATACACTAGTTCTCTGATTTTAATCCTGCCTCCTTTGATTTTGTGTTATATCGAACCCTATTCATAATACAAGTTTTGTAGCTATATCGATGAATATTTAGGCCCCACTCGAGGCTTGTAGATTTTCTAACCCTACTGCCTATAGACAGACCTAAGTTCCATAATTTGTAAGGGATGAGAAAGATGAAGTTAACCTTTTGCCATATCGAGGAATATCTGCTTTAGATGTATAGGTGAGTCATAACCTTATTTTTAAACCACTATGCAAAATGTTTACATGCTATTCCTACTATTCCTCCCACATTGCATGGTCCTTACGCATTTAGTTCTTGTTCGAAACTCCTTGATAGTAATTTCATTGAGTTCTTATTCGAACTCCTTGATGGTGAAATTATTGTCTTGTCAGGTCATAAATGAATGCAAATGACATCACATATCTTATAAACGTTGCACCTCCTCATAATTATTTAACATTATCCAATGCATTCTGTTGAGTTTGACGTCTGAGCCTAATATAATGTATGCACCTATTAAATATACAGGCTGTGCGAATACTCAAAACGACAAGTATGAAGCTTCCTCTAGCAAATTGTCCTACAACAGATGGGGCCTATTTATTCTTGAGTCCATGTTCAAGAAATACAGTGAGCAAAATTAAATGCTCTCTCTTATAACATATAATTCAGTAATTGAACCCTCTAGTCTTGTCCTGTTTTGCTAATCTTCCTTGAGAACACTAATGTATCTTTCAACAAGATACATCCAATGATGTTAGATAGGACTACACATGTGTGCTTCATTTGGAAGATGCACAGTTAAATGGATCATGATATCAAAAAAAAAAAAAAAGCAGTAAAAAATATCATCTTTAACTTGCAAAGAATTAGGATTATGATTTTTTTCCAAAGAATTCAACAAATTCACACAAAGTTCTTTAGCTATCAATTCTCTGAAGAAATGTGAAACATCACATACAACATTGTAAATTCATTTATCAAGAAACCAACAAATGACTACCGGGAGAAGTCGCGGCAGATTGAGAACCCTCAAACTTACTTCATCAGCACTTAAGCAGGATGATATATTGAAGTATATCCATTTGGCATCTTCATAACCCTTATTAAGTTACAGACCTCTTTCATTTGTCAAGTTGACAGTGTATATGCAACTGGTGGTTTGAACATGTGACTGCCACATTATGACAGATGTAACTCCGAATGAATATCCATTTCCTAAAGGGTGAGTCATGCTTATCTATGTCCTTTGACTTGCCCTTATGACTGAAAATAGTTCTAACCAAGTTGTCACGTATATTATTTTTTATGTGCATCACGTCAAGGTTGTGTTATATATGCAGTTCACTCCAAAATGGCAATCGGAAGAGCACACTCTTCTTACACCAGTTTATGATGTCTTTGTTCCCTCAACGATACAGCCGCTCTTACATTTTTCACCAATATAATATGCTTATACTGACTTAACTGGTCTACAATGTCTTCTCTAATGAAATCATTTGGCTGGGATCTCGATCCACAGTGCCATAAAAACTTATACCATCGCGATGCCACCTATGCCTTGGAGGGAAGAACTGTCTATGACCCATATGATGAAACTTAGTATTTGAATGCCTGTTTATGCAGTTGATGTTACATATAAGACATGCCCTGTAACCCTTGGTTGTCCAGCTTAACATATCAACATATGCAGGGAAATCATTGATAGTCCACAACAATGCAGCATGAATTCGAAATGTCCAACCTTTCACCACATCCAATGTTTTCACATGACTTGCCCATTGTTCTTCCAACTCTTCTATAAGAGGTTGTAAGTACACATCAATGTCTTTACTTGTAAATCTCATCCCCAGTATTAAAAGAAACATCATCATGTATGGCTCCTTCATACATCTCTATAGTGGAACATTGTACATAAACATAATAATTGGCTACAAGTTGTATGTTGTGCTCATGTTTACATAACCCATCAGTAGCAAGTCCTGGTTGCATACTCCGAGGTTTGACATGAATGGATGGTATTTTCCATCTAATCCCTTCTATTGTTTAGAATCCACAGGATGCCTTAATACACCCTCCATGGATACATAATTTTCTTTGTGTCATCTTATATCCGATACCATCTTTTGGCACATAAATAGTCGTTGTAATCTTGGCATTATGGGAAAATATCACAAAACCTTATCCGGTATTGTTTTCTACTTCCTTGAATGAAGCTTCTTTCTTTCTTCACCACACATTGGGTAGCTATCAAGATTTTGGAATTCTTTCAAAAATAGCACACGATCATTTTTGCACCATGGATCATGTTTGCATCCATACCCAATTGCTTCAACAACTTTTGTGCTTCGTAGTATGAGGATGGTAACAAATTGTTGGTCGGTAAAAAGTTTTTATTAAAGCAAACCAATTATTGAATGACTTCACTAACTATTTACCATCAACCTTTCGATTTATCATCTCAAGTATTGCTGATAATATAGAGAACTTTATATAGCTTAAACACACTAGACTTCTTACATTTTCAAACATTCTATTCACTGCTTCCTGCCAAATGCACTATTCATCTTCGCTATCAACATTATTCCCCTCTAGATCGCTCATGTTAGTGGCAAGTTCTCCCAAAAGTTCTTGATCTTACTTCATTGCCAATGTGTGCATGCTTAGGTAGAATACTCCCTTCACCCATGACAGCATCATCATTTATCTCATCTTCATCTAAATCCTCACCGTGGAAAATCCACATCGAGTAGGTCCAATCCATTCCCCTAGTGAGGATGTGATACTCAATAATTTGAATAGAATGCTATGAACTATTGAAACAATCTCGACAAGGGCTCTAATTAATCTATCTGCCCTCTCATGACTTATAGTAGCTTGTAAAAATGCTCTAACCCCATTTTTGTATGGCGTAGTTGTTAAATCATGCATTATATGTGAATTAAGTGCAGACATCCTAAATTTACACTTAATCAATTACCACATCTTATTCATATCAGATATTTCCATATAACTATCCAAGAATCTAAAATTAGAGCACTATCTTCTAAATTAACATATTATTAAGCTATTTATGTCTCATGCAGTTAATCACAATAAGCATGTATTAAATAACAAAATATAATTGCAAATCCCAAATATATAATTTTTTGAATTATTAATGAGAAATACATAACTATAAATTTAATATATATTAATTAATTAATATATAAATGCTAGCTAATAATAATTGTATTTAAATTATCGAAAAAAATTAAACTAACCTTTTGGTGATTGTAGTGCTCCAAATACTCGATTTCGGCTAAATAATTTATCAAATGCCTGTATAAAAATAAAAATATAATTAATAAGTTAATGTTATTTTAATAATGTATATATTTATATACAATGTTGATAAAAATTTATTTGTGTAAAAAATTATCATGGATGGAGGGAGAATACTAAGTGATGGAGCATGCGGGGAAAATTACCATACAATGTGTAAATGTATATAAAATAAGTGCAATTTGCGATTATGAGTGTGTGAGTGAATGAGTGCAGTGGGTGTGAGCAAAGGAGTGGCAAGGAAGCGAACAAAGTCCGCTTCTGTGTGTGTGAGTTAGCATGAATATGTGTGAGACTAAGCGTGAAAAAAAGGGAGGGGAGCGGCTCTATTTATAGAATGGAGCATGAGGTGATTTTGGCCTCATCCTTGTCAGCATTTGAGGCAAAAATTGCCACTAAATAAGGATCATAAGGCAATTTCCGCCTCACCATCTTAGTTAGCGGCAAAAATCAGCTCACTTGCTGACTAGGATGAGGCAAAAGTCGCCTCTTATGCATGTAGTGGCAATTCTCATCTCAAACTTTCGCATCCCTAAACAAAATTTTTCTACTGTGAATTGATCAATTTTAATATTAAGGTATCCAATTATATATTTTGTTAAATTTCGTGTATTATTCGTGATGCTAACCCTACATGAAAATATCAATAAAGCTTTTGAAAATATTAATAAATGCTATGTGCCCCGAACATAGTACAATTATTCAATCGACTAGACTTCAAATTATCTTATATATATTGTCAACGTTGGACCAATTGTGTGAGATATAAATTTTAGGCCCATCGAATAATGAAATGCGGGATCCAATGTAGTAGGTTACAAGCACACAAAATGATACGAACACCTAAGGAAAAGACTACCCTTCTTGTTAAACGCGACATGTTACAGTAATATTTAACGAAATATCCTAAAATCTTCTTCTTATTATTACTATTATTGAAGAAAGAGGAGAAGGAGACGACCGAAGCTGTAGCAACTCTCTCGGAGAGACATGATTAGAAGCCTCGTTGATTTGGGCGTCCATAGTATTTCGTAGAAGGAGAACTTGTTCTACATCGAGGCACCACCAAACCACGCTAAAAATCCTCGATTCAATCGTCAATCCCACATTGTTTGAGATTTACGCTTCGTTATTTGAACACTTGGTAGGCAGACGGCCAAAAAAGAACACTTGGTAGGCACTAAGTTCGAACCTGCCCATGAAGTGCATGGAGTAAAACTTAATAGGGAAATGTAAAACTTAATATGTGAAATTTATTCGTTTCATCTAATTAATTATTTAAAATTTGAAAAATGTTAATTATTATTTATTATTTTTTTAAGTCATTCATATTATCTTGTATGGATTTGTTTTGATAGTTAATTGCAAAATTGTTTAAAATTCTAGTAATTAATTATAAAAATAAATAAAGTTTAGGTACTAAATTTATTCTTTTGTACTTTAAATAGTTAATTACAAAATCAAATAAAATTTAGACATTAAATGTGATATTTATTATAAAAAAATTAGTTTTCTTAATCAATTTTGTTGAGTGTGACTTGATTTCTTGCGATTTTTTATGATGACTTTTTATTATTGATAGTAAGGTAAGCATCACATATGTTATTTGACTTTATCCATTTTTATAATTAATTATAAGAAAATTGAAAAGGATCAAATTACTACTTACAATTTTTCAAAATCGTTTATAATATCTAGACTATTTTTATTTAAGTTATCATTGGAATAACTTTATTTAAGTTATCATTTGTACAAATAGATAAATACATTATTCTCTTCATCTTCTTGCTTCACACATTTTATGTGATTCAGTCATTCTTGTGCTTTTATACTTGGTATCAGAACCTTACAAGCTATTTTGCTGGTCTAGAATTTCCAACTCTAGATTTGGAGCATTTTTTAATTCGTTTGCTTTGTTTTTATTTGAATCAAAATCCGGTGGACATATTATCATTGAGGTTCACAATCGAGAAGCATGATGGTCATTAGATTTTAATATATGGCACGTGCAATGCTGGGACTTGTTAATTATTATTATTATTATTTTTTAACCTTAGAACTGGTCGAAGAAGGCGTTCCTTGGTTAATGAAAGAAACCTAGTCATATGACACTCGGAGTGGCGTGTTTAAGTAACTTAGACACTAGGAAACCATTATTGAGAAGCAAGCCAGGAGATTTTCAATGAATTGCTGACCGACATAGATTCATGGCTACCTGAACTGAGGTCTAATGAGTTCTGCAAGAGGAATGGAATGGTGAGACACTATCTTACAACCCCTCAGCAATGTCTGGTGTCGCTAAGTATATGTGCACAGCAATTTCAAAGCTTGAATTTTCTCTACATCTATTAATTGGTTATGAGATCAAGGAAAAAATATTCGATAAATAACACAGATCACGTATATATACGGGAAAAGGAATAAAATATTATTATTTTTTTGAAATATTACAAAAATACCATTGGGATGAAATTAATCTCGATCTTAGGCAACATGACCTTGTCTTTTAAAGAAACGAGGTCGTTAGTGCCTAACCTCGTCTCTTGAAGAAATGAGATCATGTGACGGGCACAACCTCGTCTCTTCAAGAGACAAGGTCACGTAATATAATGTGACCTCCTCTCTTCAAGAGACGGGGTAGTGCCCGACATATGAGCTCGTCTCTTCAAGAAATGAGGTTAGTTCATAATATGATCTTGTCCCTCCTTAAAGAGACGAGGTCAAGCCAAATTTCCTTACTTCCCATTTGTTCTTTGAAAAATATATCATTTTTATATTTATAATAAAATATGTCAAAATCAGATATAAACAACTATATAAGCCATTAGCTATCCTCCACCATGGCTAACCAACTTCCAAACTTCAGTAGTATTCCTAAACCCAATCCATCCAAACACATTTCTAAAACCAATCCAACCAAACGCAGTCTCAATCCCAAATCATTCAACCATAAAAGTATTGTCAAACTTTTCATCACAAACATAATATAAAACTCAGAAAACATAATATGAAATGAACGGCTGATTGTTTCTTTTCATCAAATGTGCAAGAAAGAAGAAATACAATAATCATAAAAAACTAAGAATCTATATACAACAATCAGAAAATGAGAAAATCTACAATCTACTACTGGTGATGTCTACCCCGCCTCTCTCGTCCCTATCTCACAAACGTTCGGGTGAATGGTGTACAGCTATTTACCTTCAGTTTATTGTAAATGATGTCCAGTATTTGCTCATACGTAGATTTCCTACAAATACTGACCATAGTAACCAGCCGCTTATCACAATTGAAACCATCCTCCCCTTGCACAATGTTACCATGAGCGTATACTATAAACTTTGTCTTATCCATTTCCTCACCGACCCTGCCATCTCATAAAAAATAGCTTGAATACATGAAATTTGCAATATCACACTTATGAATTGAACTCCCGTCATATTTAACATAACTCCTAAAACTACTATATATACCCTGGTCTTGTAATAGTATATGGACATGGTGTAGACATCACCACGAGGCGGTTCCGACCCAGGAACCGGCCCGAACCGCCACCGACGGTTCCTGACCCAGGAACCGGCCCGTCGGTGACAGTTCCGAACCGTCCAAGGACCTGCCGGAACCGGCGGGTCCAAGCGGTTAAGCGTGGCGGAACCGCGCAGTTCCAACCTGGTCCGGAACCGCTATTCCAGACCTGGAACCGGCGGTTCCAACCCGCACCTTAGAATACTCCCATGTAAATTACAAAAATTAATGGATGAAAATCTTAGTATATTTTTATTATTGTCTTTGGTAATAATAATTTCATTGCACTTTCGTTCATAAAAAATAGAGGTGGTTAGTGATTTACAGAAACATTTGGCAAAAGTGAGCTCGATGACACGGCAAGGAAGAAGGCAAGCAGCATCTGTTGCTCATCATTGTTTATTTATGCATTATCAACAAAACATAATTAATGTGGATTGAGTAATGTCCTGAAAAAGGGGGGGGGGGGGGGGGGGGGGGGGGGGGGGCGGGGAAGGGGGTTGGGGTTTGTTTGTTTTCTTCATTTTTCAAAAAAAAAAAAAAAAAAAAAAACCCGTTCACGTGGAACCGGAACCGGCGGTTCCTTGGAACCGTGAATCTCCCCAGTTCTGGCGGTTCAGGTCCGGAACCGACCCAAACCGTGCCGATGTCTAACATGGTGTATGGACAAAATCAGCAGTAAAAAGTGAATGATATGGCTAGATTTTCAAAGTTAAAATTAAAATTAGTAATTTATAATATACTTTATTTGTATCACTTTATATAAAGTTAATTTTTCCTTTTAAACTAATTAAAATATTAATTCTATATTTGAACTTAATTTTAAATGTTGATTTCTATTATGTAAAATTTTCTTCTTTATGAACAAAACTATGTATCATATTAAATTTCCATAATTAATGTAGAACACAAACACATACAAACAAAATGAAATTTGCAAAAACATACAACTACCAATATTCCGACAACTTATACAACCAATATTCAACAATGTAACATTAATAATTCAAAAAAAAATTGAAAATTTCGAAATCATACAACAACCAATATTCCTACAACACATACAACCAATATTCAATAATGTAGCATCAATAATTCAAAAAAAAAATGAAAATTGTGGAATCATACCAGAATTTATCGGCGCTTTTTTTTTACCTCTTTTCTTGCGTGATGCTTCTCCTTTCAACGAAATTGCTTCTTCCTCAACGTCAGATGATCCAAAATTATATATGGAGCAAATTATTTTCAATCGATTGGCATTTGGGGATTTGGGATTAGGGTTTTCTGATTTGGGGATTTAGGGGGTTTTTCAATTTCGGCGATTAGGAGGAAAAGAATGAGGAGGAAGGAGGCTGGGCTGGGATATAAGTTTGCTAACCTCGTCATGACCTCGTCTCTTGAAGAGACGAGATAGGATGCAGTACAACCTCTTCTCTTCAAAAGATGAGGTCACATAATATAATAAAGAGACGAGGTAATGTTGTTTAAAATCAAAATTAATTTCATCCCGATGGTAATTTTGTAATTTTTAAAAAATAATAATATTTTATTCATTTTCTCTATATATACAGTGTTGAATAATTATTAATTATATTTTAACTCATGAATGAGATAATAGGTAGTTTTCAATATAACTATCACTTATACGATCACGTGTTAAAATATCATTGATAATTATTTACCAAGTTGATATTACATAGCATATATATTATACGTAATGTGTAATATCTACTCTCCTGCCAGAGAGGTGAGGTATAATAAACCTTCTAATCATTCATGTTCATGTGTTCTCAAGAGTCCTATGTCTATGTAGGATGAAAAGTTGAGATATGAATCGGTTTATCGGTTATCAAATCTAGCGTGGATTATTATTGTTTACATTACTCGAGAATAGTAGGTTGCTTATTGAAACTGAAATATAGAATATCTCCCAAAATGTAAAATATATTAGGTTCTTTATCGGGTTTGAAGACTTGCTTGGATTCTCTACATGGAAGTTTAAAGGGCGTTGCTGCTTCATCCACATAATACTAGCCTCAATTTTCTATAGCCAGTAGTAAAATGAAAAGGCTATTTCAATAGCATTTGTACTTGGTGCTATTGAGAAAAAAAAGTCATTGAAGCCCATTTCACATTCAGAGGCATCTGGGAACATGATGCAAATAAGCTGGCTTTTAAATATAGGAATTTTATTATAAAAAATGGATAAAATAAGTTATAATTCTATAAATAGAATATACGATGATGATTTTTGCTACGAAAATTTACAATTAAAAAAAAATTTTTATCTTTAAAGTCCAAATTTCTTGTAATGACATATGTGGAAGGTATTAATATCAAATAAAAGACTTAGGTGATCGTTCGTAAGGTAAGGGAATTAATTGACTTTAGGATGATCATTCCGGTTTTTATGTCCATTGACTGACCCTTCTCAGAAAGTTGAGCTAGCTCGCCAAATATTTAAGAAGTTTAAATATGCTATGTGAAATATGTATAGCAAATAAGTATTAATATATTTTAAATAAGTGGTAGAAATTATACATAATTTTTATTAAATTGTTCATAAAAAAAATTTAATATTTATCTATCATTAATTATTTCACGTGATACATCACGTTTATGTAACTTATAAATAAGACATTTTAGGTTTTACAATGTCTATCATTCAAACCACCGTGACAAATCTCAACAAAGCATAGTCAAAAAAATAATCATAATAATCTTGTGAGATTTACATGATGATTTTTTAGTTGTAGAAACAATTTTAAAATTCTCGTGAATCCAATCCCATCATTGTGATAGTGAATTAACCTTTCTTATGATTTTTCCCCTTGACATTGAAGTTCTTAAGATATATTTATGGGGGTAGGTGCAACTTATTTTCATAACCTTTCAAACATGAATCTATCCCATAAACTTTTAAAATATACTTTTTCACCTTTTAAACTTTTAAAAATTGACACAATTAAGGACGTTATATATTTTCTATTAGACAAAATAAGAAAAATTGCACTTTATCCTATGAACTTTCACTTATGTGGATTCATTTTGATTCTTAAACTTTTATTTATATGCAAATTAACGCTTCAATTTTCAAAATGCACGTTAAAAAAATTATTATCCTTAACTATACCAGATATTAAAAGTTTA
Source organism: Combretum micranthum (assembly GCA_024138025.1). Classification (NCBI taxonomy): domain Eukaryota; kingdom Viridiplantae; phylum Streptophyta; class Magnoliopsida; order Myrtales; family Combretaceae; genus Combretum; species Combretum micranthum. The sequence continues at coordinate 222,074 of JAMXBD010000729.1, read as the reverse complement.
GAGGTCTAAATTACACTTTGAAAGTTTAACAAATGAATCTGCATCTTAATAAAAGTTCAGAGAGATAATTTATAATTTTTCTTATATTCATTGTGTATTCCTATCATCCTTGTCAAACATATGGTCTCTATTTATTCTTTTTTAATCTTAAAATATTATTACGTGCATTCAATGATTGAAAATGTCAAAAAAATAAAATAAAATTATGATATTATAAATTCATAATGAATCGATAACAAATTTCAAAAGTTAAGATATCGTAACCACAGATATCTGAATTAAGTAAAAATGAGAGAGTGAATGTTTAGACGGCTCAACTCCTTCCTTATCTCCTTAATTTACATTGATATATTATCGTGCTTTAGTTTTAATAAGTTTGATTCACAAATTTCTATAAGATTTATGGCTTTGGTCAAATCAAACCATATTCATTCTTCGGTCGGTTGAAACTTGAAACCACGAACAAAACGAAAATTATATTTTCCGAGCTAAAAATAGATATAATCATACCTATAAAGCTGAACCGAAGTTAAACTTCGATATGATAGCAATCTAAGATAATTTGATACAAATGGGAATATGTTTTATTTGGCTGATCTCAATTGAGAAATGATGCATCGACTGTGATATATTACATTTAAGTTGAATAATTAATGACAAATTCATATGAATAATTTTATAACAACTATGTATTATTTTTATTACATATTCAAAATATATTAAAATTTATTTGTCATTCTTTGAACACATACCACATTTATTATATTTCTTTCCACATCTGAAGTGGGTCTTGCATTTGCTTCACATACAAATGGCAATGCATGCACATTTCCATAGCAAACCTTAAAACATTGGCAGGATGGATTTGAGATAACATCAAAACATAGCCAACAGCCATGGACCAGGTTCTTTTGAAATACATTAAAAGCAATAAAAGCCGACAAAACACAAAAAGCGAGGATGATAAGGACTTGCCCTCTGCTCCAAACAAAAGAGAGTGACATTTCCAAACCAATCCAGTACTCACAGGTCCTCGTGTGGGCGAAAAGGTGGTACCCACGTACAGTTCACTATCAACATCATCTCCCTGTAAACCCTAGACCCACACGTGTGGGTTAATATAAGGATAGGATGGTGCCTCTTCACTCGTTTCAACTTGTAATGTCAACATCATAAGGGGGAGCATCACACGTGTGACATTTACTAGGTGAAAGGGAGATGGGAAGAGGTGGATAAATAGACATTATTCTAAATGGTGTCCATATTGGATGAACCACCCGGGAGGGGGGGAACGGGTGAAGTGGGCAGGGGAGGGGTGTGAAAGTACCATGTAAAAAAGCTCGCACATTGATAAAAATCCACAATACGTGATAGGCCAACTGATTAAAAAAATTGACTTAGTTGACCATATTTTTTTCTCAACAATAAGTCTAATAACTTGCATAAATGACGCAGTGAGTAGCATAACAAACAACATTAATCAATAATTAATTTTAGAAACTAAAATGAAATTAAGAAAAATCTTTACTCAGGAAATTCTAAAACATTATTATGTGATAAATGTTGTTCTATAATAAGAAGAAGACGATGATAATCATCTTGAAAAAAAAAAAAACCCCTAAGCGTCCAAAATAGAAAAACTAAAACTAAAATGCCAAGGCTCATGTTGTAGATTATTAAAAGAGTTTCACATGCATATATAATAATAAGAAAACAAAATTATATGTTAAAAGTTATTATTCTGAAAGATAAGCTACGCATTTATTTATTTTTGAACTTTTTAGATTTGTCTAGTTTATCAAGGAATCGATCCGTAATCCACTCTAGATCAATATGTGTAAAATTTTGCAATTCAACTAATCAAAACAAATAGATCGAACTACTTTCAAACAATTAGTTTTTAATTATAAAGCAATTGAAAATATATTTATTTGCTTTTAAATTAAATTTTTACTACTCAATCATCCTCTACGATGAACCAATACATTTACCTATTTCACTTATTAACGAAATAGACCATGCCACCAAGAGGTACAAATGTAGTGTTTTAAGGATAGTATAGCTTAGATTCAATAAAAATAACACTTGTGGTTGTTCTAGTAATATATAACACTTGAAAGGTTTTATAGTGATAGATGTTGAAATATGAGTACATATTTATATATAGTATTGTTTTTGGCAATTTTGCCTCACTTGTATCCAAATAGTTATATATGTATCTAAAATCCTAGGTTTTCATAAGAGAAAGACAAAAAAATAAAACTTTTGGGAGTCATTTATTAGAAGGGGAGAAAGCCTTCAACGAGAAGAAATTTTTTAAATGAACCTTATAAAAGAGTACACTAATGGGATTGATACTATTTATAATAAAAAATCTTAAGATATTAGGTTAACGGATATTTTCTCTTATAAACTCTTTACATAAATTTCATATTTCTCATATGGGTTTTTCAAACCTCACACTTGCATCCTAACAATTCTTTCCCTTAAGTGTGAGTCTTCATAATGGGCTTACCTCGTATTCCCCTTCAAGGGTAAACCTCACAATCTTATAAGAACTTGTTAAACTAGCTCCACTAAAATGCTTTGTGAGTGGCCGTTCCCTATCTACTCACCTTATATCATGTGTTTCACAAATAAGTCACTACCGAAAATATCATGTGTTTCACAATTGAGTCACTACAGAAAAGTTTTTCTTTCCACATGAATGGCCAACTATGAGAGTTTCTCAACTGAACAATCAACTTTAATACCAATTTGTTAGAAAAGAAAAAAAAAAAAACCTTCTATGGGGAGAAATTCTTCAAATGGACCTTATGAAAGAATACACTAATTAATAACTTAACATTATCCATAACCAAAAACCTTAAGATATTATGTTAACCAGTCTTTCCTCTTATAAGCTTTTCATATTAGTCCCATATTTCTCATGTGGGATTTTTCCAACCTTACACTTGCATCTGGCATGTTAAAAGATTTTTGGTTCATTTATATTTATTCTATTTAAGTCAATTCTAGCCAATGGGGCTATATATTTTTTTAAAGAAATATTGTTTTCCAGTTTTTTGTAATTATACTCCATGAATTTAAGTCACTAAAGAAGAAATGGTTTACATCTAGGGAAAATCTCATATATTAATTTAGTATAGATAGAAGCACAAATTGATACTTTGATTGTACATGAAGGCACAAATCAAGTCTAAAATTTGTTTCGTTCCATTTAGATTAACTTTTGATAATGATGAACACAAATGTAAGTTGATTTAGATTAGTTGTTTATAGAAAATGGTTATCTTTGTTAGGAATTGCATGGTGTCATATCCTAGATATAATGGAGCCAGCTGTACAATCTATCATATGATAATTAATATCATTGTAAACTGGAGAATCCATAAAATTTAACTCCTCCTCAGAGAAATTATTTTGTCTCCATTTACACTTTTTTTTTTTTCAGCCCATGTATTATCCCATTCATCAGTCCTTTTCAGGATTTTTTTGACCACAAATTGGAAGATTTCTTAGTGGTTTCAGAAAAAAGTACATACCCCGTTTGCTTGGTCTTGTCCTAATGCACAGCGAGCACAGACAAACAAAACTAGTAGACTTTTCTTGTTGGATAAAATTTGCCCTCTTGTTAGCAGGAAAAAAAAATTACTTTTGGGTGAACATTAGTGAGAACAAAATGAAAAATCTGAAATTACAGTCACATTTTGATCATCTAATATTGTATGTTTGTATAAAGTAATTGAGTTGGCGAGCTACATACTCCGACATTCAGAGGATATGATGTAGAACATTAGGAGCAAATTAATTTAGAAGAATGAAAACGTTTTTTTAAATTAAAAAATTATGGATAAACCCAAAAGTTATCTAGAAAATTTAAGGTGATCAATAATTATATTAAATATGTTAAGTACTCGTCAATTGCCACAAGGCACAAAGTAACAAATTATGTGTTTCTTTTTTTAAGAAATGCTAGAGATAATATATATATATATATATATATATTTGATGGTTTTGCATCACCACATTATTCATACTAGTAAGCTTTTAATGGGTCAACCATTAAAGAAGTAAAAAAATAAATAAATAAATACATCACACTTATTTCTTATAAAAAAAAATTTATCCCTCAATTTCGTTTGGTCATGAATAATTCTTTACAAGACTTGTTTATTTGTGAAATAAATAAAACACAAGCACTAAAGTAAACTAAAAGCCTTCGGAGTAAATCTAAAAATAAGCTAGAGAACTTCCATAGAAGAGGGTATTATGCTGATACGATAGACCATGTATAATGTAAACGTAGTCAATAACTACTAATGATATTCTAAGAGGTGCTCATATGGCCAATGGTTATTTTGAAAAACTCCCCACCTTCTCTCATACATGTATTAATGCACGGTTGGTAGTTATACACTATGTACATACATAGAGTGTGCAGCATTACTCATTAAACATTTTCTCGCATCGATTAGACTGTGTAGTTAATCATCATACTTAAAATAAATATAGTAAAAGATGTATTAGGAATTTTAGTAGTGAGATTACAAATAAATATGATTTTGAATAGTTAAAATCAATGGGACCGAATCCATAAAAAAACATGATGGGACAAAAGATTTTCTATAGATTGGAAAGTGAACAAGGAAATTCTAGATATATTGTCTCATAATCACTACAAAAAATTTTGGCTTTAGAGATAAAATTTCTGTCTCTGAAAGTGAAAAATCTGTCTCTAAAGACTTTCAGAGACAGAATTTCCGTCGCAAATTTCTGTTTCAAAAATCATCGTCGCTAATTCTTTTAGAGACAGATTTATTTTCCATCGCAAATTTGCTACGGATCTGTCGCAAATTTGTCTCTGTTTTATAATTAGTTATTTTTAAATATCCAATTAGCAAATATTAAATAAAATTATTCCGTCGCAAATTTGTCTCTGATTCTAAGACAAATTATTAAAAAAATACACATTACCTCTTATTTATCCTTCCCAAGAGGTAACCCATCGTAGAATGCTACATACTAAGCACACTTAACATTGAATTTTCACAAGCACTAAACCGATAAACCAATTCGTATCTTCATGAGCAAATTTCCACTACTGTTTATTTAAGAAATACCACAATTTACAATATTATAACTATAAAACATTTTATGTATCTTTTTAGTTTATTTTTATTTTATAATTTCACTTTACATATTTATTAAGGATTTTTCATTAATATTTTATTAAAATAAATATAATATTAATATATACAATGTTTACATTTTATACTAATTATTTTAAATTATATATTTATATAAATATATAATATTTTCAATAGTATATTATAAATTTTTTTCCAAATATGATATTATTATTATTAAAAATATTAATAATTATGTAAATATAAATAATGTTATACATATAAATTTAATATATATTAATGATATATAATATAATTATACTTTTACATTAGTTATTTAATATTTTATATTAAATTAATAAATTGTATATTTTTAATTAATGTGTTTATTTTTTTATTTCTTTTGTTGCACTTAATAAATTATAATATAATGTAAACAATATAAAAATATATTTTTCATTATTATTTAATAAAATAATATATAATACCAATTTAAATATATTTAACTAATTATTATATATTACATATTTTATTACTTAAATATACTATATTTTTACATATTATATTATTTTTCCCCCAAATATGTTATTATATTTTAAATAAAATATAGTATGTAAATAAATTATGTAAGATATATATAATAAATTTTTTTATATTAAAAGATATATGAATAGTCATAATAAATATATAATAAAAAATTAAAAATAATATGAATATATATTTTTTTATTAATATATTATTAAAATATATTATATTATTTATATATTTGTATATGTTTAAATATACTAAGTTTACATTTTTATTAATTATTTTATTTTACATATATTATTATTGAAATATACTTTATTTTTAATTAGTATTTTATGATATTACTTGCATATAACATATATATTATTATTATACATTATTTTATTAAGTTGTATAATTTGAGTTTTTATATAAGTTATTATGTAAAAGAACATATAATAAGATATAAATATAATATTTATGTTTTAAGTACTATTTTAATTTATACTTTATTATATATAAATATGTAATGTAATGTTAAATATATTATAAATAAATATATATATAATTAGTTGTAAATAACAATGATTATACATATTATAGTTATATATAATAAATTAATTTACAAATGTAATATATGTCCTTATTATATAATGCACATTTATATATATTATATTAGATATGTATAATTTAAAATAAATTTTAAACATAATTATTTATATATACATATATGTAATAATTTAGTTTAGAGATAAATTTGTAACAGAATTTATAAAAAAAGAAATTGGCGCTAAAATAATTTATTTCCCTCTAAAATCAGGACAAATTTGCAACGGAAAAATTTTCGTCGCAAATCAATGTGTAATCCGTCGCAAAATTCCGTCGCAAAAGCATATAAAAATTAGAAGATTATTCATAATTCATGTCATCATAAATCCGTCGCAAATCTGTCTCTAATTCATTTTTTTAGAGACAGAAATTTTTCGTCGCAAATTTTCTGTCTCTAAAGGCTAGTTTTCTAGTAGTGAATAAATCCTATATAACTAACCAAAATAGGCAATTAAATAAATAAACCTCAATGGTATTTTTTTTTTCTTTTATCTTGGCATGTTTATCCAATTGACCTCATAATGGGTCTAGTCAATCAACTAGCTTCAACAAATCTCATTAAATTTTAATATGCTCAAGTTGAGCTAAGTAGAGATTTTACTGAGCCTCTAAAATTTAGGCTTTAGCTCGATAAAAAATACCAAACTCAAGCTATGTTCGATACAGGCGATTGCCTTTGTTTGTTTAAAAAAAAATGCCTTTTCTTTTTGTTACAGGCTCAAGAACAAGCTCGCATGCCTAAACGAGCTTAAAATGAGCTTAAGCTAACCTTACTTGATTAAACAAGTTTTATTTTGTGATTGAGCTCAAACATGATTTGTTTATTAAACGAGCTTGAGTAGTGCTGAGCTTAACAACAGTTTTGCTTGTTCGCACCTTCATCGACATATGAAAAATTTTATTTATTACTCGCTCTCTCTCTCTCTCTCTTTATACATATATGTGTGTGTGCGTGTGTGTGTGCGTGTGCGTGTGTGTGTGTGTGTGTGTGTGTGTGCAAAGTTGATGTTGCGAATAGTACTTGAAGTTTAGTAAAATATAATTAGGTGTACGAGTTTGAAATTAGTCAATTTAGTACCTGAACTTTTAAATTCATCAATTTAGTACCTAAACTTTGAAATTGATCAATTTAGTATCTAAAAGAACTTTTCGTGAATACCAATAGTATCTTTGTTATATTAGTTAAAAATATCATATTAGATTACAATATTAGTCAATTTGATGGGAGCACTAATGGTATACATGAAAATTCTTTCAAATAATAAATTGATTGATGTTAAAGTTCAAGTGCCAAAGTACATATACCGAAATTCCAGCACTCTTTGCGATATTAATTCTATATGTATGTGTATAAATATATATATGTAATAATAACCAATGAGCCTTTCCTCACCTAAGGCATATTGGCATTCTGATGCAGCAAGTTGACGTAGATAGAATGAAAACACTCAACAAGTAAATCTCAAATACATAAGAATTGCATTTAATGTAATAACTAGAGAGAATACTCTCAAAATTAGGTTTTAATTTGAAAATATGATATGAGTTCTTTACAAATATGAGTCTTAGGCTTATTTATACTATTACATAAAAATCTTATAAAGGAAAATCCTAAAAAAGTAAAATAATAAATACAATATTGCTAATAATAAATGCAAATAAATAGTGTTGACTTGTGTTGACTAGTGTTAAGCCGATGGTATAGAATTTTAGGCCGATGCTATAACTCCTAGCTCGTCCATATCATTCTCCTTCACTTGAAAAAAAACTCACCTTCGAGTTTAGAGTTGAATTGGTTACAGAGTTTCTTCATCCTTGGGACGATGGAGATACACCTTAACTCATAAATATCCTCCAAGATCAAATATGAACCTCTTTTGCAGATACACTTGTACTTCCTCTAAAAATTTCTTTATCCAAAGTCCCATGGTGCGATAGAGAGATGGAGAAAGAATTTGAAAGAATGCCTTTTTTGGAAAACAATTCGAACCTTATATCCAATATCAACACTTCTTATTGCCAAAGTTCTAATCACATCATCAACTTAAGCACCCAACACCATAATGACTTTGATCGACATAATCTTTCCATTTAAGGGGCTATTACCAGTAGTAAAACATTGAAACTTTGTTCCTCTAAAGAATTGATGCCCTTATGCCCAAATCAAAACAAAAGTACTAGTATTTTTTATATTTGAAACCATTCCTTTATGACCACTTAAATGCCACTGACCAAGTCTATTATCATCCAGTCTCATGAAATGCTTTCCATAGACCTTAACTCTAGTTTATTTGGTTGTCTCACTTCCATAAATATTCTCGAGTAAACAGTCTTGAAACTTATCCACAAACGATTTATAATCCTCTCTACTCATGAACTTTAAAACCCAAACACCATAAGTGACTCATTCCTCTCTTCAGTGACACTCCACAAACGATTTATAATCATCTCAACCCCAGCCTTAATCTTAACCTTAGACCCAACTTTCAAAACCTAATAAATTCATCTCGAATTGAATCTTCCTCATTCCTCTCTTCAGTGACACTCCTATATGATATATTTTAAAATTTTCACAAATTCATAAGGATAAAGCTTTTAGTGGCTACCCATTTGACTTTAGGAAAGTTTCCATTGATATGAATATAAGGTTTCAATAGGCTCTTGCAATTAGGGTTGTGGGTACTTGTGTTTGCTAGATATGGATTTGTGTTTACGGAATATGAATCGATGGTAGTAATGAGTAGAGGATCGATGGTAGTAATTGGATATGATTCATTGGTGATATAGGTGTATATGAGTTATAATTGCTAGGTGTGTTAATTAGGTGTGAAGGCGGGTTGATTTATCTTGCAGCTTGTTTATGTATGGGTACTCTCCTATAATTCATCTTGCTTCATGTTTTTCCTTCCAAGGTATCCAACGGAAAAGTTAATTTTGGTAAACTTATTTGATTAGGTGGCAATACTTTATTTAATTATTTATGTTGTTGAAACATGGTCTCCTCATAATCAAGCGAAAGAAATTTATCTTCCAATAGTTGTTTCATCCTAAACCATGTTGTAACGGGTGCTTTCCTTTCATAACTTCATCTTTTCTGCAATCTCTTCCACCAAGTATAAGCTCTTCCCTTTAACCTATAAGCCACCAACCACAACCGACGTTCGTATGGAATTTTCATATAATCAAAGAACCTATCCACCTTAGCTAGCCAATCTAGAAATTCCTCAATATTTAAACTAGCATTAAAGCTAAGAATGTCTACCTTTAGGCCAAAATTGCCACCATCGCCTTGGTCGTATCCATAGTAATCCCGTCAATATTTACCTCCAACTTCACAACCTCTCCTTTGCGGCTGTTATTTTCATACAAGATCTCATCCTCCTCAGTTAAGTCTTCATATGAAATCTGAGTCCAATAATTTGCAGCAACAAATCTAACAATAGGATTGCCACGAGCATACTTGCTATTGGTCGTCTCCATAACCATTCTACTCCTATTAGTATCAAGTCCCATTCACCGAAACTTAATCAGGTCATCAAGGCGCTGCTCACAACGTCGAAATCACTTATCCATGTCACCTAACATAGCGTCTCAAGCCTACACTTTGGTTCGCAGGGCTTCCACATTCTAACAATGTTGAAAATGTGACCGTCTCTTAATTGCCATCTTGGACATCTCCACAAGAAATTTTCCTGCTCTAATACCAATCTGACACAGCGAGTTTAGCAGGATAGAACGAGAACACTCAACGAGTAAATCTCAAATACACAAGAATTGCACTTAATGCAATAACCATATAGAATACTCTCAAAATTAGGTTTCAATTTGAAAATATGATATGAGTTCTTTACAAATACAAGTCTTCGGCCTATTTATACTATTACATAAAATCCTAAAAAAGCAAAATCATAAAAAGGTAAAATAATAAATACAATATTGACTAATAATAAAAACAAATAATAAATGCAAATAAATAGTGTTGAAGCCGACGGTGTAGAATTTTAGGCCGACGGTATAACTTCTAACTCCTCCGCATCACATTCAAACAATTGTGAGCCAATCATATTGAAGTAAATTTTAAAAAATCTATGAAAATCACTATATGAACTTTTAAAAGGTTTCAAATTTACATGTGCATTGAAAAAAATAACTAATTTCTTTTAATGATATTTTATTTACAATTTTCAAATAATGTTTGTTAATCAAATTTACTACCTCAAATAACGTTTTGATGAATGATCATTAGTCGAATTAATGAATTCTGAATATTAATGATGTCATAATGATCATCATAAACTGTCATTGAATTTTGACAAGTAGATTTCTATTCAATTTAACATTATAAATGATCATCATGAACTATCATTATTTTTTGATCTGGCGGAAGAAAATGTAAAAAAATGCCCACCATACTTCTTCTCCATCATAAAAGTTTGGCAATCTTGAACATCGATGGGAAATTTGCAGTCACGAGTGGATTGTCTCCTCCTACCTTACATAGACATTAATGAGAAATTGATAAGGATGATAGGGGCATCATAAGATACAAGATCCAATATTATTCGCCTTTACAATCGTAGTATATACGTATATCTAGCTTCTCAACTAATCTATTTTATCTTCATGTGACATTTTTCAAATCATAAGGGCGCTGAATTAGAAATTACTTTTACATATAATTTTCAAAACCTCGGCCTAATTCATCGTATTTCTTGCGCAAAAACATCTATCACAAAAATTTATGCTGAATTTTACCGTGTTGTTTTGTGGAAAAACATATTTTGACAATTAAGTTCTAATTTAAATTATGAAAAACATCTTAGTGATCATTAAAAGAAAAACGGTTGCATTTGTTAGTGATTTATTATAGTAATTGATGGCGAAATTCCGATAGCAACTCAAGAAAATAATAAATATAAATGATAAAGAAATTCCCTAGAAAAATAAATATATATTTATAATTTTTCACTGATAAGATTTTGTGATGGTACCATCACCTTAAGTCATTAGCCACTATCATGAATTATTGTAGCCATTTATTCTCAGCGAGGATATAAATGAACTAAGTTGGACATTATAAGAGAATTATTTTTATATCTTAAATTTAGGAGAAACTTGCACAAAAATAAATATTAAATTTATATTTTAAATTGGCATTGGTCAGAGCTTTGTTCACTGTTGGTTAGGCACAGTCAGTCGCCATGGCATGTGGAAGACCGTCATGGATCCAATGCTTCTAGACATGATATTATTTTTTATTTTATATATTAGCATCTAGTTTTTCCATAACCAATTAACATAGCCCATGGTATTTCATTTCATTACATCCATAGAATCTTACATGAAAATTTCATGTATAATATTATTTATTTTACCCTATTAGTTATCGTGCATTATAAGATCTATAAGTTAAAATTCAAATCCAATCCTTAACAAATATAGACCCACATTTAACACTTGAGAATGATCATTTGATCTGTGTCGCGTAGACTAACATTATCGAAGAGTAATGACAAGAAGAAGTTAGATGAGAGGCATTTTCATGGTCCCATGTGGTCGGAGAGACCATTGAAAGAGTGTTCAAGTGGTGGGGTTAGTGAATTAGCTGTCCATGAATTTGGATGAGAACGGAAGCTTTCCGGCCAGATGGATCATTAAGACGTGGAGGTTCATCATCTTGCCGTGTCCTGGAGCCACCGTACCAACAACCTAATTGGGGGGAAATAAATAAAGAAAGATTCAATGAGCATCATGCATCATGTAGTCAAATGAGTGGTAAATATGTAATAATGTGTTTTAAACAAGTAGTATGAATAATGTATAGCTTTTATAAAATTGTTCGCATGAACAAAATTTTATTAATAATTATACTTCACTAATCATTTTACTTACCATATCACATTCAGTGAATCTTTTCTCGATAAGACAGATTGAATAAGACTATACTAGGTGATCATATGTGACGCTTTAAATAATTAACCTATTCTAGTCTATCTCAATGGTTATTCAACTTTGGCTCAGTATTTATTCAAACCTAAGTTTCAAGTTGGGTTTGGTATAAATAATATTATAATTAGGAAGAATAAATTGTTATTTTTTTGATAAATTTAATTTAAATAAGTTTAATTGAGTCTAATAACTCAAACTTATTAAATATTACTTTCACTCAAACTGGAACAAAATTATATGTTGCATTAATTTGAGTTTAAACTCAGCCCTACTTTTTCTGACTTGAATTAAAGCCATAAGTCACACCCCAAACATCAATCATTTTTCATTTTGGAAAAAAATGTATAAATTAAAATTTAGAAAATATTTTGAAAAAATTATATATGTGTGTATATATATATATACCTTTTCTATGGCTTTTATGGTTGAGTTAAATTCTGGATCCACCAACTTCCTGTCCTTTGGTCGCCAAAGATATTTGAATTAATATTGTGTTTTATGGTACAAATAAAAAGGTGCTGGCAAAAAAGTTAGCACCCAACTAAGTTTTTGTGTTTTTTCATGCAAATGCACATGGTGTTTAGCAAATACGGTGTAACATTGTTGGTCCAGATCATATGAGATGTTTATTTGTGTATTTTGATTTATTTTCAATTTTTTTTTCCTTTAGGTAGGGAGTAATTTTTGTATTAAAAATTTTAACCTTTACATCGCTATTCATATAGTTCTCTTCTATTGAATATTGAAAGTATATTTCTTTATACTTATTCTTCGATATTGATCCTCTTATGCGGGTTTGAATACATTGCTTTTGAATTTGCATGTCCATATGCTCATAAAATTTCAAAAACATACTTTAAACTCGACATGATTAGCTGGGGCAAAATAAAGAAATATCTAAATTAAACAAAAAGGAAAAAAAAAAAACAACTCCCATATGATTATATTATCTATAAAGAAATAATCAATAATTATCTCAAAATTAATGAAATCACATGAAGATAAAAAACACTTATAACTCGTTTAGTTGATTTGATAAGAGTGGAATAGAATAATTATCCTCTTTTAGCTTATCTATTCATACATTTGAATGGTGAAATAGCTATATATCCCATGGAAATGCCATTGTTATAAGCTAAGAAATTGCAATTCTGCTTTATAAGAATAAGAGAATAGCTATTCTTTTTTTTTTTTTTTTGTGTGTGTATCTAATATATTTAATATCTTCTTTTTTTTCATTTATGAAAAATAGCTTTTACTTTTTAAATTCTATTTCTTAAGATTTTGAATTTTTGTAACATTATCATTTTTTATTTTATCAGGAATAAATTGGGATTTTCATTTTAAGATTTAGATCTATACGTTTAATTTTAAAGGTAACCAAATAAGTTCACCTGAAGAAACTAAAGATAAGTCAGTTTACAACCCACCATTTTTTTTTTCCTGTGTGTTGAAGTTAAAATCCGCCATTTATATCATGTATCTAAGAAAATATGCAGATATAATGCCTGTGATATGAAATGAATGATTGCATCCAAAGGAATCTTTCTATTTATTTTGCAGTCAGTAATATTTGCTATACATGATAAAATCGCAGTATCATAATGATCTTTTCCATCTCATATCTACACACACACACACATATATATATATATATATATATATATATATTGCTTCGTAAGTTGCGCACATGAAGCTTCATAATTTACCCTCATTTGGTAGTTATTTACATTTCATAGATCCGTCAATTATGCATAATTGTATACAAATTAATGTCTTTTTAAGTACTATTTGCATGGAATATTATCAATAGAACTATTGATCATAAGTAATGAATTCTTTGCCCTTAATCATAAAAAATTCAACCTAATAAATTGAATATTGAAGTTAAAAGATAAGTGATTGGATGACAAACAAGTGAAGCTTGACACAGCGAAATAGCATGGATAGAATAAGAATTGTAAAAGATGCAATCTATAGAGAAAATTTCTCTCGAATTAGGGTTCGAAATGTTAAAATATGAGTTATCTTTACAAAGCTCTAAAACTATATTTATAGTCCCAATAAAAAGAAAGGAATAAACAAAATCAAACAACTAAAAACACGTGGACAAATGCTGACACAAACCTGCCAGCTTGGCTCTAATGCCGGCAGTTTGGTCACAATACCGACGGCCTTGTACTTATCAATGCTGGCGACTTTGGATGAATGCCGGCGGCTTTGGGTATGAACGCCAATGGCTTTAGCCAGGCCTTGGAACTACCATCCACATCAAAGCAACTCATAAACTATTCGAGTTTAGCTCACTTCAGGCTTAACTTGACTTGAGCACAACTAATAAGTGAGTTAAAGTCAAGCTTAAAATAAAGCTCATTTATTTTAACAGGCCAAGTTCAAGATTCGATTTAGGCTCGTAAACAAACCTGTGAACAGACTCTCGCAAACAAACCTGTTAACAGACTCACAAGTAGGTTTGTTAGCAGACTCGTGAACAAACTTGCTACATTGATTTGTAAGTTTTAACAACAAAAACTAATTTCTATTTAATATATGTGTATATATATTTAGTAACTTTTATATATCATTTTTAAGTTAAAAAATGAAAAATAGACTACCTCAATGAGTCGAGCTCGAGAATAAATTATAAGCTTGATAAAAAACTCGACTTAACTTAAGTTTGAGATAAAGCTCGTCCAGCAAAACAAACCCAACTTTAAAAAACCGTGTGAAATTATCATTTTTCTGAACACATGCTTTTCTTGAGTATGCCATATTAATATTGGAAAGCAGAAAACATTCTCCTTCTATGCCTATAACAAGTGCTTTGAAGAAACACGATAATAACACGTAAACTCATGTATTACCAAAAACATATATGGCGCCCTTTCACTGCTTGCAAGGCCAGTTTTAATTTCCATTGAGACTGTTCATTTCATGGGGTGACTTCACTCTTTTGCCACCATTCCATTCCTCTTTTTATTATTTCTTCCCCTACCCCCAAAAAAAAAAAAAAATTCATTCCATATTCGATATCACTTTTTGCATCTTTTTCTCCCGTTATGAATTGATTTATTGGTTGTCGGGATCCTATCAAGGTGGCCTAGGGACGGGCTTGATGAAATGTAAACCCATCGGCGTACTTTATAGGGTTTTTCAAACCCGAAACTTGTAAGATGTGTCGAAACCAAAATCAAATTGAATCAATTCTAAAACTCTGTGCGGAATTACTTTATAAGAAATTATCATGTAGAATTAGGATCCCTATGAGAGAGTGATAGTAATGAGGATAATTATCGACCAAGATATGGCAAAGATTATAAGGCCTTGAGGGTGGATTAAGAGAAATAATAATTTTAAAACTAATGAATAAACAAGTATCTCATTATCCATGGCAAAGATTATAAGGCCTTGAGGGTGGATTAAGAGAAATAATAATTTTAAAACTAATGAATAAACAAGTATCTCATTATCTTTTATTTAGTCGTGTAATTTAGGCCAATATATATTACGATATTGTCCTATGAATTTCTATGTGGTTTGATTTCTCTATAAAGTTCTACTTTAATTCTTACACTTGACCAAAAACTCATAAGGTTATCAAACGAAACAAATTAGATCTCAAGCCAAAATCATAATAAATTATTCTATAAAGTAATTATCGAGTAGGATGGAGCTTATAATAACATGGGCAGTCGCATCCGATCTCTAATGGTTATTTGTCATTTTTCATTGTGATGTTTAGGGTTCTTGAAATATAAAATTGTGTCATCTAAATACTCATGCACTAATATGCGGGTGGAATTCATGTAAGTAGACTGGACATGCATTTTATTTCGTGTTGAAACCAAATGAGTGCTAAAACTAAAAAAGAACTATTGCATGGGAACGGTTTCATCTTTGAAATATAAAATTAAAATAATTTTATTTATATAATAACTATATTTATTTATATTATAATCAATCTTTTATTGTATATTATACAATTTTTGCATGTTATCTCTAATATTGTATTTCTTATTTTATTAGGTCATATAGGTGTCATGATATCGCACTGCAAATTTGCATTCACTAATATTCTATGCCCAGCAATTCTGATGGAAGAATATTGATAGAAAATTTTGCTTTTGGTTATCGATGAACATGTTTCGATCCTTTGACATTTAAGTTGATGAACATAAACATTTGTCTTGACATTAAATGTAAACATATATTTGCCAATATTATAAAATATAAATTATTGCTGATGATGAAATTTTTTGTTGGGCATAGAGTAATTGTGGTGCTGGACAATTTACTTGTTTAGCCAACGTTAAATAAATCTTACAAAGGAATGGGAGGCGGATCAAACTTGTCAAATCATTTTGAAAAATATAGCAGCTCTATGGTTGGATGTTTGACACCTAAAAAGTTAACATAATATGGTGAATGGTTGTTTTGCATAAAAGAGAAAAAGAAAAAAATAATAATTTGCATTATATTAAGTGATAATTTTTTTTTTTTTAAATCAAACAAAAAATTTCAGTCATATAAAAAACAAAAAGTGAATTCATAGGATAGGCACTTGGATTTCGTTATTTGCTTCACGTTCGACCTTTTGAATGAAATAAGGAACAAGATGATGAATGTAAAACTTGAAGTAATTAATTAAATTTAGGTGCCTCTTCTAGTAGAAAGATGAAATAGCGAGCCTTTTGAAGAGAAATGGTAATTATTCAATTAAATCTAAATATCATAGGGAAAAAGTTGTGAAATATCATATAGTTGGCAAAGATTCTTATTCATTCCAAGTTGATCAAGCTTTGTGAATACTCTTGTTTGTCATATATTTGGTGTCTATTTAATGTTGGGTGTTTGCCAAAAATGGATGAAAAAAAGGTAGGGACTTAATTACTCATATATATTATATATGTTGGATAACAAGCAAATACTGATTACATACTATATAGATTGGATACAGACACATATAATGATGAAATATATTTTTTAGAATTATTGCCCAAGACTATGCATTGTGCTTTGTGAGTTTATATGAATAGGGTAAATATCGTGAATGGTACATAAACTTTGAAAAAATATGCAATTAAGTATCTAAACTTTAAAATTGATCAATTTAGTATTTGAACTTTGAAATTGATCAATTTAGTACTTGAAAAACTTTTCGTGTATACCACCGATATCTCCATCATATTGGTTAAAAATATCACATTGGATGACGGTGTTAGCCAATTTGACGAAGGTATTATTAGTGTACATAAAAAGTTATCCCAATACTATATTTATCAATTTCAAAATTTAAGTACCTAATTATATATTTTACTAAAGTTCAAGTACCATTCGTAATATTAACGTATATGAATAATACCAACCAATGGAAACCTTTTCAAAAGGAAACGTTCACAATATCCTATCTACTTTTTTTCGCAATGAGAAGGAAATAATACATCATTAGGGAAAATGTCATAAATGGTACCTGAATAATGGCGAAAAATGTAATTAAGTACCTTCATCAAGTTATTTTAAGAACTAAATCGATCAATTTTAAAGTTTTTTAGGCATTATATTGATCAATTTTAAAATTTAACTACCTAATTATATATCTTAACAAAATTTAGATATCATTTGTGACATTAACCCTATAACATTTCCCATAGGTTGTTTTTGGTTTAGTGCAAATATGGTTTAAGATTTTAAGTTTGAGGTATAAATCTGGGTGAAACTCATGTTTACGATTATTTAAAAAAAATTACAAAATATTAATTATATAGAAAATTACCATATTACCAATGCACTATCACATTTATTGCATACGACATAGTATTTTAATGTATATTGTATATAATTAATGAGATACTAGTGAAAATGTGAGTATCACATTTAATACATGCATTACTACTTTCAATGAGTGTCACATATACTAAATGTGCTATAACAAATTAATATTTTTCTATATATTATTTGATATATGCAACACACATTGAAATGTATAATCTTTTTTTGTGTAATTTATAATTGTGTAATTTTTTTCTAATACATCGGTAAATGAGAAATTATCCATATGACAATATTGAGATTCAATAAATGGGTTATGAAAATGGTCAAAGATCTAGTAAGGAAGGACACAAATGGAAAAGGGAAACTTCAACAAATTTTCTCAACAAGCATCAAAATGAGTGTTTGACCAACAAAAAAACATCGAAATGAGTATGTTGGCAATAAAAACTCAATCCTCTCGTTTTGAATGAAAAGCTTAGGTTAGCATTGGATGAAAGATTACATAGAGTAGGGGATATAGTTATATATTAAGAAGAAGAAAAATCACCTTAACATTAGAGTTGTATGAGAAATGGCTTTGTGAAGCTTAGCTACTACGGTGCAATAGAGAAGAGCTCAAAATGGTCATGATAGGGTGTGGTCATTCATGATTAGATCATAAAGAAATTGAGTCAAGATGATACTGTGTTGGACTTAAGTTCAAGCTTGACACAAAATTTCAAAGCTCGAGCTCAATTCGAGTTCAACCGAGCTTAAGATTTTAAGTTCTAGTTTGACTTGAAATAATATTATATGATATCAATCTTGACTTAATTAAGCTCATATAGGCTTGATTAATTAAAAAATATATTTTTAATTCTAATAAAAATAATATTAATATTTAAACTCGCTTTAAATTTGATTAATACTTATATTCTATTAGAGCAAAATAGAGTTTGATTAAGCTCACAAGTCAGTTGAGCTAAACATCATAGAAAGCTTGAGCTCGACTCGAAAAAATACTTGAGTAGCTCGAGTTTGAGCTCGACTCAATTATTTTGAATCAAACATGAGTAAACATCAAGTCGAACTTAAGTAGTTTGTGACCAGCTTGATTTATTTACACCTCTACCCGTGATGATTCAAATCACTAGTATTATTATTAACCCTCGGGTTATTACAAGTAGAGATATAGAATTTGTTGAAGCCTTACCTATTAAGGAGGCATTAGAGTCTCAACTTTCTTTCATTGTTTAAAGAAAGGTACATGTCAAATTTGATATTTGAACTTTGCACAAATATTTAATTTGCCATCAAAACTTTAAAGTGATCAAAGTAAAACTCAATCAAATTTTTTTTATTATTTTACTACCCCTTTAACATTGTTTGCTAACATAGAAGAGACAATATATCATTAAATTTTTCACTACTTCTTCTAACATTGTCTACAACTAATAGACCATCTCTTCCATGTCAAGAAACAAGACAAGCGGTGCTAGTGAGATAGTAAAAATAGAAAGTTTGACTAGATATTAAATTCAATACTTCAAAATTTAGATGTCAAATTAAATTTTTATGCACAATTTAGGTAATGAATTTGATATTTTCCCTTTGATGAAGAAGCGATCTTCCACTTGGAAATCTCAAGATAATTCTGATGATCTTATGTGTTTAAAGTTTTAATTTTCCTCTTATTTCTCTATCTTAATAGAAAAGCAAAGGTACGTTCTCGTTAAGTTTCATATCTTTGGTAAATTGTGTATATGCGGATATTTTAGGCATCACGACCCACCAATATATTAGTTTGTAACTATGGTTCTTCTAACAAAAATATCAATTGAAAAAAGGTAAAAAATAAAAAAGGAATACATAGTGAAATTATAACGAATATGGATTCTTAAAAATTACTTTATCTTTTTTTTTTTCAAATTAGTCCATTAAGATGCTCACATATAATTAAGAGTATAGCAACAAAAATGATGCAGCGAGTTAGTGTGGATAGAACGAGAATACTCAACGAATGAATCTCAAACACAACAATTGCACTTACTGCAATGTATACATAGAATTCTCCCAAATTTAGGGTTACAAAAGTGAAATGTGATATGAGTTTTTTGTAACAAGTCTAAAAGACCTATTTATACTATCACATAAAGCCCTAGAAAGAATTAGCAATAAATAAGTTGGTGCCAATAAAGGCTGAAATGTAAGCTAACAACCTAGGACAAAGTACACCGATGGCTTAGGCTTTCTTGAACACCGACAAAATGCTAGAAGCCTTGAAACTCAATGTGGCGGTATTGGGGATTAACACTGGCGAGCTTGGATCCTACTTTGGCTGTTACGTGACCTACTGCATTATTCTCTCCCACCTGCAAAGAACCCTACCTGAGTTCTTATCTGATTATAACGGTGAGTCTTCCGGGTAGAAAGGAAATATATCAGCCTAAATCTCTTTGAAACCTACATTAGCTTCATATAATTCTTTTAATAGATCAAACCCTACAACCTCAGCATTTAAAGTCACCAAAAGATTGACTTTCTCTCCCTCTTGTATTTTTTTTTTTCAGTATCAACCAGTTTACTTTCTAGCTCCTCCTTTGCTTCTTTTACAACCACCTCAACTTTTGGTTTCTTCTCTTCTTTAGCTCTAACTGTTTCAATCGGCTTTTCCTCTTCCACCACCTTCACTGGCTCAATAGCAATTGTTTCACTTGTTTCCTCCTCCTGTACCGATGTTTCCATAGGTTTACTTCCAACAACTTCAAAAGTCTCAACATCTTTAGTGACAATTTCAGACGGTACGTCAGGTATAGATCTCTTTTTATTAAGAGCAGTGGAAATAACTGGTGGATGTTTAATCTTCTTATCTATAGTTTTTCTTTCTACTTTAAAAGAGATGGTTTCTAAAGATTCAGAAGAGGTCTCTTGAGGAGTCTCTTCAATGTGTTCTTTCCCATTCTCCTTTGCAATAGGAACTTCTTCCCCTTTTAAATCATTATTCTACGTCGACTTCATAAACTCCACAAGATATTCATGTATCACTTTATGTTCTTAATGAAATCGGTGGTCCTGTTGAAACACAATTTCCTCATAATTAAGAGGAAGAAATTAATCTTCCTATAATAGCTTCATCCTAAACTACATTTTAACAGCTGTTTTCCTTCGTGACTTAACCTTATCTACAATCACTCTCACCATGCAAATGCATATCCTTTCAATCTACAAGCCACCAATTTCACCCTTTTCTCTTCAGGAATTTCTATATATTTAAAGATCCGATCAAGTTCAACAATCTAATCAACAAAATTTTTAACCCCTAAATCTCCTCTAAAATATGGAATATCTGCCCTTAATTTGAAATCATTCATTTCATATTCATTCTTATCTCCATAATAATTAACAAAATCACTACTTCTACTTCTATTTTGGTATCTAATATTGCCATATATCTTACCTCTTCCAAATTTGCCACTAATACCTCATCGCCGTAGCTGTTCTTCCTCTATCAATTCATCTTCTTTCTCATAATCATATTCGTAAACATATAACGTATGATTCGTAGTAACATGTCTGATAATAAGATCATCGCGTGCATACTCTACCCTTGGTTGTCTCCCATAACCATTCATGTTCCTATTGGCATCGGATCGATCAATTAGGTCATCAAAATGTTATTCAAAACGTCGGAATCTCTGATCCATCTCACCTAACACCACCCTTTGATCCAACACTTCGGCTTGCAGGGCTTTCACATCCTTAACAACGTTTGGAATGTGACCACCTCCTGAACTATCGTCTCTTAACATCTCAACAAGAAGTTTTCCCGCTCTGATACCAATCTTATATAGCAAGTTAGCGTGGATAGAACGAGAACATTCAACGAGTGAATCTCAAACACATAACAATTACACTTAATGCAATGTTTAGAGATAATTCTCCAAATTTAGGGTTTCAAAAGTGAAATATGATATGAGTTTTTTGTAACAAATCTAAAAGATCCATTTATACTATTACATAAAACCCTAAAAAGAATTAATAAGAAATAAGTTGATACAAATAAAGGCTAAAATGTAAGCTAGTAGCCTAGGACAAAGTAGGCCAGCGGCCTAGAAATCAATTCCTATGGCTTTGGAGGATGCACCGGCTAGCCTTGATTGCATACTCGCAAAATGCTGGCAGCCTTGGAACTCAACACTGGTGGCCTTGGATCCAGCTTTGGCTGCTGTATGACTTGCTGCATTAAAAAAATAAAGACATAATGATCGCACATGATATTTATAGAACCTAAACATTTACAACCATATATTTATAACTTCAGAAAAATTTAAAGACAATACTCTTAAAGGATTTAGATCAATTATTTCTAAGTGTTTTTTATCACCTTCAACAATTAACATCAAACACCCACATATGTATAGTCTCTATTTCTCTAAAACTTTTATTCTCTCCTCTCTCAATAAAAAAGACCTAAAAGCCCACTTCGAACCATAGGGGCATCCGCTTGTCATTAATTATCCTCCCATACTTTCATCAGTGCCCTTTTTTTCCCCTTTATGTCCATTCAAGATTTTCTTATGGCATTTTTCTATGACGTTTGTACCTTTAGTTGTAAAAAAAAAAAAAAGGAAAGAAAGGAAGAAAGAAATTGTATTGAAATTGGATTTTTGCACTCCTATCTTTTGGTGAACCATTTCTAATTTGTATCCAATGTGTTAGGATGTTCTTGTACTTATTTAAATAGAATAATTATATGTGTTTCTAGCAAAAAGATGATAAATTATCCATGATGTTTGGTTTACTAGATTTAAATAACACTTAAAAAGGAATAGCTATTCTTCTAATATTATTTTTTTTATGATTAATAATCTTAAAAAAAAAGAGTTGTAATCCATAAGAAATAGAAATTTTTCATGTAAGGAAAAAGAATAAAAATCTTTTGTTTACTCTACATATTGTATCATATGAACATTTGTTATGATAAAAAATTTTAAAAACCAAAGAAAAGAACAACTGTTCTATAGTGATAAAGGGAAATTAACAATTCTATTCTAATAAATCAAACTTGAAAAAAAAAACCAAAAATGTTAATGAAACCCACCTAAAGGGAGGGGGAAAAATAAGGAGAAAAGGAGGATCTAGACAAGAACAAGTATTAAGAACACACAGCTAAAATGCAAGAGGATACAAACTTGAAACGAAAAAGAGGTTTGGGATTTGGAAAAGGAAGTTAAAACATCACTCTTACCTATCAAGATCAATGGCAACGAATTAGGAAAAAAGTTTACACCAAAAAATGCAAGGAAGAAAAAATCATGAGAAATTGACCTAACACGATTCCAAACCTTAAGGAATGCCCTTTTGAAGCTAGATAGAAAGTGCAACTCCCTTTGTTTGCCCGGCCAAAAGATAGAGAAATTAGAAGAAGCCAATTTCCATAACCTTGAATCCACATATCAAAAAAATAGGGAAACAACAAAGGATAAGTGCCGGAATTAGCCCTTTGGAAGAAACATTTCTAGATTTGAAAATTGCAAGTTTATCTTTCTTTATTTTCATTTACTTTCTTTTATTTATTATTATAATATTATTTATTTATTTATAATTTACTTTATCTTATATGGCAATGCCATGTTAATTTTTCACTTAACTTTTAGTCTATATTTCACATTTACAAAATATTAGGAGCCCATGGTAATTTCTAGGGGGAAGTACACAATTTTTGAAAAACCAGGATGTGATACAATTATTAAAGTTTTCAGAGATGCTTCATGTAATTTATCCATACATACACACCCACACACACACATACATACATATATATATATATATATAATGAACTTCATCTTTTCCAACCATTATTAGCTATTGACTACTGATGGTTTGCACCCATCATTTCGTTCTCACCTTCATATGTAGTCTCCACAAACATCATTCAAACTACCATGTTTTAAATGGAGAGAAAAATAATAAACAAACATCATGGATGAAGATCATAGATCCTATATCTCAGTTTAATAAGATGGACTAAATAAAGTTTTAATTTGAGATAATCACAAAGTAACACAACATTATTGGTATGGTGTAGATATACTTTCTAAACTCTAGAATTATATTGTTCAATCTTCCACCTTTTAATAATATCATAAAAATCTAAAACAACCGATAAAATGACAATAAATTACAAACGATTTTAAAGCTTTAGTAATAATTTGAAAATATATGCATATTTTCAAAAGTTATAAAATAGTATACTACATTTTATAATTTTTATAAATAATTCTATTTATACCGAATTAATATCTTTATAAACGTATTTATGATTTTTCTTTATGTTAAATACATTTAAAACGATCACCAGCCTCCATGTTCATCTTCATGTGAGGTTACACTAGCCTCAATATGAGGCATAGAACATGCATCTCCATGTTCATTGTTTCCATACAATTAGTCACTTTATCTATTTATTATTTTAGAAGAGGAAAGGGCAAAGGGAAAAAAAACATATGTATAAAAATACCTACTTTTAATGCTCTTTGATGATCCGGCCATACTATGCCTAGCCCTTAATAGCCCAATTGGGCCCAATTCACACATGCCATGTATCCTCTAATCCAACGCCCCAGATTGCTTCAAAAATTATACCAATCTTGACCGTCGGATTGGAATAAAAATCTTTATTGTGGGTGGCTGACTTTGTCCTAACTTTGTCCCCATAACATATTGACAACATTCATAACTATGTTGTTCATGAGACAAACACCATACCTGCCCATGTCTTGATTCCATTATTAATTTAATGCTCCTTACCCTACGGTGCTTATATTATAAAATTCATTCGATCCTTACCGTGCATAAATATTCTCCACAATTATTAGATAATTACAAAATAGTCGTATTATTCCATCATAGTCCGTTAAATGAAACTATCAATGAAGTCACAAAATTGTTTACGTATTTTTAAATAGTCATCTATATCATAACTTTAATAAATCAATAAAAGTTTTTTTTTAATACATAGAATATAGCAATTTAATTGATATACCAAGCGCGTTTCTAGCCACCACCCTTTTATCTATATAATAGACCCTTCACATTTTGTTGTCTTAACACATTTTCCTCCTACCTAGTCCTCCTAGCAATACAAGAAAAACAAATCAAAACTATATATAGTGAAAATTTTGTTGCGAAAGATAAAAGGAACACAAAGTTTGAAAAGTGCGTTTTGGTTCAAATTTGATTTGAAATCAACATTTGTGTACTATAAATCTTTTGAAGAAATTTCAAAGAAATATTGGTGCCAATCGTCATGGCATTGTCATTTGAAGGAGATCTTAACCTAGAGGCGACGGAGCTCCGTTTAGGGTTGCCGGGCACGGCAGAGTCCGAGAAACAAAGATCCACCACTAGTGTGAAAAGCAACAAGAGGGGTTTAATTGATATGAACAAGGAAATTGATTATTCAAAAGATCATGATTCGTTAGATACCAAAAAATGTGAACAAGATCAAGACACTACAAATAGGCCACCCAAGTAAGAATTATTAAATATTCCTATGGTTCATAGCTACATATGTTATTTGTACTAATAATTTTGTAAATTTTTGGCATGTAGGGCACAAGTCGTCGGGTGGCCACCGGTGCGATCATACCGGAAGAATTTCTTCCAGGCGAAGAGACCCGAACCCGAATCCGCTGGAGTTTATGTGAAAGTTAGCATGGATGGAGCTCCATACCTTAGAAAAATCGATTTGAAAACATACAAAGGTTATTCGGAGCTCCTAAAAGACTTAGAAGACATGTTCGAGATTAAAGTTGGTAAGTTACGTTAAATTATTATTTCGATGTCCTATATATTAACTATAGTCTATTTCATCATGTTAAATTGTTAATATTCTAATCGAATTTTTTGCTAATAATTTTTTCTTTTTTTTTTTTCTTTTTCAGGGGAGTATTGTGAGAGACAAGGCTACAATGGGTCAGAATATGTGCCAACTTATGAAGATAAGGATGGTGATTGGATGTTAGTTGGAGATGTTCCATGGAAGTGAGTATTTATTTATTCCTTGTTAATAATTTTTCTTTTTTTTTTTAAATTGAATGTATATTATTAAAACTGTGGTACTAATAATTATTTGCATTTTTTTCATTACAGCATGTTCATCACATCTTGCA
Organism: Combretum micranthum; assembly: GCA_024138025.1. Taxonomy (NCBI): domain Eukaryota; kingdom Viridiplantae; phylum Streptophyta; class Magnoliopsida; order Myrtales; family Combretaceae; genus Combretum; species Combretum micranthum. The sequence continues at coordinate 195,955 of JAMXBD010000729.1, read as the reverse complement.
AGAGGTTGAGAATCATGAAGGGTTCAGAACAATAGGGTGAAACAACAAAAACCCTTATCCAAGGCTATTATTTCAGATAAAGCTGCTTTTTGTTTTCTTTTCTTTTTTTTTTTTTTTATGGGTTGTTCTACAGTCGCATCGATTTCCGCGGTTTTTACAACCTTGAATTTTAGTATGGACAGGTTCAGATCTATGGGCGGTTCATTCTCTTTTTAAAGAAAAGGGATTTGTTTCTTTTTGGATAATTTAAATGTACAGCTTTGGCATGTCTCCGTCTTTCAAATCATCTTATGGGAACTGTACAGGAAACAGGACAAATGTTTTTTATGTATGCTGGCCTCTATTATTATGCGTATTTATACATTTCCTAGATCTGCCATTCATGAATTATCAGTTATATTTTACCTTATGGTGATCATCGAACTCTAACTTCGTTTTGGACTTATTATATAAATAACGAAGGGAAATTTAATGAAATATTGTAGATTTGCCACCACCAACTAAGAAAAATATTGAATAGATAATACACACCTACAAATACATATTAATAGCAAATAAGATAGTAGGTAGTTTTTAAATTAATTTTATCATACTTGTCAAAATTGTGAATCAAACGTACGATTTAAGAGTTTATTATTTTATATTTTTTTCTTAATTAAAATTGATAAAAAATTATTAAGTATAGACTTTAGGTTAAATTATAAATTTAGATGTACGATTCTATATGTTTCTGATTTTACCAGTTTTGCACAATTCTATACGATCCCACCTATTCTACATATGAAAATGAATAGTAAAATCACGATTTTAATAACCACAACTATCATTCATTCACGTGTAAAAAAAATCATAGCTAATTTCTTACCACTTGTATATAGCACGTGAAATATAATACCTACCGAAACCTATTTGCCACTAACTATGTGTAATGTTGATGCAGCACGGAAGCGTTGAACAACAGAAATCAATTCAATGATTGATTTCAAAACGTGAACTTAATCACACAATTACTAAGCAATTGCAAATTTGGAGAAAACTCTCTCAAAATAGAATTTCAAAAGTCATATCATATATCAAAAGTCTTATATTTTTACAAAATCCCTAAAGACTATTTATAGTATTACAAAGGAAAACCCAAAAGACAGAATCCTAAAAAACAAAATAATAAATGCAAATAATGACTAAAGGAAACCTAAAAAATAGAATCCTAAGAGTCAAAACCGATAATTAATGTTGGAAATAAAAGTTAGCAACCTATCATTAATATTGGCGGTTTCTAAACCCAAAAGTTGAAACTATCAGTAATAAATGCTGACTTTGATTGAGATTCTGCTGCTGCATTATTCTCTCCCACCTGCAAAGAACTCAACCTCGAGTTCTCTTATGGATATAGTAGTGCATTATCTGGATGGAAAGGATATAAGTCAGCCACATTAAAAGTCTTTGAAATAGCCTTAGTTGCTGGGAGATCAACAACATAAGCATTGTCATTGATCTTTTGTAGAATCTTGTAAGGTCCATATTTTCTTGGCTGCAACTTGTTGTAAGAACCCATAGGAATTCTCTCATTCCTGAGAAAAATCATCACCTGATCTCCGACCTCAAAGAGTTGTTGCTTCCGTCGCCTATCCACGGTTTCCTTATACTTGGCGTTAGCCTTCTCAATCTTTGCTTTGACCTCTCTGTAGTATTCTGCCAGTGCTTTGCCATTTGCTTTACCGAAATGCTATACTCAGCCATCTTCGGGAGCTTCACAAGATCTAAAGCATGTTAGGGAACTTTGGTATATACAATAGAAAATGGAGTTCTCCAATGGTTCAAGGGATGGAGTTGTTATAGGCAAATTCTGCTTGAGCCAAACACACATCCCATTGGCGGGGCGTCTCTCCACAAATACTCCTGATGAGATTCCCTAGAGTCCGGTTGGTAACTTCTGTTTGGCCATCTGTCTGTGGATGGGCAGTGCTACTATAGTTCAGAGTGGAGTCAAACATGTACCACAAAGTCTTCGAGAAGTAACTGCAAATTTGTGTCCTGTCAGATGTTATGGATTTGGCACTCCATGTAGTCTCACCACGTCCTTGAAAAGCATTTTGGCAATGGCATGGGCATCTGAGGTCTTCTTACAAGGGATGAAATGCGCCATCTTGGTGAACCTATCCACAACTACAAAAACTGAGTTAGTACCTCGTTGGGTACGAGGCAAACCAAGAACAAAATCCATTGAGAGATCTTCCCAAATATTCTCAGGTACTGGTAGGAGTGTATATAACCCAGTACTCTAAGACTGACCCTTAGATGTTTGGCACGTGTTGCATCTTTCAATAATCTTCCCTACATTCTTTCTGAGTTGGGACCAAAAATATCATTCGGCGACAGCAGCCATGGTCTTATCTCTCCCCAGGTGTCCTGCTAGACCCCTCCATGAAGATCCCTAATCAACTTTTCCCTCAAAGAGGATCGTGGGATACATAGTTGATTACCCTTCATGAGATACCCATCATGCACATGATAATCATCACAGGGTCCCTGGCTATTACAAATACCCCATACCTTACTGAAATCCTTATCGTCAGCAAAAAGCTCTTTCACCTATTTAAAACCCACAACTTCAGCACTAATCATAGCTAAGACTTCAGCTCTCCTGCTCAAGGCATCCGCCACTTTGTTTTGGACTCTAGATTTATGCATGAGTTTGAAAGGAAATCTCTGCAAAAACTGATCCATCTAGCATGCATGTCTTTGCTGATCCTGGTTTGACCACTCAAGTGTTTAAGCGCTCCACAATCGGAATACAACACAAACTCTTTCCCTACAAGGTAATGTTCCCACACCCTTAAAGCTCTCACCACCAAGTAAAACTCTTTGTCATATGTAGACCAATCCTTTTTAGCATCACAAAGTTTCTCACTTATTGGTCTCTTCTCTTGTGAAAGCACTGCTTTAAGGCCTACTCCACTAGCATCACAATCCACCTCAAATAATTTGTCAAAATCAGGTAGTGCTAGTACTGGAGCACTACATAATTTTTCTTTCAATAGGGCAAACCCAGCCTCAGCCTCCTCACTCCAACTAAATTTCCCCTTCTTCAGGCACTCAGTCAATGGAGCAGCAATAGTACTAAAGTGCCTGATGAAGCCTCTATAAAAACTGGTAAGCCCCAAGAAACTTCTTAACTCTGTCACAGTCTTAGGAATAGGTCACTCTCTAATGGCTTTTACTTTCCCATCATCCACTGTGATCCCCTCACCACTAACCACAAATCCTAAAAATAGCAACTTTTTTGACATAAAAATATACTTTTTCAGATTAGCATATAGTTTATTCTCCTTCAACACCTTCAATATAATCCTCAAATGATCTATATGCTCCCCTTCAGACTTGCTATAAATTAAGATGTCATCAAAGTACACTACTACAAACTTGCCAATGAAAGGTTTGAGTACCTGATTCATGACTCGCATAAATATGCTAGGGGTATTGCTGAGGCCGAATGACATCACCAACCACTCATACAATCCCTCCTTTGTCTTGAAGGCAGTCTTCCATTCATCCCCTGGCCTTACCCTAATCTGGTGATAGCCACTTTGTAGGTCAATCTTAGAGAAGATAGTAGCTCCACTTAAATGATCTAGCATGTCTTCTATGCGGGGTATAGGGAACTTATAACTAATGGTAATACTGTTAATAGCCCAGCTATCAATGCACATCCTCCAACTCCCATCTTTCTTAGGAGTGAGTAGTGCTATACAACACATGGACTAAGGCTATCTCTGATGAATCCTTTCTCTAGCAATTCTTGGACCTTCTCCTAGAGGATTTCTGTTTCCTTGGGACTCATCCTATAATGAGGCAAGTTAGGAAGACTAACCCTAGGTACTAAGTCAATCTGGTACTGAATATCCCTCAAGGGTGGAAGTCCCTCAGTAAGTCATCTGGAACCACCTCTCTGAAATCCTCTAAGACCTCCTTCACTGCTTAGGAATATCGCTAACACTTCTCTTCTACTTTCAGCACACTTTTCACCACCAAGGCATGTACCACCTTGGTTTCCTTCATACCTCCTCCATCTCTCTCTCTGAGTTCACAAAGGTTAGAAAAGATCGCTCCTCTGGCTTAGAGCCTTTAGGGCGTGGCATTACCTTAAGAGCAAAGTATACCTTTTGCTATCCTTCTAACCTGTAGAGATTCTCTTTTCTCGAGTGTTGGGGATCCACATCAAACTGCATGGTCGCCAAAGAAGAGATGATAAGCATCCATGTCTACTATGTCACAGTAGACTCGTCTCTATACTTTCCAATGGTATATGGATTAGATGCTTCTCAATTGGCAACTGCAATTCCTGAACCACATGCCTGCTAATAATGTTCTCACTGCTCCCACTATGCACAATTAGTCAAATACTCTCCCACCAATCGTGCACCTGGTACAAAACAGCTGATGGCATTGAGTATTACCCTCCTGCTTAGGTGTTAACATGAGCCTCCTAATAACATATGAGTGTTCATGCCCTTCATCCTCCTCGTCATAGTACCCTTCTTCCCCATCAAGATCACAACATATTTCATCATCTCCTTCACGCTCTATGACGTTCATAGTTCTTCTATTTGGGAAATCATTGGATCTATACCCTAGTTGATTATAGCGATAGCATTTGCCCAAGATGGGTTTGGCATATGAGTTAGATTGTTTCTTACCTTCTCTGGATTCTATAGGCCGTTTTTCCATAGCCTTTTCACCCTTTTTCTCACCACTACTACCTGGCTTCTCTACAACACTCTTCTCTTTATCTTCAACGGCCTTACTCGTTCCACTACGCTTAACCCTATCCATTCCATACCTATGCCCACCATTATCAAATCTAGTGTTTTTATCATTTAGCATGAGTTCAGCCCTCAATGCCATGTTCTTCGCTTCACTCATACTCCTCAACACCGTGACCCCAATTTTGTCCCTGATTCGCAACTTTAGGCCATCAACATATCTTGCCACTTGTTGCCCTTCACTCTCCCTCAAATCATTACGCTCTGCTAATCTCATAAATTCAGCAGTGTATTCATGGACAGATTGCAACCCTTGGCGACACCTTTGATACAGCTGGAAATGTATCTGTTCATAATCAAAGGGAAGAAATTCACCTTTCATTAATTGTTTCATGCGAATCCATGAACGTACAGGATGTCTTCCTTCTCTCAATCGTCTACTCTGTACTCTCTCTTACCAGGCGGAAGCACCACCCTTCAATCTACATGCCACCGTCTTTACCCTACGCTCTTCTAGGACATCCTTATAGTCAAAGAATCTCTCCACCTCCGCTAGCCAATCAAGGAAATCTTCGATATTAAAAGTACCATTGAAATAGGGTAGATCTACCTTTAGGTGGAAATCCCCTCCATCGGATTGATCATCATCATAGTCCCGGTAACCTCTTCGGTGCCTTCCTCCACCACGGCCACCCCTCACAGGTGGTTGCCTCCTCTCATACATCAAATCTTCTTCCTTTGAATCATCATCAGAAAGTTGTGCCTTCGATCTGCACGGATGGGTTGATTGATTGGGTTCTCATAACCATCTCTCGTCCTAGGTCTTTTACCACCATCAATCCTACCCCTATTATTAGCGACCACCATGGCGTCAAAACCGATCGACCAAAGTTTCGATGAGTTGCTTTACCCGTCTCAGCCTTCGATCCATGGCATCCACCTCCGTCCTTAGAACCGGTTGGCCAACCCCTTGGACTCCTGCATCACGAACATCGTCATGAGTGTGACTGCCATCAACGTCGTTGCCAGAAGAAATCCTGTAGGAACTCACCTTGCTCTGATACCAATCTGATGTAGTACGGAAGCGTTAAATAACAAAAATCAATTCAATGATTGATTACACAATTGCTAAGCAATTGCAAATTTGGAGAAAACCCTCTCAAAATAGAATTTCAAAAGTCATATCATATATCAAAAGTCTCATATTTTTACAAAAGCCCTAAAGACTATTTATAGCATTACAAAGGAAACCTAAAAAACCGAATCCTAAAAAACAAAATAATAAATGCAAATAATGACTAAAGGAAACCTAAAAGATAGAATCTTAAAAGTCAAAACCGATAATTAATGCTAAAAATAAAAGTTAGCAGCCTATCATTGATGTTTGCGGTTTTTAAACCCAAAAGTTGAAACTGTCAGTAATAAATGCCGACTTTAATTGAGATTCTGCTGCTACATTAAATGTATTTTAATGTTATTGGTATGATTTCGGATGCCTAATTGCCTACTATTCATTTCTTTAAAAAATAAATGTGAGAATAAGTGGTATTAATGTGTCAATTTTTTATGTTATATTATTTTGAAATACTTAAAGTTTTTAGCGGAGGACTATCAACTTGTGAAGAAAAGCGTCTTTGATTTATACTACGCCTTCGTACCCCCGGCATTATTCGGTAGTTAATCATCGAACCTAAATTGTGCTCCGAATATAACTACTTTGACTTGAATGGCGGAATTCGCCTAAATTCAAGTCTACCCACGATAAATATCAATTTGACCAACATGCCACAATCAAAATTATGGACATCCTGTCTCAATTCATCAATGGTTTTTCTTTATTATTTTTCCATTTAAATTTGCAATGGTAGGCTAAGTTATGAAGGTTCTTAAACAAATAATAATTAAAAACACAAATAACCTTATAATTACAAAAATGGTAAATATCACATTTAATATATAAAGCTTACCCATTTTTACAACTAATTACTTAAAAATTAAGAGTGAAATTTTTTTCCTTTGCAAAGAAAAGTGACAATTTGTAGCCTACAAACTTTTTGAGGTAGTAGTCAACTGTAAAAACTAAGCATTAGTAAAGTTTAAGTAACTGATTGCAAAATATGGCAAAATTCAAATGATTAATTATAAAGTGGATAAAATTCAAGTGTCGAATCGATACTTTGAAATTCTATGCAATTAATTGGAAAAATAAATAAAGTTTAGATATTGAACATGACAATTACACATGTAAAAGAGATCACTTATAGTCCAACTTAGTTAATGTCAAATAAATTAATTAGATGCCTATACAAATAGTACTAAACTTGAACTTGAACGAGGCTCGAAATTTTATACTTTGATGTTATCTTGAGCTTGATCAAATAATTTTAAACTCAACTTCTCCTTGATAAGCTTGTTTGGCTTGACTTATTAAATATATATATATATATAAATCATTCTAATTAATATATATTCAAACTTGATTTACATCTAAGCTCGACTCCAAATCGATTAGATTTGCAGTTTAATTGAACTAAACATTATAAAGTTTAAACTTGACTCAAAAGTTACTTAAAGTAAATGGAGTTCAAGTATGAGTTCAAACTCAATTACACTATTGTCAAATTAACCTTAAATATGAGATCAAGTTAAACAATTAAAACAACTTAAAATTGTCATTTATCATTTGACTTGAATCTTCCTAAACACGAGGATGGATCCAGGTGATGTAAATGCCAACTCAACTATTCGAGAAGTGACATATTTCTATAATTAAGTATTTCACATAAAAACTTCAAAATTTTCTCTCAAAACGAATATATAACAATAAAGTACAGAAGAAATGAAAGGTGATATAGGAAATAATTAGGATATTTTCGTTAAAACTGGTAGTGGGTTTTGGGGTAATTGAGCTTGATTATGAACCTATGAAGTGAGGCTTGTAAAATAGAAGACTATGTGAGGGGTACTAAGGGATTGTTTTGTGCACTCATTATTATGGTTAACACCACAATCAAGGCTCATCAAGTGAACAACTTAATTTTAATGAGGTTGTAACAAGTGCACATGTATTCGAACTCATGATCTTCTATTCTAAAACCATTTTATGATTAATGCCACAACTATGGGTCTATCTGGATAGTCTGTTTTTCATCTGTATCTGTATTCATATCTTTTTCAAAATGATATGTGTAAATATATCCGATTTATATTTATACTTTATTTATATTTAACCTATTTGATCTTAATAAGAACTTCCAATTTTTTTTTTATCTATATCTAATTTTTTTATAAATAATTCATTAGAAAAAAGTTTGAAAAAAATGTCTGTATCTGTAATCTGTCAAAAACAAAGACCCTATATAACCTAAAAACTTAATCTTATAAATATGTATAAGCTTTTATGTTATTATATGACAACTCTGATGCTTAAGTCAATGTTCATCTAAAACAGAATATAGATGATAATAGAGTATAAGAGTTACTAGTGTGTCATACTAGTTTTCATAAACTTATGGAGAAGATATTTATTAAGAATGGTCTCCTTGTGGTTATAGGTGCGTGAGTGGTGGGGAGTTAGAAGTAGTTGTTGCAAATGGGGGACTTATCGTTTAAGTCATGGAATCATGTCCATCCATTTTCCTATTGAGGCTAGTAGAAGTCATGAGACATGTATGTGCTGAATGATTTGAGTCGACATTACCAAGTGTTTAGTTTGGAGAGCTGACTTACCTAGTCAGAGAGGACATTACTAACATTGCTATCCTTAGGGGCTTATGACGAGTGAGAATGGGTTGAACTTAAATCCAATGGGCCAGCCCAAACCCTGAATGAATCAGACTGAGCTCAAAAAGCCCATCTTTCAATATTAACCATCAGTAGGCTTGGGTTTTTTTCTTTAGTTATATAATACCTTTTTTTTTTTTTTTTGTTAATATTATTAATGCTAGCTGAAAATGGTTATTGACCAAGTACTCATTACAACAGCACTTATAGCTATACACCTTAAAATATAGCTTGTATCGTGGATATAAGTTATGGAAATATTATAATCATATCTTACATCAAAGAGTATGTTATAAAAATTAAAAACGGAATATATCCTGTGACCTTCATTGTCCATTCAGCTTGCAATATAATACATAAGACACGATAGGAAAGAGTTTAAGATTTCAATAGTTTATTAACTCAACCCTACATTTAAAGACATAGATCAATTTACCTTCATATATCGTGTATGTAGGTTAGGATGTAATATCGGGACAATATCTAGTTAGGAAAAGTAGCTTATATCTCTTAGTGTAAAAGATGAATCGTTTATATGGTGAAGATTAAATTTCTTTATATTTGATCGTAAATATATATATAGTTATATTAAATATTCATTATATATGATAATAATGTTATTGCATGGGTTAAAACACAAAAAAAAAAAAAAAAAATCCGTTATCAAACTTCTTTTCTATGATACTGACAAATTTTCATTGAATCATTGAACTTCGGACCTGGAAAGACTTACCGTTATCTTCAATCATTTGTTTGTTGTGTTTATTTGTACAATTTATAACTTTTTACCCTGAACCAAAAACGAGACTGGATGAATTATTTTTGTAGTATCCATCACAAAAAGCAAAGTTACTCAGACGATTTTATACAATTTTACCTTAGCATTATCTTTTTCACCGCTGCAGCAAACAAAGTAGGTTGTACAATATTGTAGTTTTCAGTTTTCACTCGTGAAATGGAATTAGTTTTTTCTCACAGGACAACTGCTAAATGGCTTCATTCGTTTTGACTTTTTCTTCTTGGTGTTGGTGAACATTATTTGATTCAGGTCAGTTTATGGCCCAATTTCAATTGTTGCAGCCACAAACTAAAGTGTAAACTGTAAAATTGAATAATTGTACAAGAAGACCACTAAGTCCGACTCCGGCTATAGGAAAATGTAAAAGTTATGATAAAAGACTTTCAGTTTAGTTTAGTTGGTCAATTTTTTTAATACCTTAATTCCGCTATTAGATTAACTGTTAAGAAAAGGAATCCGTAGATAAAGTCGAGCTTATTATAAACTTACAAAGCATTTGGCTTCCAATATAGTATCGGACAAAAAGAACAGTACAACAGAAAAAGAATAATATAATACAATTTTCGCATACCATATTTAGCTTAAAGTACAACATAAAAGTTCTTTTTCTTTGTTAATTACAAAAAATCTAACCCGTGTTATTACGTTTTTGCAAATATATAGCCTGAGTTATTATTATATTTTTTTAACAAACAACTTACCCGAGTTCAACTCCATTTTGCTTCATTGAATTTACCGTTATTGTGGTCCCAAAAAAAATGCAAAACAAACCTTCTTCCCTATGATAATGTCTACCTCTAATAGAAACCCAAAATCCAACTCAAATTCTAATCCAAAATCTTTTATTCATCCCCAAGGAAAACCTAACCTGATTCATTCTAACATTTTTCTGTAAATTTCCGGTTATTTATTATTATTCCTCCATTTTTGTAACACCAGAACCCTCTAGAAAGCCAATTCGACATCCCTCAAGTAGCCGGGCCCAAATTGAGCGAATGCCTAATCAGGAACAAGGATGTCATTGTTGAACCTCAAGCAATGGAGGAGTCCATAGTCGATGGGTCAAGTGCTCTAGGTGATCCAAAACCAAGCTTGTTGAGTATGTTGTCCATTAGGGTTTGTAGGTGTAAAAGTAATGGAGTTGTTTTTGGGAAGAGGGTTTGGAGGGGAAAGAAAGAGAAAGTTTGGGTGTGAAGGAAGAAGAGAGAAGGACAAGGTGAGGGATGGAGTCGGAGATAGAGGAAGATGATGAAGAATATGCTAAAAATTGAGCAATGTGTTACATGTTTCTTGTTTTTGTGGTGAGGTGGTGAGGTGTGGGTATTAAATAAGTGAAATTTACAAAAAAAAAAAAAATGGATTAGGATTTGAGTTTGACTTTGGGTTTCTATTAGAGATAGATTTACCATGGAAAGAAGGTTTGTTTTGCACTTTTTTAGGATGCACATGATTATCACATGATCATAGTAACGATAAATTGGACTAAACAAAACGAAGTTGAACTTGGGTTAGTTGTTTGTAAAAAAAAAAAATAACTCAAGTCATCTATTTACAAAAACGTAAAAACACAAGTCAGTGTCTTGTAATTAACCATTTTTTTAAGTTGTATATTGTTATGCAAATACTACACTAGCATAGTAATCTTATTAAATCTACTATTTTTACCATGTGTTTAGTTTAATTACATTTTCAATTCCATCCCCATCATACCATCATTATTATCACTATTATCACGAACATTATAATTCTACCAACATTGTTGACCTTACTGAAGATATTTATAGCGATCGTGGTTAGTGGAATATCCTAAAAATTTCATGCAAATAAATAAAAATAATAATAATAATAACCAATAATAATTATATTAGAATAAAATATATAGAATAAAAATAATTAACAGCAATAATATGGTATTCAATAAATACAATAGGAAAGTTTTAAGAATAATAAAGTAGCACACAAATTAAGAATATAAAAAGAGCAAGTAATTTAAAATGAGAAATATTAACAAATATGTGCCACATGTCATAAAACAAGCAAGGAGGGTAAAAAGGACTTTGGGTAATAACTTACTTAATCAATACAAGTCATGATGGCATATGAGTAAATTATATCTCAAATATTCCTTAAATGAAATTGTTTTTAAATTCCATAAATGAAAAATTGTTGTTCTTCAAACCAAAATTCTCATCATTCTTAAAACAAAAAATTTATTCTTCTAAAACTGACAAAATTTAAATTAATTCTAAAACGGTCAATTTTTTGTTATTACTTTTGAATGAATATATAGTTGTTGTTTTTACTCTCAAAAAAGGCCAACCTAGGAGACAAAAATTACAAATATGTTTGCTCCTTCTTTTTCTTGTTTTGGTTGAAAATATGGTTATTCCAAGCTTCTACTGCTATTGCACATTATAGAAGCAAACTGTTTTAGCCTTAAGAGGAGGTCAGCGGTTGGCGATTTGCACTTCGATCAGGCTGGATTTGTTTTCAAGGCAGTGGCACATCTACGGCATAATTGAGATTCTTATTATGTGGATCCTTGTTATCTATTTGTGGCAAGATTTCTTACTTGAGTATAGATACGTAATGACATGCGTGTTGCTTTATTAGGTTAGGCATCCAAAATGAGCTAATACCTAAAGACGACTAATAATTGAGTGTTGTTTGTGCTTGGTCATTCTTAGACCAGGCCAAAGGACGACAACCTTACTAGGTGAGGCCAACAAGGTAGTCAGGCACTTAAGCCATCGAAGATGGCTTGGCGGGTAACTAATAGGGGAACAATTACAAGATAACATCTACTTACATTTGGAAAAAAATTACAATTGTTTAGTTTAGGATTAAGGGCACCATTAAACCGAACAATATAATGGATTGAAATAAGTAGAGTCGCGTAACGGCTGTAACCTCTAGATAAAGCTATTACTAATTAAAGATAGGAGATATAAATATTCAGCCTCATTATATCAACGCCTTGAGAAGTTGCTGCTACTTAGGACCCCCAAGTTCCCAACTTGTTGCCGAAATGTGAGTACTCTATTGATGACTTACTACACTTAAATTAAAAAGATATAAATTGTTGATTGTTTCATTGTATTTAGAGTAAGTGCATGTGATCATATCGTGTGTGTTTGAGTTGTTGTTGTACTATGCATCGGCTCGTTCTATTTTTTTTAGGTAATGATGATGATGTTCATATGAATGCTTTGATTACTTGGGCTATGGATCAAATCCTGGTGAGCGACTGGATGAGCTGGTCGTTAGATACGTAGGATATTGTTGTATTGTTAATAGAAGAGTTTAATATCTATGTTGTAAAATTTATAATGTCTTATTGAGCATTTATTTACTGTTATTTATGAAAATTAAATGAGGATTTTTTAATTTAAAATTGATTAGAAACTCACATAATTAAAAATAGTCTTTGTGTATAACGCTCAAGTATTATACATGGCAGAACTATTAGCGCTCTAGATCCTATTTAGGGCATGACAGTTACATGAGAGAAATTATGGAAAATATAATGCGGGGGGAAGTGTTATTAACACAACAATTGTGGCGATCACACTAGTGGTGACGGTAATGGAATTGTTATAGTAGTAGTGGATTATGGGACGTCTGAGGTCATAATAGTGGTGTATTTGTGGTAGTGCAAATGATGATGTTGATGTGACGATCATGATGGTGGCTTAATTCTAGTGTTATATCGATAATGGATGTGGCAGTGTTGGTTCTGGTAATGATGGTAGTGATAAAGGTGACATTTGTCAATATCAACAATAGTAAGGTAGCTATGATGGTGGTGATTATGACTATAATCTATGTTCAAATTTTGTGGGTTATCAAATTAACTATGGTTGAATGTTTATTTGGTTAAGGATTTAAACTCGATAAATAAAAGTGAGCATTTAGTAAATAGTAATACGACTTTTAAACTTATCTTTATGGGCTATACTTAATATATAAATGCTTATATGATTAATTTAACTTCTTATAATAGGCCTTAATAAATAAAACAAGAAAAGGAAATAAATAATAATAATTTTAAAAAATTATGAAAATAAAAATAATGCCTGAACTCGTTTTTACAAGAGACGAGATTGTTTAACTTACACCAACTTCATCACTTGAGAGACGAGTTTGACTAAAAAATTAAAAAAATATTAACTTATATATAAACATGAAATAAAAAATAAGGAAAAAAATAAAATATATATAATATTAAATATTTATACTATTTCTCATGCGAATAGAAATAAATTTATTATTAATATGTTATTAATAATTAATAATAACACACTAAACAAATATAATTGGAAAAATATGTGTATATGCTTTACATAGAGTATTACCAAAAGAAAGATCTCACTTCTAAATAATGTGAGACTTCTTTGTCTTTTGAACAATCTCACTTCTTGTTTACAAGAAAAAGAAGTTCCACTTTATTTAGAAGTGGATCATTTTGTGGTGATACCCTATATAAAGTAGATATAATTATTCTTTTGATTATACTTGTTTAGTGTTTTGTTATTAATAACACATTAAATCGATAGAAATTATTTTTATTCACATGAAAAATAGTATAAACATTTAATGATATGTACTTTTTTATTTTTATGCACTATTTTTTTTACGATTATTTATATCTTAATAATTTTTTTTTAATTTTTGGTAAACTTGTCTCTTCAATGATAAGATTGACTTCATAATTTTTTTAAAAAATATTATTACTTATTTCCTTATCCCAAATAAAAAAAAGGCATTTAAATAGGAGTTAAGGTCTTAAACCTAAGGAATATTCAATTCTTTTTTACATTCTATCTTTCTCTCTCCTTCCATCTAAAACTTAAAAGCAATATTGCTATAGATGGAAGATTGAAGATTCAAATATATCTTTCTAATCATCCGATTCCTTATTGTTCCAACATGACTATTTGTGGTTGATCTAAGATTACCATAAAAATTTAACTTTAAAAATTAAGTTTTTCTTACAATGGTGATAATAGAGATTAATCAAAAGATTTTATTCTATCTTATCATAAAACTTTTTTATACAACCAAATATTAAAAAAAATAGATTTTCTCTTTCTTTTTTTAAGCGCTAAACTCGTCTGATAAATAAAACATACTATAATAGTTTTGGTGGTGGTGGTGGTACTACTAATAGTAGTAGTAGTAGTAGTAACAATAATAATAAAATCAACCGTTAATTTAAAGTGGCATTGGCTTTCATTTATGAAGCAAACCTAGTATCTATATTTTGGTCTCTTGCTCACAAGCAAAAAGGGCTATTTCTTATGAGTGTTTGAAACTCTAGACATTAGTGTAATCTACTAACCTTCTTGACTCGATGATGTAACCATGTTGGTAGGATCTAACAATAATGTGAATTGAAAATCGAATTGGCAACTAGCATGGATAACATGCCAAACTCTGTTCTATTTGTTTTGAGGTTTTGTATAGAATTTTGTATGTGTCTCTAGAAAACCTACATTAAAAAGGCCTAAGATCAATTCCCTAGTTCTTTCTCGCATGGATATTGGGGGTGCCTCTTAATACTAGTACATTTGGTACGTAGGAATAGATTGGAATAAAATAACAATTTAAGGTTCCATTCTTTTTTCTATGTTTGGAAGTGATTTTAAAAGCCATAATTATGATTCCTTAGAATCACCGATTCCGACTATTAGGAGGAATTCAATTTTGCTTCGCAAAGTAGGAATCACAATTCCATTCCATATCTATTATTGGTTATTGCTTGGGTTAATGACAAAAATGGTGTTCATAAAATATTCTATTCCTTCGATTCTGATCCATTATATTCTAAATAATTCCAACATATTAAACATGACCAATGCTTTGAGATGAATGGATAAGCTTAAATACTTTTGAAAAAGCTATACTTATGGAAAAGATGCATTTATCTAGGTTCATACTGATAAGTCGAATCATTGGGACTTAATGATAGAATTGGGGTTCGTTGAAATACCTAATAAAAAAATTGGATTCTCCTCAACTTTTGAAAAGTTTAATTAACTTTTAAACTTTTTAAAATGGTGATCTTCTTCACCCTGGTCTCTTTAACTTCTAGGAAAACATATAGGTGTTGCCTTTTAAAGGATCAATCTCATGAGTTATTGAATGGTTCTAATTGATAAATAAGTGTAATCGAATCATTGAAATACCTATTTCATTAACACATTTGATCATTTAAATAGTCGGATGATGGGTAGTATTATAAAAAATTCCTAATGGTATATTTGTTTTGCATAATATAAATAGAATAGGAATGGAGTTGCAATTCTTAATAATGCAATAGAGAAATAATAGCTATTTCCTTAATTTAACAAAAGAATTGCACTTTCTTGTTTGTAGTAATAGCAATTTTATGGAATTACTCTTCTACTACCAAATGCAAGAATGAGTTTGTAGGAAAGGAATAGCTATTTATTTAACCCTTATAAAGTCAACCAAGCATGCCATGAATTTTATTAGCAAATCATAGTAGTAATTTTAAGCCAACAAAAACCACATATGACCACCGAATTATCTCTTTCATAAAAACAAGGAAGCTATTTGGCAAATAAATAAATAATAGAAAGAGAATTTGGGTAGGGTTGGGGGTGAGAGAGAGAGGTATGGTTAAGGGTGCAAAAAATATATAGGATACATACCATGTACTTTTACTAATGATGGGTAATTAGTTCTCAAGTTTTGACATGTGTCAGTCTCATAAACTATTAATAGTAGATTTTAAAGATCACTCGCTATAATTATCATATATCAAGATGATGTACCATTTGAATATAAGTATAACATGTAATATTCAATAAATCTTTTTTTTTTTATTAGGGATGGATTAAGGATAGAAAATGGTTGAGTGACACAAAAAAAAAAAAAAAAGATTGAAACTGGTTTGTAATTCAAGTTTAGAAATTATTACCTTTAGGTTCTATCATGTAAAGGTGAGCGAGCAACCCTATTGCATAAGTTACTCACCCGTACCCTACTAAATCGAATAGGGACTAAGCGGGTATTGAGAGCCACAGGGTCAGATACATGTATTTTTTTCAAAAAAAAAAAAACATGTTTTTATAGAGTAGGGTACATGTATGGGATTTTTATACCTATACTTATCCTGGAACATGTATAATAAGTATACAAGTTCTAGGATACCCTGTACTCATCTTGGAACATATTTTTTATTTTTAAAAAATTAAAATATAAAATAAATAAAGAATAAATAACAATACTCTATTTTCCATTTTGCAATCACTTTTGGTTAAGATTATCATCTATAGACTACATTTTATAAATTCTTATTTAAAAAACTTCTACTAATTGATTGTAGAAATACTTGTAATTTTTATTTTGAAAAAATTTCGATGATATGTATTTAAACTACTAAATTATATAGAATTTTTATTAATCTCGTAAGACTAATTAATATATATATATATATATGCTTTCATAGTTTTTATTTTAGAATATTATAGATGTTTTATAATTTTGTTAAGATCATATAATTAGGTTCTAAAATATATTTGTTACAAATTTCAACTTTAACAAATAAAAAATTTTTGTATATTATAATACTTGCGAGACTAAAAATTTATTTTTTAAATTTCCTTCTATGCATTATTTATAATAAATATATAAATATGATAGCTTCACATATATAAGTTAAAATTTAAAAAAGAAAGAAATTTTTTACATCTTCCATAAGATACCCTATACCATATGAGTTTTACATGGTACAGAGTACAAGATGAGTACAGGATGTTATAGTATAGTTTCAAGTGCAAAATTTACTGCTTGCCCATAAATAATTTTATATGGTAAAAAAATAGTATTTTATTCATACTAGATGAATGCTTCGATTATGAGTACAATGTATATCTAAAATGGAAGCTACTATAATAGTTTTGAAAACATTCCAATTTTCACATCCTACTTTCTGGAATTCAGTTTCCTAGAAATATAAAAAATTCCAAGTACAACTATATATATATTTATATATTATATATATATATTAATTTACTGGGATTTACCTTTACTTGGGAATAAGAGTTATGCATTAGTTTGAAAGGTCATCATTGGAACTTATTAGTTATCTTTTAAAAAGTGAGGCCAGTCTCTTACACTTCGATGCTGTATATTAGAATAAAATTACCAAAAATTTA
Source organism: Combretum micranthum (assembly GCA_024138025.1). NCBI lineage: Eukaryota > Viridiplantae > Streptophyta > Magnoliopsida > Myrtales > Combretaceae > Combretum > Combretum micranthum. The sequence continues at coordinate 178,424 of JAMXBD010000729.1, read as the reverse complement.
GGTTGCGATCAAAGATTACAGCATTTTCCAAAAGTATGTCCATTTATTTACCAACACCCTTATATTTTTCATTTGAATATTACATCAGCAAGCCACACTTCAATTTTGGAACAAAGCCCATTCGAGTGTAGTTGCATATTGGGTTTACGCAGAGGGCCCAATTATCAAAGTCTTGGCCCATAATGCATTAGTAATTGGACTAATAAACCAACTATTGAGGCCCATTCCACAATAAAGCGTAAAGATAACAAGTTTTGAAAAATTCTATAAGTCTGTGAGGGTGATAATTATTAATTTTTGAAAAACTAGAAAAGTATATTACAATTATTAATTCACATATTTTGCTGCTAATCAATATACCGCGATAATATAAGGTGTTATCTGTGAAATACTATTGACTTCTTAAAAAGTGAAGACAAATGAGATGATAATAACTCTAATACGGGTCAATAACAGTACAAATTTTCCAATGATTACGAAAAAAAAATAATAATAACCATTTTTGTGTTGCTTTTTTTATTTTTATTTTTCAATGAATAGAATTCGTTAAAACACATCAAAACATAATATAATATAATATTAATGAAATAAAACAAAAGAAATAAAATCTACAAATCCAATCCGAAAATTGACACATTGGTTATAAAGATGGACGAGATTAATCCAAAAATGTTGTATATAGTTGCACAGTGATTATTAGGACTTTGTAGCCAGGAAAATTCTGTAAATAACAAAGAAGATAAGGCAATTGAAAATAATGTAAATCCAATGACACTTTTATTCGAGGATGAAGGAATGATTACAAATCTTTAAATTTTAATGATGTTCCTTTATATTATTAATAGTCTCCCAAGGAAAATAATGAGGATGTACGGCAAAAATTATAATGAGCACAATTGATCTTAACAATAATTGAGACTTTGAGAAATATAGCAATTCGACCACAATCAGCGACTCAAATTTGCTAACGGGAAATTCCATCATGAAAATTTGGAAATTCTATTTGACACAAGTCATCATCTTAGCATCATGATAGGCATGCCGAAGATATCTTGCCGAGATGATGTCCCGAAAATGCGACGTCATGTCGTTCGTCGAGCCTGCTGTTATCGTATTAAGAGAACGAAAATCGCAGAGAGCGACATCGGATAATTTTAATAGGTATTCAAAAATTAATATTTTAATAACATTTTGGTATCTACACTTTAATTTTGATAAATTTTAATAGGTATTCAAAAATTAATATTCTACTTTTTTTAAAGTGATATATAAACTTAACATTTAAAATAAAGTTATGTATTAATTTATTGAAAATTTTTAACAAATATATTATTTTAGAGATAGAGAGAAAATTATTTATATATGATAATTTTTATTATATATAACTTTTCGCATGTAATATTCGATTTTTGATAAAATTCCTTCACTAGAAAGCTCTTAACATCAATTTTATTTGAAAATAAGATCTCACTATATATTATAAGATAGCATAAACTATGTAAAATTTTATAATAGTAATAATTTGTAAATCAAGTGTCCTTTGTTGTATAGCGCAAATTATCAAACTTTTTGAATGCTACACTTCGATATATATGATAATATTTCTTCAGATTTTCTTTTATAGTTTCCAAAAAAGAAAAACCTTGTGAAATTGTTGAAAAAGTCTTCTCTCGATCCAAACACATGAGCTGGTCCATATAAATCTTTTAATATCAAAATCAATGAGCAACTTTTTGAACAATTTTGTTAAGGTTTTTTAAGGACACTACAAAAAAAATTAAAGAAATATTATAGTATATAGAGGTGTGTTATTTAACAAATTTGAAATTTCATGTTACAAGATAAAGACAAATGACATCTATTGATGGTCTAATATAGAACAAAGGCCTTCCGAATCAAGTACAACCCATGATTTAATTGGGTTGACCACTCAGGCTAGGGCCTTATCCATAATAACAATGGCCTAAAGACCCACCTGAACACCCTTTGCTCCAACTCAACGCTTAGCCAACTCTTTGAGCAGTTAGTCTGCACCTCAGCCGATGTCTCTCAACATATTCTCACCATTTATACTTAATGCATTAAAAAACGTATTAGTAAGCCCATCCATGTCCACCACAACTATTGATAACTATCTGCTCATCTAATATCTCATGGTCTGACAACGCACTCAACTGCTAAGAATCAGCCAATTATAAGTACCCATCTCTCTATTATGGGATGAGTAATGTCACAAACACCATTCTCTATACAAATAATATTCATGTCTCTCAATATAATCACTTACTTAAGTATTGAAGTAGCCGCGCTAGGCTCAAACTTAGCATGCCACCAATCACATTTCCATTTTATAGGCCTATTGCCATTGAAGTCTAAGCTCAAATTCACCTTATCCAGTCTCTATCGTATTCAAATTAACGACAATACCTTATTATAAATTATAACTATTTTAAAATATTACCCAATCTTTGTAATCTAGGAATGCATAGTAAGATAATATCTTCATATAATATTAATATTAATATTAAGCTTTATAATAATAAAAGATTTTATCAAAATAGAAGATCATATGCAAACATTACTCATGATAGAAATCATTAAATACAAATAATTTTTCTTTTAAATTGGAAATAATATGTCAATTAAAGCCTGTCATTAATTTTTAATGAGTGAATACATAACTTTTAATTAAGATATTAGTTATGAAAAGTAAATTATTAATATTTAATAAATTAATTAGTAAATAGATACTAAATTGCATGAAAATCAAAGTATATATACCAACAACTAAAACTATAGTACATATAGTAGAATGCAAAAATTATATTATCACAATAATTAACTTTCTCATTAACAAAGGCACTAAAATAAAAAAAAAGAATAAAATAAGCAATAAATCATTAAAATATAAAGCTTAGACTCTATGATAGCATTTGGTTGCAAAAACTTAATAAGACAAGTGAAACTGGACGGTATAGTACTAAAAAAATACCGGATGGTACAATTTACTTATACTGCATTTAATATGCATGGTAATAGGCAACAAATTTTGTATCATCTATTATTTGACATACACAAGTATAATATAAGAATGTTATAAAATGTTTAAGTTGTCTAACGACTTGAATTGTCTATAAAATGAAGATTTGTCTTGTCCTCCACATGGTACGATTTTTCTTCAAAATTGTCTAGTACTCTAAGGACTTATTGTCTGGTACCAAAGCTCATGATAACAACCAAATAATGGGTTAGTATTTTTCTTTAGTCCTATTCCACAAGTTTATGCAAACCAAACATTTCCTAAATTGACAAAAATCAACATTAGAGATGCTTCCAATGCCTATAGCCCACTCATTATCAATAGGACAAATGTTGTAGTTTCTTTTTTTCTTTTATTATTAATTACTTACTAATCCAATTGGCAATGCAATAGAATTTGAGATATATGCATTTGAATGTTTTTTTCAAAAGGCTTATTAAGGTAAGGGCATTTATCCATCCACACCATATTATGAAATACAATTGATTTGCGATATAGTATTTAATTAATTAGTTTTACATTTTGGATGAAACTAACTCAAGTATGCTAAACTACGTGTCTAAAAAGGATAATTGTGTATATGTGTGTATTTTTTAGGTTTTGAAACTATTAAAGAGGTCTAAAGAAACAAATTGAAAGTAAGATTGACTTAGAGGCATGAATGATATCACTTTTCTTAGATAATTTACACCTCTCACACAAATTTTGCTATAAGAGATATATTGTGGAATTCTTTTAGGATACAATTAAATATTGATACTTGAATTGCAAATATTCAAGTATCAAACCACAGTTAAAAGAATTTGATATGTATGCGTATGGTTATTTGCTAAGAAAAGAGATACAAAGAGAAGAATTCTAAATGATGATCAGTTATTTTCACTACCGATGCAACATATTTTATATGATGAATAAATATTCCAACCATCATAACTTTCCCCAATAGTCACATTGTTTGGACATGGGTTACATCATTTAAATTTCAAATTAATTACTTATTAATTAACCTGAAACGTCATCACGAATGGACGCAACTCAAACACATAAAACTCTTTAAGAAATTGATCAAAAGTTACACTCTTTTAAAATTAACCGTTGGAATAAAATTAGAGACGCGACAGTGGAGATCACGGGCATGATCAAGCCCGTGAAATTCATTATACTAGACAGATCCATGATCATGGCCATAATATAGACTATGATCTTCGTGCATGCCTTGATCACGGCCATGATCGGGCCAGTGACATTTGCAGACTTTTCAAGAAATTTATCATGGCCTTGATCACGGTCATGCTTGTCACAAACTCCATAATTTTATTTCATTATTCTTCTTTGTTTGAAGTATAAGATCCACATTATGGATTATATAATTGACAATCTATTTTTACAATCCCCTACTAGATTGTTGATTATATGCATACACACACAAATATCTCTATGATTATACTTAAAGAATAATATCATTAGATCTAAATTTTATATGAATCCTCAAAGTTGTAACAAGATGATAAGCAGCTTATTGCTTTAAACTTCCATGTTATGTATCACAACCGAAGATTTCATGTACATGAACATGTTTGCATTCAAATAGTAGATTTATGATGGCGCGTTTAAGGCCATGCACTCATCTCAATTTGATGAACATTCACAAAAGAAAACTTCTTAAGATTTTGTTAGGAACGGCACTACTCCTATATTCCAATAGGTAGAATACATAAAACCAATTGATTTAGATATAATATATATCCATTAAGAGAGGTTTACTACATCTCATCCTCTTTTAACTTATAGTACATTTAGTTAGTAATGACTTGTTTTTACCCTTTGAATCTTGAAATAAGTGTGTGCTAGAATAAGGTAGGATTCCCATCACTTCTAACTATAAAAGTTTAAGACCCGTCTTAGCAGTACTCCTTTTTACATGATCTCTAGATAATCTTTTTGCCAAAGAATCTGTTAAGTTATCATTAGTCTTAATATAGGTAATGGTTGTAACTCCACCCCTTATTAGTTCTCTTAAATATTCATGTCTAAACTCTATGTGTCTAGACTTTCCATTGTAAATTTTTTTGTAAACTCAAGACATACTTAGTTCACTATCACAAAAGATCAAAATGGCTGACAATGGTTCTAGCCACAACTCTATTTCAATAAGTAAATTTCTAAGTCATTTCACCTCTTTACCTGTTACAGCAAGCACTATAAGCTAAACTTCCATTGTTGAGTGAGTTATGCATGTCTATTTCTTTGAAGCCCAACTATGGCTCCACCCCTTAAGGTAAATCTATCCAGAAGTTGAACTTCTATCAATAGTATTTGCTATCCAACTTGCATATGAATAACTTTCTAACACAATTGGAAAGTTAACATAGAATAATCAAAGATTCACAATTTTCTTCAAATAATCAAATAGTCTGGATATAGCCTTCTAATATTTAGTACAAGGATTACTTGTAAATCTTGACAACTTGCACGCACTATATATGCAGAGGCGGATGCAGGTATTTAGTTCATTTCATAAAGGATGATATATATGTCACTTGAAAATTAATTATTAATAAAAAAATTATAGAGTTAATATATGTATAAATTTTGCATTTAATAAGAATAAATCATAAAATTTATCTAGATAGGATATTTATTCAATACTTTGTGTTCATTTTCCTAGCATTACATGTAGAAAAAAATAATGTTATCAAATCAAATTATATAATTAATATGCAGTGTGATTACTTTTAACACCAATAGATCATAAAATATATGTAGATAGGATAGTTATTCAATAATTCATGTACATTTAAATAACATTAATTGAAGAAAAAAAAGTTACTAAATCAAATTATATGATTAATTTCCAATAATATTCAATTGTAATATGGATAATAATAATTATTACCTTATGGTATACTTTAAAAATAAAATAGTTATTAATAAGAATTTATTTTGTTTGATAATTTTATGATAAAAAAATTTAATATTACTAGTTATTATGAAAGAAAAAGTTAAAAAGAAACATATATATATATGTATAGAGAGAGAGTGAGAGAAAGTAGCTAGTGTAATAAATGCATGTTGAAAAAAGTTAAAAAAATACTCCCATGGGATTTGAACTTATGACCTTATGGATATAAAAGTAGATGCTTAATTACTACACCATACTTAATTTTATGTCATAATTTTCTATTTATAATATACATATAACATATATTATTTTCTTTTTGAAAAACCTTTATAAATTAATTTTTCCCAGTCAACCCCCCCTCCTACGCCCCTGCTCGTGAGTATATGCAATTCAAGTCTAGTACAATAGGATGCATACATTAAACTCTCTATGTCACTAGCATATTCTAACTGTGCTATTGCTCATCCTATGTTCTTTGTAATTTAACACATGGATCATAAGGAATTGTGTACTTAAACTTTTCAAGAACCTTTTCCATATAGTGTGACTGAGTTAACAAAATATTCTCATTTTGTTTCAATGCTTTAATACCCAAAAATTGTATCTAGCTCATTTAAATCTTTCATATTAAATTGTGAGGTAAGATATTTCTTGGTTTCATTTATTTCAATCATATTTGTTCCAAATAATAATAAATCATCAACATATAAACAAATAATAAGACCATATTCATTTGTAAGCTTTGAATAAATGCATTTATCAGCACTATTATGTACAAAACTATTTGTTAAGACTACACTATCAAATTTGTCATGCCATTATTTTAGAGCTTGTTTAATTACATATAATAATTTAATTAATTTGCAAACTTTCCTTTTATTTCCAAGAAGCACAAAGCTTCTCGGTGTTCCATATATACTTCTTCTTCAAGACCACCATTTAGAAAAGCCATTTTGACATCCACTGGATCCACATATAATTTTTGAATGAAGTAATGGCTAACAACACTCTTATTGATGCCATTCTTGCAACAAGAGCATATGTTTTAAAATAATCAATTCCCTCCCATTACTTAAATCCTTTTGCTACTAATCTTGCTTTAAAAGTTTATAAAGAACCATCTGAATTATATTTTCATCTAAATACCCACATACATTGAGGTAAATCAACTAAAATCCATGGATTATTAGAAAATAGGGAATCCATTTCATCATATATTGCCTCTTTCCAAAGAGTCACATCACAAGAAGTCATAGCTTCATAATATGATATGGGATCACTATCTACACTAAGTATAATTTTACAAAATACAGAATCTCCATTACCTTCTACTAAAAAGCTAAGAACTTGAGAATCAATAAATTCATGATCTAAACTTTTACTTTTCTTTATCCTTTTTCTTCTTCTAGGCTCTTCCGTAGTTTCTTCATTTGTTTCGACACTACTCTTTTCAATAGAGTTTCTTGGATTAGTATCTTGTTGTGTCTTTTCATAATCAACTTGATCACCTTGGAATATGTTTTCTAAGAATTCTACATCTCTAGTTTCAATTATAATGTTAGACTTCAGGTCTAATATTCTATATCCTTTAGAATTTTGTGCATATCCTACAAATATTTCTTTTGTGGCTCTAGCATCTAACTTTGTCCATTTTTTATTAAAAAAAACTTTATAGTAAGTTATACACTTCAATACTTTAAAATATCCAACATTTAGTTTTCTTCCCTTCATTTTTCATATGGAGCAAATCCTAAAATTCGGGATTGAACACTATTCAAAATATGACAAAAGGCAACAAGGCTTCCTCCCATAAATTAAAAGATAATCTGATATTAATGATTAGCAAATTAGTCATGTCTACTCATGTTCGATTTTTACATTCTGCTAATCCATTCTGTTAAGGTGTATAAGGAGTGGTACATTGATGCAAAATCCATTTTCTTCACAAAATTTGTAAAATTCATTTGAAAAGTATTTGTCTCCTTTATCACTACATAAACATTTGATTCTTGTATTATACATATTTTCTACTTCTACTTTATAACGTTTGAAAGATTCAAATGCTTTAACTTTATGTCTTAATAAATACAAATAGGTAAATCTTGAACTATCATCAATAAATGTTATAAGGTATCTTTTTCTTTCTCTAGTTATATCTCCTTTCAATTCACATATATCACTACAAATTAAATCAAGAACATGAGTATTGCTTTCTACATGAGGAAAGGGTTTCTTGGTGATTTTGCCTTGAATGCAAATGTCACACTTGTTCATGTTATCAATGCCATTTAATTTTACATATCAATTTCTATCCATATATTTCATGGTTTGCAAGTTAATATGTCCTAATTTGGCATTCCATAAATTACAAGTCAAAAAAATAAATAGAATCATACACTTTAATCATTTCAATACTTAATTTTAACATTCCATCACATGCATATCCCTTTCTTGAATAAAGATCCCTTTTATGAGTACAAACTTGTCTTATTTCAATTACAATTTTAAATCCTTTCTTACATAGCAAACCTATAAAAACTAGACTCTTTTTCATATCTAGTACATATAACATATTCATTAGACTTAACTTCTTTCCATATGTGAAACCAAGATCGATACTTTCCAATTCCTTGCACACTCCTAGTTGTCATTTTCCATTAGAACTTCACAATCTTCCACAATTTTGAAATCTTTAAATTGATTTCATCATTACACACATGAACCGTTGCTCCTGAATCAAGCCACCATTCTCCAGATGTAACTATATTCAATTCAGTGATCATTCTGACATGTAAGGCTTTGAATTCACTCCTTACCAAGGCAACGAACTCTTGATCTTCAACTATGTTTGTAGCAAGTGACATAACTTCTTAGTTGGCTTTCTTCGGGAATCAGCATTCTTCAACATAATGTCCTTTCTTGTTATAATTATAGCATTTGCGAACCTTTTTCTTTTCATTTGGTTTGCTCGCCTTCTTTTTCCTTCTAGAATTCTTATTTTCTTCATCTTTCACACAGTTCACTTTAGAATTATTTTGGAAATTCACTGCATCACACTTTGAATTTCTTCCTCTATGCATATATGCTTAAGAATTTTCTCAATGGTGAAATCCCCAACCATGTGAAGGTTTCTTCCTATAATCATTCCAATTATGAGGAAACTTTGATAAGAACTTGCAACTCATGAACTTGATTCAATATAGGGATATTATCAATCATAATAAACTCAAAATACTTTAACATGAGAATTTATCTGTATCTTATCTTTCAGTATATATGTTTCTTCTAATGTTTGCCAAATTTTCACTAGAGACTTTATTGTCATGTAAAGGTCATATAAATGGTCTAACAGTATATTAAGGATAAGACCTCTACATGCAAATTCATCATCCACCATTTTCTGCTTAGCCTCCTCTAACTTTACCTTTTTCTTCTAAACTTGCATCTTCCTTTAGATCTTGAATAAGTTGTATGTTCGGATCAAGCACATAAGCTATGTTCAACATAGAGAACAAAAATAGCATCTTATCCTTCCAATGGTTGAAATTTGTTCCGTCAAATCGATCCAATTTGACAAAGTCTTGATTCATGACTCTAAGAACAACGTTTGTTTCACTAGCCATAGTAAATTCCGCAAGATTGTTAGGATTTTAAAACTATTAAAGAGCTTAAGGAAAAAAAATGCAAGTAAGATTGACCTAAAGGCATGAATGATATCGCTTTCCTTTGCAACACTCCGAGTTTATATAGATTTGGGCTACTAATTAAGTACAAGGTAACAATTTAAAGGCATTATTACCAAAATATCCAAACCATTAAAAAGGAGGGATGCTCGTAAATTATTCAAATTAGTGAATGAGACCTTTTCGCCCGCTGAATTTTAATATAAGGTAGTTCCTAAAAAAAAAAAAATCAAATCAGAATTAATAAAAAAAATTAATTGATAGTACCCATAAATTAAATTTTGTTATGTTGCACATTAAGTACCCTACAATTTAATGATTGAAATTTTGTGTATAATATAATATTGTACTACATGCAATAGTAGCTTTTATAAAAAAAAAATTATATCCACAAAAGAAAGAGAGAGAAACCGTAAAATATATATATGTGTGTGTGTGTGTGTTAAAAGCATTTCATAATAGGTTAAGCAATTAAATTATGGGCAAACGATAAGACACGTAATTAATGTATCCGGATAGACAATTGATTGTGGCAAGTAAATGTCTTGATGATCAAGTATATTTTTCTTTCTTTTCCACGTCATTTCACTTGTCCAATTCCAAAGCATTTTCACCACCTTATCATATGTATATAATTAAAATTTTGAATGAACGATCGATTAGAACAAAGGAAGGGTTCATAACAAAGAAAATTCACTGGCAAATGGGAAAACAAAAAGAAGAAAAACCTGAAAGATAAACGAACAAACAAACATGAAAAATGCGGAAGGAAACATGACATCCAACATGGAAAAGACGGAAGAAAAATCACGGGATTACTGTTCGGTACTGTAGCATAGGTTACTGTAGCAACTTTTTAGAGTACTATAGCACTTTTTACTTTTTTAGTTCTACAAAATTTTTCTATAAAAGGCGAGCAGGGTTCAGGTTTAGGTATGGAGAAAAATATTAAGAAGAAAAATATTAGAGAGTATCTGAGTGTTTTATGAGAAAAATTTCTGAGTGTTTTAGTCCTGTAAGTGTATCCTTGTAACATACCTCCACCATATTCAATAAAGCTTTTATAAGTTTCTCTTAACCATGTCCAGCTAATTTTCCTTTTAAGGTATAAAGGTAACCATGCTCTAAAACCTTATTAAACCTTTGTATCATACGATAAGGTTTTATAGCATGGGTAGACAGATTAAGGCACCTTACTTGGATAGTAAAGCTCTGGTTTCTTTAGAAATTATACTAAAAAGGTCGGCCTAAAAACCCTTTGATAAAGCTGTTTGAGGCAGAGTTTGCCGTGATTTGGCCTTATCTAAAAGAAACTTTATCCTAGTTCCTAAGTTATTTAACTCTTCTCCAAGAGTTGGTTCGACCTTTTCTTTCCATTCTTTGTACACTTCTGCTTCTAATGGTCCTGGTAACTTTAAAAATAATTTGCCTGCTATCAATTTTTCATAATAGCATCTAGCAATGGTGCAATAATAGAAAAACTCCTGTATATACCTTTTAATAGAATACCAATCCTTTATTTGCAATTGTTCTAAATTTCTTATAGCATCCCTTTGTTGGTCATATTCACCAATCTGTGGTGCTTCCCTAGTTAATACTAGTCTCATCTGACTACAACAATTATATGGATTTGCCCCTAAAGCCTTGTCTGTGGCTACGTGTTGTGGAAAATTTTTCTTATAAGACTCCCACATTGCTCTTGCTATTTCTCCTAAGAAAGATTCTAAGTATATATACATCTGGCCTGTGTCTTCTGTTAAAGGACTATCTCTCCAAGCTTTGATAACCATTTGTGTCCAATTATCTACCAAGGGTCCCTAACTTTGCGGATCATGTGCACTTATATTGAGGATTCTTCCATTGTCTATCAAATTCCTTTTATCCGAAGTTTCAAATGGCATTCTTTTTCCTTTATACATCCTATCTCTTGTTTCTCTTTCAACATAGTGAGTGTAAAGTACTCTACTTGGGATTCCTTCCCACATGTCTTGTCCTCTATGTGTTACTACAGAAGGAATTGTGTTAGATCCCGAATCTTCGTTGTCCATCATGGCATTTCCAGATACATGTGTTAAAGTTTCAATATCTCCTTGTGATATTGTTCCTGTCTCAAAATCTTGTTCTATTTGCATTACTTCGTCCGCCAATTCTAACAAGATTTCCCTTCCTTGATTTTCCTTCCCAAAACAATAAACATCTCCTTGTTCTGTTTTCCTTTCAAACCTTACTTCTTGCATTTCTCCTAAAACTCCTTTTTCTTCCAACCATATTTCATAAGGAATGGGATCTTCTCCATGCTCTATTAAAAAACCATCCTTCCAATACTGAATTGGCCTTAATGGTTCTTCATCATTTATATCCTCATCTTCCTTTTTAAGACTCCATTGATTAGCCTTTATTTCCTGTGCATGGGAATTGTATCTAGCATTAAGATACTTCTCCATTTCCTTTATCCTCCTAATTGTGTCATCAACACAACTAGAAGTTGTCATCCTATCTCCTTTCTATCTTGAAATGTCTATTTGTTCTAACACATTCATCATTCCTAATGTTTCTCTTTATCCCAAGGTTTGATTAAAATTATCTGACTCATCATCCTCATCTCCTGTGGATCTTAGTCTGTCATCATAAGACATAAATCTTAATGAGCATGTGCCATCTGGGTTTAGATACATCAAACTCCCCATAGGAACTCTTTGTGTCTCACTTGCCATGTTTCTATTATATTCCATTCTTCTCCTTCTAAAGCAAAAGAATCTATTTTCATAGGTTCTATCATTTTTATTCCCTTTTTTGCCATTGCATCTATGATTCCTTTTATGTCGACCTTATAAGATATTTCACTATTATTTGTTGTTTTACAAATAAAGCGAATATCTATAAGCAAGTTCTCACCTATATGGTCTTCATATCCTTTACTTTGAAGTTCTATCTCAATGTTGCTGAGATTGTTTATTGAAACCATGAAATTAGGAACACAGTAGAACAGTCCCTTTCCACTGTTTACATCTATCTCTATGGTTGCAAATATGACCTTTCTTATATCGCCTTTCCATGATCTGTCTATTAACATTACCAGGACATTTTCTCTTACCTTTTCTCTTGTTAATCCTATAACTCCTACAACAATTAGCCTAAGATGGACTAGAGTTTTGCTTGACTTTTTTAACTGCCTTAAAGATTCTTTTGTAACTAACCTTATGTTTAATGACCTTGTTGTGACTGAGATCCTTTCTTCTCTATTTAACCTGAACAACCCTGTTTTCCAACTTAAGATTCCTGCTTGGTACAATCTCCTAAGATTTAATAGAGTAATGGCATGGTTCGAATAGATTGCAACATACTTATCTATGTCTACCGCTTCTTTCAAATGTATCATATGGTCTCCTTGTCTTCTTCTTCCGATGTTTAATCTATCCAAAATTACTACTCTAGAGGTGGTTTCTGCAGAACTTGTACTAGGCCTAGGGGATTGTAAAACATGGGATTCTCCTGTGAATGGTCTAAGTCTATCCAAAAACCTTGCATTGTCTTGCCTCTTATACCTTTTACCTTACCTGTTATTCCTTTCCTCACTCTCTTCTCCTACTACCCTAGTTTCCTATGGTTGTTGTGATTCTCGAAACATGTTTACTTTGAAAGAGACTTCCACTCTTTCATAAAATATGCTTTTGGTTTGTTTCCTTCTTTCCTTTCAACTGGTTACCTTTATAGCCTTCCTATTATTTCTTCTAATTCCTTTTGATGATTATAACTATCTTCTCCTATACCTTTTCTTTTCAAGACTTCTTCTAAGCTACAACTTAACTTGTTAACCTTTTGGTGAAGCCTAACCAGTAATGCTATAATTGTATTGTTTTGCCTAATTGTGGCCCTTATGACATCATTTATTGGTTCTATATTTCCTCAAAATCCCTTGGGTGGTTGTACAAACTCCTTTGTGTCTTCTAAGGGAAATATATAGTCTTCATCTACATCTAAGCCACCATGACTGGTCATCCTAATCTAAGCCACCATGATTGGTCATCCTAAGAATGTCTTCTTTATTTCCTTACCATTCTTTCTATTCCTTTTCCTAAATCAGCTAACCTTGTTGCTTCTTTTCTTAATTCTTTTATTACTAGATCCTGGTTTCTTTTTACTTCGTCCTTCTGTGCTAGTCTTATAGCCTTTATGTGTTCTGACTCCTTTAACTTTCTTTCTATATCGACCTGTGTTTGTTTTATATAGTCAACTTTATCTATTATCTCCTTAATCTGTTTATCTTTTACTTTCATCCAATTTCCTAAAAAGTTGTGAGCTTTGTAAAGATTATGTAAATCCTTATGGATAGTTGTACTAAAAGATATAATTAAGCCTACTATGCTATTCAACTGTTCGTGAACTGAATGCAGTAAATGTGGTGAATGCTTAAAATAACAAAGATGAGAAAAAACTACTATTTCCTACTTGTATCTTATTATGCTCTTTAATCTCTAAATTTAACCAATCAAAATTCCTACTCATGAAGTTTTGTACTAGGTAATATGTAAGGGTCTACCAACCTATTTATACACCACATGTATATGGAGCAAAGGAAAGAAACAAAAGGAGGCCAAAACCAAAGTACAGGCTTAAAAAGAAATATTTTGCAAAGAAAAGCGGGGCAAAAATGCCATGGTTAAAACAGGACAGGCATGTCTACAAGAATAAATTAAAGTGTTATACTTGTAATGAGAAATGACACATGACAAAGGCATATCCTAAAAGGCATAATAGTAACATTATGGCTATCATTCTAGTAGAGTGCATGAATGAATGAAGACATTTTGGCAATAGATGGAGATATGAGTGACACGGAAACAATCTATAGTATAGTTTCAATAATAGATCCATAGGGAATGATGATGGAGGAATCTGATAGTGAGGATGAAAATGATATTACAGGTATGTTCTTAAATCAAAATTATCAGAATCCTTACAAAGAACAAATAGGGATAAAATATCAAGATGAAAAAAGTTGAATTACTAAATAGGATGTTACAAGACATAGGGAATATAATGATGAACACAAGAGAAAACATAGAAGATTGTAGGCATAATTGAACTCAAGGAAGTGGATCAAAAGATCATCCATGCAAATTTTGTTTTAGATATCTGATAACAAAACTCAGATACTAGTGTAGAAGTTGTATGATGGAACCTTGTAAAATATGCCTAAAACAAAGAAATGAAAGGTTTTAGTTTAATGAAAGGTTTGTAGTCAATAGAAGTTCTCAACAAGATGCAATAGGAGAAAGGATAATGAGGGTTGACAATAAGATAGACATGATAGAAGAAGAGATACAGGGAATAAAAAAAAGGTTAACAATTTTAGAAAAAGAAAAGGCAAAGGACAATATGAACAAAGGGATAATAATAAGAGAAGAAGGAGATGACCATAAAGATACAATAAGAGCTACATGGGAGCAGCCAACACGTCTTTAGAAAGGATAAAAGATGAAAGGATTAAGGAGTTGAAGATGTCGAGACCAGAAGAGAGGCATATTACAAAATTTATAGGTATATATATTAGGACAAGGTTATTTTTTAAGACACAAACAATAGAATTAGATGCATTAATAGATACAAGTAGTGCTGGAAACATGATAGATGAAAGGATAACACTTGTAGATAAAGTAGAGCAAATGGATATATGTAGAATTAGTTCAGATATTATAGAAATAAAACAAAGGAATGTAGGTGCATAAAGAAACATAAAGTAAGTTTTTTCACAAGAGAAGAATAGATTGCACCTATGCATAGTGGAATGATATAATTATGGAATTTTGGTAGTTCAAAATTTAGATGTATAATAGGACTAGATTTTCTTTTAAGTGATCATCATGGTATCTTGATCACTAGATATACTGTAAATATTCTAGGACATCCAGCCATAGTATATCAAAATTATTTAGAAATACAGAACCAGATATTAAACTGTTGCAAAGGCGTGATGAAAAAGATTGTGAATGTCAAAGATAGGAGAATGTCAAGGAAAGGAAAATGTAACAAGGGATAAAAGAAAATTCAAAGGAATCTGAAGAATTAAAAGAATTCTTAGCAGAAGACATTGAATGGAAGGAAATAGAAATAAATAAAGGAAAAATGGGAAAATGGGAAAATGTATACAGGATTTTAGAAGATTCATGTTTGGAAACAAGTTACTCAGATCTTAATCAAATCATTAGAGAAAGAAGAAATTTTTGGAGAAAACCCAACAAGGTTTTGGGAAAGGAATAAGATAATATGTAAATTAGATATAATAAACCCTAGCTTAAGAATTTATTCTAGAGCAATAGAATATGATAATTTAGATAAAGAATATTTTGAAATGTACATAAAGGAATTGTTGGAATTAGGAGTCATAGAAAGGCCAGACAGTCAACACAAAAGTCTTGCATTCATTGTTAGAAAAAGGAGTGATATAGCAAGAGGAAAATCAAGGATGGTAATAGATTATAGAAAATTGAATGATAACACAAGGGATGATTCTTACAATCTTCCTAACAAAACTGAATTAGTTAACAAAATACAAAATTGTTACATATTCAGCAAATTTGATTGTAAGTCAGGATTTTGGCAAATAAAGATGGATAAAGAGTCACAATCATGGACTGCTTTTATTTGTCCACAAGGACATTTTCAATGGAAAGTTATGCCATTTGGATTAAAAAATGCATCTTCAATTTTCCAAAGAAAATCGGATATAGCTTTTCAAAATTTAAATGATTTCACTGCAATTTACGTGGATGATGTTCTTGTTTTCTCCAAAAGTGAATATGAACACATAGGGCATTTAAAGATGGTGCTTTCAAAATTTGAAAGACAGGGAATAGTAATAAGCACAAAAAAGGCACAGTTTTTCAAAAGGAATATTGAATTTTTAGGAGTAAAAATAAGAGAAGAAAAAAATCAAACTATAGGAGTACATAGTAAAAAAGGTGATAGAATTTCCTGAACAAAAAGCAATTACAGGCATTTTTAAGTTTACTAAATTATGCAAGACCTTTCATAATGATTTGAATTCTATAGTAGGACCTTTTTATAACAAGATTTCAAGTTTTAAAAGTTTGTCCCAAGAGGACATAAAACAAATAAGGAAAATAAAGGAATGGGTCAAAAAGTTACCAAGGTTAAGATTACCCCTAGACATAAACTTCTTGATATTTGAAAGTGATGAAAGTGATCTAGGATGGGGAGGAATTTTGTTAAGAAAACCCCACAAATATGCTAAAAGGAAAAGTGAAGAAATTTGCAGGTATACAAGTGAAAAGTTCAAGGAAAAGAATTTACCAAGTATAGACAGGGAAATAATGGTTGTTGTAAATTATTTAGATAATTTCATATTATTTCTAATAAATAAAAAAGAGATGTTAGATAGAACAAACTGTGAAGCTATAGTTAAATTTCATAAGAACACAAGAAGCAATAAAATGAGCAGGAGAAGATGGTTAAAGTTTAAGGATGTAATAATAAATAAAGGCTACAAGTTATAATTTAAACATACTAAGGGAAAACATAATACTGCAGCGGATGAGTTATCTTACTTATTAATATAAATAATTTTCTTTTCAGGATAACATGGAATTTCAAAAGAACAAAGGATTTAGGCCACAAAAAAGGCCAATGTCTTCTCAAGGATCATAAGCAAGCATTTCTAGTGGAATAAGGTTATCAGAGGTTATGGAAGGACCACAAGTTATGATGGGTGATATAGCCTTACTTATAATACCAACAAGTTCACCAAGGAAGTTTCTAGTACCGTTCCCAATTAATGTTAAGAGAGAGACACATATAGCTCTCATACACAGTGTATGGTCCCTATCTAGCAAAGACAAGTTCAAATATGTAATTTGTTGTGCTCTGGCTAGATATTTTAATGAGATAGAAATACATGGTATCAAAGGAACACAAGAAACTTGCTACATGAAAAGGTCATAAGATGGTGATTCATCACAAAGGACACAAGAGCATAAAGGACAAATTAAAAGAAAATATCAAATGTATGGAGTTGCAAAGAGAAATTTGATAGGAGTTTTTGCTACTAGAATGATGTTCAAACCCAAATAGTAGATTATCCGAATCCTTCATGGAGAGGATTCCATGATCTTGAAACCGCCGCAAATTGGGTCAAGCAAATAACAGGGAAACGAGAAATTTATGCGGATCCCGCTCTTGACAATTTTAGGAGTGTTAAAAGTACCATAGGGTATATCAAGGACACACAAAGGTATACAGACTTGAACTTTTTAAAAGAAGAACAAGAAAAGAAAATATCTTCTCTTAAAATCACAGAAACCCCAAATAAAAAGAGAAGTATTGAAACAATTAAGGAACACAGTAAGAACTGCAGGAAAACGTTTCCATTTCAAAGGAGAAAAATTGGAAAAACACCTCAAAAAGAATATGAAAATGCAACCACTTTCATTTTCTTCAAAAGAAGAGAATTTATTTCAAAACTTTCATCTCTTCGGAAATGGTTGATAAAGGGGTATGCGAAGGAAGTGTTTTTTAAGCCTTTTATGTTGCTCCAAAAAATAATACAGGAAGAACACATATGTTTTGATGGAATTAGATTTGGAACTATGGTAAGAGTAAAGGCTTTTCCAAACCCTCCATGTTACTTCTATTTGGGAAAAGACTCACATGTTGAAATGAATAATCATTATCAAGATAAATATTGTTGCCCAAGTCATGTACGTTATAATATACGTACATCGGCTATAAATCTCAGCTATTTTAAAGGATTCAGGATTAGAGACCAGGAATACACATTGGCTACCCTTCTTGATTATGGGCTTGTCATAGAAATTATGGGCACATTTCCACAATTTATGATCCAACCCATGGGGAAAATGTTTCATGAAGTTCTGGTAGTCTTAAGAGATATAAAATGGGAACATGAGGAACATGATATCCTTGTAAAATATTATGTAAAAATACAGGCAATACCACTAAAATTGTTAAAATTTGAATCCAGACCAGCACAAACTTGGTTTTGGATTTCCCCAATAAGAGGAAAGGTTTCAATTATCCAAAAAATGCATAGGTTGGAATCTACCAACAATTTAGAAGAACAATTGAATATGTACATTGCTGACAAAATGAGCATGTTTATACCAGAAGATCCAAAATTTCATCTTACTACAACCACTAAGATGAAATTTATCTTTACAAATAAAAAAGGAGTAGTTTGGCAAAGATATGAGACAAATTTGAAGACACTCAAGGAAAGCTTAAATAGGGAAGATGAACGGGATGAAAAGGACAATCCATATGATCACAATTATACGGAGGATGAGGATGAAGAAATGAAAGCACAAGAAGACATAAACAAGTTCTAGGATTAAGAAAAGAAAATTGAATGAAGGATAGATCAGAACAAAGGAAAGGATCACAACAAAGAAAATTCACGGGCAAACAGGAAAACAAAAAGGAGAAAAACCCGGAAGATAAATGAACAAACAAACACGAAAAATGCGGAAGGAAATAGGACATCCACCATGGAAAAGACAGAAGAAAAATCATGGGATTACTGTTCAGCACTGTAGCATAGATTGTTGTAGCAAATTTTAGGGTACTATAGCACTTTTTACTGTTTTAGTTCTGCAAAATTTTTCTATAAAAAGGCGAGCAGGGTTCAGGTTTAAGGAGAAAAATATTATAGAGTATCTGAGTGTTTTGTGAGAAAAATTTCTAAGTGTCTTAGTCCTGTAAGTGTATCCTTGTAACATACCTCCCACCGTGTTCAATAAAGCTTTTATAAGTTTCTCTTAACCATGTCCGGCTAATTTTTCTTTTAAGGTATAAAGGTAACCATGCTCTAAACCTTATTAGACCCTTTTATCATGCGACAAGGTTTTATAGCATGGGTAAATAGATTAAGGCACGGTACTTGGATAGTAAAGCTTTGGTTTCTTTAGAAATTATACCAAAAAGGTCGGCCTAAAAACCCTTTGATAAGGCTGTTTAAGGCAGAATTTGCTGTGATTTGGCCTTGAGGGTTATGGCGTGGACATAAGGTTTATTTTCTAAAGAAAACATTGTTCCACTGATCAACTATCTTCACTTTAATTGTTTACCCCTACCATCACTTTAATTGTTTACCCCTACCATGAAGTCTTTTCTCGTGGCATAGACAACTATCTTTGCTTTAATTGGTTACCCCTACCATGAAGTCTTTTCTCGTGGCACAGAGATCTTGAATGAAGGATAGATCAGAACAAAGGAAAGGATCACAACAAAGAAAATTCACATGCAAATAGGGAAACAAAAAGGAGAAAAACCCGAAAGACAAACGAACAAACAAACACTAAAAATGCGGAAGGAAACAGGACATCCAACATGGAAAAGACGAAAGAAAAATCACGGGATTACTATTCAGCACTGTAGCAAATTTGGGGGTACTGTAGCAGTAGGCTACTATGTGTTACTGTAGCAGTAGGGTACTATAGTATTTTTTACTGTTTTAGTTCTGTAAAATTTTTCTATAAAAGGCAAGCAGGGTTCAAGTTTAAGTACGGAGAAAAATATTAAGGAGAAAAATATTAAAGAGTATCTGAGTGTTTTGTGATAAAAATTTCTGAGTGTTTTAGTCCTGTAAGTGTATCCTTGTAATATACTTCCACCGTATTCAATAAAGCTTTTGTAAGTTTCCCTTAACCATGTCTAGCTAATTTTTCTTTTAAGGTATAAAGATAATCATGCTCTAAAACCTTATTAGACCTTTGTATCATGCGATAAGGTTTTATAGCATAAGTAAACAGATTAAGGCATGGTACTTACAGTAAAGCTCTGGTTTCTTTAGAAATTATATCAAAATGGTCGATCTAAGAACCATTTGATAAGGCTATTTGAGGTAGAGTTTGTCGTGATTTAGCCTTATGAGTTATGGCGTGGACATGAGGTTTATTTTCTAAAGAAAATATTGCTCTACTAATCAACTATCTTTGCTTTAATTATTTACCCCTGGCATGAAGTTTTTTCTCGTGGCATAGATGAGACATATAGGGCAACAATTGTATTTTTTAAAAAAAAAAACAA
The DNA here is from genome assembly GCA_024138025.1 of Combretum micranthum. Classification (NCBI taxonomy): domain Eukaryota; kingdom Viridiplantae; phylum Streptophyta; class Magnoliopsida; order Myrtales; family Combretaceae; genus Combretum; species Combretum micranthum. Next base: position 157,735 of record JAMXBD010000729.1, on the reverse strand, counting down.
GAAGAAGAAGAAGGGCAATAGAATGGATATTAGAATATTATGAATTCATTTTGCTTCCTTTTATATATGACTTTTATTACACCAAAATATCTAGGCATATTAGAAAAAGACCAAAAAAAATCGTATATAGTACCACCCATTAATAGGCGACTATAACCCTCAAGGTTATTGTCAACACAGTAATTATTGTACCCAAATTAAAAGGCGTCAAATATTTGATTTCCCAAAACGGATCATCCCTTCGTCAGACTTGTATATAAGGTAATTTCTAAACCCATTATTTCTTTTAATTGTAAAATTATTTATGTATATTTATGAACTTTTGGCAAATTATCAACACAGTCTATTCGCACCATAGCTTCTGTATGAGGCAAAAAAAAAAAAAAGAAATATATATATTATTAATTAATGTATTGAAACAATATATTCACTGTGAAACAAGTGGTTCAATCCTAAATTACTAAGTAAAGGAGTAGGATAAACAATTGTCACTTATATGGCATAAATATGCATGCATAATATTATTATAATAAATACATATGAATATCACTGTACTTGACCGTTCGTTTAGTCCCAAAAGAGATTAAAAATTAGTAGGATTTCGGTATGATACTAAAATCCAATTTTTGTCCTCATTTAGACTCCATGGCACTAACGCTAACATAACCTCTAATATCGTAAAATGTTATAAGTATGCATATTTCATATTTTATTACGTATTTAAATATATATGTATATATAATATAAAGTGTTGAAGATATAGAATAACAAATTATGTGTTTTCTATAAAACTGATTTATTATAATACGTTTAGGATTTTTTCAACGTATGACTTAAAGGATTTCGCTTATCCAAATGAGTACCCCTTGCTTGTTGCTTGGTTTGCATTGTGGTCAAAAATTAGTAGGCCACTTGCTTGTTATATATGGGAAATCTGAAGTTCACTTGAGTGAATTACATAACTTAACAAATTTACTGTGTATTGATTGGGAGTTTTGATACCCGATATACCTTTTAATATTTGATTTATTAAATTTATTTGGTATTATGTGCATGCTTATACTAATGAACATGGCTAGTGGATAGTAGATATGTTGAACCAATACAATTATCCAATGCTTCTACTAACAATCTTGGCATGTTAATAGCAGTATAATGTTATGATTGTTTAGATCTATTGTCATGTTATTTGGAATACAAGCACAATACAGGACTATTTATTAATGATTGCACTATTGCATGCATAGCATAGCACGAAATGGGTCTATGGGCGATAATATTTTTATACTGGACCTACAAGACTTACTTGGATAAAGCTCGGTTTTCTTGGAAATCTTGATTTATAAGCTTGGTTTTAAGCATATAGAATTGCATGCTCGGTTTAAGCCACCTACGGGCCATTTGCTCGGTTATTGAATCTTTGGATTCTTCTCGATTATTGGAGTCCCATCAGGTTGATTTCTTCTTGGTTTAATTTTGAGCAGCTATATGCCGCTCTTCTCGGTTGAGCCACCATGTGCTGCTTATGAGGCTACCTAAGGGTTGCCCACTCGGTTAAGATACTGGCCAGTGCATGTCACGTGCATTTAGCATGGCATTTCATTATTAATGATATTTGATGTTAATAATCTATTGCATATGCATGTGAATATGTTGGTATGTTTTATGGTTGTTGTATCTTTCTTTTACTCACTTAACTCGAATATGAGCTGAAGGGTTAGTGTTTCTAACCTCAGGTACCAAAGATACGACTAGCAATCTAGCATGGAAGGATGAGGCATTGGGATGGGATTCGAGAGCATGAAGATGATTCTACAACTTTATATTATAAATAAATTTTAATATGTAACTACAATAAATTATGAATTTAGGGCTACACTATCCTAACATTTATATTTTGTAAGAATGTTTCTATAATAATATCAAGAAAATATGGTTTTAATAAAAATGTGTGATTCTAAATAGCCTTATCCCTAACTCGGGGATGGCATAGCATCCTGTCTCCTGGGCTCCAGGTACTCGATGTAAAGGCCCTAAGAGATAGGGTGTTACATCCTTAGAGAATTTATGCCTCTTACACGAAGTTTTCTATGAAAGATATATTGGGGAATTCATCTAGATACAACTAATTCTTGATACTTAAATAGCAAATATTCAAATATCAAATCACAATTAAAAGAATTTGAGATGTATGTGTATATTTATTTGCTAAGAAAAGAGATGCAAAGAAAGGATTCTAAATGATAATCAATTATTTTCACTACCAGATGCAACACATTTTATATCATGAATAGATATTCCAACCATCATAACTTTCCACAAGAGTCATATTGTTTGGACATGGGTTGTATCCTTTAAATTTCAAATTAATTAACCTGAAACATCATCACGAATGGATGCAACCCAAACTCATAAAACTCTTCAAGAAATTGATCAAAAGTTGCACTCTTTCAAAAATTAATCTTTAAAATAAAATTGGAGACACGACAATGGAGATCACGGGCATGATAAAGCTCATGAAATTTATTGTGCTAGACAAATACATGATCATGGCCGTAATATGGCCCATGATCTTTGCAAATGCCTTGATAATGGCCATGATTGGGCCAGTGATCTACGCAACTTTCAAGAAATTTATCTTGGCTTTGATCACGGTCGTGCTTGTCACGAACTCCATAATTTTATTTCATTCTTCTTCTTTGTTTTAAGTACAAGATCTATGTTATGGATTACATAATTGATAATCTATTTCTATATATATTATTTGGAAAAGGTTCTATTTCACTTTCCATATACTTAATTTGAGATAAAATCTTGAATTTCTTTACTTTTTATTTTTAATAATTTCGTATCTAAATTTTTATGTTTTATGTTTTAGTGCATCATTCTAAATTTGATTGCAATTTAGTAACTGTACTTTCAATTTAATTGCAAACTGGTGTTTAAATTTTCATTACATTGTAACTAAATTGAAAATACAGGTATTAGACACACAAATAAAGATATAGATGCTAAATTATTAAAAGTTGAAACTATATGATAAGTTATTTTTACTCTATTCAATCCATAGAAATTTATGCTTTATATGACTCACTTTTAGATAAATTCCTATGATTCTATGCTATTATAATGAAAATGTTGTTTTTCAGCTTCAAAGATCATTAAAAAAAATAAAGTTATTTGAATCAAGATTGGAGCAAAATAACAAGAATGTTTGAAGAGAGATTCTAACCATGGCCCAAATATCCCAACCGAGGGCACAAAAACAAGGCAAAAATCCAAATTGCACCCTCAATTTACACATCGATTTGCACTAAAGGAACAATTCAACAGCATAGCTTAAATAGCATCTAAAGACATGCCTACGGTTCTGATTATGGTATAGACTGAATGTGAATCGCGCCTCTAATGAAAAAGATATATCTTCTACTAAGGTCATCCTTCGAGCCCGTGATCTCAGCCACGAAAAGTGACCCTATCCTTGCTATCACGCACTTGTTGTCCTAAAATAAAGCACATGGATATATTGACAAAATCTATTAAAAATAATCTACCATATCAGCGAATAAATTCTTCATGATTCTCTGTGTTGGCCATCCATATATAAACATGTAGAGACATTGCGAAACGTGTATTGTACTATATCTAATAAATTCCTGACATAGTATAGAGTAGAGAGAGAATTTTTAGAGAGAAACCTTTAACCTTTCTTCTTGCTAGATATTCAAGTAATATAGGTAATTTCATATCAACCCGATGCTTTGTTTTTGCAAGACCTTGCACTTAATTTGCAATATTTATCTTTATTTGATGTTATTCCCTTGAATATGTGTTTAATGATCATATCTATAAAGAAATAATCAATTTAACTTAGGGTTTCATGACTTCAAGACCTAATTCATATTATTTCAAACATTTTAATTGAACATTAACTAGGTACTTGTAATCAGTAGCGTAAACCCTAACTCGTGAGTTTATATGAGTGCACCATATAGATTTATGTTTGATTTCAGGTGAACTAATTAAGAGATCGTTTTTTTTTAATAGATCTAGGCTACTAATGAAGTTGTTCATAATCACTTAGAGATGAAGATAGAGAAAGAGAAACTTTCTATAACTTGATTTTTACTTCATTAAAATGGGTTTTAAATTAAAGGATTCTTAAATTTTATATGGATCTATATTGCTGATAGCTTGTGAAGACATTCCAGTGGTCTAATCTAGATCTAGAGTTTCTAACCATAATAGAGGTTTTAGCTTATCTTAGTGAATCCCATAATACAAGTACACCCAGCTAACAACTCTTTGAGTTTATTAAGAAATCACATGATAAGAATTTGGTGAAGCAAACCCTAATATCATTCTTGCATTAACAAAACTTATTTTATAACTTTACCTTGAAAACGTGTAGATATTTAGTCTTAACTTTAGCTTAGCTTTTTGCTGTTCATAATGTTCTTCTAAGTTTTTCTTAGGCTAGGTAATAGATGAAAGTGAGTATGATAGTTGCGAACAATCTTTAAGGAACACGACTTAATACTTTTTGTGCTATTTTGGTAGATGCAATTACCTATGTTCGTGATTACAATCGAAGCTTAACAGAACTTATCACTACACATTTATAAATTTTGAAAGACTTCAAATTCATGTTTACTTTATGAAAGCAAAAACATACCAAGTCAGTCAGTATACATATTCGATGCTTTATCTTCTTGAATTCTATTTAAACCTATTTATTTTATTTTGTTCCTGTTACATTAAAATTATCCTTCAACCAAAAATCTTTAAAAGCTTTTTTTCCAAACAAAGAACTTGTTTTGATAACAGGGTAGAAGATTGGTTAAAGGGATTATAAATTTAATAAATGCAAATAACTTTTTTTTAAAACCTAGCCAAACCATTTTAAAACAAATTACTTGGATTTCAAATCTATTAGGTTTGGAAAGATATTCAAGCCAAACTATAAAATTCTGTTTGCTTTAAATTTGACTCTTGGATGGAACCAATCATCAAAACCAAAAAACACCAAAAGCTAACTTAAATTATTTCTTAATCTAGCCCAAGAGTGCACAAATGCTTTTTTTGATACTTTATTTTCCATAATTATCCATCCATCTTTAAAAATGGATTACTTAAAGCCACTTTTTAAGAGATGCAAGATGATAACTCTGTACAGTATAACAACACAATCATATTTATCTAGACCAAAAGGTTCCACCTTAACTTTTTTTGAGACAACCTGCCCTTTTATCTAATTCAACCTGTCCCACAATTTCTCCATATAAATCATTCTTTTTCATTAGCATCATCCCTTTTTCAGGTCCCATTTCTCCACTATCTATAAAACAAAAAAGTATTCCCTCCATTAAGGGTTCTAGTCATCAATCACTTAACCCCACCACTAGGGAAAAAAAAATATATTACCTACACTAATCGCATAGATGCAACCCATGTTTTCACCCGCTAGGTCTTTAATTTCTACGAATCCACGTTTTACAGAATTATTGGTTAATTTATTCATTACTGGGTTTGTAAATATCATTTTTCACGCTACAGGTGAAAAACACCCAACATCCCCTGCATCGAGTTTTTGCAAAAACCCTTTTACATTTTAAGGACTCCTTGTATTACACATCATGTACATATAATGTGTAATTATAAATTATTTTCTAATATGTGGCCATGTGATGTTGATTATTTTAAAAATTATCTATTATATGTTTATATATTAATATATAGTTGATAATTATATACCATGTATCTATAAACATAGTATGTATTATCTTTTAAATATTTTCTCGTATCTAAAGAGAATCTCGGTACAATTTTGAAAATCATTTATTTGACTTGGTCGTGGCCACAATTTCCAAGTACCTATACGTCCTAATTTCTAAATTTGTCTTTATAGGCATGTGGAAATACAGTTGAACCACAATACTGATAATGAAAGATAAAGCCATGAATGATTGCACTAAGAATATGCAAATTTCCAAAAAGGTCTAGTGGGGAAAAAAAAAATAAAAAAAAACTCATTGTACATTGAGGAAGTCGTCCAGTTGATACACATGACTTGGATTTTTAGTGACTTAATTCATGATGGGGTATTTGATTCAGGTTTAATATGTCTCGAAGCGTCTGGTTGGTTTGTTTGGAAAATCGCAGAGGCAAGCGATATCGGCATGATGCAAAGAGCCTTGGATTGAAGAAACTGCATTGCAGCCCCAACATCTTCTTCCATTAGCTTGGCTACTTGTTGTTCCGTACCATCGGTCGACCATTTCTCCCATGCCGGTTGATTATTTCCTCCGTCCATGCCTTCTCCCTAAATTTCAATGCAAGATAAATAATTAAAACAATGGAGTATAAAGTACAAAGGCATGTATGATCTATAATTTAAAATTTTTAGTGGCATGTTTTGATTATCAAATTTTCATCTATACATGTATCATTATATAATCTACGTCTATAACTTATCTATATATAATCTATATGTGATCTATTTGATTTATTTATGAATAAGAATATTTGTTTCTCATCAATTTAAATTATGAATCAAACACAGGATTAGGAGAAAATAGCACAAGAAATAGCACATTAGGGGAATAAAATGATTCCAACTGAAAATAATTTACGAATTGATTTCAACATAGAAGTCTATCAATCAAGTACTATTTATTGCCAATACTATGTAGCAGTTCTTTTTTTTTTTTTATGATAAATAAAAAAAAGCAGGCCCACCCATGTCCAATTTTTTCAGCAAGTGAGAATCTTCTTTCCTAACGAGAACGGAAAACACTAAATTAAATTGCGTATTAAAGCGAGTTGTGACTGTAAATGTATCATGAAGTTACAACCTCGACCGATGGTATCGGCACATCGGCAACAAGTTGAGCAACAGCGCCAGCACCACCCAACCGGCTCATGCTTAGAACCTGTTCATCATGAGAGAAAAAAATAAATAAAATAAAATAGTGCACACTTAACTGAGCCAAAGTCATCAGAACGGAAAAGTATCGAATTGGTAATACACCTCCTATATGAGTACATGGAAATTAACTATTAATCGAACTTTAATATAGAAAAGATATTGAGAAATTTTTTAAATAACCACAATACATATTAAAAGATAATTGGTATTTACTCCTCATGTATATTACATATAATATTTATTATTTAGTGCTATAAATAAGCAAATGAGCCAGTCGAATAGTACAATACTAAGTTTGAATTTGAGTTCAACTTAAAATTTTAAAACTCGATTTCAATTTAAGGTCGACCGAACATAATATTTGAAGCTCGAGTACGGCTCAAAGTGACACTATATAATCTGAACTCAACTTGATTGAACTTATTTAAACTCAATTTATAAAAAAATATATAATTTTAATTCTAAGTAAAAGAATATTAATATGTAAACTCCATTCAAATTCGATTAATGTATACTTGACTCAACCTAGATTAGCTCAATGAAACTCACAAATAAATTGAGTTAAGAATATAAAGTTCGAGCTTGGATCGATAAACTATTCAAATAACTTAAGTTAGAATTCAACCCGATTCTTCTTAAAACAAATTGAAGTAAACACCGAACACAATTCGAGTAGTTCGTTAACCAATTTGATTTATTTGCACCATAATATTACCGCAGAAGCCTTTCTCAAACACAATAGGATGTCATGGGTCAGGAGGAAGAGTCGCTACAGTTTATCTTTGAAAAGTTTAACTATCAGATATTAAATGAATGCTTTGGTATTCTAAATCTGATGTTAAGTCTAGATTTGACGCTGCAACTACTTCCCAATAGAATTTCTTAGAGTTGATTACGGGGTATGCCGACTACAAGATGGTCCTACCATAAATTTCACAAGATTCACAAGTCATGACATGAATAAGACTAATAAAAAATATATATAATTAATTGATAGATGTAATAAAAAGTGGCAGCACTAATCACGGTTTAGAAACATTAGTAGATGCTGTACCTGTACCATGGGTGTCAAAAAATGGTAATAAAACAAAAAATTGTAGTTTTTACATATGTTAAATCATTAACGTTTGTTTATATATTTTATATGAAGTTAGCAAAATCTAAGAAAATTCTTGAAATAACAAATGCGAGGAGATTGTAATTTATGAAGAGTCGGATGCATTAGTGTCTTATTATGATAATCCTTAATTTACTGCTAATTAAGAGGTCATTTAATAAAGAACACAAAGGTTAATTTTGTAAATTCCATATAGAAGAACATTAAAATAGGTGCTATTGACTTAAATAGCATAGATAACCAAGTAATAGATATTTTAAAAAGGTTCAAAATTTTAAAGGCAAATTTTTTCGAAAGAAAATTTTTTCCAACATTTATAGGAAAATATAAAAAGGAGTACCCACCTTAACTTGTAGCCTTAAGAACTTCACATAATCCACAATCTCATCTAGCATGGCTGCCCTATCCGTCTGCAACATTTGAAGCAAGAATGAAAATAATTGTTATTAGAAACTTGAAACGTGAACATTGTATTTTGTCTAGGTAGTGATTAGGCCGAAAGAATCAACAATGGGACAATTAGTTCAAATAGATCTACCAATTCGGATTGCATTCGTCCAAATATTACTAGCTAATTACTAGCTTCTAATCTACTTATTTAATGTTTACTTAATTTTATGTATCTTTTATATTGATAGGAATTCAATATGAAATAAAAACATGAATACAACATGTTAACATAAATCGTCAATCTGTATAAAGCTATGTAGCCGTATTGATAAAGAGTGGGAGATGAAATGCTCTCTAGTAAGGAAAATCTTTTCTCCAGACCTCATAAGGACAAGACGAGTATTTGGATTAATATAGTTGCTGTAGGCCAATATTATTATACATAGCATGGGGATTTCACGTAGATATACTAGAAGGTTAAGGGTTAATGGATAATAACTGCAGTTAAATCGAACCATTCCTAAGGCCAAGTCAGGTTTAATTGGATTTGAATCAAGATGGTCGACCCAAACCTGACACATAGGAAATTACAAAATCATACACCTTAGACGTGTTTTTTTCATAGCATGCATGATGAATTTATGATGTTTGCTCATAAGGGGATGCAAGCGTTGCTAAAGCATAGTTAAAATGGACAACCTTATTGCAACTAGGAACCAACTCCTGCAATGCTTTCATTCTTTCTGCAATTCTTTCTCTACGCAACTGCATCCAATACAACATATTCAATCAATAACCAAACCGCAACATTTCTATCTATAAATTAATAATATTCTACACAGAAGTGTAGTTAAAAACCAAACTGTATAGAAATCGTTAAGCACAATTTAAAGCTACAAGATTTACCCTCTCAGCAATGCTATGTGGATCTGTGGCTTGACCTCTTCTAGCCCGAACCCTTGGTCGGATAGCTGAAGGGTTTGGTGCAGAAGTTATCGATGATCCAGTTTGTTGGCTATGAAATGGCTGCACACATTGTACAAAACATAAGACATTCCTAGAAACCGACATAACTTGCATAATAAACAAATAAATGCACGAATATATATTATAATGTTAAAGAAATTTGACTAAGAATGATATAAGAGCATGATAACTAGACCATATCGGCTTAATGACAATTATTAGATCATTTTAATAATTGATAATCAAGATGAGATAAATTTATTTAGTTCAGGCTATCATGATATGATATTCCATCTAATTTCTATCTAAGACAGAATATGACAAATTTATATTTTGACCTCATAAACCGAATTTTCCTAAGTTTTCGGAAAAAACATATGAACCAGCTTTTTTGGGTTCTTAACTTAACCTAAACAGTCAAACAAAATTAATAATAAGTTTAATCCAGTATTTTCACATGGCCAAGTTTAGCTTTTAAGAACAAGAAAACTTAGTACTTTGATTTTCTTATATAACACCCCCGTGTACCCATCACTAAAACCGGTTGCAAAATTTTATTGATAGGATTAGGACATAACAATGTTACAATTGCACTATCAACAAAGCAAAGCCAAACTTTATAGTATTTTTTGGAAGGATATTATTAAGTAAAGTTAGTGACCATGACCGATAAGGTGAAGACCAATTAGGGATGAGTTGAACAAATTTTCGTGACATCATAGTACGCAGAAGACACTAGATTTGCACATATTAAATAAACACCAATGATACAATGACTTCCACAAACTTACGATAAGAATTAACAAAGACAAAAACAAATAAATAAATAAAATAAAAAGAAGAAAAGGCATATCATCATCTATTAGTACTAATTAAAAATACAAGTGCACGGCACGTTTAATAAAAGAAGATTAATACGTGCGAGTGCAATATATATATATATATATATATATAGGCAAATGTTATATGTTTATTTTTATAATTAACTATCTAGTAGTTTAAAATTATATTTATTATTTAAAAAATTGTCAAGGACATTTATAATTGAGATTAGATAATTATTTCTGAAGAAAATAAAGAAGTTTAGACACTTAATAGTAAAAATGGATAAAGTTAAGATAGATATTAAAAAAACACAACAAAAAACTTAGTATTAAATTAACATTTTTAAAATTTAAATAGTTTTAAAATGTAAGTAACAAATGTGACATTAACCTTATTTTTATCTTATATATAAATGATATATCAGTTAACTTATTTTAATTAAATAGGTTATTTGGATTTTTTATGATAAACTTCTATGACTTCATAACTACAACTTGACTTAAATCGAACTGAAAATCAATCTAAATTGGACTCAAGTTCAATAATGTTCAAAGCTTATTGGGTTGATAATATTAAAGCTTAGGCTATAGCTTATAAATTATTCGAATTATTATATTGGTAGAATCAAATTCGAGTAATGGTACCCTAACTTGAATTTCAGATAGTCTGCAATTAAAAGATACCTAGAAGTCCACATATGTCGATATCACCGAAATTTATTCCAGAAATTACGCAGAAATCACGGGATGTACGAATGTTTGGCTTGTTTTGACTTGGTGGATAACTCATGTCTATGTAATTATGTAGAACAAATTTTAAAGTCAACGCTATCATAATTATATATAGCCAAAAATCATCATAATTAAATGATAGGCGTGTTGGAAGGGGTTAAGCCGGTGAGTAAGGTTGAAGTTCAAGATTTACTCACGATAACATAAGCGGTTGGTTCAGATCACGTTTAAAAATGTTTTATTTTTATCAAAAGCTATAAGTGAGACAAATTATTTATATTTAATTCAATATTCACTTGAATTCAACTTGAATATAACTAGTCTAGTTCATACTTTTGTTTCATCTTATTTAAGACGTTTTAGCATTTATTTTTATTATTTTTAAATAGATATTTGTTGAGAAATATATATATACAAATGAAAAATAAAATATTTTTACTTATGAATAGATCAAACATATAAATAAAATACAAATAAAATACAGATGTAGATTAGATACAGATGAAAATCAAATAATCCAAACAGACTCTTCATAATTTTTTATTCAATTAACTCGCAAATTTAATGGGGCTTAATATATGTACGTGTGTGTGTGTAACTATTACTGCATCTGCACTTAAAGGGAGTAGTTATTCAAGTCCCTCCTTATCTTGGCTGAAGTTGTCATTAAGATGTTTAATTGCATTTTAAGTATTAAATTAATATTCCACAAAACACTAATAAGCAGCAATTCTTGTGGTAATTCTCAATGATTATAATTCAGTTGTTTATTTTTAATCGTCTCATAAATACTTTGAAATCTCACAAATATTATCTCTCCATCATAAGTACAATAAGAGCATTATTATTATTTTATTTTTATTATAATAGTTATTTCTCCGAAGTTTATGTCAACTTATAAGTATATAATAGTCACTACAATTGCTATTCAATTCCACTTTATTCTACAATCTAGTAAAACTAAACAGGCCGTTAGTTGAATTCGAATTAGGTTTGGATCGATATGAATTGAATTGGAACAAATTTGATTCTACCTTAGATATAAAATATTATCATAACTAGGCTAATAAGTCGCGTTCATTGTATGCGACTACTAATGGGTTCTAAACTCGAAATCGTAAACACGATCGATTCCAAAGTTTTGAAATTGCGAGCTTAAATTCCACAATATGTTGTATTAACTTGACCTGATTGAAGTCTAGTGTCCTCTATAATAAAAAAATAATATATAGAGGAGGAGGGGGAAGAATAAAATACGTAGGAAAATAATATGACGCTAACGCCACGTCAGCATTGGCAAAACATATACGCCCCTCAGCACGTGCGAGACCACACACGTGCTATTTCCCATTAGCAAGTCGTAGATCAATTTGTTAAGAAAATGAAATACACGCGCTCTCTCCATCTTCTAATTAATTCTTTTTCATTGCTAATTCGTAACCATTAGCAAATCGTATAACCATTCTATTTAAATTGTTTGATTTTTATCTGTGTCTTCTTTTTATCTGATCTACATCTATATCTAATATATTTGATATCTTTATGAATAAAATTATCTATTTTTCATCTATATTTAGTTATCGATAAGTATCTCTTGAAAACGATAAAAATAAGATATGATAAGGATAAAATAAAATGAAACAAATAAATCCTAAATATGCCAAGTAGTTCATTTTATTGTAACTTTCTACTCAATGACTTGGCGACCGATGCACCGTCATTAATTATTTACCTAATCATTCATAATGTATCATCTCACATATCTTCTAGATGATTCTACATTTAGATTAAAGATAAATGAGTCAAATATAAAATATTTCTTTGTTTGATTATTTTAAATCAAATTTTTTTTAATTTAAAAGTATAAGGTAGAAGGAGATTCTAGAGTTCCCTTATATGTGTTTGGATTGGCTGACAACCTAACAAGTGGAAGGAAGATTACAAAAATTAATAGAAATTTTATCATTAAAAAGTTTAAATTAAGTAGATTGAATAGAAATGAACGAAAATGTTTTCATTTTTTAAGCCAAATATCCTTTTTTTTTTCATAATAGTAAAGGAAATGGTCTCTATTTCCACTTTTAAGAAAGTAAAAGCTGTACTTACTTTCATTGATTTTCAGTTTTGCATCTATTCTTACCCGTTTTCACTTTCTTTTGACTTGCAAAACACATTGTTAATTTACGAAGTCAAGTTAAAAAAAAGGGTCACAAAAATGTGAATTTGTCGTGAAAGTCAATTCGGTCCATAATACATATACATATATATATTGGGTGGTCGAAATTTAGATTAATTAAATTAAACCAACCTGGTGGATTTGAGGTGGGGGTGGTGGCGGCGGCTGAGGTGGTGGTGGCCGGAGAGAGTGAGCTTGCAACTGTCCAAACGCCGGAAACGATTTGTCATATTATGTACCGATTCCCTTTCCATCTGCAACACAACAACAACAAGTACACATATCATCCTTAAATTTTCAAAATTTAACTATCCCAACAATATAAGCATCGATCTCCTAATGAGATAGATCAAGTTTAATTCTTTCCCTTTTAATAATTATATTATAGAGTTAGTAGAGATACTATAATGTCATAATTTCTTGCTCTTGATCATAATATAATTTGAAAATGATTTTAATAATAGAGTTTAGCATACATGCAAGATTTATATTTTTTACATCGAAAAAATTCTAATATAAGCCCGATCTATAGGGATATGTGTTAGGACAAGGCACTCCTATTTCCAACACGATACGAGCATCTTGCATAAGAGATTTCATAAGCACCAAATTTACTGGGGGAGAAAAAATTAGCAATACATGTACTTAGAAAAATTTTAGTACATGAGAAAGGGATTCTTACATTGATAGCTGACGTGGTAGAAGAGGCATTACTAGCATTGCTTTCAACAATATCATCTCTATACCTTCTTACACTATCTTCTTGACCTAATAATCCACTTTGTTCCAAGTTCAACCCCAAAGGCATCAAACCTATACCCCTCAATCCTCCACCACCACCACCGACACCTCCACCATCATCACCACCACCACCACCTCCTCCACCTCCACCACCGCCACCGCCACCACCGGAGCCTAGTTGCAACACCATGGGCAAGGACCCCAACTCATGTGATGCAACCCCACTTGTAAATGCCCCAGGATTCACCCCCAACATCTGCTCAAGAAAATCATCCCCTATTCCTCCTTGTGAATTTCCAGCCATTGTTATTACAATAGTAAAACTACTACTAATAATAATATCTAGGTATGACTTGTTGTGAAGGGGTGAAATGAGTTATTTAGTACTAAAAGTATGGTTTTTTATTTATTATTTATTTTTTTTTTTTTTTTGGGGGGTGGGGGGTTGGCTCTATGGCAGAAGAGACATGGAGTGTAAAAAGAGATCAACAAAGCCTGTTGAGGGTCAGAAATAATTGAAGTAGGAGAAGGACTTTATGTTATAAATAGTATATGAGCCAGAAGGATGAAAGGAATATTATTTAATTCAATTCAATAACAACAATAATATATAATATGTGGAAGAGAAGGGAACTTTAAAGAAGTGGGCGGGTGGAAGGGTTATTGGAAAACCCAAAAAGGGCAACGGGTGTTGGTAAATTGGGCAGCAGATCCACAACCCAATAACCCGGAAAGTGAATTGTGATTCTCAAAGTGGAGTTGGGCTTGTTTTTATTATTTACCCCCGGGATAAGAAATTCTTAAATGTAATGATCTTGTACTATTTGGATGTCATGGGGACATAATAACAGATTGATAGGTGAAATCTCTTGTAATTGACTTGTATGAATGTCGGTCTTTTACCAATATCGATGTGAGTTTGATTTTTTCTTCATTTTAAATCAACATATAATCATGATAGAAGAGTGAGAAAATCAAATTGGAACATTACATAAAGGAGGAATGTAATTAGGACTGGTTTGACAAGGGTCACATAAAAGGCGAACTCATTTTGATTTCCTATAAGATTTATCAAACTTGACATTGAATCCTATAGGGTTTTTTTAATTATGTCTAAGCCAACTTCTTCGGGCTTATCCAAATCTACCCCTCTAACAACTTGCTAGCAAATGCCAACGACCTTCTCTCTCTCTCTCTCTCTCTCTCTTTTTTTAACGTCCTCTTATGTTATCATTATTGGTATTTTTCAACAACACAACAAGATATATTATAAATGATATCTATGTAAAGTTGAATATGATAAAAGTTTTTCAAATTGAGGAGAAATTTCACAAGAAGATAGCTTACATGTAATCAAAACAATCACTAATAGGAATCATAAATAAACATAAATAGTAGTAACTCCCCTACCCGTATCACTAACATGACTTAAACAAACACTTTAAACATGAGTTACACAAATTTTAGTATTAATATTAGAAATTAGAATCCTTAAAGAGTAAACATTTCCATTGAAAAAAAAAAAATCTCATGGAGGGACAAAATAACTAGACATGGCTGCTCCACTATGTTGCCTCCTTTCTTGTACACACAAAAACAAGATATCATCAGAAAGACAAGAATTTATTATGTTTATGGCACATATATGCAATGATTAATCATTCCAAAAAGTAGTAAAGTTGATATGAAATGCGTCATAAATTTATTTCAAAGTGAAGGACATTTTAGTAATTTGAATGTTTTATTAAGGGTTTTATTTTGTTAAATTACAGCTCATCTTACTATAGAGAGGGAGTCATGCCATAGAAATGATACACCCTATTAAAATACTAAAAACTAAAGGATGAAAGAGAAAAGAAGAGGATAATCTCCATTTATTGTTGGCATGGCATCCTTGAAAAAGAAAAAAGAATTGTAGGAATTTCAAGAAGATATATTATACTACTAAGTGTTCATGTAAATCTATAAACAAAAGCAATGAGATTATCAAGTTATTATGATCTTAGTGATAGGCACCTAATCTAAAAGGAATGGTGTTAAATATGTGGCTTTCTTTTCATCTAGTTATTTTTGGAAAGTCAATGCTCCTTTATTTTAGGAACCAAAATAAACAATGGTAAAGAAAGAGTTATTTTCTCACCATAGCTTTTTTGGATAGATAAGAAAGAAAGCTATACTTTATAAATTGAGAGTTTATTATTTCCAATAAGTAACATCCTATCAAAAGCATCTCTAAGAAAAGTTTTGTTTATTTTTCTTCTCTTTGTTTATTGTGAGGGTTTTATACACAAGTGAGTAATTTCTGAAAGGTTGGGGTGTATTTAGGCTTTAGGAATTGTGTGAAGCATGATAAATTTTGTACTCCATCATATTTTTTATAGTATGTATATATGATGATTTCCTTTACATGTAGATACCAGCTTTAAGCTAAACCACTTTTTGTGTCTATGCTTCTAAGCTATATGCTTTAATCCTTAACAAACTGGTATCAAAGCTATTGTGTTGTTCTAGGAACTTCTTAGAACAAAATTGGAAACAATGAAATTTGATATTTAGCGGTTTGATATATACATCAACTTTAGCATGTGAAAGGTCCGTATGCTGGCTGTTTTGATGCAACAAAATTTAAAAATAGCACTTTCTAGAAAAGATAACAAACTTACTGTAATAAAGGATTCTGAATGGGATGAGATTGATGATAAAGCTTGTTCTACTATTTAGTTATGCATCACAGATGATGTATTACAAGAAGTTCTTTTCGAGACAACACGAGCAAAGTTGTGGACTAATTTAGAATCATTGTACATGAAAAAAATGATGGCAAATCGTCTTAGTGTATTATAACACCTCTATACACTACTCATGGATGAAGGGACGTCTATTAGATCACATATTTCTAAAGTTACTTTACTCATCGTGGAATTAAAAAATACAAATGAGACATTCTCAAGCAAGCAACAAGCAATGATGCTATTTTGTTTTTTACCTCACTCCTACAAGCATTTCCAAGAAACACTTTTATATGGGCATGAATGGATGGATATTGATGAGATTAAATTCTCTGTTTTAAGTCGTAAGAAGATGGAGCATGATAATAATGGATGTAAGGATTCTGCAATCGGCATGTTTGTTAGAGGAAGATCAAAGGAGGTTGGCTCAAATAATTTTAGAAGAGGTAAGTCTCGGTCTAAATCTAGATATTGTAAAGGAAGATGTCGATATTGCAAGAAAGAAGGGCACTGGAAAGTAGAATGCTTGAAGCTCATAGACAAGAATGATGCAACTTCAAATGGTGCTAAAAGTGTTGTTGAAGGTGCCAACAATGTTCTTTATATATGACCGAGTCTAGTTAGTGATGCATGGATCATTGATTTAGGTTACTTTTACCACATGTGTCAAACCAAGAATGGTTTACGATATGTCAATCGATTGATGGTGGTGTTGTCCTCATGGGAAACAATATGTCTTGTAGGTTTTGACATTGGCATTGTTAGAATCAAGATGTATGATGGAGTTGTTAGAACCTTAACTGATATTCGACATATTCCAGACTTGACGAAAAATCTAATTTCTTTAGGAACTCTTGTTTCTCAAGGGCATAAGTATTGTGCTAAAGGTGGAGTCCTTAGAGTCTCAAAAGGTGCTTTTATTGTGATAAAGAAATTTGGTTAATGGTCTCTACTTGCTCCATGGCACTAGATTGTTAAATCTGCAGCTATATCATCCTCTCCTGATACTGTTTTTGAAATACCTCAACTAAAAACATTAAATTAAATTGCATGTATATATTGTTTGCAAATCATGGATTGATTTTGATTATATCATTTATAGAATTTCAATTATTAGTGTAAGTAGGTTTAATTTAAATGTGTTAAATTATATTGTATTGTGTTGATGGTATATGATATTAGCTGTAATGATTTGGATGAGTTTATTTTATATGTTGGTGTGACTATGTAAATATATTCGAATATACTAAATAATTAATATATGAATTGGCTATGAATGGAATAATTGATAAAGTATGTATGTTATTATAAGTAGGCATTAGCGTAAAGCTTATGTTTGTATTAAATTTTGTTTTCAAAGTCTAAGAAGTTCATTTTGGCTGCCAAATGTTTTGAATTTCAAACTTGAACTTTCAAAAAAATAAAACCCAAGCCTAATTTCTAACTAAAAACCCAAGTCCTCCAAGCCCACATCTAAAGCCTCTTCTAAACTCCTCTAAAGATGCCACAAAGTCAAAAGGCAGATTTGTGAGTTAGAAACTTTGCAAAAATCATTCCTAAAAACAAAAAACAAAACCGACCCTCACACATGCCACTTCCAAGCATCCGTCCTTCATCTTTTTAAATCAAAACTTTCTTCCAAACGCAACAAGGATTTCTTCTAATATCATCTACAAGTCAAGCTCCATTAAGGTAATGTTCGAGTTGCTTTTCAAATAATTTCTTTCCTTGTTTCTTTCATAAATACCATTTTATCTAAATGAGTTTTTAGAGAATTATAGGTAGTTTTGATGAAACTAAGTTGATTTCTAAACTTACATGAATTATAAGATCTTGATAGAGAAATAAAGTTTAATGGTTGCTTTGAATGAATAAGTGAATTGTGTAATCATGATATACTAGTGATAATTTGAGAAATTATTGAGAAAGTTGTTAAATGAAGTGGATGTTGAGTCTATGTATATGGGATACTATTAAGTGTATGATAAGTGAGTTGTGAAGTGGTTGTAGTTGTTTTAACAGATGAAGAAGTTGACATAATGGTAGTGATGATGCTTTAATGTTGAAATTGAAGTTGTAAATAGTGTCAAATGAAATAAATGTGAAATTTATGTATATATGATGCTGCTAAGTTGATGTAATGAGTATATATAAACTAACTGAAGCAAAAATGTGAAGTCAAAGTGGAAAAAAAAAAACATGATCTATTTTCAAGATGAGCACGAGGGCAACACGAGATCGTGTATTAAGGCATGCTTCTCACTGATTTTGAAAATGAAGCTAATTGAGAAGAAATACAATTGGTACATGGGTTACTCTATTCAGTCGTGTTTCTCTCTTATTTGTTTAACAAGTGTATTTTAGGACAGTAAAGGATAAACATGACTTGTCCAATCTAACCATGTTTCTCTCTATTTTCTTAAAGTTTTGAGTTTTAACAATGCACGGGTAGAACACGGTTGTTAGTCATTTGCCGAGAATGTCAAATCTTTCAGATAAGTAATAACTTGTTTATTGAGTGCTAGGTTAGGCGTTATTAAATCAACTCTAACTAAAGATTAACTTTAAAACATTTGTTTAAAGTTAATCCGATTCGGGGAGTGACAACCCTGTTCTAAGTCAAGCATGGTAGTTAGGCACTTAGGCAAACCTTTATCATGATGCAATGACATTTTTTAAGTGGCTCAATGGGCAATCGATGGGGGAAACGATATCAGTGTAACATTTTCTTATTCTTCAAATTAAATAATATGATTTAGTTCACGTTTATGGGACCGGTTAAAATAAGTGATATAATGGATTAAGTTAAGTAAAGATGATTAATGACTATGAACTATAAATGAGATTATTATTTGTAAAGTTATATAAGAGATATAAGTAAAGCTGCCTATATCAACTCTCTGAGTAGCTGCTATTACTTAGAACCCTAAGGTTTCCAAGGATTGCAATCGGAGTTTGAACACTCAAATGTTGATTTGTTTACTTAATTAAAGATAATTTATTGGTTTTTGCATTGCATTAGTTAAGAAAGTGTGACACTTTGTATTGGTTTGTGTTGCTGTGTACTAAGCCCTTAGCTCACTTTTTCTTTTCCAAGTGATGATGACGATGAATTCTACGATGCTTTAGGATACAGGATGGATTTCAAGGAGTTTTTTTTATTGGGACGAATATAATCCAAGACTGTAGAACGTTAGTTTTGTTGTTTTACAAAAAGAACTTGTATGGAGTTGATAAAGTTTTAACTATCTTTATTTATATATTTTTGTTAAGAGTTTAGACTTAAGTTTATGGTTTGTAACTTAAAGTACTTAAATTTCTATCATCTTTGTAACTAGTCAAGTTTTTAATCCTTTGAAGTACCAATCTGATGGTGTTATTATATATATGTAAAGTTGAACTACTCTTAACGAGTAGTTTTGTAAAGTTTTGTATTAAAGACATGTTTAATTAAGAAATTAATATAAACATTTCTTTATCGGATAACCTTACGTAATACCTTTATGTAGTATGCATGGTTGGGGACTTGGCTTTCCTAATCATAGAATTAAAGTAAGCTAAGTCTTTACCATTTTGGATGCTACTCACTTGTGGAACATGTGTTTACGGCATATGAGTGAAGCAAGAATGTTTATTTTAAGTAAGCATGGCTTAATAAGTGATACTAAAATAGGGAAGCTTGACTTTTGTGAACATTGTGTTTATGGAAAGCATACTAGAGCAGGTTTAGCACTGCTATTCATGGGACCAAGAGCACAGTTGACTAATTCACTCTAATTTGTGGGGCTTGGCGCCTGTCCCATCAAAAAGTGGTGTTAAGTACTTGTTAACTTTCATAGATGATTTTTGGGTATATTTTCTTAAGCATAAGAATGATGTTTTCCTCACTTTTAAGAAGTGGAAAGTACTTATCAAAAATCAAACCGGCAAGAAAGTCAAGCGTCTTTGAACAGATAACTGTTTAGAGTTTTGTAAGAGAGAATTTAATGAGTTTTGCTAGAATGAAGGTATTGTGAGACACTGTACTGTACGAAAAACACCACAGCAAAATGGTATAGCAAAACGTATGAATAAAACTCTTCTAGAGAGCCCATTTTATGCTCTATAATGCTTGATTGTCAAAGGAATTCGGGGCTGAAGCTGTTAATATGGCTTGTTATCTAGTAAATTGATCTCCATCAACTGCAATTCAGTTAAAAACTCCTATCAAAGTATGGTCTAGTTCTGCGGCTAATTATTCTAGTTTAAGAGTTTTTCGATGTCTTACATATGCTCACACGAGTGATGGTAAACTTGAGCAAAGGG
This sequence comes from Combretum micranthum, assembly GCA_024138025.1. Lineage (NCBI taxonomy): Eukaryota > Viridiplantae > Streptophyta > Magnoliopsida > Myrtales > Combretaceae > Combretum > Combretum micranthum. Next base: position 136,827 of record JAMXBD010000729.1, on the reverse strand, counting down.
CATAAAAATGCATATTTCTTGGTTATGCATCTAGAGTGAAAGAATATAGATTTTAGTGTACTGAAACTAAGCCACCAAAATTCATAATTGGCAGAGATGTTAAATTCAATGGGTTATCCATGCTTCATTCGACAAAGGAGATTGTCAATACAGGGCAAGAGTATGTATTAGCAAGAAGGTAGAGCTCAAATTTGAGAAACCAAAGGAAGTACATGAACGCACTTCAAACCAGTATATTCATGATGAAAAGGAAGAAGACCTAGAAGAGCAAGAGGAGATTTCACAAGAGCTACAACAATATAGCATGGCAAGAGACAAGAGAAAAGAGACAAATCCACCTAAAAGATATGCTCATGCAGATATAGTCTCATTTGCATTATCTATTGCATAGGAAATAGAAACTCAAGATCCTTCAACTAACCATGAGGCTATAACAAGTGATGAGTCTTCACATTGAATATTTGCTATGAATGAAGAATTAGAGTCCCTTTACAAGAATCAAACTTGGGGACTAGTAAAGCCAAAGAAGGAAGGATCACCTGGATCACCTGGTGTTGAAGCAACTCATTACAAGGCTTGCTTAGTTGCAAATGGTTTTAATCAAAGAGAAGGAATAGACTATAATGAATTATTCTCTCCTATTGTAAAATATAGCTCCATTCGGGTGTCACTTGCTATGGTTGCACTTTTTGATCGAGAGCTTGAATAGCTCAATGTCAAGACAGCCTTTCTTCGTAGGGAACTTGAAGAATAAATTTACATGCAGCAACCATAAGGTTTCACAGTTAAGGGCAAGGAAGATCATGTTTGTCTATTAAAGAAGTCACTACATGGTTTGAAGCAATCTCCTCGCTAGTGGTATAAATGATTTGACACTTTTATGTTGAGTCATGGCTACTCAAGAAGTAATTATGACAGTTGTGTATACCACAAGAAAATCTTAAATAGTACAATATTGCTTTATGTTGATGATATGTTCATTACTGCTAAAGATATGTCCGTAATCAACAAGTTAAAAACTCGTCTTAGTAGTGAATTTGAAATGAAGGATTTAGGTGGTGCTAAGGAAATTTTAGGGATGGAAATTCATAGAGATTAGTATGTTAACAAATTATATTTGTCTCAAAAGAAGTACATAAAAAAGGTTACTTTGTAATGCAGGATGCAAAGCCTATAAATACTCCATTAGTAGCTCATTTAAAACTATTAACCAAAATGGCATCACAGTCTATTGAAGATGTCAGGTGTTCCTTATGCTAGTGCAGTTGGAAGCATTATGCATGCTTTAGTTTACATACGTCCAAATATTTCGCATGCTGTTAGTGTTGTTAGTAGACATATAGGGTATCCTAGCAAGATACAATGGCAAGCTATGAAATGGTTACTTCGATATCTTCAAGGTACTACAAATGTTGGCTTGGTTTATGAAAAGAGTAATAGGTAGTATTATTGGTTATGTTGACTTTGATTATGCTGGAGATGTTGATAAGAAAAAATCTTTGATGGGTTATGCTTTCATGCTTTTGGGTAGTGCAATCAGTTAGAAAGCAACTTTACAATCCACTATTGCCTTATCAACCACACAAGCTAAATACATGGCAATAGCAGAAGCAATAAAAGAAGCTATTTGGATTAGAAGTTTGGTAAGCAATTTGGGTTTGACACAAGATACTACAATAGTTTTCTATGATAGCCAAAGTGCCATACATTTGGCTAAAAATCAAATGTATCATGAAAGGACCATACATATTGATGTTAAATATCATTTTATATGGGAGATTGTTTGTCAAGGTACTGTTTTAGTGAAAAAGATTAGTACATCTGATAATCCAACTGATATGATGACGAAATCAATTCCAACATCTAAGTTCAACTACTGCATGGATATAATTGGTGTTCATACTATGAATCATCCATAGTTGGCATTATGGTAAAAATGCCATAGAAAATTCTTGCACAAAGAAAGATAAAGCCAATGTGGAGATTTGTTAAATATATGGCTTTCATTTCATCTAGTTATTTTTACAAAGTCAATGCTCCTTTATTGTAGGAGCCAAAATAAACAATAGTAAAAAAAGAGTTATTTTTTCACCGTAGCTTTTTTGGATGGATAAGAAAGAAAGCTACACTTTCAATTAGAGAGTTTTATTATTTCTAACAAGTAACATCCTATCAAAAGCATCTCTTAGAGAAGTTTTGTTTCTTTTATCTTCTTTTTGTTTATTGTGAGAGTTTTATACACAAGTAAGGAAATAATGAAATGTGAAGTGTGATAATTTTTCGATCAAAAAAAGAAGTGTGATAATTTTTATACCGTATCATATTTTCTATAGAATGTATATATGATGGTTTCCTTTGCATCTAGATGTCGGTTTTAAGTTGAACCACTTTTTTGTCTGTACTTCTAATTTATATACTCTAATCCTTAACAAATAGGATTTCAAAATCAATCTAAGGTAAGAATCTAAATATTAATTTGATTAGTTTAGTTTTAAGAAGTTTTAATTTTATTGTTATTATAAAGGATTCATTGGAGCCTATTACTCTATTGGATATAAAAGATGTCTATTAAAATATTTCAACAATTATTTTATTTTAAGTAAGATAATATGAAGTTGAATATTATTAAAATAAGACATGCTAAAAAAAAAGTTCTACTGCCATTTATTTTCTATACTAGACTACTTTTATTTTTTTTTTTTAAGGCAAGAGCCAACTGTTCTCGTCAACTCCCAATACTCGTATGGTGGTATTGGAACTCAGGTCTCTCATCATGTTGCCTGAAGTCATGAATACTCTTGTGTTGCTTGCTACACTAAATTTAAATATTTGAATTGATACTTGTTGCATTAGTATAGGAATGCATGTACATATCACGTGTAGTTATATTGTTGCGTACTGAGCTTCGACTCATCCTTTTGGAATTTTTTTTCACAGATACAAGTGTGGTTTATAAAATAGGTTGTTTTAGTTAAATTATATAACCTTAGTATAGGTATGAATTATATAAAGTTCTGGAGACGCAAAATATTGAGACTAAAAATAACATGTAATATTTCAAATAATTATGACTCATTTGTTGTATGTGGATTTTAGTTTTCTGAGCTTTTGCATACTCTTAATTCGGTATGAGTATGTGACACACTATTCACATATTTCAATTTTAGGGTACGACAATATAAGTGATATTAGAGCATGTCCAAGTGATATCAGAGTATAAATTTATGATCTACAAGGAAATAAGAAAAAAGACCTATAAGACTATGAGATGATGAGTGTAGGTAGAATATGGGCTAAGAATGACCTCACAAGTAAATTTATAGTTTTGTTTGCCGTTATGTGGAATCATTTTTATGAATTGTCATCATATATTTTGGAGTGTTTGTTTATTTATTTTGCAAATTATAGATACAAATAACATCGTTTTACTTAATATGAAAAATAAGTATAGAATGTTTGCCATATAATAAGCAGGTATGTACATGTATGAAAAATATTATATATATATATATATATTTATATAAGATTTTGACTTTTATTCTTCTAAAATATATGCATACAATTAATTCAATGAACGTGGAATAAAATGACATCACTATACATTATTATTAGTTAATAAATTTATCTTCGCGAATATAATCAACCACTAAACGTAATTAAATCTCAATTAACTAATAATAATTGACTAAAAAAACCAATTATTCAATGCCAGTGTAAAAAAAAAAAAAAAAAAGGAATAGCATAGATAATAATAGTAAAGGACACAGAAACAAAAATAGTTAAAGAAAGGACAAGATATGAAATTTGTAGAAAAATTAAAAAATTAAATTAAACAAAATTTATAATAAATAATACCAGGAAACTCACCACAAATAGCAAGATTATTATAATATAGCCCAAGACATATAAACTCAAGATCTGTTTGCTTGCCAGATATCAAACCAACTCTGGCTGTAATCCTCACTCTTAAATAATAGATATTTAATTCCACAAAAGTAATAAACCTTGAAAAATCCTCGTAATCAATATCCGATATTTTATTTTCTCAAGTGTCAAAAATTCTATACACAAATATATAACAATTGCTTGCTAATGTAATCTGGCGAATTTATTTGTCTTCTTGCCGCTTGTTCCGATGAAGCTTAGCTGTGATAATAATCTTACCACTGAGAAAACTTGCAATAAAAAGAATAAACAAAAGCAATTTCTAAAATAATATAAATCAATAAAATACAATCAAAAAGATTTAATTGATAACCTCACACCACCGGTGAAAATTTATAATAGCCTCACACTATCAATGAAAATAAAGGAATCACATCTTTAAAAAATAAATTTTTTTATTCATTATCCCAATAAGTCTATTCTTTTTGGCACAAACCCAATAAGTCTATTCAAAACACTAACAAAAGTACTACTTATAATGAAATAAGGTTAATTATGAGCTTTATGATCTAAACTTAATCAAATAGCTATTATTCAACGCCTAAAAGTATATAAAAGGAAATATAATAAATCTAGAATGTAATTAATTTGGATATTATTACATATTATATCTATGAGTATTTAATTAAATATAGTAGGGTAATCTAAATATATAAAGTGAATAATCTAAAACTAAATATCAAAATCCTCATGCCATATGACAAGAATCATAACGCAAGCTCCTATGCTTATATTTTTGGTCCCCATCATTTCTCCTCATAATTAAGAAATTCACCTCTAGTAATTAGAGCTGATAAATCGTTCATAAAGATCCGGATTAATCTTTTGAAGCTCACTCAATATTCCATGCATTTGAAAGTAGACGATCTGTTTATTTTATAAGAAAGTATCTGTCATCTCTCATGATCTAATCATCAATGATATCCTTGACCCTCTCTATCTTCCCTCTTAGTGGTGGAACATGTGGAATTGGAATAGTAGGAAATGTAGCATTTGGCTCATCAGGAGAATTCACATTCTCAATCGATTCATGGTAAGGCAAGAGATCCTTAACATTAAAGATGTTAGTGATACTTGAATCTAATGAAAGTTCCGAGACATAAGCATTTGCACTAATGTTCTTCAAAATTGTAATATACAAATAAATAATTTGTAAAAAAGGGTAAGGGTGTCATTAGATTAAAAATAAGAGGGTTTTATGGTCAAAACTTAAAGTATATTTATGTTTTATCACGTGACAGACACGTGACAAAAAATGAAAAGTTGCAACTCAAGGCCGCCTTGAAGGCCGCTGGCTTTGGATTTTACACCGCCAGCATTGAAGTTATGCTCCACTAGCGTTGAGCTGGCCTTCGATAGCACAAAACTAAATCCGATAGCAGATGGTCACTACTTTTAGATATATACGCCTAGCTTCTTGCTAGTGTATGTGTATGGAAATTGAAGAGTTACAAGTTTCCTTTATAACCTAGATTGTGTTTTCTTCTTCAAAACTCATTCAAAACCTAGAAACTCTCTCTGTTTATGATCTTAACATCATAGGAGGTCAATGATCTAACTCAAGGTGAGTTGATCATTTTTAATTCCTTAGAGATCTAAGGAAAATATTTCTCTGAAATGTTCTTTTGATTTCGAAGGGTGATTTAGAGAAAAACACTAAATTGTCTTAGAAATTTGTTTTGCTGTCAAGGGGAAGTAAAGACTCAAAGTTATAGGTATGTATAAATCTTCTTTATCTCCGTGGTAAAATAAAAGTGATCTTTTCTTAATCTTGTTTAAATTATTTTTTAAGGGAGTCATAGTTTGAAGGATTTTGGAGAATTTATGTTCTGTTTAGGTTTTTTTATCAAAGGATTAAGGTGTGTATTTAGGGTTTATAGTTCTTTTAAGATTCGGGTTTGTATAATTAAAAGAATGTGAATATATTATGAAATCAAGTTGAGAATGAGAATTTATTAATGTGATCAAGTGTTTTGTGAGATTAGGGTTATGTTCATAAAAAGTGATTTCAGGTACGATCTTACCTTACTTGTTGTTTATGCTTGTAGGCTTAAACATGATAAATTGACATAATATTATTCGATTGTTACAAGAAATTGTGTTTTCTGCTTGTTTATAATCGGGTCTAGTAGATCAGTGAAGACTGTTGCTACTAGGATGGCACCTGATGATTTGTGTGTGCCGTTGTCCTAAGTGGAGTCGTTCATAGAGATGATTCTGGCAATTTAGAAATTTATACGATTATAGTGCTTCGGGTATGTGGGAGATTCCCAACATCATATACATATATATTACCTATTTTCAATACTGGTTGTTTTTACGGAGTGCTGAGATAGTCCAGGTTTAGGGTTAGGCGCAAATGACCCTAGACTGTGCTGTTTGATGGCTAAGAAAAGATAACAATTTATGTTTGATGTATTAGTTATTAAGTTGTATGCGAAATTGTATAATGCTTGTTTATGTGCATATGTTTATGGTATGGCGTACTGGGCCTTTGTGCTTATTCTTTTATCTTTTTCGAGAACAGGTAAAGATTAAGTGATATTTGATTTAACTATCAATGATGTGTTCGTAGATTATGGGGAATATGATAGTGGAGACTTTCCAGGTAATTTATAGATACTTTGGAAGAAGGAAATTAGAATTTTATACTGTTTTCATGGTTTATGTTTTTAAAAGATTTTATGAGATTTCCCTTTGTTGTTTTAAATTTAATTTGTGTTAGCTTTAATTTATGCCAACTATGTTATCAATAAGTTTTATTATTATGAGATGTTTTTATTTAAAACAAGTACCCTTTTTATATGAGAGTTTGATGAATATATATAGAATTGTGGATTAGTAGATTGATAGCTTTAGCGTGTCTATCCTTAGTAAAGACATGTGGCGAACTGTAATGTCTTCATGTTAAGGCATTACAAAAAATTTAAAAGGTCTCATGCTTCTAGCATGTAATTTCTTTCAAGAGCCTCATCGAAATCATTCTGGTCTAATTTGAGCGATCACCAAATGTCCCTCTCGAAATTTCTGAGACCATGATGAACACCTATAGCAGACTTATATAACCCATTGGTTAAGTTAATTTTCTTTCTTATTTTTGTGTGTAGGTTATGAAAATGGGTGGAAAATGATTCAACAGGTTTAGAAGATTTGGATGTAAGTAGGAGTGTTGTGAGATTAATAGGGCATTTGGGTTGATAACCTAGTATAACTTCAAAGGGACCCAATCCAACAAATGTATTCACCGAGCTATCATAAGCAAATTCTACCATAGGAAGGATGTGATCCCAAGTAGATAAATGGTCACCAACTAGATACCTCAATAAATCACCTAAACACTTATTAATACTTCGATTTGACCATTAGTTTGCAGGTGAAATGCAAAAGAAAATTATAATTAGGCACTAACATATTCCATAATGTTTTCCAAAAGTAGCTAACAAATATGACATCCCTATTTGACACTATGGTTTTACAACAAGGTATCAAAAATGTCATTTTAGAAAAACAATCAACTACCACAAAGATTGAATCATGCTTTCTAGATGTCATATATAAACCTAACACAAAGTCCATGCTAATGTCTTACCAAGGAGAATGTGGAACAAGTAAAGGTGTGTAAAGACTTGTATTATGTTTCCTATACTTAGAAAGTTGACAAGTACAACATTGCTTCACTATTCGAGCCATATCTCTCTTAATGTTGAGCCAATAAAATCTATCATCAACCATAGCTATGGTTTTATCTTCCCCAAAGTAACTAGCTGCACCATCAGCGAGCAATTTCTAAATCAAAAGGTCTTTCAAAGAAGTTTTTGGAATACACAATCTATTACCCTTAAACAAGTAACCATCCATAATAACACAGTCAACATGAAGTCCTAAGTAGCCATCAGACAACAATGCATGTATCTTCCTAAAATAAGGACAAGTCACATATTACTCTTGCACCTTTTCAAAACTAACCTCAACAGATAAAGTACTTAATAACAAGTGCATATGACTCAAAGCATCAACAGGTTTATTCTCAACCCCAGCTTTATGTTTCAAAACAATTGTGTACTTTTGTAAAAAATGATCCCATTTTTTATGTCTAAGTCCAAGTTGTCTTGTGAATTTATATACCTAAGAGCTTGGTGATCACTGTGCAATAACAAATAATGCCTCTAATGTTTCAAAGCTTGCATTACTCTATAAAATTCTTTATCATAGGTTGAGTACCTTTGCTTTGCCTCATTTAGTTTCTCAATAAAGAAAGCTATAAGGTGTCCCTCCTGACTAAGCACTCCACCTATTCATATGCCAGATGAATCACAAGCAACCTTAAATACTTTAAAAATATCAAATAACTTAAGCTCAGATGCTTTAGTCATCATCTTCTTAATTTTTATGAATGTCTTAGAGGCAACTTTGGTCCAGTTGAATTCTCCTTTCTCAATACAGTTAGTAATTGCTGTCAAAATGGTGCTAAAACCTCTAATAATTGTCCTATAAAAAGTGGCAAGTCCATGAAAACTTGCAACATCATGAATGCTCTTTGGTTCAAGCCACTCAACAATTGCTTTCACTTTCTCTAAGTCAACTCTTAATCCCTCTACTGACACGACAAAACTAAGAAAAATTACCAGAGTAGTTAAGAAGGCACACTTTGTCAAATTCCCATAAACTCATCACGTCTAAGAGTCTCAAATAATCTCTTTTAGTGACAAATGCTCTTCCTAAGTGTTACTATAAACTAAAATATCATCAAAATACACCATAAGAAACTTTCCAATAAATGGTCTCAATACTTGTGTCATTACTCTCGTAAAAGTAGATGGGGCATCAATCAACCCAAAGGGTATAACTAACCACTCATACAGACCTTCTTTGGTCTTAAAGGCTATTTTTCACTCATCTCCTAGTCTAACCTTAATCTAATTGTATCCACTCCGAAGGTCAATCTTAGAGAACCACTTAGATTATGAAACAAAGCTAACATGTCATCTAACGTAAGGATTGAGAATCTATATAGCCCAAGAATCTATACACATTCTTCAACTTCCATCTTTGTTAGGGGTAAGGAGTACGGGTACAACACATGGACTAAGACTCTCCTTAATGAAACCATAATGCAATAGACCATCTAATTGGCTCCTCAACTCTACATGATCATTAGGATTCATCCTATAGTGTGGCAAATTAGACATGGTTGCTTCGAGAACTACTATGAGTCTTATGATCTAAACTTAATCGAACAGCTATTATTCAGCCACCTAAAAATATAATAAAAGAAAATCTAATAAATATAGATAAATCTAATAAATCTAGATATACTTACCTATTAAATAAGTTATTATCTAATTAAATATAGTAAGTAAATCTAAAATAAATAAAAGTAAATATATTCTAAAACTAAATATCAAAATCATCATGCCATTTAGGATGACGATAATGATGCAAGCTTCTACACTTGTGTTTTTGGTCCCCATCACTTGGATATCAAAATCATTATCACTTCAAGGATAAAAGTGAGAGCTCTAGAGAGTAAAGACTAAAAGTGAAAAAGGAGTAAAGAGTTCTAAAAATCTAGAATGGTTCTCTTTTTATTTTTAGAGAAGACTCAGACTATGGTCCGCGAAGGGGAGGTCTAGCCGAAGGCTCTAGTTTATATATCATATTGGTTCCCTATAGAGTTTTACATTAAATCCAGAACCTAACCCCAAGTTCTATGGGGTTTTGCATGAATGCCCAAACTCAACCATAATTTGACCACATAGGGTCAAATTGCTTTTTATGAGTACAAACCTAATTTGATTGAATGCTTTATAAATTTGTTCAAGTTACTTTTTAATGATAACAAAAACAAATTTGATTGAATGGTTTATCAATTTGACCATCACTCAACATGTTGTAAAACTTGAATGGAATGTTTAATGTTTGAATTTAAGAGCTTGCTAGAAATCTAATTAAGTCCCTAGAGTCAGCCATGATACAGGGTATGACGTCGAAACACTAGCTATGATTAGAAAGTCTAATCATATTCATAAAAGAAAATATAAACAATAGTTCTTTTTTTTAATAAAAGTAAAAAAAAAAAAAAGGAAGATTCCAAGGGATTAAGATAAGATCTCTAAAGAGCTAAATCCGAAACCCTGTCTCAATTTTTTTTTCCTTCTTCATCTTCCCCATGAATATAGGTTCCAAAGTTTATGTATATGTGTGTGTGTATATATTGATATAAAATAAACTTGAAATAAAAAAGATAGAAAGGAAAAAAAATCTAATTTTCCAATATTAATAGTTTTTTTCTATTAGTTTCTAAATTTTTCGATATATTCTCAACAAGTTCTTCATATCTATTTGTACCCAAAATTTGATTAATTGTTCAATAATTATCTATACTCTTAGATTTCAATTTTGTACTCTTAGACTTTTCAGTGTTATTTTTAGACATCTTGTAGGCCCATACTTAATTTAAGGACCCTTAATCACCCCTGTTTGATGGCAGGACAATTTAGACCCGTGGACCTGTAGGGTCTACGAGGCGAATACCATGATTTGGACCTGTTTTTCTTTTTTTTTTTAATTTATAATTGAAAAAAATATATGCATGCATTAAAAATTGAAGGGAAAAAAAAACTCAAAAACTAAGTAAAACTCCATTGAGAGATACATACATTAAACACATACATTTAAAACACCAATTTAAACATATAAATTAAATGCATACATTTAAAACATCAATTCAATTTTTTAAAACACTAATTTAAGGCTTACAACACCAGGCCATGTGCTTGCTTTCAATTTTTTTTTCTTTTCAAGTTGAGAGACCCTTAAGGACCCGCCAGGTCTATAGGTGTAGTTAGTGAACCGAGCATGGACCAGCAGACCACAACAGGTCCACTAAGCAGGTCAAACTTTCCCCAAAGGACTTAGTGTTACTAAGCTAGTCAAGTCCCGTTCCAAACATGATCCAAGGAGATATCTAGTTATTTACACAATATTTAACTTCGTATTGAGTTGTTTATCTGGCTTTTTCAACCAATTATAAACAATCACATGTCCAAAATAATCATTTTGATGAAGATATTCCACTTAAGATATGTAATTTAATTGCAATTATAGACTACCAAATTTATTTGTTCCATCTTGTAAGATGTGGTTTCCACTACATACATGAATCATAAGTAAAATATGTTTGTTAAAATAATCATTTATGACACACAATAATCCATAATTATTTTTAAAAAAAACTACATAGGCAAGTTAACACAAGTAGTATGCTAATATTGAAAAGTCTAATTGAATAGGAAGATTATCTCAAAATCTATACCATTAGTTGAAATATCAACCAAGATTCAAGTACCAAATGCAAAATTATCCCTGTAATTATTCTAACATCACAAAACTTGAAACTAATAAAAAGATAAGAAAAATCTATGAATTTTTACAAGTAATCATGTATCCTAATAATTTAATAGGGTATATATGTTAAAATAGTTCCAAGGTGCTAAAGGGTATATCACATGTTGAAAATTTCAGAACTTATACTTCATAAGCTAAGATACAAGTAAAGCCTTATGCTATATCCATCCTATACTAGCTTGGTCTCAAAACACATTCCAATTTTTAATTGACTTTTTTATTAGTATGCATCGAAGATCACTAGAAAGAAAAGAAAAAGAGAATGATTTATACAATACTTCATGTATTACAAATTTCTGAATAAAATTGTTTATCACAAAATTTCAAGCATACTACTCTTGATTTAGTGATATGTCTAAGCTTGATTCCACCTCATTGCACAAATGGAGGGTTCCTCGAATAGAATCCCCTTAAAGGTTGAATGTACATGTTTAAGTTGTGTTGTTTTCCCTTCTATGTGATGTTGGAAAGTAGGGAAAGTACTTGAAATCTGGGGATTTTGTCAAACAAATTTATCGCCATGTATCAATTGAGCCAATGTTAGTAATTGAAGATAACTTTTTACTTACCAAAAAAAAAAAAAAAAAACTTTTTTCAATTATTCTGAGAAGGGAATTTTGAAGAAATAAATTAATACTAACCAAACCGTTTTAAGAGAATATAATACTAATTTATTTCTTATTAAGAATGATTCTTTTACATAACATAACATAACATGAAACTTAAAAGATAACATTGAAAAAGTACAAAACACTCTATAATATAAAATAAGCTAGCACAGCATAGATTTCAGGTTAGGTGCTAAGCCAAGTGTAAATTTACAATTAAATCTATCCTATTCATAATTCTTATTGTGGAACTTAGCTGACCATATAGAGTAAAATCAGTTCCAAGTCATACTAGAATGTGATGCAGCCTATTTCTACTTCAAGAGGCTAAGTGAATCAACAAATCAGTAATATAAAAATTAAAAAATCCTACCATTAATTCAAGTTTTGAGTGTTACATAATTAATTATACAAACAAAAATTTTATGATATGATTGCTCTATAGGGTTGATGTTCAATATACTGTGCCTTACTTTTAAACCCTATTCTTTGATTAATAGTGCATAGCATTTTTAACTACGTAGTGGAGTGTTTATTTTACTTCTGGTTCCATTCTACTTAACCAAGCAATAAAATAATAAATCTCACAAAATTTTTCAAGTTCTTTTATGAAAAGTTTATGATTATTTTGTTCTAGCCAATTCTATTTCTCAAGCCATCACCCTGTTAGCATTATTACTTTCTTAATGTTAATGGGTATGATAGTAAATGGATCAGTTACCTTTGGGCATATACAAAATCCATGCATCTATTAAATATAGTTGACACCACAAGGTCTATTTGGATTATCTAATTTTTATTTGTATCTAATCTACATTTGTATCATGTTTATATCTTATTTCTATCTGATTTATTTGATTTGTTTATAAATAAAAATGAATATCTGTATTTGTATATATTTCTTGATGAATGTCTATTTAAAAAATCCAAAAACATAATGTCAAAACGATTGAAATAAGATAAGACGAACAGCCTAGGCAATTTTAAAAAAATCTCTTATAAGAGTTGGATTTAGCCTTATTATGAGAAATTTTAACACCTCTTGAAGTTTAGTGTAAAACGACCTAGTTACCATTTTCATAAGTTTCTTAAATAACCTTGTACCTTAAGAGCTCCGAATCCAATGTAATATCAGTCTTGTGATCTATAAAAAGACAGACAGAAAGTCCAGGACCACAGGCTATACCATAGCACATTTTAGGAGAAAGTCCAGCTTCTGCGCTGGGTTGGGAATAATTAGATTAAATGAGAAGTCAAAATCTAGGTGAGAGTTTGCTACACACATATCACTTTGTCTCAATTACAACTCAAATGTTTGCTTCTTCCCTTCATATGTAGTCATATAATCTAGATAAAACAAAATATATTGAAAATCGATCTAAAAGTTAAAAAAAATAATTAAATGTATTAACTTTTTGAGATTATTTAAAATATCTAAATAAGATAATTAATTGTAAAATTGATAAAATTCATATAGCTAATTATAAAATTCAGAAAAAATCAAATAGGTAATTGTGAAATGGTTAATTCGCATTTTTAAATTTTAGATAGTTAATTGTAAAAATAGACAAATTCAGGTACTAAATGTGATAAATTAAGGAGGAATAAAGGAAAAAATATCTACATGTGTATATATATACACATATTTTTTCTCAAACGTTACAATTATGGTTCATGAAAGAAACCAAAAAAAAAAAAAAAATCAAAGCATTTATCAAATACTTTTCATATATATACATATACATTATATTGTAATCAACGAAAATACATATACATCTTAGAGGTCAATTTGATCTAGAATTAGCCTGGAATCATTGGGTTGTAGTTCGTGATTTTTGGAACCAGCCTTTGTCTTATTTTGGCCAGACCAATTCAAGAACCATGGACCTGACCGTTTACAAGCTGGTTCTATCAAACCGGACTTTTTTTAAATGGATAACAAAGTTTAAAAACGTAAAATTCCAATAAATAACAAAAATCCATACATCTATTGCATGTAAGATAATTTCCAAGAGGTGCGATTTTTCTACATCGAAGGAAACAAAACTCCAAAGAGCTGGACGATCAGGGCTTGCACTAATCGGATAAGATGAAAACGGGGTGTATCCTAATGGCTGATGAAATGGGACTGTTGGCAATCTTTTTAAAAACTCCTAAAGGAGGATGTCCGAAAATGCTACTACAGGGATGCCTAAAAGAAGGCTCTCCCGCTAAGGCTGGTGGCTCCCTAAGTGAAGCACCAGAGCTAAATACTAATATGCTCTTATCATTGTTATTTCACCAATTACACTAAATACTTCTGAATTAGCAATGGCACTTTACAAAAAGGGCCCTAAGATTATTGCTTGAAAAGGGAAAAGGAAGACCTTACCTCCAACAAGCAACAACTGCAACTAGATAACTTAAAATTAGCCATAACAAGAAACTCCATTGTAAAAAAACAAAGTTGAACTCGCTTTCCATCGCAATTGAAGCTAGGAATTAACTCAAAAATCAACATTGGACTTTAACAATATTATAATCTTTAAGGTCTACTTGGATAGTGTTATTTTCATCTATATCCGTATATGTATCTTATTTGTATTTAATTTATATATGATCTGTTTGATTTATTTATGATAAAAATATATATTTTTCATCTATACATATTTCTTGACAAACAATCATTTTTTTTTTACCATTGACAAACAATCTATTAGAAAATAACTATGTACCGACAAAACAAATAAACCCTAGTCTACTTTACTATATTCATTTATATATAAGCACATCTCATTTTAATTATAATGTTGGAGATATCACAAGCTATTTAATAGCTCATATTCATATCCAATCCTAATCATATCATGAAAATACATAATATAGTAGCTATTACTTCTTATAATAGTTGGAAAGTTAATTAGACGGTTTAGTTAACTGTGCCGTAAAAATTCCTTCTCCCTTGCATTGTAAATGCAGCCAATAGATAATAATTTATTTCTAATTTAAATATCAAATATTATTTACTCTTTATTTCATAGTTTGAGCTCTACTTTTAAATTTTATTTCCTTTTTAATAGTGACCCGAGTCACGATGATTCGACTAAAAGCTGGAGACCCTGATAAGTCTTCATTTGGGTCGGAATTGGCATTCCAAGCCAGGTCCTGAGTGTGCTATTTGCTCCTATACACTATAGCCTAAGAAGAAGAATCGTAGATTGCACCATCATCGTTTATGTCTTATTGCCTAATGCCTACTCCACTCACTGCTCTCTTGTTTAACTTGGAAATCTGTATATCGGAGAATCCAATGCCATACATTGGATTCTAGACTTCAAAGTCTACAAAGAAAAGTTGGCATGTAAAGACAGGGTCTAAAAGGTTATTCTTGGGAACTGGGAAGAAGTAGAGAGATGTGTAGAAAGAGAATCCACCAAAAATTTCTTTTGGTGCTTTCCTCCAATAGACGGTATGCAGTAAGAGCATAAATAGAACTATGTATATGTACTTTTACTTTAAAGTTGTGAACTGTAATAATAATAATAACAATAATATCTATTTGCTAGGTGGTAAATGTTTCAAATGGAGTGTAAGGAAACTTCTACTTTCTCATTACAATACCATCTGTCTATAATATTATTGTTAAATTAATTATAAAAAATTAAAAAAATATTAAACATTTTGATTGGAATAAATCTTAATCATTTAATGATATAACGAGATAAATCCCATCATTATCATCATGAAATCATAGAATTTTCCTATGATCATTAAAAGCGCATTGGAAAAAAAAATCATGTATATAGTTAGTTCTAGGAAAAAGGGACCCAAGCTGACCATCTCTGGATGGAAATCCTTAGCAGAGGTTGTAGATAAAAATATTGGATCCTTAAGAATCGAATCCTCTAATGAGCAACGCCCATTTTTTTCCCCCCTTATTTTTCTAATTTTTGACGATTTGTGGGGGAAGACTTTTACTTGCTGTTAACGTTGCACAGTAATTTTAAACCAAAATTTTTTATTATGATATGTAATAAATTATATGTAAATCTTTTTTTTCTTTATATATAAATCTATGGACATATAATAGGACCCACATATAAGGGCTCAACATGCTCTAACCGCGTCTGTGCACCTACTTATAACTCTTGATAAATCAGTATAGCCCAAATTGCTACAGATAATTTTCATGGGCTTGGTCTAGGATAAAGAAAGTCCACTTCCTGAGCCCAAAGAATGGATGGATTTTCTTGATGTGAAGGCATCCATCATTTCTTTAGCTTAGTGTTGTGGTATTGTGATGTAAATTTGGTGAGAGAAGAATTAGGTCCAATGCGGTCCATGATCCACGTATGCTTTTCATACGGACCGAAACTTACCCAACAAAGAATTTCACTAACTTACTACCCTCTCAGGGTTCACCATGAATCAGGACTCGCAAGGAATACGTCATTCGGCTTGGACCATGCAAACTGATCAGCCCACACAGAAACATGGTCTGGACCGAATGCACAACACCAAATTTTCGGCTAGGAACACATCACCGTGGTCATGGCTTGAGCCAAAACGCCGGGGTGCAACATTTAAAAGGTTATTTGCGCATTTGAAAGTTTGAAGGGTTACATCACTAAACTTTGGATTTGCATTTTCCCAAGCAACCTATTGAAGAACTAACACTGTATCAAGGAATCCTGCTGAAAACAGAAAGATTTACAAGAACTGGAACTACAAACTGATCAGAATCTGAATGGAAGCTGCACATGTATCGACTTTTCATGCAAAAATCTCTCAAAGCTAGATTAAATTTCTCATTATAGGAACCATAGGAATATCAATATACGTTTTGTAAACGGATTAGCTGAGTTCTGGCTTACATAAGTTGCTACAATTTCATACACTCTCTTTCGAGGCTGGAGCTTTATCATCTTCTTTCTCTTGACTGACTGCTTTCAGCTGCTCGGTTGAAGGGTCTGATGTGGAATCTGGTTCTTTCTTGAGCTCTGACTCAAACTCTTTAGCTGCCTGCAAGATTTTGAAAACAGCAAGAGGTACTCAATTAATGCATGAACTTAGATACTGCTGCGAGAATCACAGTATTTGCAAGAAATAATAATATATGATGTTCTAAGCATGACAGCTATTGTGATTGCTGATGCATTATGCAATAAAGATAATGTACATCAAGCATACTGAAACAACTGATAGAATATGCTCTATCCACCCTCCAAAGTAAGGTCTACGACTTTTAAACAGTCGCCATAGTTTCAGCACTATGGCGGTTCGCATCAAATGAATGATCCTATCTCCTGTTCCGATATTAACTTACATCTTTCTGTAGGGTTGGTCAATCCTTACTCAGCTTGAGACAAGGATAAATCTTATCCATAGTGATTTTATATGTTTTTTTTCATATCTACTCAAAGGGAAGTGATCATGTGCATGAAACAGAGCATCTCCATTAATCTAATCACAATTGCATGATATAACATCAGAATCAGAGCAGATTAAAATGAAGAAAGAAAGGAGTGAGAAGAAGATAGAAGATCAATGAGGTAAAAACTGTGCTCCCCAGAAGAAGTTGTAAGCAAATACTAGATAAAAGTGGGTATGTTATACACAGAGCAGAATCAATTGAATTGCTGTTGCTGCTCATCAGCCATATTAACATTTTGATATCAAAGCAAAAGTTCCATTCCCTTCCCCCCCCCCCCCCCCCCCCCCTCAAACGCGGCAAAATATATGTAAGAAAGGTGCAAATTATACACTACCATTCCCATCTTATCATATGACTCCACAGAAAGATATGACACCAAGATTTTCAATGTAAAATCTCCCAGAAGATTGTAATAATATCAAACTAGAGACAGTAGTTTTGTGACCACAACCAACAGATTAAACATATTAAGCCTAAATCGCACCAGCCCTGTAGCAACTAGGTTCCTCCTATGGTAGTTGAATAAGAATCTGTAAGGGCGAATTTTACTGATATACCGTATCATTATCTTACTTGATGGAGAAAACAAATCAAACAACTTGCTGATGCACATACAGGATTTTCCAAATGCAGCTCCACCACCACAAGTTGACTAACTTCAGTTTACAATATAAAAGTGAATGACACAAATCCACGGCAAATAGCAAAGGCTAACCCCTAAATCCAAAATCAAGAAAGAGTTGGATTTCTTTGATTAGAGCAAGCCAACATAATTGAAGCCGAAAAGGCATTCAATGCACAATGCCTTATATTTGCTCAAGCAAAATAAAGCATAAATATTAATAAATTTATTAAATTTGTCTTGATGCATAAAAATATCAATATTCAATAACCATATTCGCATTAGACAAAGACTATTCCAATAAGTCAAAAATCAACACAGCAGCATTCACTGTTCATAAAACGAACACCAAGTGCACAAAAAATCAAGAATATTATACTTGGCACAACAATTTCCTCTGGTGACCAGTAGTAGGTCATGGGTTTTAAGGCGTGAAAGCACCTCTATAATTTGGAATAATAATGCTACAAGCAGACAAGTCTTACCATCCATTACACTGCACTCCACAAAAGCATTTTCAACACGAGGAGAGCTCTTTTGATAGATAACAGTGTAGAGGGTTATTTCAATAATTGGGCTTTTGGCCTAATTTAATACCATGGGACCAGTTTTTTCCGCTAGTGATAGGACCTAGAAAACCGAGATAAATGAGAGATGTCGTAAAGGGACTTAGCTTGGTAGGCTTGGAATAAGAATCGCTGATCAGTTCATTCTGCTCTCGGCCTAATTCGATTTTCTCGTGCGCAAAAAGTAGACTCTAAAAATATCCTCCTGGGTTAATTTGAATTTATTAGGCTAAAATAAGTCTTAAGACTTTTATATTGAAAAAAAGCTATTTTAAATAAATATAGGCTTTATACCCTTAAGCCAACTACTAAAAAATAAGAAGACTTCAATTTCAACCGTTAAATCATCCTAAAGGATCCAAAAGCTAGCAGCAGTTTCCGACATCTACAAATAGGAGGCTCTCTTCTCATTCAAGTGAGTTCTGTACATTGCTAAGATCAAGAAAGATCAAAGCACTTATCCTACAAAGAATGAGTAAAAACAGATCAAATCTATCTGATTTGATCTTCTATTCTACACTACACTTAATAAACTGGGTTTGTCTGTTCCTCCCACGCCTCTCTCTGCGATATCCTAAACATGTCATCAATTCAGGGCTTCTCTTAGGTCAACCACCACGCCTATCGTACGTGATTAGCGAGCTACAGTAACCCCCACACAAATAGTTTTTTCTCAATGTACATTAACTTTTCAAGTAGCTACTCTTTTTCCTCTGTGGAATTGCACGTTTGATGTGTAAAATGAATGTACATGGTCCTTCCACAAACAAAAATATACCCTTTTTAACAGGCAAAACTTCATTTGCCTGAAACTTTCTCCTTATTGTATCCTTTGGGCAATCTTATATCTTGATCTTACTTCCATGATTAAGTTTTAACAAGTTTTATTCGTAAGATATCCCAATAGAATAAACTTTTCTTCAAGTACCAATTAGACCATCAAATCCCTAGCTAATCATTGTTTCTCTCTCTCTCCCTCTCTCTCTCTCTCTCTCTCTATATATATATATATATATCCGACTCCAGGTTCTCAGATAAAGTTATCTAGAAGAACACAAACACCCCATGCTAGATAATTGAATAAAATGTTAGATAAGCCTATGAGATTAAGCCATCTTCAAGTAAAAGATAATTAAACTACATTAGGTAACCTCATAGAAGAAATCAAACTAAAGTTCATTTTCCCATCACCAAACACAATCCCAACCAAATTGACACTTTTTAGGAGTAAATCCAAAGTCAAATACCACTTCCAGTAACCAAACTAAACCTAAACTATTCAGTCCACTCACTAACTCAAGAACCACATCCCAATCCCTTAAATTTGCAAACTTGTACAACCATTAAATACCCAACACAAAATCACTCATCAACTATAAGAAATCCCTAGAACCCGCAAACTCGTTGAAAGTTGGTAACAATGAAAATCCTACAGCTAAGAACTTCAACTTCATTATGTAACAACCCAAAATCTAACTTCTACAACCAAACAAAACATTAATACATCTATTCAATTCCACAAACCTAACCCAAAAAACAGCCATGATAAAAGTACACACTAAAGTACACAGTGCGAGTAACAAGAAGGGCACTTTTCACAACACAGTACTATCACTTGGAAATTCCGCAACATGTTCGTGTAAACTACGAACTTGACCTTCATGATCTTACAGCTCAAAAATCAACTTCCACAGCCAAATATGACATTAATAAGTCAATTCTATTCTACTAACCCAACTCAATAAACATAGATACATGTTACCAGGAACAATTCGTGCAGCAAGAACAGTACTTTCCATGACAAACTAACATAGAATGGATACTTCATAACATGTTCAAGAAAAATATCGCGAGAAGTTCATCATTTCCCTCATAAAAATATACCCAGAACGTTGAAGATTCTAAAGCTATAAACTTGAACTCCATAGCCTCTTAAATCCTCAATCAGTCAAATCAACTACACAAGCCCGACTCAGTAAGCATACCCCATAACCTCAAAATTCACATCAACCATATACATAACCTTAAATCTATCAATTTTCACATAAATTCATATCAAACCATATACGAAAAATAAATGATCCAATTTCCGCACAAATTCACATAAAATATAAATACTCATAACCCCACTAACCTGTTGAAAGCTTTTAACAGTTTTTCCAATACTTTTACCAACTTCAGGCAACTTCTTAGGACCAAAAACCAAAGCAGCAACACCAGCAATAACAACAAGTTCAGGAACACCGAGACCAAACAAAGCATTACAAGTCAAACCCTTTCTGGGTCTTTGAGTTCTGAAGGAACTGAAACCAAAACTACTACTACAATTACCACATCTTAAAGTTTTGGTTTTGAGAGAGAAGAGAGAAGAGGAAGAGGAGGAGGAGTTGCTAATGGAAGTGAATGAGGACAAGGAGAGAGAAGAAGGTGGTGGTGGAGGGGGTTTGGTTGAGGAAGAAGACAGGGGAAGAAGAGTTAAGGAAGAGGAGATTGAGATCTCCATAAAGATAGGATTTTTAGGTGATGGGGTTTTGTTGGTTTTGTTTGTGTTGGGAAGTTGGGTTTTATGATGGATTGAAGAAGAAGAAGAAGGAGAAGAAGATAACAGTGGATGGGATTCAAGATTGGGTGGGGGCTTGAAGAAGTTTGTGTTTTGGCTCCGTTCTTCACAACTTTGGCTGCTGGCTGTGCATTTTGGACATTTTCTTTTTAATTATTTTCAATTTTTATAATAACTACTTTTATATGCATAAATTTTAATTTAAAAATAAATTATATATTTTAACATATTATACGATATAATTGTTATTGATGATCCTGTTAAATTATATAAAATTATGCGTAATTTTAAAGAATTATAATTTTTATAAATATATTAAAATTATATCCTTTGTATAACTCCTATCTCTCTTAAAAAATATTATCATTCTTCATTTTTATATAAATTTAAATATATAAAATTTAGAACTATTATAATATTTTATAGATATAAAAAAATAGTAATATTTAATTTTTTTTTCATGAAACATATGCTGATATAAGATTATCTTTTTTTTTCCCGAAAGATAAGTATTTTTATTTGTGTTTAAAGCCTATTTGGATTATCAGATTTTTATGTCTATCAAATCTGTATCGGATTTGTATTAATAGTTTATAGATATTGATTCAATATCGATTTAATTTTATCAATTTATAAATAAAACTGTTAATTTTTAATCGATTTTATAACTATATCGATTCGATTTGGAAACAAAACCTAAATACTAAACCAGTTATTTTCCGCGAGAAAGGTACATCTAATTTGCGTGTTTGATCAAAACTGGTATTCAGGTTTTTTTTTTTTTTTCCTTTGAACTTAAGTATTCAGGTTAATTAGCCGGGAAACAGGAAAGAGAAAAGTCATCACATTGGGAAATCCTAATTCTTGTCCATTTTTCAAAACAAATCATGTTATCTTGCTCAGATTATAAATATCTTAAAAGTTCTCTTTTTTTTAAATTAATTAAAGCTTTTCCATTTTTAAAATTAAGAAACGTATTTTTAAAATCTTACATGATCATTGTATCTTCGTAGTGTAAGACCAAAAAATAGCTTATATTCTTTTTTTTTTTGTCAAAAAAATAGCTTTATATTCCGAAAGATAGAAGTGTCCCTTTTTTTTAATTTATGTAACCTTTGACTGTACCAAGTCTTTTTATTCGTTTATGGAAGGTAAAATAGCATATGATGCCAATAAGAAAATATACTTTTAGAGATTGAAATTCAATATTAATAATAGTATCCTAGATAAATATCCAAACATAGATATTTAAAGCAAAAAAATGATTTAAGCCATATGCATTACACTTAACTTGATTTGAATTCGATTAGTAAACCAGTTAAGTTCAAGTTTAAAATCATCTTTTTAATAGAGCTGAGTTCAAACATCTATCTAAACTCATAAATCACTTTATTTAAAATAACAAATTTGTTTAATCTTAAGCATCTAATTTACACTTAGTTAAAAATTTTTACTTAGTTCGTGCTTACGGCTGCAAACGAGCCAAATTACTTGCAAACTCTTTGAGCTCAATTCGCTTTAAGTTTAGCTTAGTTTGAGCTCGAGCTCAATTAATATACGAGCTAAGCTCAAACTTAAGATAAAATTCGTTTATCTAAATGAGGTGAGTTCAATCTCTAATTGAGGCTTTTAAGCCAGCTTGTAAATAAACTCGTTAGGCTTATGAACAAACTTGTTAATAAGTTCATAAATAAACTCATTAACAAATTTATGAGATTTATATTTATGTCATATTAATATATAATTAAAACAAGAAAATTAATTTCAATTTTAATATATATGAAAATATATAGAGAGAGATTATCATATGTGATTTTTAGTTTTGAAAAAAATGAAAAATTGATTATTTAAATGAGTTGAACTTGAGTTTAAATTTTAGATTCAATAAAAATTTTGGTAGATTCGATAAAAAAACCCTGACTCTAATGGGACTCGAGATAAAACTCGTTTAACTAAATAAATTAAGCTTGAATTCGTTAATTTTTAAACAAGCCGAGTCTTAGCCGGCATAAAATCAATCCTAAGCTCATAAAAATTCAGCCGGCTCGACTCGGTTGTGGCGTTACGCCTAATATTTGGACACAGATTCCTGTTTGCATATGCTAATGCGTACTTAAATTTCCATGCATAGTTTTGCATATTTCTTACAGAATGCTAATCAATATAAGGTCCAAAAATTCCACATGTACAATAAATCACTTCCTAGACTCAAAGCCCTCACTCTCCTAAACACCAAATTCAAACCATCACTAACTTCCCTCCAAATCAAACAAATCCATGCGCAACTCCTCACAAACAATGCCTTAGCTTCATCACCTACCCTTTTATCCAAACTCATTCAACACTATTCCCTTACACACTCTCCACACAAAACCCACTATGCCCATTTACTATACCAACGCTTTAAACCCAAAAGCCTCTTCCTTTTCAACACCTTACTACGTTGTACTGCTCCTAAACAATCCATTATTCTCTTTGCCAAGGAAAATGGCTTGCCCTTTGACGAATTTACCTATATATTCGTCCTCGGTGCCTGTGCCCGGTCGGCTTCTTTGTCTGCCTTATGGGAAGGCAGACAGGTACATGCCCGGGTGATGAAAACTGGGTTTGTAGTTGATTTGTTGGTTGGTACTACATTGGTTCACTTTTATGGTAATAATAGGGTAATTGGGTCCGCGCGGAAAGTGTTCAATGAAATGCCTGTAAGAAGTTCTGTCACTGGAATGCAATGATCACTGCATACTGTTCGTCTAAAAAGAGAGAGAATTCATGTGCCCACGATGCGTTAGTGTTGTTTCAGGACATGTTGATGGATGTTAGTGGAGTGAAGCCAACCGATACAACCATGGTTTGTGTTGTCTCTGCAAGTTCTCAGTTGGGTGTGCTTGAAACTGGTGCTTGTATTCATGCCTATATGGAGAAGACATTTGATAGGCCTACCAATGATGTGTTTATTGGAACCGGTCTTATTGATATGTATGCAAAGTGTGGATGCTTAGAAAGCGCATTGGCAGTTTTTAATGAAATGAAATCTAGGAATGTGCTAACTTGGACAGCAATGGCTACAGGGCTAGCACTCCATGGAAAAGGGCAAGATGCATTGGAACTCCTGGATGAAATGAAATCCTGTGGTGTGATGCCTAATGCAGTCACTTTCACTAGCTTACTCTCGGCTTGCTGCCACGCTGGGCTTACTAAAGAAGGTCTTCTTTTGTTTCACAGCATTAGGGAGAAGTTCAGCGTAATGCCCCAAATACAGCATTATGGATGTATTGTTGATCTCCTAGGCAGGGCAGGGCACTTGAAAGAGGCTTATGATTTAATGGAGAGCATGCGGGTGGAACCAGATCCAATCCTATGGAGGAGCTTATTGAGTGCAAGTAAACTTCATGGGGATGTCATATTAGCAGAAAAGATTCGGAAGCTCCTCTTCGAGCTTCATTCCAAGTGTGGTTCTGCTGATTTATCTGTTTCAGGTGAGGATTATGTTGCTTTGTCAAATATTTATGCTTCTGCAGAAAGGTGGGATGATGTCGAGATGTTAAGGGAAGAGATGAAGGTGAAAGGTATTGAAGCTAAATATGGGACCAGTGCAGTTCAAGCCATTAGCAATATCCATGTTGCTGTATCCTAATTCCGGAATGAAGATATACAAGGACCCGAATAGCACAACTGTAATTGATTCAGACGGAAGATGCCTATACAAATCAGCTCTTAGTAAGATTAGAGGACCATTGTATCCATAACCAATGGTTTCATCAGTATAGAGGTCGATATAAGAAGAAAAATTTGCTGAATTTACAAAGCAGAAGCTGTTGGCTAGTTGTAAAGAACATGTCACAAAAGAATAGGGATTTCTCAGCAGATATGGCTAAACAAGCAATCAAAGAATTTTGGTAGCCCGATTTTCTTAGCATTCGTGTAATCTGTAAACTGTATAGATTATGTAATGCATTGATGCTTAAGCATGAATGGGGCTATTGGTTCAACATGGAAATGGAAGAAAATTTTTGAGAGGGATATACAATTAGCATTTCCGGGTGAAATGACCGACTCTCATCTGTACTACATGAAAACGCTTTTATGGACCGAAAACCAATCCATGAACTGCATGACTCGTGACATGTGAATACTTAATATCTTCCAGTGTAACACTAGCCTGAATTATTGATGCACCAGCGACATGTTGGATAATTTATGGTTGCAACCCTATAAATCAAGTCTAAACATGAATTTCTCCACAGCAGGGCTTCTAAGTACCCAAGACACCAGCTGTTTGGTGGCAACTCTAGGAATCACCGACTTCAAATGGTTGACCGTCCACTGTCTACAAATCAACAATTCAAATTTTAAGGACTCTCATCTGAAAACACAGGACAACTCACTGGCCACAAATGTTTGATGTACAGGCCATGTATTGCAGTAATTGCGCAAAAATTCCAGTGTACATAAGACTTTTCCTCAGTAGTATTGTCCCCTTTTTTCTAGTCATGTAGTCCCAAATGTTGGCACCTTAAAGGGCTGAACAGCCATTATAAGTCATGTAATGACAATTCAAGAATTATTGATTCCTGCATGGAGAGGCCTTGATTCATATTCACATGAAAATTGCCACAAAAGTCCTGATATGTTGAATAATATGAAAATTACTACATACAATTGGGATAAAGATAATAGCAGAGTATAATAATAACTTCTATTCTTTTCTATTGTTCTCCATTGCACTGTGGAGAAGCAAATCACCACAGATTCGCTTCTGCAGGTGTTCTAAGCTAGCCACTCTTTGCATGGAAGTTGTTCGCCCTATTTTGCCATTTGCCATAGCAGCACTACCATTTTGCTTCACGCTTTCAGCAGCAGAGATGTCTGATAAGCCATTGTTAATGGTCACGTCATGTGTGGATGGGACCGGGTCGCCCGGGTTGGGTTGATAAAACTGGTACTTTGGGTCATCCCGTACAGGGACAGCAGCATCTGCTGATGTATCGGAAGGGCTGGCATCATATGATGAGACACCCACTGGAGACATCTCAGGCATACCGTGAAACATCGGTTTCAACCCAGTAAGTCGTTTAACTGACTCCTCAGCCATCTTCACCTGAAAATATCAACTCAGGCAATTCATTCCATTATAAAACGTATAGGTTGGTAAAGGCTAATTATATACTGTTGGAACGAGACATTCTCATGTTGTTCCAATACAAGGAGGTTTACCAAGGGTTTTTTAACTCTATATTTTAATAAAATTCTGGGGAAAAAAAAAATATGTATCAGGTAAGTAAAGATAAGTTCTTGAGAAAGGCTCACTTTTGCTCTCAGTGTCTCAACATCAGCCTTTAGAACTCTGTTGTCAACAGCAGCTTCATTGTACCTCTGGCTAATCAGATAGACGCTTCAGTAATGAAGAGTTCTCTACTCTTAATTGAGAAACCTACAATGGTTAAGAAATTGTAGAATCGGAATGATAAAATAATAATGGGAACACATATGCAGTTTTAACTTGAACCCAATCAAAGACAAACTTACCTGTGTCTCAAGTTCAGTTAAATGGGCCTGCTTTCTTCTTCTTGAACGTCTAGCTGACTCTCTGTTTGATAGCATTCTGAAAACAATGAAATATATCAGTCGAAAGATGTCAAATCAGACCTAAAGGTAGCATTTGATTCATCCCATAGATGACTGGCTACTCCAATAAAAAGACAAAAAAAAATGAATGAATGAATCAGTGTGTATTTCACAAATATCGTTTACTGATTTTTTTCCACATTTGTATAATCAAAGCCTTAGACTTGTCGAATATTATATAGTTACAAGTGGCTTTTATCAACAAGTGATGGTGGAGGCAAAGGTTGCAGCCGATGGTCAATGATGGTAATTAACCATTTTGAAATGTCAAAAGAAAATGATTGCAATTTTTAAAAAGAGCAAACCAATCCTCATTCCATTAAACATATTCTGTGACTGCTGTCTTCCACCACTATTGACTAGCCCCTACCATTACTCTCCAACACCACTTATTGGTAAAAACCACTAACTAATATATGCAATCTTTTAAAAGTAATACATACTGTCGGACAACTGCAAAACTTTACAATTATAATAAATGAAGAAAAAAAGCTGGACAGATGTTTTCAGCCAAACAAAGCGATTAGATATTAATCTCTAGCCACTCTAAGGAGGTCGTTGGCAATAAAAAGGCTGCTGCAAACTACTGCATAAATAAAGTTTCTACCATCTCATCCAGTGAGATTAATAGTGCCACTCTAGTAACCACAATATAATCTGTAAATTATACATTACCTTCTTACACGCTTGGCATTAGAAGGATCCATATTCTCAGTTGTCGCAGTTTCTTCAATTTCCTCATCATCTGATTGATCTCTTGAGGAACTTGATGCTGACCTTACAGGAACTCCAGATTTCTTTTGCATGGTAGGTAATGAAGGAATTCCAACTGGTCCATTTGCATCCTTATCCTGTGGCTTGGATGTTTCACGTCCAGTTCCTACGTGGCATAGCAGAGAAGAATCATCATAAGAACTTGCAAATTCTCCATCTCATACATTAAGATGAAAAGGGGCACAGCTCCTTTAAAACAAAAGGAGTAAGAAATAAATGAAGTGCAAAAGAGTCAAAAGGCCACCACCAAAGTTTCTCCAAACAAGTGAAAGGGAAAGGCATGAATTATTCATTCTAAAATATCAAGGCCAAGGATAGGAATTCTAATTACAAAATTAATTGGTTCTAGTGATATCCATCAGCAGCCAATGGACATGACCACGACATCCAGTACATATGTGGATCAGCTTGAAAAGCACAATAGGATTTGGCACATTGCTAACTTAGAGGCTAATATAACTTAGTGGCTTGACAGCAATGAACACAGGATGACATCCATGTGGAGAGTGACATCCAAGATGAAGCAGGTAGAATTCTGACCATAACATGAGGGGGAAAAAGCTGTCACAAACCTTGAGACCATTAGAGCATTCACATTGGAGGTGCTTGACACAAGTACCTATGCAAAGGACATCACTTTGTGAGCTCCTTGGATGTAGAGAGTTCCTTCAACTTTTTAGGGTCCTCCTTTGAAATATTTTGTTATTATTTTATAAAAATAAAGTATTATGTTTAGTAAATGAGATCCACAAAGTATAAAAATAAGTGAAGAAACTTATCTGAAAAACCTTACGGATAAAATTATGAGATTCTTTGGAAGAAACGTTTTTTTAGATATTGATGTGACATCTTAAGGATCTTGTAAAGGCTCTCCTGGATGTGGATGCTCATAGATAAGACAGAGGAAATCGCACAGAAAGCTTTAAGAAAAGACAAACTAGTGAAATTGGCAACTAAGTTCCACGCTCAAAGAAGGACCAAAATGACAATAACTTGAGTAGAAGTGACTAAACCTTTACATTTTCATTTCAACGTCTAAACTACACAAACTATCCATTCTTAACCCGACTTTCAAGACCACAAATTGCAGTGTCTCCATAGACTTGTATACTTGCTAACACAGAACAATTGCTACCTTATACAATGTATTCGTCTCTTAAGCTGATGGGGCATCAAGATTTAATTATTTTAAGTAATAGAACGACAAGAACAAGAAATAACTCTCCTACAACAGTCTACAGAGATATAGCCTTGCTGGCTACGTCAAAGACCAAAACTCACAGTTTAAAAGTGGTTTGAGCTCAAGTTAAGTGACTTTGGATAATACTAACACCACAAACATATAAAGCAATTCAAGCACCAACAGATGCAAGTAGTGAAACAGCAATTCACATCGACTGTTCTAAGGAGGCAGTCCACTTTCCTCAGCTAACCATGATAAGACAAGTGACAGAAAAAGTGAAAACACCTCTCACAGTCACAATTTGTCAGCCACCGCCCCGTAAGTGGTAGGAACAGCCTCCAAGAATAGCTGATTTGCATTCATGATATAGCAATCAAAAGTACCTTTGGGATGAGCTTGAGGACCCGGCTGCTGCGGTGCCTTCGAAGCCTCTGTGTTCCCCGCTTGAGCTGCAGATCCTTGCGGCACAACATATGACGCCTGTTCGAATCAAATCATTCAAATTTTCAGCTCTATTTAATTTCAACTCGAACAGCTAATCAATAAAAGTATAATGAGATAAAATCATTAACTGAAAAAAAGATCCAAAGAAAATGAAAATCACACTGCAAAATTTCAAATTCACGATGCTACAGCAAGAACATGAATTATAATACGAAATAGCCTAAAATTAACATTTCATCCAAATCTCTCTCTCTCTCTCTCTCTCTCTCTCTCAAAACACACTTCAAAACTTCAAAATCACGAAATCGTAGGAAGAACAATAATTATAAAGCATAAATTTTTAACATTTCTCCAATCTCTTTTTCTTTCTCTCTAAAATCAATCTTCATCTCTCTCTCTCTCTCTCTCTCTCTCTATATATATATATATATATATTACGCGCGCACTCATGTACAGAAGCACAGCAATGTACAGGGAGGGAGGGAGAGATTGAGGTGTTACTCTGGTTAATGCAACAGCACAAGCTAAGTTAAGCTTCTTCTTAAGAATCTCCTGGTACTGCTCCGAATCAATCGGAGCACTGCTCGCCGTCGCAGCACTTCCATTCATGTACGGAGCCGTCACCGAGCTAGTCACCCCATTCTTATCACTCACATTATTCAAATTCTTATTACGATCATCGTTAAAATTAACGCTAGAGTTTTTTATCTCGACGGCATCGTTTTCATCGCCACGACACGCACTACCATTGGTCGATCGGCTCGTAACGGATGTCTCCTCGAGGAATCTTTGAAATGCCCATTCAGATTCGCTCCGGTTCATTTTGGACTTCTCGTTATGCTTCAGCTGAGTTGGAAGCGATGCCGCCGCCGCCGCAGACGGTGGTGGAGGAGGTGGCGCTGGTTGCCAGAACTGGTCGGAGATTTCTTCCACTGAAAATACCCTATCCATTGTTTTCTCTCTCTTTCTATCTCTAGCTTTCTTTCTCTCCTATCTGTGTAATTTGGTTTTATTTTCTCGCTCTATCACAGGGATTTTCTTTTTGATGAGTTTGACAGGTAAGGGTCAATGGTGGAAATATATAAAAAAAGGAATCGGTGATTTTAATGTGTAAAAATGAAAAATGTAAATAATGGTCTTAAAGCCAGTAGCCCCATGGCCCTTGCATTAACACGTTGTAATCGGCTTAAATGGTTTATTATAATAGCTCTTATGACCTAAAAAAATAATTATCTTAATTAATATTGGTTATGTGTTATAAAATGATAATTATTATTTTTTATAAATTTATCACTATATGGATAAAATTTTATAATATATAAATAATTATTTAAAAATTATATATTACTATTTACATTATCTATTGAATATATGATATATTATTAGCATTATATCATGTAATAGGAGAATTGAACTTGGTTTATCTAAATAAAAGATTAATAGTAATATCAGTATGCTATAAAATTATTGACAAATATATAATATAATAATACTAATACTAATTAATTTTTTTATATGTATAGATTAATCTATGACAGCAAGGATTGTGCAAGTTGAAAAGGTAATTGAATATATTTTTTGTGCGTATATTTTAAGATGTCATGTACCTATCTAACACAAGTGGAGTTGCAGATTTTTTTAAGAATCTCCAAGTTTCTGTGAATGAAGTTGATTTTGATTCATGAGTAGGGTCTATTCTAAGGGTTTGATTTTTATTTTGATTTTTTTTTCTTTTTTCAAATTGAAAAGTCAATATTTGCTATTTTAAATTTGAGTTTTTTTTATTAATTATCAATTATCTATTTTTTTTTTTTTTGTTACTAAAATATGGGTAAAATTGTTGAACACAATTTTGTTAGTAGATGACCCTATGGGAAGTTTGAAATTTCAAGATATCTCACTATATTGGGTTCAAGCTCCAATAGAAAGAAAACCGGATGACTAGGCAACATGTAATGCCTTTACAAGTATTGAATAAAAGGACAAAAACAGCAGCAATTATCTTCATGTTTATAATACAAAAATCGAGATAATATGCAGTTCTGTTTGGTTCGTCTTATACTAATAGTGTTGGAATCTTATTTTTATTGTTTTTAAATAAACTGTTTGTTCAAAAATAAAAACAAATAAAAAACAAATATTTTTACTCATAAACAGATCAAATTGACTAGGTAAAATATAATGCCTTTACAAGATTTGAATAAAAGGACCAAAGCAGCAGCAATTATCTTCATGTTTGTAATAATAAAAATCAAGGTAATATCCAGATTTATTTGGTTTGTCTTATATTGATAGTTTTAGTATCTTATTTTTATCGTTTTTCAAATAGATTATTTGTTAAAAAATATATACAAATGAAAAAAGAACATTTTCACTCACAAACAGATCAAATTAACTAGGTAAAATATAATGCCTTTACAAGATTTGAATAAAAGGACAAAAGCAGCCGCAATTATCTTCGTATTTGTAACGACAAAAATAGAGATAATATCCGGATTTGTTTGGTTTGACTTATACTGGTAGTTTTGGCATCTTATTTTTATCGTTTTTAAATAAATTGTTTGTTAAGAAATATATACGAATAAAAAACAGACATTTTTATTCATAAACATATCAAATCGAATACCTTTGCAATATTTGAATAAAAGGACAAAAGCAGCAGCAATTATCTTCATGTTTGTAATGATAAAAATCGAGATAATATTCAAGTCTATTTGGTTCATTTTATACTGGTAGTTTTTATATCTTATTTTTATTGTTTTCAAACAGACTATTTGTCAAGTAATAGATACAAATGAAAAATGAACATTTTTACTCATAAACAGATCAAATCAATTAGAAATGGATTAGATACAGATAATATATAAACACAAATCAAATAATCCAAATAGATCCATGTTATATTATTATTAATATTATCCTCATTTTTAATCTTTTCTTCCGTATATAAATTGCGATTTCCATGCTTTTATTTTTTTTTTCCTTTTTATTTATTCATTTCCCTTTTTTTTCCCTCCATTTTATTTCCTTTTTGTTTTCTACCCATCACAAGACCATAAGAAGATTTAAATCTAACTCGTCCTAATAGGAAGACTAGTAAAAATGCCACTAAAGTATTTGATATCCTTAAAATATAATTTTTTATAAGATCATTCTTATAAGTAATTGTACGGGTCGAATTTACAAGCATTTATGATCGGTTTGTTAAAATATCTATTACATTTTTTTAATAGTTAGATAATGGATTATATAGTGTATGCTTACGGGATTACAATAAAAATACAAGACTTTAAATTGGAAGAACCTATAAAAAAAAAAAAAGCAAAACAAAAGAAAATGATCGTGAATGTCAGTAGAGCTTTTTTAATAGGATATATAAACACGTTTTATGTCATTCTATGTATTTATTTATTTAAAGTGCATAAACAATATTAAAAAACATAATATCTTTTAAATTAAAATTTTTTATCAATTATTTTATAAATTACAATTTAAGAGAAAAATCCGGTTTATCTCATTAAAAAATAATACATATATTATAAATTACGATGATATTTATATTTATAATTTAAAAAAAAAGGAGTACCCTGATAACATTGGAGATGACCAAAGGGCAAAGAGGTCCCACCTACTCGGCCAAAAAAAAAAAAAAAAAAGAGGTCCCAACCACATTTTAAAAACTTATATCGTGTAAAAGTTTCTTTTCGTAAGAGAAAGAGATAAGAACCATGATAATATTTTGTAGCCACAAAAATTTTTTTGGATATCTGAAAATGTTTGGGTTTAAATTTTTTTTTTTTTTCATCATAACGAGAGAAAAAAATTTGAACATAAAACCTTTTATTTAAAATATCAAATAAAAATTATTAAGCTACAATATTATTGACCTGATCTAAACATTCATAAAATACTCTTTTAATTAGTTTTCTTTCTTGTTTTGGCTATCATTTTGAGGCCGATGGAAGACACATTTTTTTTAATTTTTTTTAATAAATTATTTATCAAAAACTAAATATAAATAAAAAATATTTTATAATTCTTATAAAAAAATTAAACAAATAAAATATAAATATAATTAAACACATTTACATATATAATTTCAATAAATATTCCGTCCAAACTGATGCTTAAGTTTATCCACTAAAGGTCGGACAATGCCAAGTCAGCATAGGAATTGTCCAATCCAAATTTCAACAAAAAATAAAATAAAGAAAAGGATAAATACCAAATCGCTGTCAATTTGTTAGTATCTACTTTTCCATTCGTATTTCTTTCAGAAACGAAACATTGCGAATTTCAAAGGAGGCAAGGACGATAATATTAATAGTTTAGTTGCCTGTAAACAAACACTTTCCACGTATTCCTCATCTCATACCCTATTGAATCTGAGTCAAAGATGACAAATTTGTGGAGAGAGAATGAGGAGAGAAAAAATTGATATTCATATAATATCACATCGTCTATAGTTGCCATTGAAGATTATACCCAACTGGCGTTGAAGCGGTTGAACATATAATATGGGTCCATTTGATTATCTGTTTCTCATATATGCCGGGATCTAAATTTTATATGTAAAGTGATTTAATTTATAGTTATATTTTCATTTATTTATGATATATTTTATATTTTCATAAGAATTATAATATTTTTTATTTATATGTATTTTTTATAAATTATTTATTAAAAAATTAAAATATATATATTTAATCTATCGGATGCTACACGGACTCATATCTTTGAGTGAGTTATAAACAAGTGTATTTTAAAGTTTTAAACAAGTGGTGAAATTTTCTGGAAAAAAAAATGTGAAGTGCTGAAAACTATCCATAGCTTTTAGGTTTTATAAAACTATTTACATGGAAAAACTGATATTTTTAATGAATCTTTTTCTCCTCGAATAGAAGTATATAAATTCCAAATAACTTATATAAAATCACACTCGGATAACATAATGGAGTGTTTTGATATTAAGGCCAAAGTTTAAAAACTTATTTTTAACTTTTAGGGTTATTGACGGATCTATTAAAGCTTTAGATTCCATTTGCAATATTTCAAAGTTTAAGAATGCATTTACATCATTATTAAAGTTTATGAGTATTATTTCTATATTTAAATAAATAGACAAATAAGAAATTCAAAGGTAATAAAGCAAAGTAATGTATATAGAAACTTCATATTTATAATTTGTTTATAATATATATATATATATATAAAACACCGTTTCCTTACCCACGGTTTGCATTTATGTAGCTATTGGGATCCTATTTCTATAAGTCCGATTGACTGACTTAGCGTTACATTTATTACAAATTCCAGTATAAATGACGATCAAATTTATCATAATGCTTTATTGCTTCATAACAACTGAAACATGGGAAGCACTTATATCTTCCAGCAAGTTACAACAAATCTTGGAGATTAATTAGATCCACTACTACATAGCATAGTCCAAATGGCTCAATACTAATGAGGACTTAATTTGCTATTTTATTAGTTTATTCAAATATTTATTAGTGTTGGGTTTCTATGTTAGATTTATGTTGCACCATTATACTTATATTTGTGTTTTGACTTTTGTACCCCTTATCATAGTTAGGATGATGAAGGTTTATTATTTGTTGAATATAGATCATTCTTAGCTCATATTGAAACCTTTGAAAGTTGTCCCATATCCTTGTTCAATCAGTTTTTACCTAAATTTCTAATAACCTTAAAAAAAAGACCTACAGTTAAAATCTTTTTATTTTCTTGATCATTCTTCGTCTATTGCGTTTTATATAATAAAAAGGGTTAATCTCACAAATGATATCTAAACTTTAGCATAATATATAACTAGGTACCTAAACTTTAAAATTGATCAATTTAACATCCAAATTTTAAAATTGATCAATCTAGTACTTGAAAAACTTTAAAACTAATTCATTTAGTACTTGAATGAACTTGATGAAGGCACTGTTGGCATACGTAAAAAGTTTTTTCAAATATAAATTGATTAATTTCAAAGTTCAGATATTAAATTAATTAATTTAAAAGTTTAGATATCTAATTGCACATTCTGTCAAAATTCAAATACTATTCGTGATATTAACCCTAATAAAAATAGATAAGGTTTGGGTAAGGATAAGTTAGAGTGATCAAAATTTGGATGTCTTAATGCAGAGTAATATTGGTAGGATAAAATTATAATTATTCATAAAATTCAGCCAAATCGAATCAATAATAGTTTCAAACCATATCAAACTGCCAAAATGTATAATATATTTCAATTCAATTTGAAGTTGGTTTTCAAAAGTTTGAAATGCCTCCTAGATCTATGCAAGATCAAATTGAATTGAATCGCTTTAATTCGAATAAACGACTTCTTACTAAAGAAGAGATATAATCAAAATCAATCTATCTCAATTTTTGGATACCAACAAATAAGTCTAGCCTACCAATTGTTATGGAAGGAGAAAAAACGAAGAAAGAAGAAGAAGAATAAAAAAAAATTCCAATCTCAAACATTAACTCCCAATCCTCAATGCCTTCACTCCCACATTTTATTTACATGTATGCTTACCTTCGTAATAGACTACATTCTTACAATTATAGCAGGTTGAACTGGTCTCTAGCAGTAGATTAATCTTTTTTGTAGGAAATTATAATTTATAGTTGTTTTGTTTATATGCATATGGAGGTTAAATTCACATAACAATTTTTTTCTTTTACTTGAAATCGTTTGAAAATTTATATTTGAAAAAATTTATAGTAATGAACATGTAAACAATGAAATGTGATCAAGATAACTAAGTATTTTTTTTTTTTTTAAGCATTTCAATGCATTAAGGGAACAGAGTGAATGAATTTGAGTGTCAATTGAATCTATTTAGCCACTAAACCAAATTGAACTGAATTCATTGGTTACATAAGATAAATTAAAAATAAAATGGATAGATGTCAAATTTGGTACCTAAATTTTACATAAAAATTCAATTTGGTACCTCAAGTTTTGAGTGATCAATTTAATACCCAATTAAACTTTTTTCATGGTTATTTCTATTAGCTCTTTAACTCTATTTACTATATTTGCTGCTTAAAAGAGGCAATATATCATTAACTTTTATCACTTCCCCTAATTTGTCCAATATTAATAGTTGTTTTTTCACGTTAGAAAACAAAGCAAATGATACCAATAAAATAGTGAAAATATCTATGAAAAGTTTAATTAACTATTAAATACTCAAAAGTATAGGTATCAAATTGAATATTTATGTCAGGTTTAATTACCAAATTTGACATTTTCCTTTTAAACTCATATTAAAGTGGCATAATACGGTTTGTATGATTGTTAAAGCAAATAGAGGAGATAATGTTGATATCACTATTTGAACCTTGGATATATATTCAAATCATACAAGTAGATTAAAGGATATGGAAATCATATAGAATTTTACTTGTTAGATTTAATACATGAAATTTGAAGTTGCTAAGTATTATATTTACGCAAACTTTTGCATATCAAATTTGCCTCCTCTAATATCTTTTTGCTAGGCATATGTTAGTATACAAAATACATATGTTATTGATAAGAATAAGGTATTAAGAAAAAATCCAATTCAATATGATATTTTTCACATGCTTCAATGGGTTTCAAAAGGGTAAAATAGAATTGCCGTCTCTCTCATGCAAACTTGTTCTTGCCTCTAGTTTACAAGATTGTTATGCCATAGGATTTCTATAATTAGAAATAAAGTATCATAATCTTTAATAGAACTAAAGGAATGGTTAAACTTTAGACATTTCGAGCATATGTTATATCTATCTAGAGACCTTAAAGAATGATAAGACATAACTATTTTGTTACATCCGCAATTCAAACGTGTAGTTAATGACATTAAAACTTTATTGTAAATTGGAAAATAAAGAAAAGACAAGAAAGATGATTATCTAAATTTAGATGGTGTTTCAACACTACCCGGTGATAGGAAAACATTATTCGGGTATTGTTAGGTATGTTAGTTAAGTAAGTTGAATGAAAGTGTTAGCTGAGGATAGGAAGAGACCACTTTGTGGGAATCCAAATGAAAAATCTAGTGTTTCCCATTGGACCGGAATGCTTGAGATGCGGCGGCTCATTTATGGATATATACTGATCCTCAAATTGCTCGTTGGTGGGCCATAGCAAATATATCATTAGAGGACAATGACTTCTTTTTGCTTTTAAGTCACTCAAAGGTTTCATTTATATCCGTATGGATATGGTGGGTTTTTTTTTTTTTTTTTTCGGCCTGTAGATAATGGTAGTTAATTTGATTATAATTGAACCTTTGCGGCACGGAAAGATAATGGAGGAATTAGCAATTACCATAGGGAGTCCTCGTCTTCTAATGTTCTAATAAAGAAATAATAATACAGCTGACACAAAGGCTATGGAAAAAAAATATTGTTTTTAAAAAAAATCCTAAAAGTCAGAATTTCTTTTAAAATAATCTAAAAATATATATTACTTCTAATTTTTGTATTTTTTTAATTATATTTTTTTGCCTTTACCCCAAAGTAGACACGTGAGGGTTTTTTTTATTTTTTTATTTTTTGCCTCACTAGGTTTTTTATTGTGTTTTTGGGACACAACATTAGCCTAATTTATTGATGAGCTTGAGATAAGTCCATGAGGTATTTAGTCTATGAATTTTGTAGTGTGGCACTTTTTTTTCTTTCTTTTTTTCATTTTGAGTTGGGTAAGGGATGTAATCAATATGGTTTATTACAGGTCACATATAACAAAACCTGTCTCATCCCTTATAGAGTTTATTAGACCTAACCCTAACCTTATAGAGTTTTTCCATCATGTCCAAACCCACTCATCCTTATAATAACTCGCTAACA
Organism: Combretum micranthum; assembly: GCA_024138025.1. NCBI lineage: Eukaryota > Viridiplantae > Streptophyta > Magnoliopsida > Myrtales > Combretaceae > Combretum > Combretum micranthum. Next base: position 98,815 of record JAMXBD010000729.1, on the reverse strand, counting down.
ACATTTACAACTTTTTTTTCCTCTTACATTATAATTATTGACATTCTTATAATAATACAGTAAGATATATTATAAATGATATTCTCATTAATTCGAATCACATAAAACTTCTTTGGGTTCACAAGGCATTCCACAAGAAGATAGAGATAATAAGTCAAAGTTTATTTTTTTGGTAAGCCAACAAGTCAACCCTATAAGAATTTATGTGTCGGTCAGTTCCATATAAACTTTTATATTAGATTTAGAACTCAATCCTAAACTCTATAAGGTTTTGAAAAAATTCTTAAACCCAACCTTGATGGGTTAAGTGGGTTTGATACTCTATAACAACTCATCTGATTACAATCCAAATTAGAGTCAAGCATATCATACTATCTATAAATGAGTGCATAATAATTGGTCAATCCCTATGGGTAGAAGCTGGTCATGAACCTAATGATGTAGGTTCGCTTATGGTATAGGCTAAATCCGATTCATTTTAATTTTTACATAAATGGAAACAAAGCTTACTCTAATTGAGATAAAAGTATTTAGTTATTACTTATTAGATTAGTCATCAAGTAAAAAAGCTATATGATCCAAGAATTATCCATGAAATATTTAGGAGTTTTAGCATATGGAATCTAACCTAAATGGCCCAAATTTTAAAATTCTCTTAACTATAATATTTTTTCCTCTTAAAATAGCTTGTTTAAATTACTTATATTTAATTGGAAAAATATTACTTTTATTTTGGAATTCATAATTTATTGGACATATTTTATAGGTCAATAGCCGATTAAAATTGACATCATGAAAACTAAGTGAAAATCAAGTTCTTTCTTTATCAACTTCTCTTATCATGTCAAATGATATATTATAGTATTAATGTAACAAGATAATTGCTTCTTCTTCTCTTTTTCTTACTTTAATACTCAACTTATTCTCTCAAGGAAACTAAAATATTATCATTTTTTTATTTTAGTTTTATTTGAGTCTTATGGTATACTCTTAAATTTTATTCCCAAAATAATAATATAAAACTAAAATTGTTTTTATAATTTTTATGTTTGATTTTAGTTATTTTAGATTAGGATGGATAAGATTCCACTTGTGACATAGAAGGATGTAACCCACATGACCAACATGTGGGTTCATGCAGTAGCTTTAATTTATTAAATAGAAGTGTGTAGAAAGAGCATTATACTCCTAAAAACTAAGATGGACTCAATGCCTTTTGACAAGGAATCTACAAATTGTCATCTAAAATTGAATTTAATGAATAGAGGAACAATGAAATCATAGGCCACTACCATCAATTCATCACTCTCCCATCAAAGAAGGAGAGCACTATAAATGATCGAAGGTGGTTTCTTTTTCCTTGTTTTCCCCTCTTCTACCAAAAGATTATGGGTTTTTATTTCTCTTCTTTTAAATTTCCTTACTATTTGAGGCTAATGCAATTCCTATTTATATGTGTGTGTGTGTGTGTCAGACAAATAATAAATACATGCTCATAACTATTAGTTAATACAACATATTTTCAAACTTTCAAAATATATTTAGCTTTTCTATAATTAACAAAAGTATGTACATATCGTCAACTATTATTAAAATCCTAAAACTTTATTATTCACTTTTTTAGTAATGATTTGAAATTTTAGTAATTGTTTGAGCATGTGCAAGTGTTGTAAAAGTTATAGACTTATAATTAAGAAGTTTATTTACAACTAAAAAATATTTTCATAGTGTATTTACAATCATTCCAAATATTTTTTGAATTTATTATTTTTATTGTCTTACTAGTCATAATTGAATACAAAACAAACTACTTTGATAATATAGTGATTTTATTATCTGCATCTATGACTATGATGATTAAATTGTGATAATGGCAAATATAATCCTTAAACCATTAAATAGATTGAGGGCAATTGTACATATACACTCTAAATTCTCAAAATATAATTTAATACTTTTATAATTTTTAAAAATATACAAACAACATTGAATTCTTAATTAGAAATAAAAAAATTCAAAAAAAAAATAAGCAAGGAGCTTCTATGGATCTGTCGACGGGAACATCTAGTCAATCACACAACTAGGGACGAATCTACAATGAGGCCAAGGGCCAATCCCGAGGAATTATGTGTATTATAGTAATTATATAACAAAGAGAAATGGTTATAAAATAAAATAAATATTACATAAAATGTTTTAACATGTTGAGCAATGGTGTAGCAGTGAGGGTCTATTTTGGTGCGTCGTATCATTGGATCGACTCCTGGAGGCCTTTATTCCATGTTGTCTTTTCATTAGATTTTTTTTTATTCTTTAGTTTTTTAATAGTTTCCTTATCTTATATTACTTGTTCTAGTTTTTAAAAAATTGTTTTTATTTATATTGACTTTTTTTCTTTTAATTTTTGTTCTAGCTTTTAATAGGTACAAATATAGATAATTTTTTTTATAAAATTAATTATTAATTTAATGACATTAATAATTTATTAGACAAAAAAGGAAATGTTATCTAGATAATTTTTTGAACTATATGTAACTAATAGTTTGTTAGATATTGTTAAATATTATGGATTAATTTATAAGAGGCTAAGGGGCCTTAATTCTCCAAAAAAATTTGGTGTGGGATTAGTTAATTCGTATTTTGAAAGGTTTATTAGGTTTTATCTTTTCTTTTGTTACATATTGTTACATTTCAATATTTCATATAAACAAAAAAAAAATCACATAATATGTAATGTAATTACAAAATTAAATGAATTTATAATATAGAAAATCAATATTGAGTTAAGAAAGGGAAAAATCGCCCCTACTCACCCCCTCCACGCCGCCCCCCCCTCCTCCCTCGGAGTATAACAATCTTAGGTCCATTCTTGCACCTACTATTAAAATAATATAACAAAATAAATATATTTTGAGATCTATGTGTTGTTTTTTTTTTCTTTTTATATAAGTTATAAGAAGATAATATAATACTTTTTGGCCACCGATAATATAATACTTTAAAAATTAAAAGATCTTTATGCAATTTGCATAAATTAATAATTCAAGGCAAATACTTACAATTTGGCAAGAATTAAATACGATCAAGTCAGCAAAATTAAGACGGCACATCCTCATCCTATAAATCATAGGGATATAACGTAAATTACAGTGTCGCCCTTACGCATTGGATTGACGTGGATTAATGAATAAAAAAATATGTTAAGCTTATCCGTTGTTAATAATTTAATGACCAATCGAATCGGACATGACTCATCGTCCTAATTTTTTAATTATATTTTGTCCAAACCAATGATGACTTACAGTTGCAATCTGGCTGACAAGATTGAGGTCGGTGCTGTTGCGGTTGATTGAAGCCGAAAATTGGAATAATTTACTAGACAGATGTGGGAAAATATTCAACAGCTACCTGTGTATTATATATCTAATTATCAATTATATTTTAACATAAAAATAATAAATAATATTTAAAATAATTATCATTTATAGATTACATATTAAAATATTATTGATAGTTATCAACCTCTATATATATATATATATGTGTGTGTGTGTAGATACGTATTGCATGTGTTGACAAAGTCTCCTTTTTTTTTCTTGGTCAAGTTGTATGCGTAAAAGGATGGAGAGGTGGAAACTTGACATTGAAACTACCGAGCTTTGTCGGCTGAAATCTTTTACCAAATTTTAATGCTGTGTTTGGCAAATCGATAAAAAGTAGAAAATGCAAGTAAACTATGGAAAGGAAATGAGAAGAAAGAAAATTAGTATAAATGTATCTTTATGTTTGTGTTTGGCTATAGGAGTGGAATGGGAAGCAAATGAGTTGAAACCAAATGATGAGTTCACTAAAATGCCTAAAAGTTGGAAAATGATTTAAGCTTAGTTAAGGGTAATTTTGTAAATTTCTATCTCTTCATTGGTGTCTGCCGGTTTCTCTTTAATTTTGGAGAGGAAAAACCGAACCCTTTTTCCATTCAATTATGCCATTTTAATCTTATTTTCATACCTTTTTAAATTATCTAAACAACATTTATCATCCATTACCACAACTTTCATCCATCTTCCGTGATCTTTATTGATCTAAAAACAACATAACATCTAAGATAGCAAAATAATCCTTATTTTGATGAAAGTTGGGAATAAAAGGGGAAAGATAAATTTCTTTCTTTCTTTTTTTCTTTTTCTTCATTTGTTTTGTCATGATTTGTTTTCTATCCCAATACTTTTTTTTTAAACTTTCCATGTAATAAAAAATAATATCATAATCTCAATATAGGATTTATAAGATATATATTTGGGTTTCATTTTTCCCCTATTTTTGGATACTTTTTTTTTTATTTAGTAACATATAACTTCTGTAAACTCTCAAATTTTATACAACCAGACTTTTATGATTGGTAAGAATATGATATAAAATCTTGAAAAGCTTTGAGAAAAGCGACAAAACGTACTCTCGATTTTTCACGATTTAAGAATATTAAAATGTAAACGGTTTAATTATATTTTAAGAAATTCAAATCGTCATTAACAAAAAAATTTCCCTTAACTCTTTGCAATTAATAAGCGATAATAAATCAAAGAATTAATGAAGTAATTATTAAGCTCTAGCAAACTTAAAATAATAACCAATCAATTTGAGAAAAAATATGATAAAAATAAAAACAATAATTCGAAAAATAGTAACCCTAAAAATTCTTAAAAAAGAAATAGTATAATTAATCACCAAGCAAAACCTTTACTTCAATAAATAAAAATAAGTATATTTCTAGGTTTATTAAACACATAAAATTAAATAACGTCTAACAAGCAAAATTTCAAAATAATCGCAAATAAATACTTTCTATTGAACTTATAATTAAATATGATCATAACCCCTTTAAAAAACTATTCATAACAAGTAGAGTCTTAAGAAAGTAACTTCTAAAAAAAAAACCTCTTGAAGAAACTAATCACCACCTCCTTAAATAAACAACACGCCATGGAAGTCATTCAAATCATGTAATTGATCACTTATATAAGAAAATATTCAAAACATAAAACAAGTAATATAAAATATAATTTGGAAGCTCGAAAGTTAATAACCACAAAATATTCCACATTATTGATTTAATCATGTGGTTATATTGGTTATTTTGGGCACATGATACATATAAGTATATGATAAACTATTACTACAATTGCAATAGCAGTAGTATTAGTAGCACCAAAAGTATATGATAATTAAAAATAGGATTGTAGTAGTAGTAGTAGTAGTAGTATGTAGTAGTAGTAATCTATTATATAATAAATAATACCATACTTGATTCATATATTAAGACAATTTTAATTAGTTAATAATATTAAGACTATAATTATTATATTAGTAATATCATATTAATCATGATAACCAATCAACTTATAACCATGCTATATGATTTATAAACGTATTATAGCAAATATCGTAATATTAGTTAACTATTATAATTTAATAATCATGGTAATAACATATACACAATCATCATATGAATATAACCTATAAAACAACAAGACCATAGGACTAATTACCTACAAAAGCTTACAATTATTGGCATGAACTACGTATTTGACGAATCATTTGATATGTTGAATACTGTATCACATATTGTAATAGAAAACAAGAAACATGCAAATCAAGAAAATAATGTGATATTAATTAAATAATGTAGGCCAAAATCATATTAGAAAATTAATTAAAATTTTAATAAAATAAATAAAACACATCATGAACCCTCGCATTGGAACCAAAATCTTAAACCCTATTAGATCAAACCCAAACCTTAGAAAATCTTAGATCGAATCAAATTAATCTTATAAACCTAGGTTCCCAAAAATTTGGAACCCAAGAAAACCTAAACGAGATCAAATAAAAATTTAATAACCCTAAGATATCAAATGAATTAAATAAAGCCTGAAACCGTAAAAGTAAATCGTTTAGCAAAAATATATCTCCATCAAAACAATCCAATAGCTTAATCGATCTAAAAAATCTATGCTAAGCAATTCATCTATTTGATCACTAACACGCAAATTGATGCAGTTTATCCAAATAATATCTAATAATAAAATAATAAGAAACAATTCCCTACAATTGTAAACTCCCAAAATTTTACAATAATCTTATAAGTAAAACCTAATAATCCAAAATGGAACCAGAAGCAAAATCCTAAAGTCAAACCAAATTAACATTAGAAAACTCTAGAGTCAGTCATACGAGTTTTTACAACCCTAAAATATGAAATAAATTAGAAAAATGGGATAAATTGAATTATGAACTGAAATATATTATATGTCCTAAAATGATCAGATTCACCAAAATTTTTATCATTTCAAGCTTTTACGAGATCAATTTCTGTATCCGGACACTTACACGTAACATAAGGTAAAATGTTCTAACAAACAATTTATACTAGAAATATATTAAGATATTCATAAAATATCATAAAATATCATATACAATTTTATCGGCTTATAAAAACATTAGTTATAGCTATTTTACGCATATTTTATCTCTATCGGTAATTAATTTGTCACTTCATCTTACTTTTTACTATTCATTACTATTTATCTTACTCTACGTTTTCTTACAACTTTTACACTACTCATAACTTTTCTTACACACTTCTAATCTTTTCTACTTTATATTTTATTTTTTACATAACTTCTTCCTTACTCTCTCTCTCTCTCTCTCTCTCTCTCTCTTCATTTATTTTTATATCTCTAATGCCCTCCTTTTTCTCTCTATATATACCCCACATACCTTTACCTCCTTCACACTTTTCTTTACACATAACAAAACTCTTTTAATTTTTCTTTACAACTTTTCACTCTAAAAAAATTCTATCAAACACTCACCCTCTCTATTCCATACATATTCCCTTTCCTATAGGTAAATTTTCTAAACACCCTCTTCATGTATTATGTTTATGTAACATGTATGTGTATGTCTTTAATGGTTTTCTAAAAATATTCCCATGATGCTTCATGATAGGAATGAAAATACAAATGACAACAAATTTAAATCATGTTACACAAAATCATGTTCCTGTTATTGTACAAGTTAAATTCTTATTATTCATATGTTAATAACTAATCCAACTTTCTATATGTTTATGCAAGTATATAAGTATGTATTCTAGAGCCTAAATGCTCACTAATCTAATTATTTTATTTTCATGCACTTATTCATTTTAAGTTATTTATTTATTTCAAGTTTTTATAAGACTAGTCAAATTCTAGTCTTAGACTTGCCCATAATTAAATCAGAAGAAGACTAGAATAATTCAAGTCTCGGGAGTCTTGAAATAAAAACTAAAATTCTCATAATTTCCTCATTATCTAGTTCAATTTTATTTATAAGATTTGCTATATTTCAAATCTTGGGAAGCCTTGGTAAAAATCTAAGACTTTCATATTTCATTTCTTTATGCTTGTTTTATTTCAAGTCCCGAAGAGTCTTAGTAATAAGCTAAGACTCTCATGCTTATGTTTTAATACCTTTATGTTCTTGATTATTTGTTCTTAACTGTTATATTATTGGTATAACTTCATGCTATTGATTTTATTTTTATTTTAAGCTCATGCACAAATATGTCATAGAAGATGTTGTTATGAAAGACTAAATTTCCAAAAAACACGAATGCTGATAATTCTTTGTTATATAAAATAATTTCTAAAAATTTGATCTCTAACACTTGAGAAATTCTTTCTTTAGGAATAAAGAATTAGAAAGAAACACTCAACTATTTTCCAAATTTCCAAAATGAATTTTTTCAAAAATATAAATGTTAACAATTTTTATTATACAAATAATTTCTAAATATATTTTCAAAGCCTTAGGATTCATTAAAGTGAAAGCAAATTTTGAAACAAAATCAACTCCTTTTTTTAAATGCCATGACCCCATGTAATGCTTGGGAAAATTTTTATAAATTGAAATTCTTTTTTCAAATATGCATAAAAGCCATTTTTTCATCAAGAAAGGAAATTTTAAACAAGTAATTATCTAAATTTTTCTTAAAATCAAAACTTAAGAAAATTTTAAAGGAAATACATCTTAAAGTTTTTTTCACAAACAAGTAAAAATCTATGTTGTGAAAATGATTGGCCAAAAGAATTTTATTACAAAAAATGAAAAGTTCATGAACTTAAAATAAATATAAAATTATGATTTTTAGTTAAGTATTCATATTTACAAAAATCAGGAGTTGAAATTTATTTAAACATCCAAAAGTAATTTTTTCAAAAACTTAACTTGTCACCTTCCATAAAAAATGTTTTAATAAATTTCCTATTTGGAGCAACATCACTAGGATCATGCACGTAATATGAATTATTTTCATTATTATATGATTTCTAAAGATGAAAATATTTTATAATTGATTTATGGAGTATACATAAAGTAAAAATTTTAAAAATTGAAAACAATAAGATATGGAACCTGGGGATGCATTGTGTACTACATGATTTTGAGCCTTAAATGACCTTAAATATTGAAAATAACCTTAGAAATGGATAAAGCATTCAAAATAAGTAGAAAACAACTACTCATAAACAAAATTATGAGTTAAAATGAGCAAGTGATGACTGTTTTAAGTTAGAACTTCCGCAACAGGGAAAAATGATGCCAATAAAATTAATAGAGGTAGGAATTGAGCAGAGCCAATATAAATACTCATTTTGAGTATTCTTTTTATTTAGGTAATAAAAAATTTGATGTACATTTCCTTAAAGATCACTTCGACTTAGGATTGCATTATAAACGGGTGACTTTTTTCCTTTATGCTTTATGTATTCTTGTTTGTGTTTGTAGTATAAAAGCACTAGAAAATAGGGAAAAGATAAAAAATTGGATTATGCATGTGAGGATTATCATGGAATATGTTGTGTTGTGGTGATTGATTGAAAATAAATTAAGCATATTGAAACTTGAATTGTTGGTAAACAAAATTCAGTCTTCGATGTCATGTTATATTGTTTGTGAATATCTCTATGATTACCCCTAAAATCTTAATGTCTTAATTGAGAATAAATTAATAAATGGATCATGTATATCACGAAGTGGGTCACATCATTTTCATTGATATACATTCATGTAGGACCAGAGAGCAGTAGTGGTGGTAAGTAATAGCCCGAAATTCTACAAATTTTTATGGCACATAAGAGCCCAAAAATCTACAAAATATGTTTAAAATAATGTTCATATGGGCCTGTAACACCCCAATCCCGAATGGAGGATGTATATCTATTCAAATATATGATTTCTGTTTGATCATATGTATTGTTTGCTTTATGGATGTTACATTTCACATGTTTGTTAACAAACTCATTTGTAATTGTTTTGTTATGAGTACAAATTTTTATAGGGGATTATCTTACTAAATTGGATATAGCTTACCTCCAAATAGTTTGTTTTTGTAGGAAAATCAAAAGTTGGGATTGGGATACGATTCAAGCGCAAGCGTACTAAAGACGAAGCCAAATAGTTAGAGGACTTGGAAGTTTTAGACTAGACTTAGTTGAGAGAAAGACTTAAAATGTGATTTCTTTTTCTTATACTTTCTTCCTCCTTTTGTAATTCCTAAGTAGCTAGAAGATAGACTCAAGATCAACTTATCTTATTTTTTTAATAGGGTATTCGATTCTTGTGATCCTTGTATTTGTGGAAATATCGAATGCCAAACTATTTTTCTAAATATATATATATATATATATGTATAACATATTGAGAGAATAAGTAATTAAGTCTTGCAATCTCTGACCTGTAAGGTGGTCTTCATATTATGAGTGCATACATAATATGAAGACTTTAAAACAAACTTATTAGTCCCCTATTAACGGTCATAACATGTTACCTTAACTCTTTGCCGATGCTAGTATATGTTATGAGAGCTCAAGATTGCTAGTAAAATGGACCTATGAAATAGAAGGAAGTGAGAAGAATGATTAAAGGTTGTTTGGAGGTATCTCTAATACTTAAGTTAGTAAGAATTTCATATGATTAAGAAGTAAAGTGATGGAAAAAGTGTCTTTATGTGTGTGTTTAGATATGAGTAGGCTATCCATAACTTTGACACCCAAGCTTTATATATAGATGGGGATGGTAAGTGGGTACCCATAATGGGGAAGTACTCTTGATATTATAGGAAGATGTAATCTCCCCCTATGGTACATTCCAACATCTTCAAGGAAATGTTGGAGATAGTTAAAAGATCAACTCGGTTACATAACTTAAGGATGGCCTATGGAGTTAGATTAAAGATCAGTAAAAGATGACCAAACTATTACCAATCACAATCGCTTGGTTTTCCTTATTATATCTTTTTTAAGGTCTTTCATAGGTTGGACATGGGTCTTGACAAGATAGCCCATGGTTCAGGTAAATCAGCTTAAGATCCGAAGCGATCAAATTAAGTATAGGAAGCTTACAGCTAATATAGCTGTTAACAAAATGAATTTTAAGTAATCAACTATGTAAGGGATATGACTCTATGATATTAATCAAATCATATAATTTATATGGTGACAAAATGTGGGGATGTAACTTCACTATTAGTGTAGAGCGACCATACACGACCTGTAATTGCTCTATCTCATTTATTATCAACCTCCTTTATACTTAGGTTCAAAATGAGATATTTTACCTTCTTATATCTTATAGCACTATTTATATATACATATATATATATTTATGGATACTAAAGCCAAGAGATACCAAGAGGGCAATAACTCACCTTTTGACATATCAAAAAACATGTCAAATAGAAAAAAAGTCTTCCTTCTTGAAAATTACCCCCATGGCCAAACCTTAACCCCAAAATCCTTGCCTCATCTATCTCGAAAGAAGGAAAGAACCTCAAATGTCCTAATAGAAGCATCATTTTCAAATGACTCTAATCTCGAGAAACTTTGCTAACCTAAAGTAGAAGACATGGATAAGTTCAATGCTACTAATACAGCTAAGAACAAAGGAAAGAAGCATGCAAAATCAAAGAAATCCTACAAAGAAATAGCTTCTAGGAACATTCCTAACACATATGTTGAATGCTTTTGCCTTAAAGAAGACAACCTAAGCGTTGACATTAAAGTTGATCAAGTTACTAATCAAGACAATGTAATGCACGGTAGGACACTAAATGGAAAACTCGCTCTTAAGCACATCAACTTCTCAAACAAGGAAAAACAGCTTCTTAAGCTGCCCTAGAAATATGTTTTTTTTTCCCCAAGATCTATGGTTACTTAATTGGGTATAAACAACTCAATGGTAAGTTATTTATAGCATCTTCTCACTTATTATACCTGGATATGGTTATTACATTGTTTCCTTCAAATCCTTTTAGGACTATAATAGAATCATTGAAGATGGCTCATGGTTTGTAAATGGCGACTTCCTAACGATCAGGAAATGGGAACCAAATTTTAAGGTGTTTATAGCCTCCTTAGTTTAGTAGTTGTCTAGGTTAGAATAAATGAGCTTCCTTTAAAGTACTTTGCTTCCCAGCCATAAGAAAAGTAGGCAAAAGTATATGACCTATTTTAAGAATTGATGCATATAGCACAAATGCAGGAAGGGGTTGTTTTGCTCGCTTTTGAGTTCGAATATACTTCAATGAGCCTCTAACCCATACAATAGTCATTGAAAACCAAATGTTTTGCCTACAATATGAAGGTATAAAAAGTCTTTGTGTTGAATGTGATGTATTACGCCAAGCATCACTTAGTTGCTCCAAAAAGAACACTAACGTAGATGTCACTATTGAAAACTCCTCAAAAGATGAGGCCCAACAAAATGCTAATCCAACGGACAACAAAGAGTCCAAAGGCTCAAAGAATAAATATGGAACAAAGAAGAAATCTTATGGAGAGTAAATGATAGTAAAATGAAAAAAAAGGGAATAATGTCAAATTTTCCAAGAGAAACAACCCACCCATTGACAGAATCAATAATCCTCCTAAAAATTTTGATAAGCTTGCTAACACTCAAAAAAGTGAATTCGCGGATTCTTTGTGGCAAAATAAAATTGATTTTGTGCAAGGTCAAGCTTGGTTCTAATGTATCCAAGTAGTTAAAGATAAAAGTTTTTGTCCATAACTCAACTGTGTCTCTAATCGAGCCATGGTTATTACTGATGATTTATTATGTTTTGCCTTAGTTTTTAGAATAGAATCAAGAAAGAAATCAAGTACGTGGCCAAAAATCCAACCCTCAAGCTTTAAACAGATAAGTTTTCTCAAAACTTATTATGTAGTTGTTTGTCCCCCGATTGTTCATGCTTTTAAAACATTGAGGACAATGTTTAAATTAACTGTGAGGGAAGGGATTTAGCAAGATTTGGGTTGAGCATGAAATTAAAGTTTTGTTTAAGAATAGAGTAACTACACTTTAATTGATCAATTTTTCTCACAAATTATAGAAAATTAATGAAATAGTTAAAATATAGCCAAAATTTGAAACAAAATTACCAATTAACTCAGTAAAGCAAACAATGAAAATCATCATAAGATTGAGTTAACTTTACTTTGTGTAAATCACTTTACATATATCAATATGGAGTAGTTTTACTTGTTATTTAATCTATAAGTTTAGAGCTCGAATCAGTTTAAGGTCCCTTGTAAAGTTACTTAATTAATTTGTAAAAGCTTAAATGATATGTATGTTTTTCAAATTAGTCAGATAGCCCGTAATGCTGCATCTCTTCCGAGACCAGGACCTTTTTATCATAACTTCTGCTCGTTGCATACCTTGATCTAATACTATTCGAATAAGTCATTTTGAGAGCCGTGTCATCTTTAATGAAGGTTCAAATGATGATCATGACTTGATGATTTTCCTTGTGCTCTATTAAAAACAAAAAAATAAAATAAAAAGAAAATAAACATGTGCTTAGAGCTGAAATGAGCAGGGGTTGATCTCTTAGAAGAGCAATTTCTTGACCTTTCTTTTAATTTTAAATAAGCCATGAAAAGAAAAACAAAAAGAAAATGGTTAAAACTCGTCTAGAAGAAAAATAAAGAAGAAAGCAAAAATCTTTCCCTTTGTAGCTTTTAAGTACATTAATAATCAATAAGAATGAAATAAAAAGCACAAATAAGGAAGAAGATTCGGGGGATGAACTAATATATATGCCTTCACCTTTGATTATGATGCTTAGAAAGATGATTGAAGAATTGCATACTTATATGTATGAGGGGATGGAGTTGATTGAGCTCCTCTTACTTTGTTTGGTCTTTTGAATAGTTTTTGCAATAAAATTCTTAATTGAATAATAAGCATAAAGGCTGATCTACTTGGATAAGTTCTATGATTTTACCATAATTAACTTTAACACAATTAATAGGCATGATTGGACACTTAAAGTACTGAGGTCATTTGAGCTTAATTAATCTGGTCAAATTTCCCTTTATGATTTATCTTCTTATTTGAAAAGCCTTGTTTGGTTTTGAAATTATATTTGCTTAAGGACAAGGCTTAAGTTTGGGGGGAATTTGATAAGTTTATTTTACTCTATTCTATTCATAAGAATTTGGGTTTAATCTGATGCATTTTTAGGTAAATTTCTATGAATCTGGTGCTTTTATCATTTAAATATTGTTTTTTCAGCTCATGGAATCAAAAAAAGCATAAACAAAGTAATTTGAGCCAAATTAGAGCAAAAAAACATCAATTGTGAGAAACAAAACTAATCGAGCCCTGAAAAAGGACCCACCGAAGCCAAAATAGCAAGGCAAAATAGGCAAAATGGTCCGTCAAGCCCTACATCGAGCCCTTGATGTCTATTTGGGGGTGATCGAGCCTTGAACTTTATGAAAGAACTTCAATCATGCCACAATGTCGAGCCCTGAATCTACACTGTGACTGAAGCTGAACAAAAACCACACTTTAAGAGGAAAAGCACAGCTTAGATCGAGTGCTAACTTTGAGCCCTCGTTGATCTCAATATACCCTGCATTTGAATTTAGACAGAGACTCGAGCCCATTTTTAGCAGAATGCCATAACTTAAGTTGAGCCCTAACTTTCAAGCAACATCCGAGCGCTCGACCTTATCCCACGAAAAGTCATCTCTTGAGTTGGCAATTCAAACATGCGTGCATGAAATGAAGAACGGTTTTTCTTATAAAGAAACTATCATGTCAACGAATAAAATCATCATCATTTATGTGCCCCTAGCCTATAGATAAACATGCACCGACATGTAAAGAAATAACATATAGCATATGTAGCAAATTCCTAACGTAGTACAGAGAGAGAATTCTAAAGTAAAAGAATTGTTTCTTCTTGCTGCGAAATATCAAGTTTTTTGCATAAAATCATTTTAACCCATTGCTTATATTTTTGCAAGATTCTGAACTTAATTTGCAATATTCTTTGTTAATTCCATATTAATTCTTCAGAATTCGTGCCTAATGTCTGTATCTATAGAGAAATAATCTCCTAAAGCTTGGGGTTTGTGAATTTAAATCCGATTCATATGATTTCAAATGTGCTTTCAAGTAAATATTGATTAGATATTTGTAATTAGTAGCTTGGATTTACTTTCATGGGTCTAAATGTGTGGTGCACCTTTTAGATTCATGCATGATTTCAACTGAATAGATTGAGAGATAATTCTTTTGAATAGATCTGGGCTACTAATGAAGTTACTCATAATCCCTCAAGAAAGGGATGGTGAAACTTTATGTCACTTGTTTTTGAAAATTCATTAGGTTGGTTTTGAAACAAAGGATTTTGAAGCTTTTTGCGAGTCTAGACTGTTGATAAGTTGTGAAGAGATTCCGATGGTTTGGTCTAAATCTAGAGTTACTGATCTTGAGAGAGGCTTTAACTTACTGTAGTGAATTCGACAGTGCAAATTAGTGAAGCAAATCCCTAAGCTCTATCTTGCACTTTTTACAAACTCATCTTCAATTTTTCCTTGAGAACATTTGTACATTTTTATTAACCATGGTATAGCTTTTGTTTTCTTTATGATATTCTAAATTTTCTTTGGCAGATAATAAATGAAATGCGAGTAAGGGAGATGCCAACAATCAATTGGAATACGATCTAATATTTTCTATGCTACTTTGGTAGGTACACTTGCCTGATGTTGGTAGTTACTATTTGAAGTTGAATAAAACTTATTAGTTTTATAAATTTTGAAAATTTTAACTTCGTGTTCTTTAAAATGGTTTAACCCAACGAACCAATCAGCCATGTTGTTTTGGGAAAACTCGATATCTTCGAGTTTTAAGTGTCAGCGAGAAACACGGAAGGAACAAGATGTTGTGCTCCAACTATGTACTTCTAGGAAACATGTTTTTTTTTTCGTATTTTATGGGTTAGAGAGGTACACGACGAGGTGCATGACCCCATGTACCGGTCATGCTTTTTTGGGTATAGGAGCATTTTGCTTTTAGACTTGGTATTTTCGTTCAAAAGGGGTTTTTAAGGCATCTTTTGAGGCTTTAAAGGGGTAGATAAGTATGTTAAATCCTAATTTGCATCTATAGTATCTTCTCCTTCTTTCTAAACATGTTTAATTAAGGATTTAAAGGCTTAAAACATCTAATTTGACAGTAACTTAAATTTTTCATGGTTTTCTACAATTTTCCAATATGCTCATATAAGACTTCATCATTCTACATTATTAACGTCAACTTATAACAAAACCCAACCCCAAATCATGTTTATTCTCCAGTTTACACCATTAGAATAGTTTTATCTCCCTTGTATCAAAATTCCTTAACATAAATAACTAGTTTAAAGATCTTACGTTACTTCAAAGTATATTCTTCTCTTGTTTAGTTGAAATGAAGATTTTAAACTCCAAAACCACTCTAACACCTAATTTCTTGCAACTCATAACATGAACCAACATATCCAAGTGGGTTTTCATGCTTACATGGCTATAAAATACTCAAAAACACTTTAAAATTCCAGGCTCTTATTTTATTAAGAATTTTATAAAGGTTGTGATCCATCCACTCCTTTTAGCACACCTTCATGTTTGAAATCCCTAGTGATAAGTGGATAATATTAGCTGTTTAATGCTAATCCTTATTTAATTTACCTTAACTAACATTAAATGGAGGATAGGGTTTAAAGCAGCTTACTTTATGGTTTTGGTAGGCTTCCTAAAAAGGTAAAGACAAAAAAATAATGAGTATTTATATGAGGGCTAGTAGGGTAGGATCCTCAGGTTTTAAACAAGGAGAAAAAGACATCTTTTTAGGGTTTTTGCCACATAGCACAATCTTGTGTGTTTAAATCTTACTTGTACAAGGATCTTAATTACTTTTTAACAGTTAGGGTTCTAATGTACGTCTTAAGCTAATAATGATTTAAATATATCAAGTAAGCCTAATTTATTTACAAGTTTTAATTTTTAATTCGCATAAGTTCCTTGTTTGGGGTAAAATCTTAATTTTGCAAAATTAAAGCTCCAAACTACATTGTTTGGATTTTTTTTTTAAATTTTCATTTAATGAACTTTATTAAATAATAGTTTACTTTATTTTGATATTTGAATTGTTTTTGAATTTTCTAAATTTAGGTTTTTAGTTTTGGGCTAATTTAGGAATTTTGAAAATTTTACTAGTTTAAATACGTACATAAATCCAATTGGTTCTATAGACTTTATTTGATCTTGATTTTTTATAATTGTGTTTGGATCATTTCAGTGATATAAGGAGAATCAATTAGCTTATTGGTCAGCAATCTCCTCCAGCTGACTTTGTTAAGTTAAATAATGATGGTGTATTAAAGCAAAATCAGTCCTTATCTTAGCGTTAGTTGGGTTTGTTGCTAACTTGGATTCTTGTTCTTCTCTTGTGGTAGAGCTTTAGGGTGCTTTGAGGGGTTTAGAGTTAACATAAAATCTCGATTATTGGAAAGTACTCCTTGAACTGACATAAAATTATGGTCAATTGGCTAGCAAAGGATGATGTGCCTGATCCAAGATTTTAGAATGTTTTCATTCCTATTAAAGATCTCATTCACAAATGTTGCGATGTCTAGATGCCTTGCCTATAGAGAGGGAAATTGAGTAGCAAACGCTTTGACAAATATGGCTTTTTGTATGCCTATTAATTCTCATGTTCTAAATTCCATTTCCCTGATACTATCGAGATTTGTATGCAAGATATGGTTGGTGTTAGTTTTCCTCGCAATTGTACTATGTAATTTTAGGTATTCTGTAGCCCCTTTTTTATGTCGAACAATGTGGATGTTACAATTTTGTTTTGATGAGAAATTGCTTTGCACAAATGCTCCATAACTTAATTAAGTTACATCTAATAAGCAAAACTTGTTTGTGATATGTTTAGGCTTTACTATGTTTGTGTTTTTATTTGTGCTTGTTGTTGCAAGTTGCTTCAAGTATGTTTTAGGTCTTGATTCCTTTAGAACATCTTATAGCTCAAAATATGAAAGTTGTAGAGCTCTCTCTAAACTTTATGTAGCCTCTCGAATTATCTCAATCAGAGTTTGAATGAGAAAGTTATGGCTAAATTCAAAAGCACACTGAAGCTGTTAGGAGCATATCGATTCGCTAGTCCAACTTGTTCAAAGAACAGTTTCATTTGCGAAATTGTTTGAGGGTATGAAATTGCACTAACTATCTGTTATGGCTTTGGATCGGCTTGCCAATAGGTAAAAAAATAGTCGTTAAAGCATCTATCATCCGACTATTGGTGAACTTTTTGAGGGCAACAACTAGCTTACTTAGAGTGCTTATATATGGAAGTGTTGTGAGTGTTTTTGTATAAGAGAGTGGAACTTAATAAATTGATATTATGTCAAAATACTTTTTCATTTGTATTTGCACTTGTATTTAGATTAGTGAAAGTGTGAATAGTGCCATAGTGTGCTTAGTTGAATTTGTTGTAAGGCACTATTTACACATGTATTGAGTATTGTTTAGTGAAGTCCTCATGTGTTTGAGACAATAGATGGAGTCCTTATGTGTTGAGCATTTGAGTGAAGTCTTACATGTTGTAGGCATTGGTGAAGTCCTCATTATGAGGCAATTATTGTGAAATGCTCTTGTGTGAAGCAATTGTCCGTTGAATGAAGTGTGACATTCACTTTGAGTGAGACCTTTTGTGGACCGTAGAGACTAAGAGTGAGCCAAACTTTATATTAAATGCCGGTGTGATCTTTTCCTTTTCTTATCTCTTTATTATTATTGTTATAATTGCATGAATTGGTATAATTGGCAAAAAAGATGGTGGTTAGTTAATTGAAGTTGAAATCGGTTTAGAAACGTTTCATAGATTCCACATCATATGGATAATAGCCTAGTCGTCTTTTTTTAACATTTTGATTAAAAAAAACCATAAAAGAAAAGCTTAGAAGATTCAATCACTATCATTATCCAACTACTGAATCCATATCTTAACTTGTGAGTATTTTCTTGTTTCAACTTAAACAAAATAAATAAATTTTAGATAAAATTAGGCCAACATTGATCAAAATTTTCAAAAATATTATGCCGTGAACAACAATAGATCTCAAATAATTTGATAACGAGCATCAAATTTTATAAATTTTGTGTCATCATTCAGAAAAAATAGTATACTTAACATCAAACACGAAATCTCTAGAGTAAAACCATAATAGAAATAAGTCGAATGCCTAAATTTTGATCCTGAACTCTGTCCAACATCTCGGGTTAAGGAAAAAAAATCATTTTTTTTAAAATCTACAAAAATGCTACTCAATTGGAAATAATCTAAAAAAATAGATGAGATGAGTTTAGGTTGTAAAATAAGTTCATTAAAGTTATCTTAAACTTATCATCTACAAAGATATTCACAAATGGAGAGTTAAAAGACAAGTTCGTTATAGTTAATTAAACTTATCTCTTAAAAATACACGTTAATTACTATTGAAATTTATCTCTTCAAAAATATGTTTATTACCTATTTTTTGTATTATTATAGATCTAGAAGTGTTTTGTAATTTTTATTAAAATACTATTATTTTTAATTATCCCCAGCGTTATCATTAACATTGCGCATTAAAATAAGAAACATACATCAAGGAAAAGGAGGGGGGGAGGGGGGGGGGGGGGGGGAGGGAGGGAGGAAAGCGAAAGCAAAGTCTTACACATAATACATTATCATGGGAAAAAAAAGAGGGGGTAAAAAAAAAGAAATTAGGTAAAGACTTTCGATAATTAGCAACATGCTCACAACCTTAGTAGATTTAGTTTTTATTTTATTTTATTTTATTTTTTGTTGGGGGGAACTTAATAGTTTTAGTTACTAAAATAGAAAAAGAAAAAGACAGAGATGCACTGTAGTACATTGCGTGGCAAGATGTTACAATCAACTTTACCCGACGGGATTTTTATTTTTATTTTTATTTTTTAAAATCGGATACTTCTATTTTCATGAGAATTATTTAATTTTTAATTATTTAATTATATAATATTACTATAATATCAATTTTTTTATTATATAATTCCGTTTAATAATTACATGTGATAAGATCTAAAAGAGACCAATGAACCCACAACTAAATCTAAATTCAAAACATCAAGTCAATCGATCTTAATCGATTCAACGAGATGATTTCGACAGCATGCTTATTAACCCAAAACAAGTTGATTAAGATTCTGTTTTTTTTTTTCTTGATTAAGCTTCTGTTTGGATGGTTTATTTTTCATCGATATCTGTATCATATCTTTTTTATATTAATATCTAATTTATTTGATCGATTTATAAATAAAAATAATTATTTTTATCAGTATCCATTTTTAATAAATAATTATTTGAAAACAATAAAAAGATGAAACCATAATGATAGAAAAACAACAAAACAAATAAACCCAACCAACACAGTTATTAAACCAAACAGATGAAGCCAGTTTTTCATTTATTCACATATTTTTTGAATGGGCCATGTTTTGGGCTTCCCATTAGGCCAGAAGCTAGTAGTCAAAATGATAGGGTTTTATATCCCAACTTTATACTATTTCAAGTTCAAACTCGATTAGATTAAATTTATTTAAATTCAATTGATCTAAAAGTTTATTTTTCTTTACATTATGATATTTTTATTTTCTAAACTTGGTTAATAATTTATACTTGCTAGATGGCTAAACTAAATATAACAAGTATGAACTGAATGAAGTACCTGAATAGCTTGAATTCAAAGTTCAAAAACTATTTATGAATAAATTTGAGTAAATACCAAACCAAACTTAAATAACTCATGAATAATATGAGTTATTTGTACCCAACTCACCACTATCAAAAAAATAAAGAAATAAATAAATCCAAGATCATAACCGAAAATTATTTCTCACTCTACCCCTTTCTTTCCCTTTACCCTCTGTTCATATGTAATATTTGCAATTACAACAGCCTCAATCACTTGAATACCTGACACAAATTCATGCCCAGATTTATGTCAAGCACGGAGTCGGATCTTACCAACATCTTAACCTCATCAAAAATTTAACAGAGCCTTTCTAATTGATGCATACAATATAGTAATCAGTTTCACACAAATTAAAGAAACAATGTATCTTAATGTGCTAAAGGAATTATAAACACGGACAGTACTTTTAAATCGGTACTATCTTATTTGACTAATTTTATAACATAAATAAGCACAAGGAGCAAGAACTGAATTGAACCAAACCGCACCGCAATGCTGGATACATTGATCATGAACAAGCTCTTGACTAAGCCTATGGCTATTTTAGTATGAACCGAAAGTAATGGGAAAATAATAGATGTATCTTCACCATCAACATTGCACAAACAACCAAAATGATAACACCACCTAACAATTATTATACAGCCATAACAAGAAGGCTAACATAAAACATATCCCATATTGCCACCATATTACAGAAAACTTATGCTACATCTGGCTATGGGTGGTTTATTCCTTCCCATCAGCAGCACGGAGTGATCCAAGCTGCACTGGTGCTTGAGTTCCAACCACCTTTGACGACCCATAAATTGCGAGATCAACACCTTGAGCCTTTTCTTTCTCAATCTGATCCTTGATCCAGAAGTATGTGATTCTTAACCCATCCTGCAAGATAGCAAATTAAAGATGCCACAAGTAGCTGCATGAAGTAACTCTACACTAGACAACATCGCCATGGGCATGGGAATATTGACAGTTCTTGATATTGATATGATGCGAAAAATCACCAAGAATTGAATTACATTTAAAACATAATAACATAGCCCAAAGATGACATCATATGACAAATTTAACACATATGATCAAAATTAGGATCAATTGACACGTTCGTGATGATTGGAATTTGTACCCCTTATGATGTCCAAAAAAAAGGCATTGAAGTTCACAGGGGATATTGGTACAATTCACCCAAAGGATATTGCAACACAAGGGGAAATAATTCTAGCTGTATCTGTGTTCAAAGTAACAAGCAAGAAGGATATCAAATTGTAACAAATGTATTGTTCTGTACCTTCAACCTCATGGCAGGAGCCCAGCCTAGCTTCTCTTTTATAAGAGAATTGTCTGAGTTGCGGCCACGGACACCCTCAGGGCCAGGAATGTGATGGATTGGGAGCTTCTTGTTCTCAAAACTAAGAACAATTTCAGCCATTTCATTCATGCTAACCATCTCATCACTTCCAATGTTTACCGGCTCCCGGAAGTCTGATTTAGTCAATCTGAGTAGCAGCAAACCATTAGAGGGTTGTACAATTAACGATGCATAATGTTCATTGCAAAATTTGCCATCGGCACATTTACAATCTCGACAACAGTGCAGTTCATTACCTGAGAAGCCAATAACTGTTTTCTATCTATTACACCAGCAAATTATTATAGAAGTCACCAAATTATCTAACTAGACTCTATTTCAGGGTATCCACATAGAAAGTTTAGTAACATTGACGATAATTATAAGAACAAGCAGATATCAATTTCTTTCCATGCTTATGCTTTTATTTTATTTATTCTTTTCCCAGAAGATTCCTTGTCTGAATCAGCATTTCCTTTATTTCCAAGGATCTGAAACGACAGAGGAAGAGCAGATTTATAATTTGCTCGAATAGAATATCAGTCACTGAAACTTGCAGGTTGTTACTACCATAGTCAGAAGATAGTGTAATTTTTTCCTCATATAATTGGTTAGGAAATTCAAATAGCAACAGTGGAAAGGAAGACCATTCCACAATATCACATCTAAAGGAAACAATTACCTGAGTACACCTTCAACACATTCATCAATAAAGGTGAAAGATCTAGTTTGAAGTCCGTCGCCCCACATCTCAAATTTGTCTACGGAAGTGATGGCCTTTCTGCAGAAGGCAGCTGGAGCCTTTTCCCTTCCACCTAAATGCCAGATTCATCAATCCATAGAAGTCATAATTAGTTGGAAGTTAAAAGTTTAAACAATCTGAATATCAAATTGCATTAAAGCAGTGCAATACCCTTCCATGTTCCGAAAGGACCATAGATGTTGTGGAATCTTCCAATGCGACACTCAATACCAAAATCTTTAGTGTAGTGTTTGCATAGCTCCTCAGTAGCAAGCTTCTCCAAGCCATAAGCATCTTGAGGCTGAAGCCAAAAATCAAACCAATTTAATACTTCCTTCTACACATGAAACACAATCACAAATATGGGAGAAATCCTATGCTTCAAAAACAAACCTCAGCAGGCCATGCGTCAGACTCCTTCAAGCTCACATTGGTTTCAAGCTGCTTGAATTCAGGATATATGCAAGCACTAGATGCATAAAAGAACCTAAACCAAAAAAGTAGCCATATATAACATATATGCCACAAAACAAATGAAATTTCAATATAAAGTATATAGAGAGAGCCAGCAAAAGGAAATTCTATCCAGGATATTGCACCTTTTTACTCCTTTTATCCTAGCAGCCTCAAGCATGTTAAAGCTGATCATGGTATTGTTATACATAATGACAGAGTGGTTGGACTGAATAAAGCCCATCCCACCCATATCAGCAGCAAGGTTAAACACATGATCAACATCCTTAGTGACCTTTAAGCAATTGTCCATGACCCTTAGATCAACCAGATGGAATTCATGACAGAACATATCTTCAGTCATATGTTCATTCTTCTTCCAGTCGGATGCAATGATGTAGTGGCCCTCACTCTTCAGGCGACGAGCAATGTGAGAGGCAATAAAACCACCTGCCGGTGATGGAAATTCTCAGCTTTTCTGATGGCCAGTAAGGTTCCCTCTCCAAATCTTTGTATGTGTATGCACCATAGTCGGTCCCATCATGGCTCCCCATTCTGTAATGGACGAAAATTTGAATAACTACATTAGCAACATTATCAAATTCTCCCAGCTGCATGATTTCGGTGCGTTTCTTTTCAATTTTTTTCTTTTGTTTTTAAGACATGTACTTTTGAATAAGAACCCTAATCAATATTCAACTACCAACCTCAGCATGATACCAACTGTTCAAGATCATTTGTTCAAACAATAATCAGGAATGATAAAAGAACCAAACACCATGACCATGACCACTAAAATTCCTCAAAGACAAACCCATTTAAAAAACCTGACATGATGTCTATCCATGCACTAAAAATACAAACTTTCAACAAACTAAGCACATTCCCATTATTACAAGCCATGTAATAGGGTAGGAAGAACTCAAAAATCAAAACACAAACAGAGCTTTAGATTCCGAGGAAACAAAACAAACCCATTAGATAAAATCCAACATAGTGTCTATCCACACAATAAAAACACAAACTTCAAAACAAATTAAGCACACCCCCAAAGAACATTCCATTATAAAAACCAACGTAGCAGAGTAAGAAGAACCATAAATCAAATACAAACAAAACTTTAGATTCCTAAGAAACTAAACAAACCCATTTGACAAAATCCAACAAAGTGTCTATCCACACAATAATGACACGAACTTTAAAACAATTCGGCACATTCCATTCTCAAAGTGTATATATCAAACTAAGAACACCATAACCTAAACAGAACAAACCTCAAACTTCTTCAAAAATAAAACGACCCATTAAACTAAAGCCAACATGGTATGAATCTATACAGCAAGAGACGAACTTGTCAAGACTCTAGAGCATTTCCATTGATCAAATAGCATGTAATAAGGAAGAAGAAAGGCCATACAAAGGCCCAATTGGTTAGAATACTGGAAGTGGACTCACTAAACCAAATGAGAGAGGATAATTGTGCTGGATTTGCAGAGACAACAAGAGAGAAAACTGGAGGTGAACGTGCAGAAGTATGGTTTCTTAGGACATGATGCACGTTTTATTTATAGTCTTAGCGAGAAACAATAGACAGAAAGATAAATATACATCTTTTTTTTTTTTTTTAATTCAGTTTTGTATATATTCCTTTAGCAAATTTGTATATGCATCTGTTTCTTTTATTGAGTTTGTTTCATCACGTGATTGAGATAATTGAGTGTTTAAATACTTAAAATATATGCTTTTGGCATTAATATAACATTTTTCAATTTATAAAACAATAATAATAAAAATAATATTAACAATAATAATGTTCAAATTAGAATTTTAGAGTGTACATCTATCTATAGATACTAAAAAAATATTCAACATATTAGATTGTATAAAGTTAGGCCAAAAATGTATTGCAAGAATACATTTAAAATACGATTTCAAAATTTTATTAGAAAAAAGTCACATTTATTAAGCACCATTTAGAAAAGAGTGACTTTTCATATTCTAAGACCATTTTTATCAGTAAATTGCTTTTGTAGGTCCCATATTATATGGTCATTCTTAGATTAAAAAAATATTTTCTTCATTGTGTTAAATAAATATGGAAATAAATTTTAAATATATTAAAATTACAATTATTTTAATTTATTTATTAAAAAATAGAAGTATGAAAATATTAATTATTTTAAGATAAATTAGAAATGATAATTCATTTAAAATCAATACAAACAATATATAATTTTAAATAGTACAAAACCAACATTCAGGGGGAGAAAATAAAGAATAGAAACCAACATACAATTTAAAATAGTTAACTATAACTATTAAATGTCAACTAGTGGGTCTAAATCGTTCCCACACATGTTCAATCAAGTCGGTTTGCAACTGATGATGTTTAATCCTATCATGGAGTCAAATATTGTTTTCTATATATGTCACATATTCCGCAATACGACTATGAGAGATATGAGGTACTTGTTCACTATTGTCTCCCAATTCATAATCTGGTACTTGAAAGTTCAAATTGTAGCCGTCTCGTTCATCTTTGACAATCATATTATGTAAAATTATGCATGCTCTCATACTTTGCCCAAAGCCTCTTGATCCCAAAAACACAAAACTCCACGAATTATAGCAAAACAAGATTGTAACACTCCAAAAGCTCGTTCAACATCTTTCCTACATCTTTCTTGGTACTTAACAAATAACTGTTCCTTTGAACCATGTGGAAATAAAATAGATTTGACAAATACTGACCACTCTGGATATATTCCATTAGTGAGATAATATCCCATGTCATAGCTCTTACCATTCACAATGTAGTATGTCATTAGAGCATGTCCTTCTAGGACATCATCAAATAGGGGTGACTGCTCTAGTACATTAATATCATTATTTGAACCCAGGATGCTAAAAAATGCATGCCATATCCAAGTATCATATGAAGCGATAGCTTCAAGTATGCTTGTCGGAGACCCATGATCTCCCCTAATATACATGCCTTGCCATACAACTGGATAATTTTTCTACTCCCAATGCATATAATCAATGCTTCCTAACATACCAGGAAATCCATGTTGCTTAGCTACATTAAGTAAGCGTTTAATATCAACTTGATTTGGCCTGCATAAATACTCATCACCAAAACAAGTGCGATGATCCATTGGACGAATTTTTTGACACATTACATGATTGTGGCTTCAGCCATTTGTAAGTAGTCGTCTAAAGCATCACCCGCTACTCGATATGCTAACATTCAAATAGATGCAATACACTTCTGTTGTGGTGAAGCACTAAGTTTGCCAGCATCATCCTTCCTTTGTGTAAAATAGGATGAGTAATCCTATAGTGCTTGTACAATGCGGAGGAACACACTTTTTCTCATTTGGAATCTACATCAAAATGCTCATGAATGTACATAGGGTTATCCAAGAAGTAGTAATTATAAAGACGATTGTGTCATTCTAGATGACCTTTATTTATATACTTTCGCTTACGTCTTCTGGTAAAGCCATTGCATATCTCCGAAATCACTTTATATAAATGAGCAATTAGCTCATATCGCAAACTGCTCATCTCTAATAAAATATATTCATCAATTGCTTTGTTGTAACCATTGCTTTTCTTAGAATCAGAGCTACTTGAGTTACTAGTAAACATTATGTTTTAATAACATAAAGAATAGAATATTATACACTTGGAAATAAGAAAATTGAAGAGTACATTTTATGAAGACATAATTGTTTGCCATTTATAGAACTTCAACTTCAACAACTAGTTTTACAACGGTTAGTTTACCATGAGATAATAGTAATAAAAAATCAAATATAGAAAAATAATTAAAATGCCTGCTTCAGGCCCTAAAAGATGTTTTTTTGGCTTCAAGTTCGTAGTTACAAAGTAAACCTACATAGCTAATATAAATCTTTAAATGAGCTTCGTCTAAACATATTATAATAAGGATTCTGAGTTATATACCAAAAGTTATGACTAAACAAAGTTTTGACAAACACAACCCACAATTAAGATCACAACTTAGCTCAAAGCTTAGGTCGAGGCCTCGATTATGGCCTTGACACAACTCGCAATACAATATCGTGGCCATAGAGTCATAATTTTGGTCGCGATATTGATTCGTGACTTAGGTCGAAGGTAAGGTCGAGGCCTCAACCTAGGCTGTGACCTAAAATTGAGGCTAAAATTTTGACTGTGTGCCGAGGCCATAGTCGAGACCTCGACGTAAGTCGTGACCTAACATTGCAGCCACAGAGTCAAGAATTTTGGTCACGATTTTGGGTTGTAGCTTAGGTCGAGGCCTCGACCTTGCCTTCAACACAGGCCACAACTAAGTTTGTAGCCACAATTTTGGGTCGCGTTTTTCAAAACTAATGATTCCTTCATATTTTAATGATCTTTCTACGAATCTCTTCTATCCATTCCTTCTGTACGTCATCTATTGTTGATGTATTCGGTCATCATTATTGATTTCTCCAATTCAATTTGTTTTTGACGTTCTTTTTGTTGTTTGCAACATTGCTTCTCCTTTGTCGTTTCAATTTCCTTATCTTTCAATTTATTGATTTTACGTAATAACTCCGCTTTATCACATCTATTGTGCTCAAGTCTTGTATCTCGTGAATGAATTCATCCACTTTCTCACTACCTTCAGCGTCTTTGCTGCCGCTCTACCAGGTGGACGATGTCCATCTCACTTGTCTCGTTATTTGTTGATATATCATTGTTTAATGATGAGCTAGAATATGCTCTGGAGCTATTGACCTTGGAGTGTTTACTTGTATTTTTTTTTCAGCATTTTTGGAATCAGATCTCCATTTGGGTTCATTATGCAGTATGAACAATGCTCGACAATGCATAATTTATTCTCATTTTGTCTAAATAAATCATGAGCATCTTTTATATAATCATGCTCACCTTTTCCACTTTATCCACGCTGTTTTATTTTATCGTAATAAGCCCCAAATTTTATGACATCTTTTACAATTTTTGACTATTGAGCTTTACATGTTGCATGTTCATCTCAATGGATTTTTCTCCTTCTCATACAGTTGTCCCTTCTCAAATTCTTCAGCGATTCGTTGCCAAAATGTTTGTAATGGTTGATTGTTCCCAACAAGTGGATTTTTACTAACCCTCAACCATGCATAAATTAAAAGCTTATCATCATTTTACTCCCATTTTTTCCTACAAGCTTGATTATCCCCATTTTCATTATCATCATTATCTTCTAAATTTTTGTTAGTAGAATATTATGGGTATTGTGAGTTTGTACTAATTAGTATTTGTGGCGATTGATCTAAATTTGATTGTGGTGGAGAATTTCCCATCGCATTGAATGGTTGAAAGTTTTCAAGTGAAAACTGAGGAACATATGAAAAATATGGTGTTGTCATACTTTTTGGATTATGACTAAAATTTTGAGAGCTTTGGCTCATAATTTGGAAAATTTAGAGGACACTGCAAATTAGGAACGCCTTGGAAAAATGTACCAAGTGGAAGATATGATCCAGTTTGTGAAATATGTAGCATTTGAAAATTTCGTGAGTTTAGCGATTCATCGTGTGGTAAATTTTGAGAATTATTTGGGTTAATGTACAAAAATTATGGATAGAGAGATTTTTTGAGAATTATAAGCACAATTTGAGAATTAAGAGAGAGATTTTTCGAATTATAAAATTGTAGTGAATTTTAAGAATTGAGAGAGAGATTTTACAAATTTTTACATATTTATAGATAAAGAAATTTAAAAAATTTTAAGTGTAGGTGTAGGTGCATTGGCTTGAACACTAAATTTTATTTTAGCTAGAACGGCCATAATTTTTTATTCTTGCCATAACGGTCATTTTTTAATCTGAATGAATTTTATGGGTCCCATATTTTGACAAAAGTCAAAAAAGTTAAATAAAAATAAGTAGCTTCGTAGAGCAACGGTGCTTCATCAAGTATCTCACTTTATCGGTAAGCAATGCCAGTTGGCAATCCTTTGATAGGTATCCGAGTTAAGTACTTCCGATAAAAATGGTCTAAGTAAAGCTATGTGGGAAAATTTTACAATTCCATCATTAATTTTGATAGGAGCAGTCTCATCACTATCCAATAACTCGCACAGTACCCGACCGTGATCAAACTACTAAAATAGTTAATATTTTAATTATTATATTTATTTTAACGACTGTCTCGTCAACGGTATCGTAGATGTTCCATTGTATGTGTAATCTATGACTTTCATTTTCCAAGCAAATCACATGCCATTTTCAACTATACCTTAGTAGTTAATTGAATCTTGATCTTATTTGTGTAATTAATATTTACAAAAGTCCTAAATAGAAAAAAATAAAAAATCTCTAGCATGTGGTGGTTGAAAATTTGGATTTGCAATCAATTTAATCTTCACCTTATTTATGTAATTAATATTTACAAAAATCCTAAATAGAAAAAGGAAAAACCTTAGATTTGATAGTTAGAAATATGGATTGCAACCAATTTAATATTAGCCTTTTATGCGTAATTAATATTAAACAAAACCATAAAAGTTTGGTTGGTAGAAATTTGGATTTGCAAGACCTTAAGGATGATATAGGCTTACGATTGTCTAGTGAAGCTTTTGATATGATAGAGTGACGGCAAAAGCGATGCGTGTTCGAGTAGATGAGAGTTTGATCCAGACATGCTAGGGGGTCACGATTTGAACCTAAGTAAATAAAAAGTAAAATATAAACACACTATAATTATAAAATATAAATATCTATATGACATCATTTAACTAAATTTATATTTGGATCAAATCCATTAATTAACTATTAAATCCGTATTAATATATATCTTAAAAAGGAATAAAATAAAATATAATTATTATAAATTTATATATAATATGAATATATATTTTAATTTCTAGCAAGGTTTTTCTTTTGGCTAGGTTAACTAGTCTAGATCAATCCATATCGATGCAAATTTGTGCCAAATGCATGTACCACCCTTCTTTTATAGTCGGTTCAGTTGAACGAAGTTTATTTGAGTCTAACAATGGGCAAAAGTAGTAGATAATTGACATGGTATGCAAATTATAGTTTGTGGGTAATTATTGAGTTAAGTTACGCACAAACAACCTAGAACAAGGATTTTGTCCAAATATGGTAGATTAGTTGACATGTGATGGTTTTTTTATGGTAGATTAATGCAAATGTAATGGGCTTGTTTATGATAGGTTGGTAAAAAATGTAGTAGGATCAAATGTCGTAGGATTATTTTGTCCAAATGCGGTAGGTTCATTTATGGTATATTGGTTCAAATATAGTAAGTTGGTACAAAAATGATATGTTTATTTATAGTAAATTGGTGCAAATGTAGTAGGCTCAATATGCAAATATGGTAGGCTCATTCTTATTGTAAGTTGTGGTATAACAACTCGATGCAAATAAAACCCTTTAGGTGTAAAGGGATTTGATTGGAAATAAAAGAGTAACAAAGCTGTTAACAACTACTAAAGCTCAAATAAAATTTTGAGCGAGCGGCCCCAAAATTCATAATAGGTTGGATAAGGTCCAAAAATTTAGCTTATTACTCAAAATAGTTTTGTTTAGGTTTAAAGAGCTTATAGCCGGTTAAAAATTAAAATCTGAAAGTTATTTTTGCCTAGGGATTTATATATTTTAATTTTAGTATATATATTTTTAATTCTTATCTAAACAAAAGGATTATATATGTACAAACCAACATTTTTGAAATTTTCAGTCTAAAGCAATACGTACATAAATGATAAAATAACATATAAGCATCTATTTTTGCATGGAAATACAATATAATATAAATAATTTATGTGGTTAGATCATCGTGGTCTGTTATGGTATATTAGTCGGTAACATTTTGACATCATTTTCAAACTTAACAGATACTGAACCGATATCGATAAAAACCAACAGTTTTACTCATAAATTGACTAAATCGAATTAATACTAATTCAATATCGATATAAATACGATACAAATAAAAATCCAATAATTTCAACAGTATGGTATAGACGATTCAAACACTACGATTTAAAATTGGACGTGAGGGTATATATTTCCACTGACCAGTATAATTCATTATTGTATTTTCAAATGTGTGTTCGAAATCGATTGTGCTTCATCCGAAGAGAATAGTTTAGAGGAAACATATGCATATTTTATTTTTCATTTCACTATCATTTTCAAGGATTTAAAAAAAGACGCAAAAAAGTCTATACTTAATTTTTAAATAAAGTACATATATTTTTTTTTATATATTTTCTTCCACGTTTTTTCACTTTCATGACTTTCTTATAATTTTTTCATTCGCATAATCACATTATTCGGGTTATTCTCTATATTTATAATATAAAATTTTTCATTAAGTTAATACACGAAGTGAAAGTTGAACCCATAAAATAAGTTGTCTATGTCCATCTCACCAAAAAATTCCCTAATTTTACGCTTAAAATATTGTATTAGGTTGATTTAAACACGACAAGGATTTTATCAAGGATAATGTCATTAATGGTACCGAATTTTAACAAAATATGCAATTAGGTGCTGTAAATGAGCTTAAAAATATAATAAATGTATTTATATTTAAGCTTAACTTGTGGGTTGAGTCATAGGGCCTAGTGAGCCTAGTTTAGTTATTGAAATGACTTGAGGAGATTTGGCTTTGCAGGCTTAGATAATGGATTGTTGGATCGATCCATCTGCACCCAACCCTTTTGAGGTAGACTCATGCATATAGGAGATGATTATTGGTCTTGACCCATGAAAATCCCATTTAGGATAACGATGAATTGAACTTGCTCCATCTCATCTATCAATCACTGAGATGATTTGTTGGTCGTCATTTATGTCAAGTGGCTATAAATATTCAGCCACTCCTCATTTGGAAATTTTTAGAGAGAGAAGACAAATGTCATTTCATAGAGTAGGCTCTGTTCTCAAAGATTAAACGACAATTCAAGTGATTTCTATCTCAACTGCTTAAAAACTATAAGTTGATGAGCAAAGTCTATTAAGCTCCTTTACCTGTCACTTGTGCATTTAAGACATCGAGATTGCCTGTTCCGCCTTCCCTGTCATTCTCTCAAAGTTATCTCGTCATCAAGTGTCATATCTTTAGTAGCACTTCGAAGTCACGTGCCAGGCACGATATTTGCATGACATATGTGTGACTACGCCAAAAAGAACCCTTCATCTACATGTACCTAAACTTTAAAAATGATTAATTTTGCACTTGAACTTTAAAATTTATTAATCTGATACTTGGAAAACTTTGAAATTGATTAATTCAGTACCTGAAAGAAAATAAAAAGGTACTGTTACCATGTATGCAAACTTATTTCAAGTATTAAATTTGTCAATTTCAAAGTTTAAATACTAAATTAATTAATTTAAAACTTTAAAAATCTAATTGTATATTTTCTGACATATGTGACATTAACCCTTTTATCAATGAATAACTATGTTAATGAGAGATCTAAATATGTATTTTACGATTGTCATTAGTCCTAGGCAGTAAATGATCAATTTCTAAAATTTTGGGAATTATTCGTGATTTCAATATGGTTGTGGGGATTTTATACTATAATTTATCCTTAATTAAATGTATTTTTTTTTCAATAAAAACCTACATCGTAAAAATAAATAAATAATAATAGCAGTAGCAATTATGGTGTCAGGACAGAACTATCTTATAACATATATTCATATTTTTATAGTTTCATGGGGGCGCTATGGATCGTTGCTCTTTAGTGAGAAAATTCGCAGAAAGAGGTGGAATAATGGTTGAGACACAAGCGAAGCTACCAGGGAATTTTCATTCGTATTTTTTATCCCCCCTCTCATTGCTCAACATATGAAAGAGCACTAAAGCAAGATCATTCATCAAACATTTAAATATAGTAGGAAAAAATTATAAAAAACACGCTCTAAAGTTTTATACTTCTTTAAAGTGATCTATATATATATATAATATTTTACTGATTCTTGATATATATATATTTTTTCTTTTTCATTACGTAATTATCAACTACTTTATTGAGATATAACCAAAAAAAAAAAAAAAATCCCAAATTACGTAGACTCTTAGAAATCTTCTGTGAGATATTTCAAATTCTCTTTTCATTGTTTTTGTTTTTTTTTTTCTTTTGAAAATTCTATAATCTTGTAATATTTTTCATGGAGCTAGTCTCGTTAATTTTATCAACGACTCACCTTTAGACCTAAACCATCATCAAATACTTAATATTTTATTTATTTTAATAGTGAGATGTATACCCTTTAAAATTTCTTTACTTTTACAGTGGACTATAAGACCTATTACAATGCTAATGTAAGGAATTGAACTTGGACCTCAAGATTGAAGACTTGAACTGGATGCTAATATGTTACAAGATCATTGGCTAAAATTTCAGTTTTCTTTTTAATAATTTAGATAGAAAATTGTATTCTAATATATTTGTATAATGAAATAATTCTAGTCATTTATTTACAAATTGGGAGTTTCTATAGTGTCATTGAGATGTCAATTTAATTAATCATCTAACCATTAAAATAAATATAATAATTAAAATATTAATTATTTTGATGATACGACAATTGGTATAATTTAAATCGTTAAATAATCCACACAATTGGTCTGGTCAAAATTAATAAACCATGAAATTACCCTTATTAATTGCGTATGGTGTTAACTGTTATTCACCATCTACGAGGGAGACGGAGTTGGTTATGTGTTTCCAATTCCGGAGCTTATGGGGTTAGTGGAAAATTTCTTAAATGGCATCATAAAACACATTTATCGTAATTTAAAAATATTATAAATTTTTCTGTTTTATGAAAAGTATAGACGCGTGTTGTTGTATTATAAGATAATGCAATATTTGACAAGATGGCTGGAATCTGGATTCCAAGTAAGGAAAAAAATATATAGGAAAGAAATAACATGGGGGAGAATATACAGGAAAGAAGTTTTAAGAAAATTTAAGGAAAAAAAGGATATTAATTACTAGAAAAGATAAAAATAAAAATGATGTAAATTCACTAATATGCTTATGAAAATAATAATATTTTCAGTAAGGAACGAAATAGAAACAACTATTAAAGAAGGACTATTATTATTATTATTATTATTATTATTATTATATTTAAATGGATATGATAATAACCGATCAAGTGCGTATAAATAGTTTTAAATACGAGTGCTATCTATATTCTACCTTATAAGCACTAAGACTAAGTATGAAATACTTATCTGTAAAACTAATGGGATTGGAAGTAGTCATAATACTTACAAATTTTACTAATATTTTTCTTTTATAATACTAAAATTTTGAACTAAAGTTTCAACAACTTAAAGCTATCAATGTTTTCATAAGCAACGCAATGGATCAAATTTGCCTACTCATACCGCAATGATTTATTTATTTATTTTTAATACAAATAATGCCATAATGGCTTAAGTTTACTCAATCTTCTACTGGTCATATTTATCTTTGTTATGAGCATTTGTAATCAACATTTCTTCATTTTTATTCACCAATATTATACAAAAATTTTACAAGATAGTAAGATCTACTTCAGAATATATACTCATACATCATACTCATATCTTACCTTAAAAAGTAAGCACCAAAAAAATTATGCATACAGAAACGATAAAACCTAATACATAACCTCTAATATTATTAAATTATATAAGATATTATATAGTACCATTGTCAAAATTTTGGATGTTGATATACTCAATTTAATAATTTATCTATTATATTAAAGTGCAAAAAAATACTATTAAAAAGCTTTCGATATAAGACTTATATTTCAATCATATAAAAAACCTAAGACCCTTACCTAACCCGTTAAATAAAAATTTTAGTTGGACATATATGAAAGTGCATTTTCATGCTACAATCTGGACATTTTCATGCTACAAACCGGACATTTCCATGACGGTTACGAAAGGCATGTATGAGCACATCTCACTGCTTTGTCTGTATTAAGGGCAGGGCAGATCTTTCCTAGTTGTCTTCTTTAACAACTGAAGCTTCATATGATCTTGAGGAAAATGTCGCAGTGAAGTACCGAGAGAATTGACCCCAAAACATCCAAAAGTATTGCCATCGAGGGAGGAGATTGGAATGGAGCATTTCAAACTGCTCTAATTAGAGGATTTCATGGTTGGAGCCAAATAGAGAAGAATTGTTTCATTGAATTTTAATGATGATTTACCATAAAGTATGATGATATGAAATATTAAAATGACCCTTATATAATAAACATAAATTATAAATATAGTGTTTACAATTATATACATCACCAATTTCATGAGAGACTGGTAAAATTATTAATAAAAGTGATGGTAAAAGGATTCTTGGTCAGGATGTTAAGTAAAAGATAGATAGATCTTAGCCTATTTCTCATTTTTTTTGGAGATGTCTGCGTGCTGATGATGAGTAGAAATGAATTTGACTAAGAATTATCCTGCAACTATCTGTTCATACTCATATTGACAATCAATGTTGATATATTTTATACGATTGTGAAAAATTGGATTTCCAATAATGTAAATGGCTTCGAGATTATCTAAAGGACCCTCAAATTGCGTGCTGGCAACACAATATCCTCCCAAATGCCACAAGATTCACATGCCTAACACTAGCGATGATCTCAATTACATGAACAAAATTGGCATCTCCAGCAGCAGAGCAATTCTTATATCTTTCTAAAGCCACTTCGGTCCCATTAGGAAGCAGTCCTTTATGCACATTTCCATATCCACCTCTTCCTATAATAAAATCTCTATAGAATTTCTTTGTAACCTTCCTAATGTCATCTAATAAGTACCTACCTAACTTAGTATTATCCTTAATCGAATCAGATCACGAAGCCAACCCCTTCTCTCTTTCCTTTATTTTCCTCCTTCACCTACTA
Organism: Combretum micranthum; assembly: GCA_024138025.1. Taxonomy (NCBI): domain Eukaryota; kingdom Viridiplantae; phylum Streptophyta; class Magnoliopsida; order Myrtales; family Combretaceae; genus Combretum; species Combretum micranthum. The sequence goes on along the minus strand of JAMXBD010000729.1, from coordinate 63,161 downwards.
ACTTTCTTTGGCTTTCTGAAAAAAAAAAGCCCAAACACCAACAAAGACCATGACTAATCCGACACCACTATAACCAAACCAACAATGAGCCAAACCATCTTTTGCCTACCACTAGAATCACTATCCATAAAATTAAGTGAAAACAAGTAGCTTGCAACATCCTTAACTTAACCCTATGGTATGAAAATGACCCTTACATAATAAAAATAAATTACAAAAATAATATTTACAATAATAATGGTGTACCAAAGTAGAGTGGCAGAAAATAAAAAAAAGATTGTTGAAACATGCTTAGCGGCAGCATTATCTTGTTGAGTGTTTGATCAAGAATTAATCAATTTAAACCATTGGATGCTTATAAAGAGAATTAAAAAGAAAACGAAGAAATAAATAAAGAAAAAGAAAGAATATGACATGTAAGATTTAAATTGAATGCCCCAATACAATCTAGATGATAAATCAAGAACAAAATGATCCACTTGTATAGTAGGCTAGCAAGAGGACATAATGATTCTCATAGTCTTGTCTTCAAGGATTCATATGGTTTCTCTTTCAAACTTAAGAAAGTTACAAGAAGCTCAAAACCCTAACTCCATGGTGGAAACAACTTAAAAGAAAATAAAAAAGAAAAAAGAAAGAGTAAGTACAAAACATGAAATCAAGACACCATGCAACATCGTGGTGGTAGAAGTATGTGTTTGAATGGAGTGGTTATGTGTGTATTATATGAGTATCACATTACATGTGACTTGAGAGAAGTGACATGCAATGGCACATAACTGATGTCAAAAAAGGAAGCTAAAAAGCACCAAACCAACTAATGCATTCCTGATTCAAGACAAGTGTTTAGTCTTTTAAGTTGAATTTTTGGTAATAGGACAACATTTCTACCAAATCTTAGCCTCCCAACTAAAAATGAACTATAAGTATATATAAGGCTTGGTTGCTAAAATCATTTGTTGAATCACATTAACAAGAGATGGTACAAGTAAGTCTCATTTTAGTGGATGGGCCATATCTATCTTTATTAATAATTTTTTTTAGCATACACATGAGCCACATTGAGTAAGACGGAAGTTAATTAGACCAATTTTTTCAAGCTTTATTCTAAGCTCACCACGTTTATTCTCCATTCATTATTCTACACAATGCATGAGTTGGACTTTGTGGACGCTGTCACTGTAACCCAAAGAGGCATGAAAAGTGAAATTCCAGTCAAAATTGAGCTAAAAGCCTATAAATCAAATACTTTAGCTCTCTACAATAGACAACCATGAATATGGGTTCACAAATCGCTGCTTCTACCAATTGATAACTCCAAAGCCCAGGCATTGTTGTGTAAAGTCAAAGTATAAATTCAACAAGGATAACAATACAAAAAGGATTTTATTAGCAACAAACGGCCCTAGCCAATTCCTCTTTCTAGCAGCAATGGCAATAATAGATATTCAGGTCACTAAAACTTTAAGTTGAATCGTCCTCCATTCGACAACACAAACATGTTAAGGAGGAGCCCCCTCGGAGGCTCAAACAGCTTTCTATACAGTCATGAAGGCAGAGTAGTTGGGTAATTTTTTTCATGGACGCTGAATTATGATCATCCAATTCGATACGGCTCGGTAAACCTTGGATAAAATGAAGGTCACCATAATATGGGTAGATAATAGATATACAGTAACATCAGAACCTATATCCAAACAGTGCACTGATTAAAGTATGATCAAAATGGGGGGAAAAGAGCAGTTATTGCATCAGAGCAACAAAGTGCCAAACCGAGACACCATGCACTTACTGCTCTTATCCTCAATTTCCAATTTCGAATAGTATGGGATTAGATTCAAGCTCCTCCGCAAATTTTTCTAGGATCTCCTTCACAGTATCCCTCAATTCATCATTTCCATTTTCAAGCGAGCTCTTACCATTTGCTATGCTGGAAAATGTGGCATCATAAAGAGCTGATGCTTCCTCCACTTCCAGTGGTGGCAAACCTAGCTCTGTACCGTGTTCCTTGAGGTACTCCTGAATTAATTTTATGCTTCCTTGTCCATTTTTAAGATCTCTCTTCTCATGCAATATCATCTCTACAACATTACTGAATTGCTTGTCACTGCGCAAGAGCTGCAAATATTAACCAGACAATCAGACATTGTCAATGCTCCACAATAAGTATGAAGACAGCACAACCTTCAGATTATACCGCAGAATTCCACATTGAACCAACTTGATGAAAGTTTACTGCTTTAACAATGAGTGCAAAATAACACAAGAAAAATGATACACTCAATACCTTTTTGATCTTAGAACCATTTGTGATCTTCACATCATGTACGAAAACCACTTGCTTTTGAGAAAGAGCATCAGCTAGTTCTTGCAAAACGAGCTGAAGGATTTGTGCAAATTGTGCTTGGCCCAGCTCCTCATCACCCTCTGCCCCATGCTTCTTCAATATACCATCAAGAAGAGGAAATTCTGCAAAAAGGATCTTGCCAAATGTGAATAACTAACCAGAAAAATGAATCGCAAATGATCATCCATATGCCGGCTTGCTAAAGATGATCTCAATAAATAAATGAATAAACAGTGATGCAAGAATAAATTGAATCAACTACGAAATAGAAAAGAAAGAAATAAATTTCCCATGAGGGAAAACCGATTAACTAAAGTAAGCTAGAAAGATTACAGGATTGATGAACATCCTAAATCATGTATATGAAAAGTAAATTCATATTCCCAATGATAGGGAACAAAAATTGAGTAAAACTTTTGCTTATCATGATTTTTCTGGCTAGCTGTTTTTTCAAAGAATCATATGTGCTTAGAAAACTAGATCAATGACGAGTTGAGTCAATGCTACCTGAAGAAGGAGGGACACCCATACTGACTCCCATCTGATCAAGAGCTTTCTTTATCTCACCCTTCTTGAGTTTGCCATTATCGTAGGCATCAAGTTCTGTGAAGATATTTTCAGCTAACATTGCAAAGTCATCCTCATCCTCGAGATACATTCGAAGGGTGCTTCCATCCAGTAGGGATATAACAACTGGGTTGTCTGCAGCTTAATTTTAGTTAATGAGCTGCTGTTTGACACCCAAAAATCTCAGGGTATTGCAATAACAGTCAAACCAAAGATTCACCAATTTGATGGATTTGATGACACGAACATTAATTCTTTAAGTATGCAAGGTACAACTGAAGGCTTCCTTAGATGGATAAGCATGTTGTGCTATCCAAAATCAAATGATAACAAAATCAAAGAAGGTTTTCCAGATTTCAAATCATATAAGAACAAATGCACTACATTTCCTTTCTGGTCATAAATGAAAATTGAGGAAATACTAGGATGACATTTTTGTTTGCTCTTTCAGGGCAAAAGTCATTAGAAAATGAAAGTAAAAATACATGTATACTCTGTTCCAAAACAAAATATCCTGCGACACCCCTGAAACTTGGAGAAAAAAATTTATTCTTTTCTGTTGCACAAACACTTTTCTAAGATTGTTTATTGAACAAATAATTAAATTTGCACGTCCCAATCTTCTTCTTGCCTAATCAATGTCATTATCGCAAATCATAGGGATAATATCAAATTACTACCTGAACTTTGAGTATTTTTTCAATTACACCCGAAATTTGAAGGTGGTAGATGCCACACTCAATTGAGCTTTTATGTGTCAAATTTACTACCTTACCGATACTTGTTATTGACATCACCTTTTAAAGGATGATAGAGATAGTAAATTTGTCAAATAAAAGTCCAATTAGATATGACATTTAATAACTTCAAAGTTTAGGTATCAAATTTGACAAGTAAATTGATTGGGTATAATATTTCACAACTTCAAACTTCTGGTATATAATTGAAGAAACATGTAAAATTCATGTAGTGATTTTGACACTATCCCTAAAACATAATTACTAATCACCCTTATATTTATTTTGCTCATATTTTTCTATATTTAATTACCCAATAAAATGTACAAATAAGACAAATTATATAAACATACAATTTCTAACTGATAAGATACATTTACGATACAGAATAGAGGACCATATAAGCAGACCTGAGACAACTGACAATAAAACAAAGATGTTAGATCTATATTTTGGTCTCTTGCATATCTAAAGTTTAATTTATGTTTATGTTAAGCAATCTCTCAGCTCTTGCTTTTGTCATTAACAAATAGAAAGGTGGCATAGCTCATAAAAGTACAGATCTAACACTCATTCACACTTTGACATTTATGATGGATAAGGCTCTATCACTCAATATTAACTTCAACAAAATGTATAAGATCATTATCTGATCTTCCCTTCCGCTCCCGACAACCACATAATAGATAATACAAGAAAATCAAAGATTGAATTTAAGGCTTTTCTATTAATTTTTTCAGCAGTTTCAACCCAAATTTCATGAAACTGAAGAGGCGCTTTTCAGTTCACAATCCTTGAACTTCTCTGGCATTCCAATCGGACAAAATGGCATTGTCTGTTAAACATTTATGTTCTCTGCAATCAAAACAACAAGCTCAGGGTGCAATTTTCAGGTTACATCCAAATTGGATCTTCCATTGGCATTTCTCTGCTTCCAGATTATACTTATTCACACACGGTACCAACATAACCCATAACAGAATGCTACAAATTCAATACCAAGCTCATCTGCACCAATGCTACAGGATGCTACAAACTGCAGCAGAATATAAGCTACAAAAACTATAAAGCAGAACCCTTCATTCTTTAACAACCTTTCTAGCTTTAAAAAATTATAGCTAAGAGTGATGTTTTGCAATTCTGTAAGAACTAATGTTCGTTGTAATGTATCAAAAACAGAAAGACTGAGATAAACAAATGTGAATCTTACACACTAAACTGAAAAAGAAAAAGTATGAAAAATTACATTAATCTCCTAAAATCTTCAAATTTACTAAAATCATCACTTACTCCCACCTGTAAAATATTAATGCCACAAAGTAAATATGCTAATGCTGTGCCAAGGGGGGTATGTGAATCGAACTCTAGCTTGATCAAGCTTAAAATTTTGACCTTGACTCAAGTGGCACCAAAAAGCCCTAATTGCAACTTGATATAAGCTCAACCTGACCTCTATTAGGCTCACAAGCTCATTTAATCAAATATCATAAAACTCGGATGCATCTCGATTGTGATCTGATCAAATTCAAATAAATATGAAACCAAACTCGAGGCAAACATACTCCCAGTGCAAAGTAAGTCTGTTGTATTAAAATATACATAAAGTTACTTTCTTACGTTATTTCATCACTAAACTTGATACACATAAACAACCTAAAAAATATCAGATTTGACAAGAGGTTACTATATTTGTCACTGCATGATAGTTTTTACACAATCAACAATATTCACAGTTATAAGCGATCATTTTCCAAAATTTTTAAGGATTTTACTTTTTTTCATCAATTCTCCCTAAGAATAATAAGCGCACACATCTCCTTGGAAATCCTAAAACTTCTTTCACATCCAGATCTTCTGTCAACAAACATTCAATTTTATCACTCCCTTTCTCTCTCTCTCTGTGTCCCCCCAATTCTCAATCAAAAGCAAACCAAATTTGACTAAACAACCGCTCATCAAACAACCTTAAAAATCAACTTTCTACCTAAGTCAACTCTTCAAACACACGCAAAGACGATTAATTGATCAAAAAAGCCACATCATCATCATATACCGTCCAATTCATCGGCGATCGCAGCAATGTACTCATCGAGCTTCTTCGTAGCCTCGTCTCTGTTCAGTTCGGTACTCCGGAAGCTGTGGTCATGATCAGAAGAACCGCAACCGATGCGATCAAGTCCAGAGAGTTTAAGAGACTCCGGAATAGTGAAACCGAACAGCCGATCGCTCGCTTTGGTGTTTCCGAGCTCGATCACCTGTAGAAAAAAAAAAGGGGGGGGTTCATTACTCATTTCACGAGTACACACGAGACAAATTTCATGACAGTGTAGAAGCATAACGGAAGACCTGAGCTCCGGTGAATGTAGAGACAGAATCTGGTAAAGAGAGAGAGAGGTCTCGGAGTCGAGAGCCGTCCAGGACGGTCAAGCCTAAGTTCGACGACATTTTGAGAAGAGAGAGAGAGAGAGTATCGAGAGAGAATTGAAACTGAAAGAAGTCTGAGGTTGTCGTCTTTGTGTAAGTTCCGTTACTTCGTAAGATTTGTGTCCGAATGATATGGTATGAGATTAGGGCATTGTACTTGAATTAGTTACGGAAATGCCATTGGACCGTCGAAAATTTAATGAAAAGAGATGAACTTTCCATTAAAGGCAGCTTGAAACTACAAATTTACCCCTCCAGCTTCAAGACTTCGACGAGGTAAGAGCAGATAGTTTTAAGGTTGATTGTGGAAAAACACATTATTGTAATAGTTAATCCAATGGAATGATCGTAAAGGAGGGAAAAGTTCCGCTAAAGGCAATAGTAGTAATTACTTTTCTTAAAAAGGAAAAATCTAAAATTATTTTCCTAAAAAAGATTAAAAAACTAAATTATTTTCTTAAAAAAACAAACTAAAATTATGTATCCTCTTTTACAAATATAATCTATGTTTTGAGATTTATGAAGTACTTTGATGAGATTTGCAATTTGAAATTTATCGCGTAATTTAAATATCTAAATATTGACACAAATATAAAAATAAAATAAAGTTTTTTAATTAGAGTTTTGATTTAATTTATACTCCCAATTGAATCAAAACATTTAATGGTTTATTATGGGATGGAAAAAAGATCAAACTATAAATAATTTTTTTCTTTTATTTTTAGTAAAACCCCAACCAAACTTATTTGTGCTTACCCTTAACTTTAGGGGTACTCCTAAGGTCACATAGATGGTTGAGTATAATATGAGCCATTGTATCACAATTGGATATTACATGAACTGTGGGATAGTCGACGGAATCGGCTCCATCAAAATTAATAGCAAAAACATTGAATTTCCCTAGCTTCATATATAAGTTTTAATAAGCAAAATTTTGATCTTATATGGTATTTAGTAATTTTAAACTTTAAGTGTAAATTTAATTATAACATTATCCCATTAAAAAATTTGTCCAATTTACCCATTTAAATTTAATTGTAGCAGTCCCATGTAAAAATTTCTCCGATTCACCCATTACTATCCCAACAGGTAAAGATCCATATATAAACTTAAAGGAAAAAAAATGCTTCACTTCTTAATAAAGTAAAATAAAACAATCAAATTGATTAATACAAGTGCATTGAACAAAAACTTGTCCCAATATTTCATATAAGCCCTATTTTAGTCAGATAAAGCCTAAATTAGCATAGAAAGATATTTTTAAAGTATGTTTTTCACGCATGAGAAAATCAAATAAGGTCAAGAGCGAAACAAACTGGTTCAACGATCCCTGTTTGAAGCCTATCAAGCTAGATTTCCTTATGACATCCCTTATTTGACTCAATTTGTAGACCTTACTACGAATCCAAAAGATTGGTTCTTGACATTAAATTGGACTCTAAGCTCATGATGTTGTGCTTGATACAATGGAAGAATGATGGGGGAAAAAAAGATAAAAATAATTTAAAATCAAAAGTGATGGATTCATATTTTTTAATAGGGGCAATCATGGATTTAAGAATTTAAAGCGGTATTAAATGAAAAACCTTAGAAAGGAAGGACAGTTGTAGGATTCATTTAAAGAACGAGGTGGAGAGAGAGAGCACTTATTCATCTCTTTTTTCAAGCCACCCTCCTTGCATTCCCTAATCCTATAATTTTTGAAGCCACAGGCATACATTACAATTATTTCAAAATCTCCCAGAATCCAGGTCTTCTAGTGTTATGTTAATACCACAAAGATTTGGTACCATCAAAATCCGTTTGACATGGTGAACAAGCAAGCGTTTGTCTATAAATGTAGTAAAAAAAAAGATTTTAAGGGTAAAGTCACGTTTGACTACTCAATTTGGGTAAACTTGCAGCTATAAAAATATACAAAAATGCAAGTATAATGAATCAACTTGCCAACGTTGTATCATATTTATAAGAAAGTAATGTCATTAGGTGGGCCATCGCCTTTTTCTATAGTCACGAATGAAGTTTGATCCTCTTTTATTATCGGAAGTTTTTCCCAATTATTCTTATGGAGCATTAGTATCTTCTTGGAAAATAAGCAAAATTCAACCAAAACATCAATGCCACTTTTCAATTTATTGCATGGGCAATTTCTTCTTTGTGCCACTTGAAGAAAGTATTGTTTCTTTTTCCCAAGATAATTTTGTACGTGTAAACATAGGTGTTGATTGTGATTATTATGTAGATGTTTTTGTGTATCTAGGCACTTCACGTGAGTAAGAATTAAGGTTAACATTGTGAACTATTATTTATTTTACACGTGTCTTTTTGATTAGCTGGTTTATTCTTTCTATTATAGCTTATTGTATAAATACTTCCCCTGTTGTAAATATCAGAAGCTGGTTGAGCCTTGATATTTTTTTCTCAAGCTCTGTTTCATTTCGTTTTCCTTAAATTCTGCTTTCTTCTGTTCGTCTTTCTTGTGTTGTTTCACATGGTATCAGAGCACCATTCATAAAATCTTTTTGGTTTTCTTGTTGTTTTCTCTTTGCTCTGCATTTATCCATGGATATAATGTCGGATGTCAATTGGTCTACACAAGTTGAATTGGTTAATTCTGATCCTTTATACATATCAGGTTCAGATAACCCTAGCATGGTGATAGAAAATATTGTTTTTAATGGTTTGAATTATCTTGCATGGAGTAGGTCAATTAAAATGGGGCTTGGTGCCAAATTAAAATTAGGTTTTATTGATGGTAGCACACAGAAACCTGATTCAACTTCTTTTGATTTGATTCGTTGGACACATTGTGATTACATGGTCCGATGTTGGATCTTAAATTCAATGCTTAGTGATCTTTCACAAAATTACATATATGGTCAATTTGCTTTCGAACTTTGGAAAGATGTATGCAAACAGTATGGACAAGGAAATGCACCATTAATTTTTCAATTGCAAAACGAATTGATTAATATAAAGCAGTTGAATCAATCTGTAAATGTCTATTACAATAAGTTAAAGAAAATTTGGGATGAGCTACAAATGTATTTAAATTTATTTCATTACATATATATTATATTAGCACTATATGATATTAAGTATTTTTTTTTTGTTATATATTTATATAATCTCATATTAGTGGGAAGAGTTGCAATCCTTCAAATTATAGAAATATAATATCAAGAGTTACGTCATTTAAAATTACATCAAACAAATATTGCTATGCTTTTACGTAAAAGTTCAAAGTCGCAACTTTTTAGAACTCACATAAAAAACTTAAATAATATTAATTAACTTTAATTATTTAGAAGTTACAAGTGATAAAGTAAAAAATAATGAGTTACTAAATGATATTATTAGTAAAAAGATACAAATTACGAAAGCTTTCCACAATGAAAATGTATTAAAGTCAGTAAAACTATATATTATAATGAACATTGTTCAAACTACAACAATTGTTATTTCTTTGTATATACACCAAAGTTTAGGGAACTTGTACAATATTTCATTGATGGATCGTCTAGTAAATTATTTGATTATTAACATAAATATAGTAAGAAATATATTAAGTATTTCATTAGTGATCAAGTCAGGTATAATTCTAAACTGTTAAATAACCAACGAAACCGATCTCCATTAAAAAAAATGATAGGGTCAAAGACTATGTTATATTACATTAATTATATAAAAACTACAATAATTTTTTCATTTGAAAATGACTACCATTTTCCAAAGAATGGGAGCGAAGTATCAAAGACTGTTATTCCACGTTAATTATATAAAAATTAATTACAACGTGAAAAGACCTATCTCTTTAGTCTTAATAGAAGTTTGGAAAATTCTAATTATTGTTTTATAAGTTGGTTGCAATTAATCTAAGCAATTATAAACACTCAAGGTATTTTTTAGTGGAAGTTTAATAATTTCTATAGAATGAAGGACTGCTTCTATGATGGGTTACTTCCAAATCAGGCCTTTCATACACAAATTTTATTTATTTCAAGCCCAAGGTGGTGGTAAAATATTTAAAAAAAAAAAAAGAACGCAACAAGGAATATAGATACTTTGATGTACAAGTGGGTTATTTCATAATGCTATGCTACTTATAAAAACATACAATAAGAGTGGAGGTTTATATTTTGGATGGGATTCTACTTTTGCTACAAAATTTCTACTCATTGACCTTGTACTGAATATTTTTTTTTTCCACTGTTTGTAAAATTTCACTATTTTTTTTTGTAATTCTTTTTCTAATCTTTCTATGCTGACTTCTTTTTGTGCTTTTTCTTTATCGAAATGTTTGATCTTTTCTCTAAGTATATTATTTTGTTTTTTTTATGATTTTTTTTTTATTATCTAATATATCTCTTAGTATTCTTCTGTTTTCCACTATTTATTCTTGCATTGGTGTTATATGATTGTAGATATTATTATGTTGTTTATAAAAGTCTACGATACTATTAACTGCTTGCTTCACTATGCAATATGTTCACACTGTTGAAAATAACAAATATATCTAAACCGATTTGTGTTTTTTTTTTTTTCCATATTTCTACTGGGTTGATAAATTTCTAACCATAACCACTCTAGTCTTTTTATATTATCTATTCATAATCATCTAAAATCTTCGTACTCTAGTGGTAAAGTTTCGTCTGATGATGGATAATTGTCTATATCTAATCCTATATATGATTCTGAGAATATTTCTTCCGTATGGTCTATTATGATAACATAAGCTTATCCTTGCCTAATTCGTAGAATAAAAATTATTGAGATCATCTAATTACCTAATCTTCTAAGATAACCTCCCAAAGATGCTGAATGGTTGCTTTCTAAGTTTCTTAATGCTGTCTAAATGCAATTAATAATAACCTGGAAAATTTTCGTCCCTAGGTATGAATGCTGGAATGTGGACTCCTTCCTCACCAATTTCTTTGACTTGACTATTTAATTCTTCTAAATTCCTTTTGACTTCTACCTCGATTCTATGGATATTGTCTATAAAATCATTCATAAACACACCCTTGTAATATTACGTCTAAACCTTGTAATATGACACTCTATTTCTTCTAAATTTCTTTCTACGCTTTCCTTTATCTCTTCTAAAACAGACTTCAAATTACTCCTTTTTATATTTCTATTATTTTTTATCCTTTCAAATTGAATTTCTATGCTTAAAAGCAGTAACCGGAAATCTATTTTTTTTTTTTGATAATTTTATATACTGAACTAGTTCTTGTTTTTTAAAACTTATATAATGAAACACATGAGATTGAATAAGAAAATTTAATAAACAAAAGTCTTATATGAACTTTTAATTGCAGAGATTGTAAAGTTAGGGTTACAAACAGGCTAAGCCGAGGTGAGATTTTGAAAGTTCGAACTTGACTCATTTAAAATTTATTGAGCTCGAACTTGAACCTAACTTTTTTATCGATCATGAAATTTATGCTCAAGTTTGAATCATTTTAGCTAAATGGGTTTTAGTTTAAACTCACTACAGGAGCAAAAAAAAAGGTATATGATATGGGGAACCTCCGAATCCGAAGAAGTGGGGTTCAGCCGTAAAGTTAACTTTCCTTCTTGTTAAAGAACTTTCATCATCAGCTGAGAGTGATATTTGACTTTAGCTTGTTCAGCTTTCAAAAAGGTATCTCAAACTAAGATCAGAAGGATAGGGCCTTGGATTCAAAGCTAAACATTCAGATAACCCTAGCATGGTGATAGAAAATAATGTTTTTAATGGTTCGAATTATCTTGCATGGAGTAGGTCAATCAAAATGGGGCTTGGTGCCCATTAAAATTAGGTTTTATTGATGGCAGCACACAGAAACCTGATTCAACTTCTTTTGATTTGATTCGTTGGACACATTGTGATTACATGATCCAATGTTGGATCTTAAATTCAATGCTTAGTGATCTTTCACAAAATTACATATATGCTCAATCTGCTTTCGAACTTTGGAAAGAGGTATGCGAACAGTATGGACAGGGAAATGGACCATTAATTTTTCAATTGCAAAATGAATTAATTAATATAAAGCAGTCGAATCAATCTATAAATGTCTATTACAACAAGTTAAAGAAAATTTAAGATGAGCTATAAGTATTGCATTCATATCTTTCTTGTGATTGTGGTAAAATTGAATATTGTACATGTTGTCTTAAGGAAAGAATTCATGAATATGAGATGAAGACTAGGTTGATACAATTTCTTATGGGATTAAATGAAGGATTTGAATCTATTCGTAATCAAATCCTCTCCATGGATCCTTTGCCTACAGTGAACAACACCCATTCTCTCTCTGGCTTCTCACTCTAAGCTCCTCATACCATCTTTCACCCTATAACTCCATAGCCATCCGAGCACCATTCAAGACCAACACTACATGGCATACCAACAAAATAGGACAATCATAGTCACCGATCGTCCATTCGAACTCGTAAAGACCCATCACCATCTTCGTTACCGATTGCCAATTTCGTACTAAAACCTGAATTGTTGCTATTCGGAACCATTGTGATGCACCTTGGCGAAGCTTTGAAGTCTTGCCGTTGCTTCATTCTCGTGTTTATGCATGTAACATAGGAGAAGGACTTGTGACCTAGCGTTTGACCCATATCCTTTGCTATTGGCAATCCATTCTGCTATGCTTATTAAGTTGATCTATTACTAATATCGGGTGAACTGTTTAATGTTGTTAAAGTAGAGTTTATACTTGTTTTGTGTTGATAATTGCATGAGGCATCATTAAAGGTGTTTATTATGGCTTAGGGTATAATAGGATATGAGAAAAGTGGAGAAAATTGAGTTTGAAACAGGAGAGTGTAAAAAATTTTCATAACACCCTGATATATGGCCTGTTTGGAAGAGTGTATAGGACATACATCCCTTGATACAACCTATATACGATGGTGTATCACTCTTTGACCTTGACTTTTATTTTCCCTTAGGGTTGAAACAGCCTTGGATATGGCCATATCCAAGGGTGTTTCATTTTCTGAAGTCATAGTGTGTTTTCCCCTGGGTTGAAACAGCCTTGGATACGAGCCATATCCAAGGGTGTTTCATTTTCTGAGTTATAGTGTGTTTTTCCATGGTTGATACAACCTTCGAAGCAGCCTATATATAGGGGTGTTTCATTTGATACAGCCCTTGATACAGCCTGTATGTAAGGGTGTATCACTTTATGTTTAAAAAAAAAATTCTTTATTAAATTCATTTGTTGTAATTTTACTTCTTTATATTTGTTCTTTATTTAATGTTCAGTTTTATGATTAATTAAAAAGCTTATATGAATCTATCATATGTATGAATGCTAAGCTTAGAATTAATCAAGTTTTATATATTATTTTAAGTATAAATATTGATTTAAGTTGATTTTCTTTGTTACAGTGATAGAAACTCCTACTCCTTTAAGTGCTTCCTTTAATCTTTCTTTGAGTGCCTCTGTTGATTCTCTGTATATTTTAGGTACGCAGTGATTTGCTTGATTGTTTGCTAGTTTAGGCATATTCCAACTTGACTTAATTCAAGATGACTTAAATTATATTTGTTTTGATTGTAATTTTCATCGTTGAATTCGGTCCGAGGAGTGGCATCATCTTTTTAATATCATAATGCAATGACATGTTAGTATAGGCGCTTAGGCCACTTGTCATGATGCAATGACTTTCATTAGTGGCTTAGTGAGTAATTGATAAGGTATTTGGTAACAGTATGACATTCGCTTATTCTTAAAAGGAAATAATATGATTTAGTTCAAGTGTTTATGAGAACAGTTGAATTAGATGATGTTATGAATTAAGTTAAGTAGAGTTGAGTAACGGCTAGGAGCCCTCAATGAGATTACTTTTTCTTTTAGAAAGTTAACCCCCTGGGCAATTGATGTTACTCAGGACCCTTAATATCCTTGTTTGTATCGACGTTTGAATATTCCAGTGTTGTTTTGTTTAATGAATTTTAATTAAAGCTAATGAAATATGAGTTGTTGCATTGTACTAGATTAAGTTTGCTTGCCATACCACTTTTGGTTTTGTCACTGTGTACTGGGCCTTTGGCTCACTTTTGCTACTTTTCAGGTGATGGTGATTGGTATGATGATTTGGTTTATGGGAGTGACTGAGAGAAATTCCTGGATGAATGGGACGGATAGGAACCCGAGTTTTGCTTGTGGCTTTTCAAGAAAGTTTTCGTTTAAGAGATTTTGTTAAAGAAAATATTTTTGTATTTTGTTAGAAGGCTTGTTAGTTAAGCCTTATGTTGTAAAAGAGATTTCAAGGTTTAATTTCTTTGTTAGTTTGAGACAATATCTAAGTTTTGTTGTGTCATCTATTAGACACAAAGTTTGTAAATATTTTCTTATAAATGTTTTATATGTGTATATATTACTCATATGAGTAATCCTTTTGTAAAAAGTCTTTATATGAAGTTTTAATGGTTTTAAACAAACAATTCACATAAACAGTTAGATTTAGGACAACCTTACATATAATATAAAAATATTATATGTGGTTGAGGGACTTGATTTACTTAATATTAGTATTAAGTGGGTCGGGTCTTTACAGTGATGCTTAAGTTAGTTTGCATGATGGTGATGAAATAGACAACATAGATATAAGCCAGTGTCCAAACAACATTACCATTCTAGTGGTGCCAGAGAGGATATTTATAGTGGATCAATTCCTATTATGGGCGAGTAGGTGGTTGGTGAAGATTACTGAGAACATGCAATGAGTCCATTAATTTATATTTGATTGTGCTTATCCTGAGTGGTCAAGAGGAATGTGTCAAATAATCTCATGTTGAGGTTTGTCCTGTCATAACATTCAACAAGTCGGTTTCTCGAGTTAAAGTAGTTGGTACTCCTATAAAGCTGTAGGACAGGTTATAGTAGGTTGAGCCAACGCATTAATGAACAATGGGTTGGACTAAGCCTAGGAATTTTATGATTCATATTTTAATCTTAAGATTATATAATAAAGTGTTATATTTTTGTGCTTATTAACTTCATTATCTATTATTGGTAATTCTATTCTAATTGTAAATTTATTGATAATCATGAGAATTATCGATTGTATAGTTTTGATGTATTTTAGGCTTATATATAAGGTAATTGTTCATCTTATTTTTTAATTGACTACACTAAGGTAAGATTGTAGATTAAAATATAAACTATAATTCAATTTGTTTATGAAAAAAAAAACAACAACAATATACATATATTACTAAAATAAAAGGTAACACGTAAAAAGCACATTAAAAGAAAATATTGAAAAGTACTATAATAAGAAGATAATAAAGTGCTGCGCTATATATGTATTTAAATTTATTTCATTACATATATATTATATTAGCACTATATGATATTAAGTATTTTTTTGTTATATATTTATATAATCTCATGTTAGTGGGAAGAGTTGCAATCCTTCAAATTATAGAAATATAATATCAAGAGTTACGTCATTTAAAATTACATCAAACAAATATTGCTATGCTTTTACGTAAAAGTTCAAAGTCGCAACTCTTTAGAACTCACATAAAAAACTTAGATAATATTAATTAACTTTAATTATTTAGAAGTTACAAGTGATAAAGAAAAAATAATGAGTTACTAAATGATATTATTAGTAAAAAGATACAAATTACGAAAGCTTTCCACAATGAAAATGTATTAAAGTCAGTAAAACTATATATTATAATGAACATTGTTCAAACTACAACAATTGTTATTTCTTTATATATACACCAAAGTTTAGTGAACTTGTACAATATTCCATTGATGGATTGTCTAGTAAATTATTTGATCGTTAAAATAAATATAGTAAGCAATGTATTAAGTATTTCATTAGTGATCAAGTCAGGCATGATTCTAAACTGTTAAACAACCAACGAAACCGATCTCCATTAAAATAAATGACAGGATCAAAGACTATGTTATTTACATTAATTATATAAAAACTACAATAATTTTTTTCATTTGAAAATGACTACCATTTTCCAAAGAATGGGAGCGAAGTATCAAAGACTGTTATTTCACATTAATTATAAGTTGGTTGCAATTAATCTAAGCAATTATAAACACTCAAGGTATTCTTTTGTGGAAGTTTAATAATTTCTATAGAATGAAGGACTGTTCTATAATGGGTTACTTCCAAATCAGGCCTTTCATACACAAATTTTATTTATTTCAAGCCCAAGGTGGTGGTAAAATATTTAAAAAAAAAAAAAGAACGCAACAAGGAATATAGATACTTTGATGTACAAGTGGGTTATTTCATAATGCTATGCTACTTATAAAGACATACAATAAGAGTGGGTTTATATTTTGGATGGGATTCTACTTTTGCTACAAAATTTCTACTCATTGACCTTGTACTGAATATTTTTTTTTTTCCACTGTTTGTAAAATTTCACTATTTTTTTTTGTAATTCTTTTTCTAATCTTTCTATGCTGACTTTTTTTGTGCTTTTTCTTTATTGAAATGTTTGATCTTTTCTCTAAGTATATTTTGTTCTTTTATGATTTTTTTATTATCTAATATATCTCTTAGTATTCTTCTGTTTTCCACTATTTATTCTTGCATTGGTGTTATATGATTGTAGATATTATTATGTTGTTTAAAAGTCTACAATACTATTACTGCTTGCTTCACTATGCAATATGTTCACACTGTTGAAAATAACAAATATATCTAAACCGATTTGTTTTTTTTTTTTTTTCCATATTTCTACTGGGTTGATAAATTTCTAACCATAACCACTCTAGTCTTTTTATATTATCTATTCATAATCATCTAAAATCTTCGTACTCTAGTGGTAAAGTTTCGTCTGATGATGGATAATTGTCTATATCTAATCCTATATATGATTCTGAGAATATTTCTTCCGTATGGTCTATTATGACAACATAAGCTTATCCTTGCCTAATTCGTAGAATAAAAATTATTAAGATTATCTAATTACCTAATCTTCTAAGATAACCTCCCAAAGATGCTGAATGGTTGCTTTCCAAGTTTCTTAATGCTGTCTAAATGCAATTAATAATAACCTGGAAAATTTTCGTCCCTAGGTATGAATGCTGGAATGTGGACTCCTTCCTCACCAATTTCTTTGACTTGACTATTTAATTCTTCTAAATTCCTTTTGACTTCTACCTCGATTCTATGGATATTGTCTATAAAGTCACTCATAAACACGCCCTTGTAATATTACGTCTAAACCTTGTAATATGACATTCTATTACTTCCAAATTTCTTTCTACACTTTCCTCTATCCCTTGTAAAACAGACTTCAAATTACTACTTTCCATATTTCTATTATTTTTTATCCTTTCAAATTGAATTTCTATGCTTAAAAGTAGTAACCGGAAGTCTTTTTTTTTTTTTTTTTTATAATTTTATATACTGAACTAGTTCTTGTTTTTCAAAACTTATATAATGAAACACATGAGACTGAATAAGAAAATTTAATGAACAAAAGCCTTATATGAACTTTTAATTGCAGAGATTGTAAAGTTAGGGTCATAAATAGGCTGAGCCGAGGTGAGATTTTGAAGGTTCGAACTTGGTCCATTTAAAATTTATTGAGCTTGAACTTGAGCCTAGCTTTTTTATTGATCATGAAATTTAGGCTCAAGTTCGAATCATTTTAACTATATGTGTTTAGTTTAAACTCAAGCTCGACCTGATTATAAATCAAATTAGAGTAGAGTTGAACTTTTTATTGAGCATATTGAACTTTTATCAAGATTGAAATTTAAGTTTGAGCTAAATTCATTCATATAGCTTTTTCTATTTTTTGAAATTATAAATAAATATAAGAGTTCATAAGTATATTTACATAAATATTAGATAGAAAAGTTTTTTTTTTGTTGTTTTTAATATATATATATATTATAATTCATAAATCTACAAACGAACTTATTGATAAACCTGTCTACAAGCTTGCTCGCAAATTTGTTAACAGGTCTAAATGAGATTGTTCACGAGTCAGTCTGCAAGCTTAAATCAAAGTTCGAGCTCGGTTTATTTAGATAATAAGTTTTTATTTTAAGTTTTAAACTTTGGTTATTTACTAATTAAGTTCAAGCTGAGCTGAGTTTGAGGAGCCCGTAAGTAGCTTGGCTCATTTATAGCTCTAATTGTAGTGGCAAAATTCCTTCTTAACTTTTACTTTTGTTTTGTCGTTTTATTTTTAGTAATGTGTACTTCTTTCATTTTAGCTTTAATCACAACCAGTTTTATTTTTTTCATAATTTTTTGGTTGGAAAAAAATTATGAACATATTGGTAAATCCAAATCAATTAGTGGAATTAAGGGTATCATTAGATTGTTTTTTTTTTTTTTTTTAATTTTCCTCTTCCCTGTACTTCATAAAATTTGTCCCTATTTAGTGGGTTATAAGAATTGAAAAGTATATTTGTATAATTCACATACTTTTAATAAAGATGGTTTTAAAACTATATTTTATAGATTAGAAAAAAAAAATTGTTATTGTTATAAAAGTGAATAAATGTATAGGGTAAATTATCCTAGCTTTATAAGATTTTTTTAGGTTATTTATTTTATAAGAAGGGTGTATATATATATATATTATATGCTACAAACAAACAGGCACCGTAACATATTGATTTTTACCCATTTAGGTACGGCTAAATAAGATTTAGCATTTACACATAGAATGATTATGAAGAATCCAATCAAATACATGATTGGACTGTTTGGTTCTTTTTGAATTTCCACATTTATGGTTTTTTTTTCTTTTTAGTAATTACTCATAGGCTCATATTGCACTTATTTCCTTTTTTCAATTGAATTGGTGCATTTAATAATCATGTCATATTTTGGAATTTGATCATATTGTGATATTTATTTTTTCCACGCACATTGCCGGTGTGGTGTATGTTTGCCAGTAGTTAAGTACAGGAAATTACAAATACAAGCTCATCCACCTATTCTCAAATAATGAGAAAAAGAGAGGAAGAAGGAGGGGGTGGTGGTGTTGGTGGTGGTTGCTTGACTCCGTAACACGGTAAACAATTCCACCCATAATGAAGAATGGTATTTTTACTCACTTTGTGTGTGTACGTTAAATTATCCTTCCAGATATCATCTTGTCAGCTGGTATTCTAAAAAAGTGCATCAATAACAGGCCATTTACTTTTATGATGTTCAGCCAAAAGAATTCTAATTCATAATCAATTGTTATTACGTAAAATAAACCTCTTTAAGATGTTGTTATAAATATCTTAATATTGAGAATAGATCTTTATAATTATTTTTTTCCTATAATAAAGACAAAGAACTTTATAGACATATTTTACATTTATTTTAATAATTATTTATATTATTTTTTATACTAATTAAATATTGTGATACATCACATTCATAATGAATTGGAAATAATGAACAAGCCGTAAATATTTATATATAACTGTGATTAATAAATTAATATAGTTCGTAAGTTAAGAATTTAATAATGTGGAGATCTGCGTATAATAATTTATGTATATGTATATGCACAGTTCTCCACATAATATACGTATGTAGTGCCAATTAATAAAAAGCAAGTAAGTTTAACACTGAAATCGAATAATTGACATTACATTATACGTTAACTAAACTATAAATTTGAATATATACATATATAGTAAGTAAGTAAAAATTAAGTAAAGGATTTTGATCACCAGCTATCCCGTTTGCTTAGGGTTTCGTTCCACACTTCATCAAGGTAGCAATAGAAAAAGTTTGATGTCTTGAGCTTGCTATCTTTATTATGTTTCTGCAAATAAATATCTTATATGTGTCAAAAAATGTTTTTTATATTTTAAAACTTTTTATATATTTTTTAATTTATTTAACATATATTAGATTTTTATTATCAACACATAAAATTTGACAGTTGATACAAGGCGTAGATTATCCATATATTCCTCAACCGGAGCCAATAAGGAAACTCAAATTTCCCATTACGTTCACGAAATTTTTCCATCGAATGCATCGAAATCATGCAACTCTTAAGATTCTCTCCAAAAGTGGGCTTGTACATGTGCTTCACTCCAATATCTTTTTGTGGAGATTTTATGACATGTGTGGTGGCGGGCAACTCTATCACAAGTCTTGTGACATGTTTGAAGTAATGCTGGCATAGGATTTGGTTTAGGTCATTCTTTTTTTGTTGGTCATTTGGCAATTTTGGTTCTTGAATAATGGTTTTGAAAAAAAAAAAAAATACAAAAATAGGGCATTTTAGAAACAAAATATGGTAGGGGGGTTAGGGAAGGCGCTGTTGTCGATAGCGCCTTCGGGCAAAGGAAGAAGGTGCCGTCATAGACGGGGCCTTTAAGCCCAACAAAGGGTGCTTTCAAGCCAAATTGGAGAGCGCCATTTACAACGGCGCCTTCAACCCTAAGCCTTCAAATCCAAAAAAAAAAAATAAATAAATAAATAACAATAAATTCCTAGTAAGTGTAATCCAAAATGATAGTATGAATACAATAGACATGCAATTCATCATAAATTGTTGCACATTATCCCAACTCTAGTGACATCATCATATCCTCTACCCCCACATCCAATCAATATAGTAAACCTGCAATTCATCATAAATCATTCCATATTATCCCAACTCGAGTCACATCATTATATCCATGCACAACTCTATCAAGTTCAATCACAAGATAATGCAAATAAGATAATCTTATAACTAAACACCACTCACAAACTAAAATAAAGTTTAATATAATACATATCTAAGTGTACATGATGTTTAGATAAAAAGATACATAAATATGACAAAATGTTTAATGATATGATTTATCTTCGCCTCTTAAGTATTTTCGGACCCCTTGAGCAATCCTTGATGCTATGGTTTGTCGACCTTGCACTGGATCAGATGGCTCCTCGGCTGAAGCCGATTGTGGACTAAAATTCGACTGCTCTACTAGGTTAGCTTAGGGTTGGCACCTAAACTGAGAGAGCTATGTTAACCCTTCACCCATGTCTCGATCGTTAATAGCTTGTTTCTCAGCGGTTGCAAGGGAGTAGGATTTGAAGATGTACCACACTTTGTATATGAAGTGTGGTACAATCCAGGCCGGAAGCAAACGAAGGTGGTACCGAAGAAGTACTGTGCCATCCATGAGATAAAGGATGATCGATAGACAATATGGTGCTCCCTATCTAAATCATCATCATCATCTTCCTCAGCTTCACCTTCCTCGGGTGTTACATGCCGACGTTCTGGATATAAATGATCGAGCACTCTATGCTCATCTACTGTCTCTATAGCTGGATCTACAATGGTGTAAATCCCTGGGATGTCAGGTATCAATCAGATATGACAAAGCTGATTGGCTTACATGACAATTTCAAACATACAAAGTTAGAATGTGAAATATAACACTACATTATGGATAGATTATCGAAATAATTTCTTACCAAGTGACCGAACGTAGCTTCGGTATGACTGACATACCGTCTAGTAATACGCCTATACCAATGTGCATAGTCTGGGTTTGTGCCAAATGGACCCTCAATAGGGACTACACTATCTTGCCTATCGTTCCATAACCCATGGTAGGCAGCATGATGCACAAGCTAATTCGTGTCCAACCTCCCCCTCAAATCGATTTGATGCAATTGTGGATCAGTGTTCAAGCTTGTGGAATACGCTGATATCTACCAAACTATCTGATGACATGATCTGGCAACGCCACTAACACATGCAAAAGCAAATGAATGGTATTTGTGCAGTCCGACATCAACTTTGGCTCTACGGTAAGGTGGAAGCTTATGATAATAGTCATCGTGTAAGGCATCCAAATAACTTGTTTCACAAGAGAAGGAAAATGTCATTCCAGTTGAAATCAAAATTATATATTGACATAAGTTGAGTATGATAAAGGAAAGACATTATGTACCTGTCGTGAACTAGAAGGTCAAAAGCTACCGGTAGGCAGGAACCACATGGATGGATGATAAGTCGTGACCCTAACAATTCACCATCGAGTAACTAGAGTGTTCTATCCTGTAATGGTAGGCCAAAATGAGCACAGGGGCAATAACGTGAAATCGATCTCAATGCCCAAACCTGCAATAGCACAGTTGCTCCACCAATCTAACCAACATCCTTAGTAGATGTTGACATAAACTGTCGGTACAACCAACTTAAGCATGCAGACCCCCAACTATATTGGCCTGCTTGTGCCATGTCCTCTAGTAAGGGTAAGAACATGGTATGAACCAATGATCTTGATTTATTTGCGAATATTCATCCTCCCATCAGCTGAAGGATGTATGCTCGTGCATACCTAATAACCATCTCCTCCGATTCATTTTCAGGTAATTGAGCAAAACGATTACGTAACCACTACAAACTCAGACGACCCCCTTGTATGGTCTCTCCAAGTAGATAGTCTCCTAACAGATTCATGCATAGTGTCGTCCAACCCGCTGGTGGAGAAGTGATACCCACAACAGGCATACCATGAATGGCTAGGCCAAGCTAGACCTTTACATCCTGAAGAGTAATAGTCATCTCCCCATGTGGCATATGAAAGGTATGGGTCTCCAATCTCCATCGCTCGATGAATGTTGTGATTAGATGCTAATCTAGTTGAATGAATGGAAGGCGAGCCATTCCTATAAATCCAGCTTGCTCCAGATAAGGCAATAGGCGTTCATCAATGGGTCTCCCAACCTGCACATGCCTAGAAGTTGGTTCACGTCATCTAACAACAAGATCGGTAGCTAAGGCCTGAAAAGTAAAGCGACATAGCATGATAAGCGCATCGGGATACATAGCTTTTACAAATGACCAATTAGAGAAGGTCTTACCTCATCCCACTATACAGCTGACGAACGGTGCCTTTGCTGCTATGTAAGTATGGCGGGATCAACTAGTCTTGGCTCCATGTCTCCTGAACATAATATCGTTAGTGCACGGATATATGATAAAGTGCAATAACAAACATAAGTGTACCATCTACACTATGAAAAGTCAAACATATGTCAAACCTGCCCATGTTTTCCCTCTCCCTCGTTGGAATACCTCGTCTATTATGCCCTACCTGTCTACATAAGCTTCACATAACTTGGTCAGGTTTCTCTCTATAGTCCCTTTAGGTGAATAGTTTGTTGATCGGGTATTATGGAAGGAACGTTGGCAAGGCTAGGCCAATCAAGATCATCACTTATACCACAGGCCCACTAACAAAGTCTAGTCAACGTTAATGTGTCCGACCGCTGCCATCGCATGCGAACATGGCAGTCGGTAAACCTGCCATTCGTTGCATGTGCAATTTTGATTGGCAAAATCAACCTTATGTGTGCAACCACCTCGTTTAAGACAACCTTTCTTGTGACAAGCTCTAATTCATACCTCAAAGAGTCCAATCCCCCTATTGAAACTGGTAACATGATGTAAACTGGCTCTAAAAGACCACAAATCCATTTTTTTCTTCGCATATGTTGTGAAAACCTCTCTGCACATGATGGAATTGGTTGCAGTATTGCGTCTCTCCTCCTAGTACATGACGTAGTTATAAAACATTTTTTAAACTAGTGCTGCTATTGGCAAGCCTCTAGTACCTTTAAGGACAGAATTATATGTTTATGCAATATTGCTTGTCATGTAGTCAAAACGGTAAAACCCATCATACGCTAGGGTCCATTCATCCTTTTATAGGACCATATCACCATTTGAGTTAGTCTTGTTAAACCACTCAATTGTTTCTTCATCTATGTTATTTAATAGCTCCCCATATTTCTTAAACTTTCGTGCTTGTGCTTGAAATGCGGCATAGGTCACCAAGTTTTTACACCTATGATTCTTATATACTTTATTGAAATTACAAGCGATATGTCGGATACAAAATCGATGAACTACGAAAGGTGGCTGCCAACCATTTCATTTGTCATTAACGGCCCAATTATGCTAGCTCCCTGATCTGAAATAAGGCATATGGTCTCCTCGCCTCTATGTCCTATCACTCAACGCTTAAGCTTCCTCAAAAACCAAGACCATGTAGATGTGGACTCCGAACATGTTATACAAAATGCAAGGGTTACAATGTGGTTGTTGCCATCTACACCACATGCAACAAGCAAGACATGCTTGTATTTACCATATAAGAAAGCACCATCAATACAAACAACAGGTTTACAATGCTTAAAAGCCTCAACACATGGACCGAAGGTCCATAAAACCCATTTAACATACGCCTCATCAGGTTGGGGCGATTTAGTCCAGCCCCATTTGACTATTGATCCTGGGTTAGTGGCTTTGATTTTAGAAAAAAACTCTGGGAGTTCATTATATGATTTAACCCAGTCACCATAAACAACAGCAATTGCCTTTCTTTTACCTTCCCATATCTTCTACAAGATACCTTATACCCATATACCATCAAGTACTGTGACTCAAGCTCCTCAACTTTGCAATTAGGATTTTTTCAAACAAAAGCAAAGAATTCTCAAGCCAACAAATTAGAGTTCATCTGAGAGTGGTCTTGCCCAATTATTGGGTTCATGCATGAATGAAGACCATCAAGTCTTGTTATGACAAATAGACCTTCTAATTTTCTCTTGCAAGCTCCCTGATCACTTTTTGTGCAATGAGCCATCCATACATTTTTTTTAGATTCATCAACAAGGAAGTTACAATGTGTTCTTATGTAGAAAGCTTTAACTACTTGAATTAAGTCATCTTTTATGCTGAACATCATTCCTCAGCATAACGCCTCATTGTTACATATGTTGCTACACATAGCATTCATTTTATCCTCATATACCACGTAACCATCACCATCATCACCTAATTTAAAATAAGGGATTGCATCCCTTACAAGTCCTTGACTTGACATTGCCACATCTTGTATTGGGCACTAAGGCAAGTTAACCTATTCTGCAATTTCATCCTCATCTACTTTGTATTCCTCATCTTCCTTAAAATCTCCATCCTCTTCTTCCTCATCCTCTTCTACACCACAGTTAAAAATCAGTGCCACTTCCTCCTCAACTCTATTCTTAAAATCAATCAACGATTCATTTAGAGGCATGTGATCATATTCTTCATAATTCATGGGTGATAATGGCATTACCCTTCTATCCTGCGGTTGTACATTAGAAGATGTACCAATATGGAAGTTTGAGTCCCTTGTCATTTGTGAGTTCTGTACACACACATCAGAACCATGGTTAGGAGTGTCCACATTTACTTCTCCGCAAGTAATATTGGGAAAGTCATTAACAACATCATACAACCCATGCCTAGTTGCTAACTTACAACTTAATTTCACATATATCTCTTGAATTAATCTAGCACCCAACTCAGCAGCCATTGAAATCAGATCCTCCACGTTATTACCATCCGCAATTAGCATTAACATATACATTACTTCGTGACTCATATAATGGGCATGTTTGTGTATCAACTCGATTTCAAAGTTATTCCGATCAACACCAATCTTCTCACATATCAATTCCTTGAATTGTTCAAAATTCACATCCGTTCTAACCTTAACTTTTCCAATTGAAGGTCTGTTATATTGCGGTCCATGACTTCCATTAATAATATGCCCATTGGAGTAGACAATAAACCTTACATAGTTGGTCAGCTCAAACCTATCGACAACAAAATGATGAATGTTAATGATACTTCTCACAAATTAAAATGGAGAAAACATCTTCGATAACTTATACTTCAATGATTCTCACTCCACAACCTTAAATTTTGACTATTAGGCTACCCATATGTAATTGAGGCATTTCACCAAGCACCTTCCTACGTCTACTATTTTTGCATGAACCAAAATACAATGGCAAATGCAACTACACAAACATGACCAAAAAGTCCACAAACCACTTCCATTGTATGCAACGTCCTAATAACATCCTTCAAAATGCAATAATTTCAATAATCTTAAACAACCACACATCTCTAATATTTCACGTAATTTCTCTTTACACTACAAAATCTATCTATTTCAAACAAAAAAAAGTTGGCATTATACATTACCTGATGTTGGAAGCTCAGATCTGCTGTCGAAATGCTAGATCTGGTGCTCCAAGATGGTTCTCCAAGGGTTTAAGTTTGGGTTTTGGAAAGGGTTTTGTTTCAAAGAAGAAGAGGAGAGGAGAGGAGATGGAGAGGGGAGGGTCTGCTGTGTCTATTTTTATGTTGGGGTAGGGTTTGGATCAAAGGCACCGTTTATAACGGTACCCTTGAACTTGTGTTGAAGGCAACCTTACTAAGGGCGCCTTTTGTGCGGCACGTTAAAGGAGTCATTAGAGACGACACCTTTCCCTACAACTTAGCCTCCCCCCTCCCTTAAATTGTATTTTCTTTCTCAAGTGCCCTGTTTCCCTAATTTTTTTTTTTTTGCAAAAAACACTATTCACGAACCAAAACGTCATCTGGCTTGAATAGTCTTTTTTTGGAAAAAGAATGCTATGGATGGAGTTATAAAGGGATTTAAAAGAAGGGTTAAAGGTGGAATTGTATGGTTTCAAGTCTAAGACGGTATCGATGACGACGCACGCTGGCAGTTTCAGGAGACTATTGACTCGAAGGAAGAGATATTACATCTTAGGGATGAGTGAGCTGAAATGGCGGGAAAGAGTCTGAATATGAATCAATGTGTGGATATTAGAGATGATATCCAAGATGTAGAGTATTATGTCGATGGGCAATTGATCGAAATAATCCTCCATTCTTTCCATAGTAGAAGACAAAAGAGATCTTTGACGATGGTTTTGGAGTAAAAAAGACATAGAGAAAAGATATTTATTGGTATATGTATGTGTATGTGTGTGTGTGTGTAAGAAGGAAGACGGGTAAGATTTTCGAATCCATTTTAGGCAGATTATGGAGTTGGATATATCGTGTGTGTGTGTGTGCATAACAATTATCCTCTTCATTTAATGACAATGATATGGTATGAACAAATATCTCTAATAAAAGATATACAAAAATACTTATATTGTGAAAAATGCAGTTCCACACAATAGAGATAATAGGATCCAAAGGGCAAAAACATGGAAGATAAAAAAAAAAAAAAAAGAAAAGAAAAAGCTGTTAAAGTTGGACTGCAGACCTATACACTACTAGCCTAAAGGCCTACACTGCCAGCGTAGGAGCAAAAACAAGCCAGCCTTTAGCTAGCACTCATCATGGAGCTACGGAGTCTTTGCAACAAGATATGCCACCGGCCTTTTTGCCTCGACAAAAATTTTAATTTTATGATTTATTTTGAACGCTGCTAGCGTTCCTTTTAAGGTCGCTGGCCTTTCTCGTACGACATTTGCAATTTTCTTTTGACCTTTTGTTTTCCTTATGAGCTTTTATATATTCTTCATTGTTTGTTTTAGAAGAGACAAATAAATTGAATGAGAATATTTTCGAGAGAGATTTATCCAAATTGGAGAGAGCTTTCTTTAGTTCTTGTGATAAGAACCTTGTGATTGATTGATTTGGTTTTATTCAACATGTTTGATTAGGTTCAAGCTCCGTATTGGATAACTTTGGTTCTGATCTACAGGTTTGTTTGGATTAGGTTATTTGTGCACCTGTGATAATTATGGTTTCAATTGGCGGTTCAATGGGGGGTTCAGTTGTTTATTTGCTTGTTCCAAGATGATCCTATAGTTCGTAATCCATTGTTGATCACTTGAATCTTAAGGTTTCAGTACCTGGGTTTGCAGGATCTCATTAAAAGGGTTACCATGTATCTTTATTCTCTCTCTGATAACTTAAGACCGCAACTCTACCAACATTCATTTTATACCAATTTTTCCAATTTTTCTCCTTGCTTCCATACAATTAAGTGGCGTAAACTAAACTTTTACCCTAATTCTTCATCTTCAATGAAACTAATGTGCGCGTACATTTCTTGATCGCAGTACTATTCATTTGTGTGTAAGTGGAGTCCATAAATTTCATGTTCTTCCTTCCTGCTATACATGTATTTATGAAAGTGGAATTGATTTTATATCAATTTCATGTATTGTTTTGTGCCAAGCTTTGAGTTAGCTTTGAAATACGTGAAATCTTTTAAACTTCTTAGAAGATGGGATTTCGTTAACAGGTGCATGGCTTAGAGACTATTTTTTTAGAATTTCATATTTGTGATTGTGTCTCCAATATGTGAGGATTTTAGCAGGTTTTGATGAATTGCTTTGGCACCCTAATTTGTAGCATCCAGATTAGACTTTTCTGTTCATATGTTAATTTAAGATTTACGTATTCAATAGTCAAAATTAATTGTTAGCGCACTGCCCACGTTATTCTTATCTACCTGTTACATTGTCCTTAACATATTTTTTTTATGAAGATGTGCATTTAATAAATTGTGAACCATATATTTGAAGGCTGTTGAAAAACCGAAATCAATCAATATCCAATATCACAACTAAGAAATATGCATGGCTTTTTTTTTTTTTTTTTTTTTCTTTTAAGTTTATATATTATGTAACTCTTTTTACTACATACTGTTTATTGATATTGATAATTTTATTTTCCTATTTTTTACATTAACTTACCTATTTTTACGGATGATATCATCATCATCATCATCATTATTATTTGCAAATTGCTACATAAAATGCTAAATTTTACTTAATACCCCATTGGGTGTCACTTTTCTATTGTAATTATAAGGAAAAAAAATGTAAATTTTATAATATTTAATTATTGACACACATAAGCTTCTATAGAGTAAAAATACTTTTACAAGATTTATCAATTTTTCCCATTAATATAAAAATGTATTTAAGTCCCAAACCCTTTTTCGATTAAAAAGTTTATTAGTTTCTTAAGATACAATTCTCAATACAATTTTTTGCTATGAACTTCAAATTAATGATGTTGGACGTAATTACCATTGGAGAAGCCGAGAACTCAATCCCAGTTGTTCAAATTTTACATTAACAAAGAAGGAAAAAATCATATTGCATATATCTAATAAGGAAGCACAAGTAATAACATAATTCTAGCAAGAAAAATGTTCCATTATCATCTAGGTAACTCTTGCTAAAAGTTCTTAGGATTTTTAAGATACTATGTTTGTATTGCTTGAAAAATCTTCATATCCAGTAAATTTTCTATTTCTAAATTAAATGCTTTCTCAATGTATATATATATATCGTCAACTGGTTGGGGTCAAATTGAATGAAAAATTAATTTTAAAAATTATTTGTAGGAAAAATTATGGGTTTTTATATATGCACTCGTGATACGGATACATCGTCTTCTAGTATGTAATTTATAATTCTACACTAGGTTAATATTTTTGAAAGTATTCATATCTCAACGACAACAACACGTATATGTTCTACTTGTAGTATTGTATTACTCACTTAAAATGCATTCTTTTAGAGAATTTACATTTATAATTATTATTTTATTCAATGATTAGCTTTTTTCTAAAGTATATGAAATTATATGGAGTTTATTACATGTTTAATATACCTTCAAAGAAAAATTATGAAAAACAAAATTATAAAAAATATATTACATAAATAATATCGCAATACTGCATGAGGGAAACAGGATATAGCTTTTCCTATGCATCGCACTATGAGGTTGCGATACACACAATTAAAAAGTAACAGTTTACCAACAAGGAAATAGACAACAAGACCAATCGTGAGAAAATGCCCACCCGATATTAGTAACAGATCATCAACTTAATAAGCATAGTAGAATAGATTGGCAATGTCAAAGGATATGGGTCGGACTCCAAGTCACAAGTCCTTCTCTGACGTTACATGCATGAACACGAGAACGAGCAACGGTAGGACTTTGAAGCTTCGCCAAGTTGCATCACGGTGGATGTGAATAGCAGTAGTTCGGGTTTTGGTGCGAAATTAGCAATTAGTAACGGCGATGGTGATGGGTCTTTGCGAATTTGAATAGATGATCGACGACTATGATTGTCCTGTTTTGGTTGG
Source organism: Combretum micranthum (assembly GCA_024138025.1). NCBI lineage: Eukaryota > Viridiplantae > Streptophyta > Magnoliopsida > Myrtales > Combretaceae > Combretum > Combretum micranthum. The sequence goes on along the minus strand of JAMXBD010000729.1, from coordinate 33,134 downwards.
TCTATCTTGCAGTGTTGATCTTGAATGGGTGCTTGGATGGCTATGGAAGAGTTTTAAGGTGAGAGATGGCAAGAGGAGCTTAGAGAGAAAAGCTAGAGAAAGAATGGTTTGAGAGAAAAAGTGGCAGGTTCTAGAGAGAGAGACATTGGTAAAGTGCGGCTAAGCTTGATGGTGGTAAGAAAATATGATGATGATAGTGAAAGATGGTGAGCTTATTTGCTTCACGTACAGTTATGATACAGGACTGTATTGCTTAGGGTATATGTGATACATGTATCGCATGGTGCAAGCACGATATAGCAATAAACAAAACTTTTTTCAGATTAAGTCACTATATCACATCTCGTATATGCGATATAAAAAGAATTTTTGTTATCTCGTAACCAACATGCTATACAGCAATACAAATTTCATAATTTTTTTCTATAATTTATATTTGTGTAATTTGTTTTTGAAACAACGGTAGACATATGTTTTACCCACTTGTATATATAAAAATTAAACCATCTATCTATCCGACCCACTTAAAACCTACCTAATAAAATGACTTGCTCATGGTTATATCGCATCTCGCTTATTTAATTGTTATACATGTTCAAACATACTTTTAGTGTAATATTGTGCTACCCTATACATACATAGATATTTTACGTATCATATAAGTAAGCTACTCGTGTCGTGTGCAATATATAATGGTGAATCGATGATGTTTATTGATCTTACATGATCGGTATAATATTGATATATCTAATCTCTACATGATCGCACGGTACATTGTAGTTTAATGTTATGATAAATTTTGTAATGACATTTTAATATATACATATACTATATTATGCAACTACAAATATCCCAAACTATCATACTAACTATACTTTGACAATAAATTATTATTATTATTTTTTCTTTTTTCACCCTTACATCGCAAGATATTATTATTATTTATTTTCACAGTGACAGAGCCTAAACTACAAATATAGGTCTTTTTTACAAACCATTACACACACCAACAATATTCCGCTTCAACAATAACCGAATGCCTCTCGTTTCAAGAAACTCTGCGTTCTGCCTTTGCTGGATTTTTTGCGTTCTGTCTTAGCTTCACCCTAGACGTTTTGACTTTTCACTCTTGAAACTTCACAAACCATGCAAAAACTTATGAATATGGATACCAGCATTCATGTAAAAGCCGATAATCCAAGTCAAGATGATCAGTCTCGGGTCAAGATTGACGAAAGAAGTTTAGATGACATGTAGGCAACAAAAACATGGAATCTCTAACTAGCTTTGGAGGGATTAAACATGTCACGCCTTAAAAAAGGGTCCAGTATGATTAATCTAAAGCTATCATACCACGTTGCACCCATAATATGAGAACCATCTTGCAAGTTAGAGTTTACAAGATTTATTTATTTATTAATATCTATTACTTAAATGATACATATACATATAACAATTTTACTGGAATTCAACTATGGAATTTGATTTTCCTCATTCTCTCAAGATCACAGAGAATCGGTATCTCCTACAAATATAAAATTAGGTTTCATCATGCAATATATATAAAGTCTCAATTGTTTATATAATTTATCTATTTTGCATTTTAAGTTCAATATAACCTATATCTCTATCTTCAATAAAGTCTATGGAGAAACACTCTTCACATGTTCCTAGTCCAATCCTAGCTAGCATTATTCCTACACAAACTGTTGGGGGTGAGCAAACCACGGGCTCAGTGAGATAACTTGACCAAACCACACATCAAGCAATAATAAACAAGTTTAATTAGCAAGCGTATGCAATGTGACGATCAACCATATGTTCAAGTACAAGTTTGGATATCCGAAATTCAAACAGGATGTTGATTTAGGCCCTCTCATCAGGGTTGGAAGGAAGTCATTACAAGTGATATATTGTGTCTAAGAGAATCAGAGAACTAAGGAAGAATGATTACCATAAACTCTCACAAATTAATTTAAAATATTTTACTCTTATCCTTGGAACAAAGAAACATCATTCAGTATTAGTTCTTTCATGTCGATACTACAAGGGGTGCACCTTTGATACCAGTTTAGTTCCCGTAGAACCAAATAGAACAAAGGTGTTTTTGGAAGAACTAGGAGAATGTCATTTAGAAAAACCAAGCGCGTCACCAAAGGACCAAAATGCTAATACGTAGCATGGTCACCACTTCTTTAAAAATGCATAATATGCGTATGATGCAATACATGTCCATTTTCATTTATGGTACAAATAGTTTTTAGTCAAATTTAAAGTGATCATACAGTTTATAGACAAATATCAACATACTTTATGCAATAATTATCATACAATAGAATTATCACTTAAATTATGATAATTTGACATTCAAGTATATACCAAGCATCATGTAATATATCCAATCCCGTATGCATATCAGTTGAATATATTATTTCAAATGTAGCTATACTGCAAGCACAAACAATATGATAAAGTCAAAGTTACTCACTTGTCGTTCTTGCTATATTGTCGTAATATGCTACTAGAAGTCCAAGAATGTTCTATGTTTCCTATAAAATGATACAATAGATATTTATTATTACACTATTGTTCATAATGCTTTCTGTTATACTTTGTGTCCTAAATTTAAGTTTCACTCTTTTTAATTCACTTTATTTTTTTAGGTAGGAGTTTCGAATTTTATAAGGATTAATCTCCTTTGACAAGATCAAAAAACTTGTGCAAATATATTTTCTGTAAGAGAAGTCTTCTTAAAAATTATAGGTACTGATTGTAATTGCATAGCCTTAAACTAGATCTATTAAATTCATTTTAATTCTGATTTAGCGTATGAATAGGTGTTTGAAGAGCTTGTATGACAAATTAATCTAAAAATTTTATCTATTCTATGAATACCGATAATAGTCATAGAATATTTTAAGTCTTGTTTTGTTTAATAATTTTATTATTAAGCTTTTATCATTTATTAAGTCCTTTTAGTATATCTATCTTAAGGTAGTTGGTATTCAATATTTATTACTTATTTTCATTTTGCTTATCTTGTTCTTAATTGACATTTATATTTTATTTAGGGTGTTTCTTTTATTCTAAATTTATTTAAGTTTTACTTTCGTTAGTGCTCGTGCTGATAGTGAATTTTATTTTTTTTTTCTTTATCAACCTTATCTATTTTATGTTAATTGAAATTTCTATTTATATAGCTACATTGAATATTTAGTTCTTTAATTATTTTTCTAACATATTCATTGTTTCCTTGTGTTTGAATATATATCAAATATTTACTAAACTTAAATTTTATTACATCGAGTAATTATAGAGTTTGTATTTAATAGTTCAGTATTTTGTAATCATCATTATTATTATTTTTATATTGGTCATTAGTTTGATTACCTTATGGCAACTTATATTTATTTTCTAACATATAGTTTCATCGTGTTTCTCTTTATCTCATTTTATTTTATTATTTGTTATTTATAGGAATCACTTTATTCCTATTTATAACTTATATACATTTTCCATTCTTGTATATTTACCTGTATAAAATAATTATTGGATAATTATCATAATCTAATTATTTTATTTAGTTAGCTAAAGTGTTTTTTAGTTATAAATAGTTATTAAAGTCTAACACTTAACAAATATTTAATCTTAAAATGTTTATATTTTTATTTATTTATTTATTTATAAAATCTTATCTTCTATTCCCTTATATATATATATATATATATATATGTAATATGGATGAAAATAGATTTTGTGAGAAATTTGCATGTACGCTAACAACAAAACCATTGGCATTGAACCCCAGTTTGCCGGTACATGTAAATTTTACACGTTATTGTTACAGTATAAGCCGGCCTTAAAGGCTGCCTGCGTAAGCTTGTACGCCACCAGTTTAGACATTTTGCCACCAGCGTTCATGTAAATTTAACACGAAATAAAGTTTTATGTAGCTTTGTTCAGTAAGAAGCTAGCTTGAATACGCCGCTAACCTACTGGTTTGCGCCGCCGGTGTAGTACCTGTGTAAGCACTTTTCATCATCTTTCTCATTTTTTTTTTCATTCGAACTCCTTTTTTATTACATTGTATGTGTAATATACTTAAAGTTTAGAGATTTTTGAGTATTTTTCTATTATTAGCTATTGTTTCTGATATATGTTAATACATATAACAACTTATCATCCTATCATGGGATTTCTTAGCTTCTAAACATATTATGATAGATAGATAGAGTTTTGGAGTATTTTTTTTCAGCTTGTTTGAGTTGATGGGATGATGTTATATTCTTTCCTTGGTTGATCGATCCTAGGATTAGTATAACATTAGTTAAACCAATGTTTTGTGTGATTACTAGCTAAAAATGAATTTAACTTACCTTTGTTTCTTGTTTCCTTAAGCTTATGTTAGTGATTCTTTTTGAAGCTTGTTAATGGTGTGTTGGTGTGTGTTTTGCACGTGTTGTTACTGTTGTTTTAGCTGCTATTGTGGGTTGTTTTTGTGTTGTTTTAATGCCTTTTTTTTTGTAGTCAATAATGGGATTATATATAAGTAAAATGGCTGTAGCTTTCATGGAGAAATTTTTGGCTAAGAGGAGTGAATTTGCTCCACCAAATTGTATTTGTTTTGCATGATTTTAAAGGCATTAATTGTGATGCTTAGTTGGACACTTTTCATTGGTTTATCCTTAGTCAATCTTGATTTATTTGGTGCAATTTAGGAAAGATTTTTTTGGGAATTCGGCTACTACAATTTTGAGAATTCTCAGCCACCCATCTTGCAAGTTTTCTACAAAAATTACAATGATTATTATAATATTATTTAATTAATTAATTACTTTAGTTTTAGGATAGTTTATCAAGTTAAATAGATATATTTATGTAAGTTATTTAGGAGTTATGGCTCCACAAATTATCTAAAGCTTTTACAAATTTTTCTAGAATGTCTTTGAGTTCATATTTAAGTTTATAGTTTACGCGATTAAGATTTTCTAGGCCGATAAGTTAAATTATGATTTTAGTTCCTATAGGTTCAGAATTTCCTAACTAGATCAATGGTGTAATCCAAATTTGTTTTTGTTTTTATCGCATATTTATAAGACTAGCATTCAGCTTTTAGCTATTATTTTATAATCAATAGGTTTTATAAAAGAGTTGTATTTTATTGGTTTTGAAATTTAGGGCTACTTCTAAATATATCTTGAGTTATTTGCTCAAGATTCGAAATCTTTCCTTGGTATCTATTAGGTTCAAAGAATATTATTCAGGTTTTTAAATGAGTTTATTACTAGTCATAGGTTTATTCTAGAGTTTTTATGGTTATATGTTTAATATCTATTTTACATTTGTTACTCTGTTTATTTTACTAGTTATAAAGATTCTTAGGTTACAATGGTTAAATTAGGATTTTATTCTTTATAGACTCAAAATTTTCTAACTAAAATATTGGTATAATTCAAATATTTAATTAACTTTAGATTCTTTAGTATTGATTAGTTTTTTTTTTTTTTTTGCATATTTCATAATTCTAATGTTTTATCTTTAAACTATCCTTTTATAACCAATAAGTTCTAATTTAATCGTCTTTTATTGTATTTTGAAATTTAAGATCATCTATGATTATTTGTTGAATTATTGATTCTTCATAGAATATTATCTTTTACTGTATAGGAATTATTTATCCTAATTATTAATAATAGTAAATTTTCTAGTGCTATTTTATAGTTTTAAAATATTAAAGACAATTTGATAATCTTTGTATCATTATTAGAATCTTATTTCTCTAAGTATTGAACTTAAAAAAATTGATTTCAAATTTTATAGTAACAATAGGTTTATCATTATTTGTTTGGAAATCATAATTTGCATTTTCAAATTTCATTAGTAATGATTCTAATTTTTCTATCTATAATTAAATTTATTCATACTTTAATAATTTTAATTTGCAAAAAATTAAAAGTGATTTCTATAACTTTTTGTTATAGTTCTTCATAATTCTATATTATATTATTTCAAGAATTACTATAATTGGGTTATGTAAAATTAGGAGAATTACAAAACAGATTGCTTCTAAGCTTGGAACTGACATGGATAAAGGCCTCTCTACGAACGAAATTCATCTGATGCACAAGAGGCATGCTTTCTGTATGGACAAATATGTTGAACCACCTGCTAAAAAATTCAAGAGTTTTAATGTTGATGCATGCAAGGACAAAACTATTTTGATATTTGTGGTATGTGTAACTCTTTCTCTACTCTCTAACATCAAACAACACAGCATCAAAACTGGATGGTATGATGATGCAAGCATCCTCTTTACTGTCATTCTAGTAGTTTTGGCCTTGGTGTTTAGTAACTTTGAATTGAGTTGTCAATTTTGCAAACACTCAAGCTAGAGCAATGATACTAACATTAAAGTAGTAAGGAATGACAGGCATATGTATATTTTCCGTGTATGATGTTGTGGTTGGGGACATAGTGTGCCTCCATGAAGGAGATCACATACTTGCGATGGATTTTTTTTTTTTTTTTTTACGTGGATGTTCCTTAAAGGCGATGGGGTAGCAACAACTGAAGAAAGCAATCATGTTGAAATAAAAGAAACTGAACACCCTTTCTTGCAGTTTAGATGGAGAGTGGCGTATGGATCCAACCAAATGCTTGTCACCGCTGTGGGTATCAAAACTTCTTGGGGTTGCATGCTGAGTTCGTCAGCCAAGATTTGGCAAAGAAAACCCCATTCTAGGTTCACCTCAATAGGTTAGCCTTGATGACCCTAAAGCTTGCTTTTGGAGTAGCCGGACTAGTTCTAATGACTTGTTCATGCGCTATTTCATCGGCAACACTTACGATGAGAATGGAAAAAAAAAAAAATTCCGAGGTAGTAAGATAGGACCAAACGATATCATCAAAGTGATCCTTCATATTACTACACTTGGAGTGAGCATTATGGTCGTTGCAGTCCCTAAAGGATTGCCACTAGTTGGCATCTTAACCCTAGCTTATACAATGAAAAGGGTGATGCAACATAATATACTTATGCGGAACATCCCTGCATGTGAAAAAGTGGGTACAGCCACGGCAATTTGCATCATGACAGAGCTAATGGATCTTTTTCGATTGAGGACAACAATAGAGAACTGCAAAAGGGCTGGACTAATAATCAAATTAATCACTGGGCATGATGTAGACATGATAAAGGTTGCAGGAGTTGAATGCGAGATACTTAATGTTGATGATGATGAATCTTTAGTAGGAAGTGAGATGTTTTAAACCTACTCACCTAAAGAGAGAGAGGGTAAGCTTGATGAAATTTGTGTGGTGTCCAGTTCATTACCTTTCGGTAGGCTTCTAGTGGTGTAACCTTAAAGGAAAAGTGACACATAGTCGCAGTTATTGGAAGTACTAACATTGATATACTAGCATTAGAAGAGGTTGATATTGCCCTTTCCATGGGAATCCATTGCATTAAGACTACAAGAGGTAATTCACATATAGTAATTATAGATGATAACAGTTTTACCTCAGTGGTGACACTTCTTAGAAAGGGCACTGCATTTACACCAACATTCAACAGTTTATCCAGTTTCAACTTCCAATTACTGTCACTATGCTCCTTATGAACTTCTTTGCAGCAGCTTTAATGGGAAAAGTCCCATTAGCATCATTTTGGATTCTGTGGGTGAACTTGATCATGACATTTAGAGCTCTAGCATCGGCTAACAAGCAACCTGCAAAAGATACCATGGATAAGCTACCTATGAAACAATCAGAGCCACTTATTACAAGAACTATGTGGAGGAACATTGATGTGCTACTATCGATCGTATCAAATTATACAATTTATAAACCCAAATTAATTCCTTCAATCAAGTAGGCAAGTATACCTATCTATAGTAGTATAAGATTAAAGCGGGTGTCGTCCACAAGGATCTAAAGAACAAGTACTAGTATTACGCCTTTTTCTACTATTTAGCTTAAGTTTTTGATAAGATCCAAAAGGCATAAACATGGAAGATAAAAAGGCTGTCAAATGTGGACTATAGACACATACACTGGCCATGTACGCCACCGGCCTAAAGGTCTACATTGTCGGCATAGGAACAAAAACAAGCCAGCCTTATACCAACTTTCACTAAAGATTCACCGGCCTTCAATTGCAGACCTATGCACTGCCATCAACGTCGCCAGCTTTCCCAAGTACGCTGCCAATGTAGGGTACTTAATCCACTGGTGTTAGTCGGCTTACAAGCGATCAGAAGCATATAGAATCAAAAACATTAAAGCCGTTGAGTAAGTCGTCGACCTTTATCATTTACGCCATCGGCCCTTAAGCTTACACCACTGGCTTTCTTGCTGGCCTTCCCTATTACGAAACTAACAATTCGTAATTTTTTTCTTGTTTCATTTAAAGGCTGCCAGCTTATATTATTCGGCGATTATGTTTCTTATTATGACCTTTAAGTTTCTTTTAAGCTTATATACATTGCTCTTTGCTTTGTATTGAACATTGGAGTTAAGCGAATAATTTTCTTAAGAGTTTCTTCCAAAGGTGAGAACTTTCTTGCGGTTCTTTTGAAAAGAACTATTCTTCGATAGTTTTGGTTCTAGTTAACGATGATCAATTAGGGTCAAGCTCCGTTGTTGATAGCTGTGGTTCCAAGTGACAAGTTTGTTTGGGCTCTGATTACGATTGAATATTGATAACTATGGTTTCAATTGATGGGTTCAATTGGGGTCCAGTTGCTTATTTGCTTGTTTTAAGATGATCCTAGGGTTTTTATTCCATTGCTAATTGCTTGGGTCTTAGGGTTTCTAAACCTAGGGTTCGTGGGATCGCATCATTTTTCCTATGTGAGTATCAACTAAAATCATTAATCAACTAAATAAACTAGATTACTAATTCCTAGAATAGATTTTGAGTGCTTTTAGAAGATTAATTCAATCACAAAAGCATACTCTAATCCTAATCCACTCTAAACTTTAAAATCTCATGATAATGAATTGATTAACAATTATTTAGTTCTTGAACTATAGGGATCCAAAATTAAATCAACTACTCCCTGAGTTAATTAATCCATAATCTTATACGAGATAGTGGAGATCTCTCCCTCACCAACATCCTACAAGATTGCATTAAAAAAGCATAAATCCAAGATTAAATCTTTAATTACAGGAAATTGAAGTTTTCCTATCTCTAGGTAAAACATGCAAATTCTCTATTCATGAGGATCTATTTTATTAGATGAAATTTCTTTCATTTAGTAAGAATCATACATGTGACAAATCCGGCCACAATTCATTATTAGATAATTAAAAATATGAATAGATTCAAGAACATCAATATTATTAAGCAAACATCAATTAAGCACATCATTTGGGTTTCACAAGACAAAGGCATGAGAAATTTACTCCTCATGGAGTTTACAATAAAAACAAAAGAATAAGAGAAGTAGATATTAAGTGTAATATAACAATTAAACCCTTTTAATGTTTTGTGATCGTTAATGTTGGTGTGACACTTTTATCCTTAAAGCTCGTATTTTCCTCTCTCTAAGGTGTTAGAATATGTCTAAGAATGATATATCAAAAGACAAGACAACTATTTGTAGATATGCAACTGAAGGAAGTTTTGCATGGCCTCTTGCACGACCATACTCGAGGTCTTGCATACTGGGATTTCTTCTTTTCCTTCTCAGGTCAAGTTTTCCTCTTCAAAACTACTATCTACACTACTTGTGCAGTACTTGGGGCACAATTTAGGATAGATTCTGTAGCGGTGGGTGCAGTATGGTTCGGTTATTCTTATGAAATTGAACCTAACTATACAATTTGGTTTGTTAATTTTTTGAACCTAAAAAAAAAGGTTTGGAACGAATCGGTATACTATTCGAACCGTTCATTATGAAAAAATCAATAATATTTTCAAAAGCTCAAATAATGCTACTACAATTAGCATAAAGATAAATCATTAACATTATAATAAATTTTATTTTAAAAATTAACATTTATAAAATACACTAATCTTTTTATTAATTTTATAATATTCTTATATATAAATTATTAATCGAACGTCATGAAGGATATTTTTTCACGACCTTTTTTTTTTGCTATTGAAATTTAATATTAAAAAATCACATGAACATGACAATAGATGCATATATACATAAATCAAACATTTTTTGAAATTTTTTTTAATATATATTATACGATTCGATTTGATTTGGTATTATGAACCGAACCTCGAACCGAATATTACAAGTCGAACAACCAATTAAAAAAAATTGAAATTTTGGTTTGATCCATGCGGTTCGCGATTCGTTCGGTTTTTTTGTCCAGCCTTAGATCTAGTCACTTTTTACTCTTCAACACTAGTGTCTGTATGACTATGCTGACGGTTGTGCACATGTGAAAATCATCATTTTTCTATACTTTGTCAAATCTTACCTCGTTTTTGCTTATATCATCCTTATATCTTTGAAATATCTTCTTTAAACTCTGAAATCAAATATTAAGCACTTACGTATCCTTTTCTTGATAAATTCACATAAAATCTATTCAAAATTATATCCAATCAGTACTAGAAATAAAGGCCTATTGACACTTATCAAACTACACACACTTAACTGTTTGCTTGTCCTTAAGCAAACAAAATAAGGACAAAAGAATCTATTATCAATTATACTCATTAGCAAATATCATATTACGAAATGCATTCTTTAATTCAACTAAACTAAAGTGACATCACTAGTGCCTACCGCTCAAACCTACCATAATTGTACTTGTACCTGTACCTGTCCTGGCATACCACAGTTAAATTTTTTAAATTAATCTAAATAAATCAAACTATTACCCTCACCATTTAGTAACCACATCCAAGTTATAAAAGAAACACAAAGTCGAACAAAGCAAAAGCGACTTGGTTACATCTCACCACTTACTATAGAGCATATAAACAGTTCAACCACTACTTGAAGTACGACAACCTAGAATGAAAGTATATGGCATCCATCATTCCCTTAGATTTTTTCCTCTTTGATTGAAATCTCTCCATTTTTTTTACCATCAAAGGGGGAGATTTTAGCCTCCATATTTTCCTTTTCCTCTGGACGGGTTTTTTCTGCTTTTTTTTAGCTAGTTTTTTTTTTTTTTTTAATCAATTGGATATAAGAAGCTTGTATAGTTAATAGCAGGTCAGACTTTGCTCTTCCGAGGGACCAAAGCCTGCTCATACTGACTAAGCTTTCTATATTTAGTTTGCACAACAATTGATTGATTTTTTAAAGAGATTATTCAAGAAGAATCACTAAGTAATTGATTTCATATTCTCCTTTCACAAAAGGTTAGAAGAGCTCTCAAAGTTTTTGAAAAGTAAATATACTAACCAATAAGCTTAGAAATGCAACCATTTAACTTTAAACTAGGGACTTCGACCTCTTCCATAACTCTGGATTCAATCATTAAATACTAAGTAAATTTGCCACACTTAGATTTCATCATAAAATTTTAACTAAGTATACTAAGTTCAAAAGAGGTGAGTAAGACACACAAAGTCACTGTACTTTTATTTTAGAATACTAATCACAAATGAATGAGTATAATTTCAAGATTCTTAATTATATCTCAATTTTTAAGCTTAATTACAAACTTGTAAGTGGGAAGTTTGATCAGCAAGTGCATGGAAATTGTTAAAACATGTCAAGACCTAAATACTTTCTTTCAAACATACCCTTTCCCCACACTTATCTAAGACATTGTTCCCAATGTCTTCGTAAATCGAGCACTAACAAGGAAAGAATAAAAGAAAGAAAAAAAAAAAAAGGAAATTAGAACTTCCCCTCAATAGTTGAAAGATATCATTAAAGTGTTTCCATATCGATCATGTGAAAACAAAGCCCATCATTAGTCTATTTGTGAACCCATCAAAGGTGATGCCTGTAGACAAATCAAAACAAAAACAACAAAAAAACTAAAAAGAATTTAGCTTATCCTTAAGTCTAACAAATAAGTCCAAAGGAGACATAAAAAATAAGAGCTTTCCCATAAGTAGGGAACTCATTAGTACAAACAAAGTAGAAAAGAAATAAAGAAAATGATGATAAAATTCCCAGCTTCATCATCCTCATCCTCATCATCACTCTCATCATTAGAAGCACTGGCTGCCTCATCAGCTTCATCATTAGGTGCTTCCTCCTCTTCATCCCCTTCAACATCAGGCTCTTCATCAGAGGAGTCAGGAATAGCCAAGGCCTTCCCCTCTCTCCTTGGTGGTTCAGGATCAATATCTTTAGGAGAGTTTTACTAGGGGGAGGATTCATATGTAGGCAAATCAGCTGGTGGTGGGGAAAAACAGCTAACAAATCTCCACACGAATGCCCAAATTGAAGCTCTAAAGCCTTGTTCTTTTTCCTCTCTTTCTGGTTCACCTTCCTTTCCTCTTGAAATTCTCTTCTTAATTTTTGAATTTCGCTTTCATAGGGCAGGGCTCGAGAGGTAGATGGAGCCAAAGGAGTAGACACTCCTTTAGGAGGAGTAGAATACGACAATAAAGTGGGTAAATCAATCAGCTTTACTAACCCCACAAATGAAATGGGCCATCAAAAATTTTGAAAGAGGGTGTGCTAGGGTTAGGTGCTTGAAAATTTTCAAAACCATTCAAAAACCTTATGATATAACCCCTATAGTAAATTCCCTTTGCTCTTGGATCCGTCGCTTGTCTGTACAGAAATTTCACTACTTCTAACCCCACATTAATCTGCATCTTGTTAGCCATGCTATACAAATGAAAATTTTCAAAATTATTAATTACTCCATGGCTACTTTCGCACACCTTCCCCCTCTCCCCCCACGTATGTGCCAGCAGGTGATAAACAACCCTCAAATTCACATTGGTCATAGATGAAGCCTTTGACTTTGATGGATTGTAACAAATTTGAGCCTCACAAAGTTCTTTCCAACATTTTTATCCTGTCATCTCACCTAGCCAAGTATCTAGTAATTCTCAAAATCCATCTGTATTACATTCAGACATGGAATATAACCTCAAATACTTACCAAACTTATGGGGGTAAATATGGTATTTTCGCCCATAGGCTTGAAAGGTTATGTCATGTGTAGTAAGCTTTAAAATAGAAAGGAACTCAAGAGTGACCTCCCTATAAGCTGGTTCATTGATTCCAAAAAATGTAGCTCATGGCCTTACTTATTAGTTCATGAATCTATTTTGATTCCATAAGCCTTGAGAATTCTCCAATCTAAATAATCCTTGTTCCGAAAGTCATTAATTCTAGCCTCTTCTTCTAAGTTTACTCCACTCTTCATTTGAGTATTTGGCAAGTACCTCTTGCACCACTTCTTGTTGTTGAGTTCTTAACCTCTTTCTAGAACGAGAAGCTGTTGCCTGTTATTGTCGAGAGGTTGTAGCTCGCTGCTCCATCTTCTTCTAGCTATTTTCTTAGTTCCCAATTCTATAAAAATAAAAGAATCAGCACGAGTAATTCATAACTTAATAAATACTTAAAACAACTCATATTGGTGCTTAATTTCTATGAAAGGATGTATAATTCTAACATAAGTCAAAAAGCATCAATACTTAAGGATAAAATTAAAGGGTGTTAAAGCAAACAAGCCAGCATAACCATTTGCACGGTCGTGTAGATGATAAGGTAGAAATAATAACATGGCAAAATTCAATCATGAGGAATGCGGGAAAATGATCGTGCGTAAGATTGTGTATAAATACAAAAATAATGTCTGAACAAAAAACAACATGAAAACTCCATGAATTTCTACCACAATTAACAAATTCGCAAAAATCCCAAATTTAAATACTTTAGAACCCTAGATTTTCAAATTAAGCACTATAAGCATGGATAATGGAAGCTACTTGCACCAAATGATTCCAAAAACACTTAATTGCACAAAATTAGCAAAAAGCCCTAAAAGTTATGAACCTTCGAAAATCGCATGAACCCTAACGTCGAACTGAAATCTACTGTTTATAATGATTTTGTACAAAACTTGTGTAATAAACATCAGCATGATAAAAACAATAGTCCATGACAGTTAGAAACACAACAAGAAAGCAATAATATCATCACCAGAAATCTCATTTAGATATAGTGTGAAGACAACAATTCGAATCAAAACTACATAGAAGAGGTAAAATGAACTTACTTAGATTTTGAGTCGCAGATGAACGAAGTAGAAGTGAATGATGGAGTGTTAGAGTGTGTGTGTGTTAGAGTAAATTTTATGGGAGATTATGGGAGTGCATGCGCTCGAGAGAGTGGATGAAAGAATGAGGGCAAAGAGAGAAACCAAATAACACACACACACACACACACACACACACACACAACACACACACACACACACACACACACACACACACACACACACACACACACACACACACACATGAACTAATATGCGCCTGCCTTGTCTCTTACATGGTCGTGCTCGGGGCCGTACAGAGCTCAAAAAACACGACCCGAGAACTTTATGAAGGTGCTTTAGAGTACCTTACCTCCTACACGACCATGCTTAGGGTCGTATAGGGCCAAAAAAATCAACTTGAAAGCTTCTTTCCATGTAAATCATAGTGTGTTACCTTCTACACAACTATGCTTAGGTTGTGCAAGTTTCAAAAATTTGACCACTAGCTCCTTTACCTATGTGCCTCACTTCAAGCACTACTTATGCTCTAGGTTGTATGGGTAAGTCAATATTAGGAAAAACCTTAGTATCTATTACTTTAATAATTTTTTATAAGAAATACCATATTTACCCTATAAGTTTGTTAAGTATTTAGGGTTATATTCCATGTCTGAATGTAATGTAGATGGATTTCAAGAATTATCAGATACTTAGCCAAGTGAGATGACATCACAAAAATGTTAGGAAGAACTTTATGAGACTAAAATTCATTACAATCCATTAGCGTCAAAGGCTTCATCTATGACCAATGTAAATTTGAGGGTCGCTCATCACTTGTTGGCACATACAATGGGGGGGGGGGGGGGGGGGGGGGGGGGGGGGGGGGGGGGGGGGGGAGGGGGCGTGCGCAAAAGTAGCCATGGAGTGGTTAATAATTTAAAAAATTTTTCATTTATATAGCATGGCTAACAAGATGCAGATTAATGTAGGGTTGGAAGTAGCTAAATTTCTATACAGGCAAGCAACGAATCCTAGAGCAAAGGGAATTTATTGTGTGGATTATATTACAAGGTTTCTCAAGGGTTTTGAAATTTTTCAAGCACCTAACCCAGTTGACCCTGACACACCTTCTTCCAAAATTTCTGATGGTTCACTCCATTTGTGGGGGTTAGTAAAGTTGATTGACTTACCCAATCCATCATGGTATTATACTCCAAAGCTGAATTAGAGAAATACTGATCAACTATAATATAACAATAAAACCCTTTTAACATTTTGTGATCTCCGTTGTTGGTGCATCACTTCATCCTTAAAGCTCATATTTTCCTCTCTCTAAGGTTTTAGAATATGTCTCAGAATGATGTATAGATGAAACTAGAAGTGATTACACAAACATGTAATACTTAACCAGTCAGCAAAATCACCGGGTGCAATGCAATATTTTCTGGAAAGTCCAGGTCGTGTCCATAGAGAGCTAATGACTAATCACTAGAAACTGAATTTTACCCTAATCTAAGCAATTGAAAGTTTAGATTTTTTATTAATCTATGATAATTTAACTAAAATGGACTACAAATGATTGTCAAGAACTAAAACCGTATGTTCTAGCAATAACAACGAGAGATATAGGTTTAGGAGATGCCGATAATATATTAACAATGCATTTATATTCTCATTTGAAATGATTCATGCTTAAAATTGATTAGTTAGGATTTAATTAAATTCACTAAGAATTTCTCACCTCTTAGAATAGCAAAATTTTTCATAGCATAAACTATCCTATCAAGATAATTTATCTACGATTAACATTTTAATAGCAA
Organism: Combretum micranthum; assembly: GCA_024138025.1. Classification (NCBI taxonomy): domain Eukaryota; kingdom Viridiplantae; phylum Streptophyta; class Magnoliopsida; order Myrtales; family Combretaceae; genus Combretum; species Combretum micranthum. The sequence goes on along the minus strand of JAMXBD010000729.1, from coordinate 17,160 downwards.
TTTGCTCTCACCAAAATTACTATTCTAGTTAAAACTACAAAATAAGCACCGCCAAATGACCTAAATTTGCAATCCTAACTGCATAAAGATCAGTGAAATCTTAAGTCTTATCACAGGCTTGCATATCCCTATCACAAATCTTATTCAAAAGCCTAAGTTTTACTTGTGTGGATCATTGAATCCCTCCCGGTATCTTTAATCCTATCCATCTAATCTATGTTGATCAGGCACAAATTAAATAGATTACAAGTAAAGATAATTAAATTCCTAGTTAATCAATTTCAATATCAATATGATTCATATATAATTCCATCGAATCCATTCATACATATCCATAATGATCATTGAAGAACAACATCTCAATATACAATCAAGTAGTAAAAATGATAAAACAAAGATTGAAAACACCTTAAAAATGGTTTCTTTCCATAAATTGGAGTCTCTAAATCCATAATCCCACAAATATGGGCACTGCTTGATTGTAGCTAAATCCTAATTGCCTCTAAGTTGCTAGAACATTAGGGTTTTAGTGCCCTAAGGGAAAAACAAACTCAAACATTTGTGAAACTCTCTTTTTCTTTCTTTTCTAATTATTTTCTAATATCTTTCTAACAAGAAAACCTTAGAATATATAAGCAAAACATTCAGGTGTTTCGCCGGCAGTTACAATTTCTACGCTGGCGGCTTACAGGCGGTGTACATTACTAAAACACTTGTATACTGGCAGCTTTGGCTTCGGCATTAACGGTTTGCATTCTATGGATGACCTACGCCGCTTCAAAGCCGGTGGCGTAGGGTTTAAAATGCCGGTGTACATATCAAACTTCAAAGACTGGCCAGATTTAATGCAAGGCTGGCTGTCCGAGTGACAGCCTTCAAAAATTCAATTTTGTGGACGCTCTAAGCCATCTCAACGCCGGCGGCTTTGATTCCCAGAAAGCTAGCGTTGGATCAAATTGCAGAAGCTGGCTTTAAATTCCTCTACACTGGTAGTGTTGAGCCAGTGCTTGGTTCTTGGTTTCTGATCTTCAGTATACATTGCCTCAAGGCCGGCAGTGTATAAGATTAGATTTGCTGGCCTTTGAATTCTTGAATCTGTTCCATGTCAAGGCTGGGCTGAATGCCAGCAATGTAGAGGCAGTGTTAAAGTTTAACATTCTAATCATCCTCTAAGCCGGCTATATGCCCGCGGCGTATAATCCAAAAAGCCGGTGTATCCTTTGAGATTCTTCAATTTCAATTCAAATTGCCTTATTATGCTTTCCTTTGTTAATTTTAGACCTGAAATATAAACTTAAATAATCCGAGTACCAATTCTAGCAATTTTTATGAAATTCAACACAAATTAATCACTAATTGCTTGTTAAAAATTGCGTAAAATATGATCTTATCAATAGATGACTCTTTATAGATATGCAACCGATAGAAGTTCTACACGGTCGTGCTCAGGGTTATGCACACCTAGATTTCTTCTTTTCCTTCTTGGGTCAAGTTTTCTTCTTCAACATTATTCTCTACACTACTTGTGCAGCAGCTGGAGCACAATTTAGGATAGATTCTAGTCACTTTTTACTCTCCAACACTAATATCTGCATGGCCATGTGAAAGGTTGTGCACATGTGAAAATCATCCCTTTTTTATATTTTGCCAAATCTCATTTCGTTTTTGCTCATATCATCCTTATATCTTTGAAATGTCTTCTTAAAATCTTGAAATCAAATATTAAGCACTTAATTATCATTTTCTTCATAAATTCACATAAAATTCATACAAAATCATATCTAATCAATACTAAAAATAAAAGTCTATTAACACTTATCAAACATTATCAGCCAAGCTTTATATCAGATCGCTGTTTTATTGACTCTACATTTCAAGGGGCAATCGATATTTAACGTGGATGAGAGGGTTAACTGCACGTTGATTTTCAACTGCTTCATACTTTTTCAGGTTTTCAGTGAGTTCAACGCAAGGAAATTTAAGACCAAAAATCTAGTTCAAGGACTGTACGGGAACTGGTTTTTTTTGGGACATTGGCAGTACTTTCTGGTATTGAGAGACTTAGATGGGAAAATTGGGGGGCTTGTATTGGAATCACATCTTTGTCGTGGCTGACTGGGTGGATTATGAAGTATATTCCAGTTTGATATGCGGCTTAGATTTCTAACACAAAGAGCAGCTGAACTTGTAACTACATACTTTTGTTCAAAATAGACTACACAGCAGACAACTCTCGTTTTTCACTTGATACAGCTTTTGTCTTTCATATTTTGTTGGCCAACTCATTAGTCCATAATAATAATAAAATAGTAGAATGCGAAAACAGATATAATAATAACCCTGGGAAAGAAAAGATATACTACATCCACTTAGGATGTCTTTGGCAAGTGTGTAATTGCAAGAGTTGCCCAGCAGTTAAGACCACACCTTAACACAAGGCTAGAGCCAATCATGCCCCCAACTTCATATAGCTGATTCCAGCACCAACTGTTGCAGCATCAGCCAATTCATTGTCTTCGAAGTTCAACATGTGCAATCCCTCAACCCCATTAGTCCCAATTTGACAAGAAGTATATCCCATAACCGTATGTCCTATTTTTACCCAACCCTGGGAAAGAAATGATATTCTAGATCTATTTAGGATGTCTTTGTTTCGTGGCAAATAAAAAGATATAAATTGGGAACTGTGTTATCACAAGTATCATCATGCAATTGAGGCCAGACCTTAACTCAAGGCTAGAACCAATAATTTAAATTTGTTTCTAGCAACAACCGCTGCAGCAACCGCCAATTCATTGTATTCAAAGTGCAACCTGCACATTTACTCAACACTATTACTTGCAGTCTGACAACAATTTATATCATGCAACCAAACGTCCTGTTTTTACCTACATCTACTTGGGATGTCTTTGTTTTGTGGCAAATAAGAAGATATGAATTGGAACCGTGTAATTGCAAGTGTTATAATGCTGTTGTGGCCAGATCTTAGGACAAGGCTAGAGCCAATCATGTCCCCAGCTTCATATATTGCAGCATCTGCCAGCTCATTCTCTTCAAAGTTCAACCTGCACAATCTCTCAACCCATTAGTCCCAATATGACAACAGGCTATATCCCGTAACCTTACATCCTATTTTTGCCTAAACCTGGGAAAGAAAAGATATTCTACATCTACTTAGGATGTCTTTTGTTCTCTGGCAAATAAGAAGATATAAATTGGGAACTGTGCGATTGCAAGAGTTATCATGCTGCTAGGGCCCAGACCTTAACAAAAGGCTAGAGCCGATCGTGTACCCAACTTCAAATAATTGTTTCCAGCACCAACTGTTGCAGCATCTGCCAATTCATTGTCTTCAAAGTTTAACCTGCACAATCTCTCAGTCTCGTTAGTCCAATTTTGATAAGTTATATCCTGTAACAACATGCCAAAAGGTGCAGATGAATCTTATCTTAGATGAACATTCAACGAGATTCGCCCTGCAAGATTACCAAAAACCAGTCTGTTTGTATAAAGAGGAGGAGACATACAGAGGGTAAGGTGAAGCGATATCAAAGAGACTGTCGATTTCATCTGAAAAGAAGCAATGTAATTGCAACCTTGCAAATCTGAAATCTACCGATTTCATTTCCTAAACGAGATTTTATATAAGATTGAACAGGACAGGATGGTATGTAGAAATATATATATTGTATTTTTAGTTTCCGCTTTGTTATGACTGCATGTGCATATCGGGTGATTAATTTTATAACTATCAAACATGTATCAACAATAGAAATAACAGAAACTTCTTTATACAATATCTTCAACTTCTCAGTTGCTTTCTGCTCTGTCTTGCAATGGAACTTTCTGTACTGGCAAGTCAATTCTTCATCTTCATTCTTTAAAGTAGATCCTTCATGGTATTAGAGCAGGTGTAATCAGTTCAGCTCTTTTATCCTTTTTCCCCTTCCTGATTTTTGATTAGACTTTATTTGAATTTCAAGAAAAATGGAGAATAATTCAGTTAGTTTGGGAAGCAGATTAATGAATAATGATCCCTTGTATCTTTCGGGCTCTAATAATCCTGGCACCATGATCACAAGCATGTTGTTTGATGGTCCTACTTTTATAGGGTGGAGTAGATTGATTAAACTAGCCCCAGGTGCAAAAGCAAAATTTAGGTTTATTGATGGTACTTGATAAGCCATTTTTACTCTATATTTTTTATAGGATTTTGAGCTTAATTTGCCAAGAATTCTTGATAAAATTCTGCAAAAATCATGCTTTTGATAAATAATGTTGTTTTCAAGTTTTTAAAATCGATTAAATAGTAAACAAGTGTTTTAATGCAAATTTGGAGCAAAAACAACAATCAAAGCCAAAAATACAGAAGTCGAGCCTTGAAAAGACATAGCCGAGGCCAAAATAGAGAAAGAAGACAGCAAAAATTGATCTATCGAGCCTCAAATGCAAGCCCTTGACATGACCCTCGACTTTAGTCGAAGCAATCGAGCATCATTTTGAAAAAAAATACATTGTCGAGCTTCAAAATCACGCCTCAAAACTCGACCCTTGACAATTGTGTTGCCAGATCAATTCCTCAATAAGATTTTCTCGAGCCTCAACAATTTGACCCTCAACTCTCTCAATTTCACCCTCGATAGAGCAATAGACAAAAACACACAGTTTGCTTAGGAATTTCCTGAAATCGAGCTTGACCTTGCTGAAATACAAGCCTCGACCAATAAAGCATGCGACCCTCGACGAGTGTTTTCACAGATCATATGCGCGTATGAAATGTTACCAAATTCTGTTAGAAAGGATCTGTCGAATCTGCTACGTGTCAAATAAAGATGGCCATGCTTTCTGTACCTAGTAGTCTATAAATAAACGTGCAAGCATGCATCGTAAAGTATGTACCAACAGTGTAAATCAGTATTAACGTAGAATAGATTTCTAAAGGATTTTTGGATGAAAGAATTTCCATTTCTTTTTACTTGAAAATATCTTATGTTTTCTAGGTAAAATCAATACCCAATGTTTGTAATTTCTATGAATTTTTGAGCAATTAATTGATTCATCTTTTAAGCTTGTTTTATTTCTTTTAATTTATGCTTATTTTGATAAATCCATGGAGAAATAAACTCTTACAGCTTTGGGATTACGAATCCAATTCCTGATTTAGTCTGATTTCAAATGCGCTTTCAAGTAAATTTGATTGGGTATTTGTAATTAGTAAATTGAAATTAACTTGTGGTTTTTAAAGGAATGGTGCATTCTTTTAGATCCATGATTGATTTCAACTGAATAGATTTGTGGTTACTAATGGAGTCGATCCTAACTACTTCTTGCTATGTGTGAAGACTTTCTGTCATTTGTTTCAAAAATTCAAAATAATGGATTCCTATTCTTTATGCGGATCTAATTGAAACTTCAGATTACTAGTTTTAGCTAGATCTAGAACTACTGACTTCGAGAAAAGCTTTAGTTTAATTTAGAGAATCCGACGGTATAAACACACAATTTCAATAGCTTTTTAAGAAGCTATTATCCTTAAGAAATTATTCTGATAAAGAATTAGTGAAGTAATCCTGAGCTATCTTTTTCATAGAAGTTATAGGCTTATTTCTCATTTTTTCCAGTAAACATTTGTGAATATTTCTAACTTAGTTTAGTTCAATTTCCTTCTTGAACTTTTTAAATCTTTCTTTGGTTAGACAATTAATGGGATTGAGAGTATACTAGATGCTAATCATTTCCTTGGGATCAATTTAAATCATTTACTGGCTCTGTGAAATTGTAATTGTTGATTTAAAAAATATTTATAAATTTAAAAAACTCGGTCAATGATCAGTGGAATTTGAGTTTTGATTTCACATTTCACTTTTTAAACACAACAAAACAAAAACCACAAACCAGTACTTGTGAAAAACCAAAACATAATCACATTGACTTACAGCATTGGACTCGATGTGATTATATGATTTATTGTTGACTCTCAAATTTGATGAAAATAGAATCCCCAAAGCCTTTATGTAAGGAAAGTCATCGAAGTAGCAATGGGATGACATTAATGAACACTTTGGACTTACAAATGGACCATTACTGTATCAATTTCAATATGAAATTGTGAATATTAAGTAGAAAGCAACAGAGAAGTTGAAGATAATGTGCAAAAAACTTTTTGGTATTTCTGTTATTGATACATGTGTCATAGTTATACAAAATTAATCGCATGACATGCATATGCAGTCATAACAAAGTGGAAACTAAAAATACAATATGTGCGCTTTCCACTTTTAAGTCAACTCTTCATTTGTTTCTTCATTCTCCAGACTAGATCAAAGCAGCAGTATAGTTCCTTCATGGAACCAGAGCAAGTAATTCCTTATTCATTGCTTCTACCCACCTTGGATCATGTTTAGCTTCTTTATAGTTGCAAGGTTCATGAATTGTTAACACAGAACACACTAGCTAGTGAAGCAGCATAATCTTTTGAATAGTAAGCAAATGTGACAGGAGATAACTAAGGATGTAATGAGGTAGAATATGAAGAAGTCGCATTACCTGAGCTATTATTCTGGACATTATGCGCAAAATCTGACAACCACTTAGGAATACATTTAGGTGTATTAGATTTCCAAATGGAAGATGACATTGGAGCAGTATGTGTATTAGAATGCGAAACCTGTATACAAGATGAGGGTATAGAAAAATATAAATCACGACAATTAATTTTAGATGAAAGGAAAAAAAAAAAAACAAAGAAATAAAGGGACCTGCTCTAAAGTAACAGAACTCAATTTCAATGTTTGAAATGGAAAAATATTTTCGAGAAAAACAACATCTCTACTCATGAAAATTTGACGATTATCTCGATCATAAAGTTTGCACGCTCTTGACCTGGTAAATATCCCAAAAATACACATTTCCTTGCACAAGGATCAAACTTGTCCCCACCATGCTCAACACTGGAAGCATAACAAAGACATCCTAGTATCCGTAGATCTGCATAACTAGGATCCTTGTTATATAACACTTGATACGGAGACTACCAATTCAAGGATTTCATAGGCATTTTATTAACCAAACAAGTGGCTATTAGAACAAGTTTACCCAAAAAATACTTTGGAAGATTAGAACACAAGCAAAGAGCTCTAGTAGTATCTAAAAGATGCCTATGCTTTCTTTCTACAACTCCATTTTGTTGTGGATTGCAGGCTACACTTTTCTAATAAATTATGCCATGTCAACTGAAAAACAATTGACATTCTTTTGAAATAAACTCACCCGCGTTGTCTGTTCTAATTGTCTTAAGAGAAGAATGAAATTGGTTAACAACCATCACCAAAAAATTCAAAATCATAGAAACAGCTTCAAACTCGTGAACCATCATATATGTCCAACTACGTCTACACATATCATCCCCTATTGTAAGAAAATACTTTGCTTCAGAAAGAGACAATGATCTATGAGTACTTGAATGAAATGGTAATTGATGAAATCCAGCAAGCTGACAAGTAATAGAGTTTAGATATGTTTCAACAAGTCATGAAGAGATAATAGGTTGTAATGAAACCCAGGTACTAAAAGGACATTTTTAAGTAAGATCTTATAGTTAACAAAAACACTTCCAACAATGTTAACATACTTGATATCACCAACAGGGTAATTTGATTCTCATTAGGTTTTGGGAGTGCCAGTTGATCAAAAAGAAGAATATGAGAAAAGGGTGTCATATGATAAGAATCATCCGTATCGAAAATGCATTCCCTCGAATTATCATTCTCACAAGAAGATGAAGCTAAAAAAGAGGGAAAAAAAAAAGGATAGATACGGATCCATACCTGCAAAACTTGACATGGATCCATGCAGCAGCATATTATAGTTTGATCCTGGCCTTCTAGAACCTTTACTACTTCTTGACAAATCTTTGGCACAGAGTTTCAGATTCTTGATGAACATTAGAAGCTGTAACTCTTCTCCTTCCACTACAACCAGAATCAAAAGGTGTGTCAATTCAAAACGATCCGCTATTGTATGACCCACTTCCTTTCTTGTCCCTCCTATCAACAAATTGAATACGCAGCAATATGGATCAAACTCGTTTTAACTTACAAATTCTTAATGTTTTTATCTTTTTCAAGAAAAAAGGTTCCATAAGTCCAAAAAGTAGTAGTTCAAGAGTTTAGGAAAGGCAGGAGTAGATGTGCCTCTATAAATTATGTATTCGTCTTGGGCAAATATACACAATCAATACTATAACATTGATCATTGTACACTATAAAGCCTCCACATTATAACTGCGAAACTAATCAAATGAGTGTTCCCATTTGTTTGAGTAGCACACTAATAGTTTTCTATTACGAAAATGTGTGGAGAATCGTGCTGTAGTTGTTCTGAATCAAGCTCTAGCTATAGCTTTGATTTTCTTCAGCGGAAGCTCCAATAATAATAATATTATTTTATTTCTTCCCAGGACACTATATCCATGTTATGAAGCTCTCTGTGTGTGTATATATACGGTAGCTTTATTTTATTTTTTTAGTAGTCCACGTGATAGCTAATTCTACACGTGTCTTTTAGTAGAGCACTTAGCTAGAAGTAAATTTTTTTTTTTTCTCTTTCCTGTGAGCTGTATAAATAGAAAACAATTATTACTCTTTGTAGCAAAAACTAAAAGTAGAAAGTTCAACTTTGTTTTCTTCTTCTTCTCAAGAGCTTACTAGATGCTTGCAGATTGTTCTCCCTCAGCTTGTTTCACACATGAGTTTGATCACATTTCCATATGGTATCAAAGCGGGTCATGCGATCTTCGCTAATATATGGTCTTGTTTTTTAATTTCTTGTTGTGTCTGCTTATCATTTGTTCGATAGCTATGGCTAATGCTTCGAATGTAGATCCATTGTATGTCTTTTTCCAATAATCCTAGAACAAACATTAGTAGCATAATCTTCAATGGCTCAAATTTTCTTGCATGGAATAGATCAATTAGAATGACATTGGCTGCGAAACCGAAATTAGGCTTTATGGATGGTAGTTTACCGAAACCTGAAGAAAATTTAGTTGATTTTCTTAAAGGGAGTACGTGTGATAATTTAGTGAGATGTTGGTTGTTGAATTCAATATTTAGTGAGTTGTCACAAGGTTTTCTTTATGCTCAGTCTTCACATGAGCTGTGGAACAAAATATGTGATCAATATGGTTTAAGCAATGCTCTATTGATTTTTCAATTGCAACATGAAGATCTAATATTAAATGAGGAAATTAGATAGTGACTTGTCACTATAAGAAACTGAAGCGTTGTTTGGAGTAATTGCAAAGTTTAAATCTCTATCTAATGGGTCTTTGTGGAAGGTTGAACTATTGCACTTGTGATCTAAAGGAATGCCTGTTGGAGTATGAATCACAAGGGAAATTAATGGAATTTCTCATGGGATTGTCAAAGGTTTATGAACCTATTATAAATCAAATCATGTCCACTGATCATTTACCTTTGGTTAGTAGGGCATTTTATTAGTTTTGCAAGTTGAAAAACAAAAGCAAGCGTCAAATTTGATAATTGGTAAGCAAAACATGTTTGCTTCTACAATGAATAGAAACTATACCAGAAGTTATGGTGCGGATAGAAAAGATTTTAAGAAAGTAAGGCCAGTTCGTAGGCTTTGCAAATTTGAGGGCATACAATTGACACTTGTTTTGACATCATAGGGTACCCCAAGTGGTACAAAAGGGAAAAGGTTTTCAAGAGGAATGTTTGTAAATCTAATCAAGTGTCTAGTGGTGTTTTTCATATGCAACAACCAATAAGTTCCATGGACACTCCTTTTGATCATGGATAGTCAATGCAGGGGCACCATCTATTGATCCTTTCCTAGTGCAATCAGTTTGTAATGAAATGATGAAGTTAATGAAAGACAAAGTGGCTGATGACAATGGATGGGCGATGGTATTAACGTTTGTAGGTACTTTTATCTCACATGTTGACTTGTTTTCCTTGTATATTGAGAATAGGTCTTCGATAGTAGACTCGAGTGCTAGCGACCATATATTACCCTATCCAACTTTCTTCCTTACTTTGTATCATTTAGATAAACTAGTTTTCTTTTTGCTAGATGGGTCCTGACAGTTCGTACACCTAGCTGGTACAATCCAATTGACTTCTAAACATCTGCTTCATCATGTTCTCTTTATGCCTACTTTTAAACACAACATTTTGTCAATATCAAATTTTATTTTAGACCATCCTTTGATTGTGAAATCCGATCGCAATCTTTGTTTCTTTCAGGACTTAAACGCTCTTGAAGAAATTGCAATTGCTAAAGCAACTTCTAGATTGTATGTACTTAATGTGGATTCATCCAGTAATTCTAGGTTTTCATTGAATTATAATCACAAACACTTTCCTTATTCCTTTGTTCATAATTGTAATAACCTTCATTTGATTCATGAAATGTTAGGACATACATCTTTGTCTAAACTAAAACACTTGGATTCTTTTGAAAATGCTCATGTTGATGATTTCCTTTGTGAGATTTGTCATTTAGCCAAGATACATAGATTGGTTTTTCCATGAAGTGAAAGCATGTTTAATTTCCTTTTGATTTGGTACATGTGGATGTATGGGGTCCTTATAGGATCCAAGCTATAGTAGGATAACATTATTTCTTGACTATAGGGGATGACAAACCTAGACTTATCTTTTGAAGTTTAAGTTTCAAGTTCTTGTTGTTTTGGAGAATTTTTTTGTCTATGTGAAAAACCAATTTCAACGTTGTCCAAAGGCTATAAGAAATGATAACGGAGCTAAGTTTCTTTCTACAAGTTACCAAACTTGTTTTCAAATTTAGGAATTTTGCATAAAAAATTTTGTCCATATACTCCCTAACAAAATGGGAGGTTGAAAGAAAGCATCAACATCTTTTAGATATATCAAGAGCTTTAAGAATTCATACACATTTACCTAAAAGTTTTTGGGGAAATTGTATTCTTGTGCCCACTTGTTTGATAACCGAATGCCTGTGAAGAAACTTAGCTAGAATATACCATATGAAAGATTCTTTGGAGAAGCTCCATATTATACCCATTTAAGTGTGTTTGGATGATTGTGCTTTGCAGTTGATGTTACACCTAATAAAGACAAGTTTGATCCTAAAGGTGTTAAGTGTGTATTTTTGGGTTATCCTTTTAGGAAAAAAGGATATAAAGTGTATGATATGGAGAATAAAAAATGTTTTGTGAGTAGAGATGTCCTCTTCCTTGAAGATAAGCTTCCTTTCAAGTGTTTAGACATGTCTTTCACTTCATCCTTTCCCATATAACAACCTTATTTGCATACTAATCGTATTTCCTCTAGTGATGATGATGATTGTTTGTTACCTAATCCTATTACTGATCAACATTCCGTTTCACCTCCTGCTACTATGTTACCTCAAGCCATTGTTTCACCACTTGCTTCTTCCATTTTTGATACATCAAACATTATTCATCTTCGTCAATCCAATAGAGTAACTAAACCTCTTATATGGCTCCATGATTATGTACGTACAATTCAACAAGCTGGTTCTTTTGCAAGTTTCACTTCCACCACGAGTAATGTCAAATGTTCTTTATTTTCTCTTACTTCTTTTACTTCTTACCCACAGGATTATATTAGTTCACTAGCAAATATGTTTACGACTAAAGAACCTACCTCTTTTATTTAAGCTTCACAAGATGAAAATTGGGTTAAAACAATGCAAAAGGAATTAGATGCTTTAGAGTTCAATTAAACTTGGGAACTAGCATCTTTTCCACATGGTAAATGTTCAATAGGGTGTAAATGGATTTTTAAAATCAAGTATCATACTGATGGGAGTGTAGGATGTTATAAAGCAAGATTAGTTGTTAAGGGTTACAATTAAATTGAAGGTAAGGACTAAAATAACACTTTTTCCCCAATTAGACATCTAACAACTGTTAGAATATTGCTTGTTGTTGTTGTTAAGTGTCATTGGCCTTTGTTTCAGGTCGATATTAACAATGCTTTTCTACATGGTTCTCCTGATGAGGAGATTTATATGTTACCTCTACCTAGTTATTCTAAAGCTCAAAATGGTATAGTTTGTCGTTTGCTTAAGTCTTTATATGATCTTAAGCAAGCCTCAAGACAATGGAACTTAGAAATTACATATTTTCTGTAAGGGAAAAGATTTGTTTAATCTATTAATCAACATTATCTTTTTGTTAAATTTGTTAGTAGTGATTTCTTAGTTGTTCTCTTGTATGTTGATGACATGAGCATCATGGGCTCTAATGTTGACTTGCTTATGGACCTTAAATCCCAATTTCATCATGCTTTTGGTATGAAAGATCTCGATGAGGCCAAATTATTTTTTTAGGCTTGGAACTTTGCCATAGTGATGCGGGTCTTCAATTGAATAAGTGGAAATTTCTTTAAGATATTTTGATTGATTATGGTCTTTCTAATGCAAAGCTAGTATCTGTTCCTCTACCTTCTGGCATTAGATTTATTGATGATGCTGGTACACTTTTGTCTGATCCGTTTGTCTGCAGGAGGCTTGTCGGTATGCTTCTTTATTTGACCATTACACGTTTGAGCCAATTTGTTGGTGCTCCTTAAGCTTGTCATTTAAAGGCTACTTATCATTTGTTGTAGTACTTAAAAGGAACTATTGATCTTGTTTTGTTTTATCCTTCCACCAGCTCCTCGTCTCTTTATGCTTATTTAGATTTTGACTGGGGGGCAATGTTATGGATAAGAAGTCCATTTATGGTTTTTATGTGATACTTGGAGGTTCCCTTGTTTCTTGGAAAATAAAGAAACAAAATACAGTTTCATCTAGTTCAACTGAAGCTAAATATAGATGCATGGCTAATGCAACCAAGGAGCTTCTATGGATTTCTTACATTTTGACAGATCTTCAAGTTCCTTTTACTTTGCCTGCTACTCTATACTGTGATAACAAGTTAACGTTGCAACTTATTGATCATCCATGCTATCATGGGCATAATAAACACATTTCTATTGATGTGCATTTCACTCGACATCAAGTCAATAGTGGTTTTCTTCAAGTGGCTTATATAGCCTTTTAACATCAGTTAGCTAATTTCTTAACAAAATCAGTTACCTTGGCTCAATTATCTTATGCCAGGTCAAAGTTAGGTCTTTTTATATTCCTAACTTGGGCAGAGGGGAGGTATGAAGTTGTGTATATATGTATACATATATATATATACACAATTGTTTTATTTTATTCTTTTAGTAGTCGACATGACAGCTAATTCTACATGTGTCTCTTAGTAGAGCTCTTAGCTAGAAGTAGATATTTTTTCTCTCTCTTGTAAACCGTATAAATAGAAAATAGTTATTACTTTCTATAACAAAAACTAAAAGTAGAAACTTCAACTCTATTTTCTTCTTCTTCTCGAGAGCTCACTAGATGCTTGCAGATTGTTCTTCCTCAATTTGTTTCACACACAAGTTTGATCACATTTCTATACATGTTACATTATTCTAATCCTCCTTTATTATTCATCTAGAAAAAAAAAATCCACCTCTATTTAATAATGAGAGTTTTGGTTAAACTAGTTATTAATTTTAATTTATTATTAGTTAGTTTGGCATAGTTTAACATTAAAAAAAAAAAAGAAAAGAAAAATTTAAATTTCTAAAGAACACCAATAGCGAAAGGACTCTGCTAGACCGAGACTAACACTAAGAGAGTAAAGCTACCACCATTGAGTTTGGAACTCTAAATAGACTATCGGTGATAAGCTGGAGGAAGGTAAGGATAATGTATAAGTAGTCTACTCACTTCCCTCACGCGCACAAGTGAAATAAAAAAGAAATGTATAAACTATTACCAGATAATGGAATAGAGTTGTATAATGAGATTGTTATTTATTGATTTTATGTTTTAATGAGGCTATTTTAAGAAAAATGAGTTTCAATATTGGATTTTTATAGGTTTGGATAATAAATTACTATTTAATAATTCCAAAATAGGGATTTCTTATGGATTTAAAAAGCAATAAATATCGTAGTAATTTTTTCAAGAAAAAGTAAAATTGTAATAAAATTGCTCTAACAGATTGAGCCTTAAAAATGGACTTCCTGCTTGAATATTATGAATATTCAATAATCTAACTACTATGCAACTCATTTTGGCTGATAATTAATATCTAAAATTCTTAAACTTTGGTCTTCATAGATAGAGAATGCCAACTCATCACTTCCTCAAAACCTTAACCCTTACAAAAATTGAATTCACCATTAGTCTTACTTTCCACTATTTTTTAACAATTTGTGATTTGTTTTCTTCCTTAATTGTCAAATTGCTATGTTCGTTCATATCTCTATACTTGTTCTCTAACTCAATGAATTTTAGAAGACTGCGAAGCTAGTTAGAGACAAAATATATATACAACGAGCCTGTTTAGATTGTCAGATTTTTATTGATATCATATCTATATTGGATTAATATCTGTAACTTATCTGCATCATCTCGTATTGGTTCAGATAAGTTCAATTTGTTCAATTTATGAGTAAAACTATCAATTTCATTAGTATCAATTTCTTGATAAACATTAGTTTAAAAGTGATATCAAAATAATACTAGAATGATGAGACAAATAGTAAAACATAGATAATGATAAGGAAATGATGGTTGGCATTTTTTTTTCCAACCATATGCATGTGATATAAGGGATTTTACTATTTTGTTATCTCTTCTTCAATGAAAAAAAAAGAAAAAAAAATCTCACTACTAAACAAAAGCTTGTGGTCCTTTCTTCTACATTGTCACTCTTATAAGGACTTAAGGGACGAAAAAATAGAATCCTAAACAGAAAATAATTGAGAGATGGTGATTTCGTATTTGTGATAAACAACAATGAATGGAGATGATGAATCAAAAAAAAAAGAAGGAAAGTTAAAACAGAGAGAAAAGGGGAAACATTTTTGCATAGAAATAACATAAGTAAATCAAGAAAAGAGGTTATAACATATATACTGTATAATATATATATATATATATAGTTATTAAGGGTCTCATTCACTTGATATTCCTACAATTGCTAGAGGACTTCCAGATTGTATAAAGTTACAACTGAGGATTAGCTTTCCTTGCATGGTTGTAGATATATCTATATCAAGTTCCATAGGCAAGGACATCTGAGATGGGAGGGTAGTTATCCTTATACATATTTGGACAAATGATAGATAGTCCCATATCATGCCACATAGGACCTAAGATACACTTGTCAATTGTGTTATTTGAATAGTTATATCTATTTTCCACATACTAACATGCAATTATCATTTGTAGATTTCTTAAATGCTTTACACTTCTAAGATACTTGACTCGCTATTAGATATCTACAGGAAGGGAAGAGATCTCTGGCTTACCTGTGCCCCTTCATTTGTTTCTACATTATAGAGATGCACTTTCCAAACAATCATGTGATAATTTGGAGAGTTCTCATGGATCCCACAAAACTATAATATAAATCTAAACCACAACCATAGGATCTTAGAGGGAAGTACCCATTGGGAGGATTGATGGCAAAACTTGTTTTGGGTCGATCTCAATGAAACATTGCCTAGCATATACTTTATTGATTACTTCAAGGGCACTACAAAGTTACAAGACAATCATAAATCACTTTGGAGCACTTCTAGCTAGGTTGTAAGTCATCTTTTTCTAATCATTGAACACATAATATGCACATTGTTTTCTTGATAACTTACTCTACTAGTCTATGATTGTGTAATAAGATACATTAGTATGGATATAAGGACTAGAAGCATAGATGAGACTACACTCTATATGTTGGGGGAGTCATACACTAAAAGGAAGTGGAGGTATTATATTAATTGATCCAATCATTAGAAGTAGACCCAAGGGACATCTACCCCAAAGGAAAGGATGAAGTTAGAGTTAGACTTGTGATCAACCTCCACAATAGATTGATTTCCTAGTCTTCTTACGTATGATGTCGTATATCCTCTTGTAGATGTTATTGTAGACTCTCTGCTAATCATCCTACAGTAAATCTAATAGTAGACATCCTCCTATCGATTATTTGACCATGGATGCACCATCAATCCTCCTACATATTGTATTGCCCATGTGTCCACAACCAACATAGATGCACCACCATTCAAGCTAATGGATTATCACACACTAGATTGGTTTCCAACCTATCATTCATTATCACTCTTACTTGCTCCCATTAAAGTGAAAATCTAACACCATTCGATAGCAGAGGGAGTCACATGAGAATCTTAGCTAATATGATGTTTGTTTGCTAATCTAATTATAGTTTCTATAATCTATGGATTCCCTATCCTGAGTCATTAATCTATAGCTTGTGGAATTTTGGCACATTACACTTGATGTACAAGGTTTGAGCAATACATCACAAGTTGATAGAAGGAGGCACAAAATGTAAAGAGGAAGCATAACGAAGCCTAGAGTTGTATAGACAATTTGTAGATGATCGGAGAGATAGTTGACTAGTATAAAATCATAAACACTTATATATTGTGTGTTTGCTACCCAATATTTGATAATGATATATTTTTCTTCATATATTATCTTTATAATGTTGTTATAAGTGTTTGCTGAAATGAATAGTTAAATTTTGAAATTAAAGTTGTGGTGCGTTGGATTATATGAGGTTGAAAAATGTAGCTAGAACTCTAGTGTTTAAGTATTGCAATATTTGGGAAGTGGTTAGTTAAAATGTACGCAGGTTTCTTGGTTGAATTAATGTATGAATGGGTCAGAAATACAAGTAATATCTACTAAATTGTTATTTGGGATGGATAACATGAATTATTTTTCATACTTTGGGTATCAAGTTTACAGACTTGCTATTTATAACTGCACCAAATTGCTATTTATATTTAACTATGTGGCAAATTGATGAAAGACAAATTTCTTATATTAAGCGCCGCGATGTACCCGCTTTAATAAAAAAAAATCAATATAATTTTATTTAAAGAAAATTGATAACGCTTATAACATATTAGCCAATAAATTTTCCTTGTAAAACACACCTCTTCCCCTTCCTTCACATAAAAGACACTATCAAACGATAATAAATGCCAACAAGCTGCTATCTTATACCACTTTTATTTTTTCTTAATTACTACTATTATTCAATCTAGCAAA